>OX465380.1:5195479-5795479 GCA_950004255.1 Mesopsocus fuscifrons
CTGCGGTCCGGCAGGGAAAGAATAGAAGAAGAAGGAGGAGGAGGAGAGAGAGCAACCTTGGATGAAAGTGTCTGTTGTATCGGGGAAGCTATAGGCGACCTAACCTAGCGCACAGCCCATTTCATTACAGGTCTCACTGAGAGGAGGACCTATGGACCGAACAACCTCTGTCGTGATCGCCGTTCTGGTGAGTTTTCCGCTTTTTCCGTTTGTCACTATTGAGAGACATTCCTGGGAGGTTAATGGTATTTTGATGAATCTAAAGTGTGGGATGATGCCTAACTGTACCAACAAGCTTCACTCGGTGAAGTACTAGGTATAGGTATACTTTTTTATACAAATCAGAAAATTATGATGCTCAATAACTAACGCCATAATATGGAATTGTGATTTTTAAAAGACAATACCTATTATGACTTCGACCACGATATAGGTACCTGAGTGATGGGCAAATTTTTTCAAAAAATTTATTTCCAGTATTTTTTGTATAAAAAATAAAATGTATAGGTATACAATAGGAAGTTATTGTACAACTATTGCAGCAGGTAGGTATACTTATACCTTTAAAAAAATTTGGTGTTTACCTACCTACTGAACTTCGTCCCTACACATAGGTAAAAACCATCCTAGAATTTATAAACTCAAAATTAGCACTACCAGGCGAAGACTACAGTCCTCAATAGTGGCTTCTGTAATCCACATGCAGCCCATGAGCCCGTGACGCACTCATTTGGTACCTACCATTTAAATACAGGTACCTACAGTGTCTATATGACACATAGGAAACAGTGAAGTACTTTGAAGGTACGCAGGACCTTACATTAGTAGCGCAATGAACCTGCTACTTTTATGGGCGGTTTTTATGCCAAGTTATATTAGGTGCGGTAATGGTCCATTTTGAAAAGAGCGTACCTGGATTTTTACATTATTATGACTTCACTATCCTGCCAATAAAACTTTTTGCATAATCAGTCGACCTTTAAGGTTTTCCGTTGGTGCCAAGTTGCAGACACAGGGCCGAGGCCGAATACAGGCCGAAAATAGCTGGGTATAGGACAATTCACAGATTATCCTGTGATATTTAAAAAAAATCATGTTGCTGAAGGAGGAAATCGAGGGGGTAACCACTACAGAGATTGCTTGAGATTGCATGAAGATTTCCTGAGATTCTCAACGAGATTCGTGGAAAGATGCACCCCGAATGATTAACCACTCCAGAAATTTCCAAGATTCCCTGAGATTTCATAAAGATTTCCAATGATTGCCTGAGATTCCCAACGAGATTCCAGGAAGTAGTTAAACCCTCGGAGGAAATAATGGAGAGTACCCTGAAAATAACTTAGTTCAGAGGAGCAATCCAAGCGCAGAAAGTATTTGAAAAGTAGACTCAAGTTTGAGGCAATGAATGGCGGCCTAAAATATGAAAAAAATAATTGTGGTATCCGACACTGCGTCTTCAAACAATACGGAAATCGGTCGGTAGGTTTCTTTGTGTACTCCTTATTATTTAGTATGATATTGTAGTATAATAATGGGCCTAAAAGATGAGACCGCGGAGCCGGTACTTGAAATGTTTGACAGGTAGTTGAGGCATGACTTCAGAGTTTGGGTAGCACGGCTACCGCGACTATTGTTATAACTACTTCTCAATGGATGACCAACTACTTGGTACTTGCTCCTAATTCTATAATCAACCAGCTCTTGTGTATACAGAGTGTCCGACCTAAGAAACACAGTATACAGCACATAGGCATTACAATATACAAATATAGAACTGATATTTATAAGGTTTGCTTCTGTCTTTTTTCGATCACTTTTTCAGGAGAACGTAGGATATTTAAGTATACTCTAAAATGTACCTTATATATATTTCTAACGCCAGAAATTAACTGGCTATGTTGTGATTCTGGACAAATTTTTTATTGACAAAAATAACTCGATCGTAAATCGTAAAATGACAATATAGGTGCCAGTTAATTTGTTACCTTGAAAAGACATATTACTCGTATACCTACCTATTTCAGAAAATATATATATACCTATTCAACCGTCCCCCCCCCCCCCCCCCCCCAAGAAAAAAATAAACAAAAAGGATGTGTGGGGATCGTTAAAGAAACAAAAATGTCAAACCATGTTGTGAATATCTTTTTTTCATCCCACCCCCAGATCATTAAGGTCGCATCTTCAAACCTGAAATTTCTACACCAAATTCTTTTCAGTTCCAAAGGTTTAGGGTTGAAGGATGAAGAAGTTGAATCTATTAATCGCTGTCGCAAAGAGGTCTACAAAAAAAAATTCTCCAAAAAGAGGTCTGCGGGCGAGGGGGTAACCACTCCAGAGATTCCTTGAGATTCCATACAGATTTCCAAAGATTCCCAACGATATTCATAGAAAGATGAACCCCGAAGGGGTAACCACTCCAGAAAATTCCAAGATTCCCTGAGATTTCATAAATATTTCCTATGATTCCCAACGAGATTCCCAACGAGTGGTTAACCCCTCGTCTGCGGGTGAAAAGCTTGAGAACAATTTCGTCTAGAAGAATAGGGCTTCGCCACCCGATCTCACCGTGCTGCGAGAAAGTAAAATAGTCCATACGCTTTGCATAAGAATCGACACACTCTGTATAGCAAAGGAGGTATTATTGAATAAGCTGTAGATCTGTCGATGCGATCTGAATGGACTTGGAATTACAATAGCAGCCGACCTCAAACCATCACAATCAACACAATTGGTTTTCTCCGTCTGTCTGTGCCTTCTTGCGGTTCAAGCCGAACACTTTTACTCCCTGACTAATTTAATGATGTGACCCCTGCGGTTTTAAAAAACGCCGCGCGAGAAAGTAAGAAAGGAACCGAATCAACGCCGGTAAACCAATCTACGCACTCCACGCAGTCTCCCAAATCAATCTGTTCTTGGAGAACTTTCTACATATTATGCACCTACTAGAATTCTCTTTTTTTTACTTTCTCGTAAGCCATGTATAGCGAGAAAGTAGGTACTGGATTTTTTGTTAAATATCCACTTATATAATAATAGCTGAAGGTTGGGGGGGACAAGCCCAGCAACGACACCGTTTTCACGAACTATCCATTGTGCTCAGCTGGCAGCACTACCAAATACCAGCTCCCCAGCCATCGAGTAAACGATGGGGACCTACAGTTTTAGGTGGGTTCCGAACCACCACAGCCTCGATATACATTTCACTTGACATGCTGAACATATCAGAGGTGAATGTCGAGCAGAAAAAGTTTTTGGTAGGATCGGGATCGAACCGGTGTGAAACGTGGCATGCGTTTTTTATGTGGGAGTGGGAGCCATAGCTTACACATCACTGCAAGAAAGTCTCAGCTTTAAACAACGAGGCTTTGGTGACTAAACCATCTAACGTGCCATGGGAGACGAGGTTATATAGTCAGAATCACGCCCATGACGGCCGGGTATACCCATGCAGAGCTGGGCAAGCTATGGAGACTCGAACCTATGTCCTCCAGCCCTTTCTTTACGTAAGCTTCCAACCAAAACCAAAACAAAGCACTTCTTTCTAGTCTAAAGGCAGAATTACCATTTTCACTATTGTAATGTTTTACCGCAACTATTTTTCTATTTTGTCCACGTTCAGGTGGTGGTGGAGCTGGTGGGAGGCTCAGTGCCGTTAGGCTCCCCCTGCACCGCGGCGACCCCATGTTCGATTCCATATAGCCGCTGTTATGGCGGGCTGTGTGCCTGCCAGCCGTACTACGTACAGTACAACGACACCATCTGCCTCCAGAGTAAGTTTACATCCATTTGTTAAAAAAACTTTGACAGGGTTGGGATCGAACACGTGACCCAGCAACCTTCAGGTACACAACTCGACTTAAGGGTCCGCTATACCTGACGGTGAATTTTTTGCCGCCCATAAGATTAACATTGCGAGCGGCGATTCATTTTCAAGGTTTACCCTTGGTTGGAAAGACACAAAATTTTGCCTCTACCTAGCCCTAATAATGTTCTAGGGAGTGTTCGAAGCAGATTTCCCAATTTCTCTCTGGTTTCTTTTATTGCAACTGTTTTGCAAATGCTAGCCTCAAGAAAAGTGCTGTATCTCGAAAACCAGTAAAAGAACATTGTTAGGGCTAGGTACAGGCGAAATTTTGTGTCTTTCCAATCAAGGGTAAACCTTGAAAATGAATCGCCGCTCGCAATGTTAATCTTATGGGCGGCAAAAAATGCACCGTCAGGTATAGCGGACCCTTAAGGCTTCCGATACCTGTAGATATTAGTGACGAGTTCGTTATGTTTGTAGGTAAAATGCTCGGGGACGAATGCCTTCTACCAGAGCAGTGTTCCATGAAAGTGGCCAACAGCACGTGTGCTGACGGTACCTGCCAGTGTGAAACTGGATCCCTCAGGTTTCGAAGGCACACATGTCTATCACGTAAGTATAACATGGGTGCGACCAAAACGTCAAAGTGGAACTTTAAATATTTGGCTAATAGGCGGGTACCAATTTTCCCCCTCGTTTTTTGTAGTTTAGATGAATTTCTCAGTACGGATTTCACCACATCTTAAAGTATACGTGTCTCCTATTTAACGAACAGATTTCTCTAATCGTATGTAATCTGTTCGTTAGGAGACACTATAGTATACTTCAGTTATGGTGAAATAAACCTTATAAGAACGAAAAGCACTTCGTTACAAAACACAACCGGTATTTACCAACTCAAAAATGAAAGAGTGCTGAACTGAACACATATAATTTACACACCCACTCCGATATAAGGTAAAACGGGGTTAAATTTATCACATAACAAAACTCTTGTTTAGCACAGAAACGTACCGTAAATGTGGGTGAAGTGTACGGAAGTTAAAACAAACAGTAATTAGGATATAAATACAAGGCGGAGATAAAGGCTTATGGGCCTAGAGCACGGCAACTTTGACCCCCCAACTCACTACCCCTATTTTCACGTTCGATTTTAGGAAAGATTGACCCAGTTTGGGACCTTAAAAGAACAAGAGAAGAGGGGAGGTTTATTTACGTTCACTTAGACCAAAACAAAGCGCTTTTTCTCATGTAATCATTGAAAAAAAAAAAAATGTAAATCCTTAGTCAGTTCTTTTACGAACATAACGTAAGGGAAAATTCATTAAAATGACTTTTGGTTACTTCACAGTGTTTGAATTACCAAACATCAACAACCCACTGATCCAAAATGTTGAGCCTGACGAGTAACAGCTTATTTTTTTACTTTCTCGCTAGCCATATATGGCGAGAAAGTATTGTTTTCGTGCAAAATTTCGAAATTGAGATTTTGGGTTTCCCATGATCCTGGGGGTCCCCTGAGTCCAAAAAAGTGGTTTCTGGAAAAAGTCTGTCCGTCCGTCAGTCCGTCCGTCAGTCAGTCAGTCCGTCCGTCAGTCAGTCCGTCCGTCAGTCCGTGCAGTGCTCTAGCGCCTATACCGTTCATCCGATTTTGATGAAATTTGGTATGGACCTGTCTAAAATCACTGCCGAGGGGCATTTTCAAGGATTTTTTGATTGGTCAAAAATTGCGGCCGCTATTGTCAAAAAACCGCCAAAATAATTCAAAAATCGTGTTTTTGGTTACTTAGACAAGCGCCGACGGTACACTTTTCAATCTATAACACTGAAAATTGGTATGTGTGTTGACAAATAGATGCTTCGAGGTCATTTTCAACTAAAATTGAATTGGTTGAAAATTACGGCCGTTCTGGACCAAAGTTCGATCGTTTTGGCGCCATTCACATTTATTGACCGATTGTCATGAAATTTGGTAAATTTATGTAGAACCATGTAACTTAAACATCTGTCGAACAGAATTTTGTTATCTTCAAAATTACGGCCGTTTTTGTCAAAAAAGTGTCGAAAATGAGTTGAGAATGAGAAACCACGTTTTTGAATGGTCGGAACGCATTTGGGACTACAGTAATAAAATGACAGACGTGAGATTTGGTATGAGTGATCTCAGATAGATGCTCGTGGGTCATTTTCAACCGATTTTCGATTGCTTAAAAATTACGCCCGCAAAAAAATCTCAAAAAACCAAAAAAAAAAAAAAAAAATCATTCTGGGCGAGAAAGTTAAGTGCGACTGTTGTCGGACCCTTTATTTTTCTAGCTGCTAAACCAGGAGATATTTGCTACAGTGATGATCACTGCCAGCTTCACTCAGAAAAAACGTATTGTGAATTCACGATTGCCAACCTTTTTGGAATTTGCCGTTGTGAGGGGAAGCAAGTTAACGTGGGTAAGTTTTCTTATGCAAGTGAAAATGCAGGTACTTTAGGCCGCTGCAAGAGTCACACTTCAAAGAAGAATAACTCAATCAGCCTTTTAGGGAGGCTGAAGGCGAAGTGTACGACAGGTTTGAAAATAGGTTAATTTGAAACCTAAGTCCAAAGAGCCCATGACCCTAGCACTGCACAAGCGACGGCTGTATTGACGAAGGAACGAATTAATGGCCATAATGGCTACCGGGTGGTTACTCCCACCACCTTCGGAAGAGCTCAGGGTGGCTCGGGTTTTTGCCAGCTTTCATTGGCTACACTGCACTGTCCACTGCAGCACGAAGGGGAACTGCTACCTGGAAGGGGAACTTTTCTCGGAATGCTCCCTTCAAAGTGGCCATTAATTGGTTCTTCGCTATTACTTAGGTCACTAATGCCTCCCTCGTTTTAGCAAGTGATAAGCTAAGTATAGATTGCTCATCTCTGCCTTTCAGTATTTGCCGCTTAAATCGTGGCCAGGCTCTGAAGCACGCCAAATTACCTAGTTAATGACACGAACAATTATTAATTCCAGACGAAAACTGTGACGCTCTCCCAGAGGTAACAACAATATCTGATGAATTTGACTTAATGACATCCGAAGGAACAGAAACTGACGAAGACAGCGAAGAAGACAAAAATGCGTACGCTCCCTCCACCCAGAAGAACACAGAAGACTCAGCCTACGAACCCGCCAACAGTGCTGATCAAGCACTGTACGAAGCGATGTACCAACAAACCTCTGACGAAACAACTTCTCAGGCAGTCACGTCTACTGAAGGCGCAGAGGAAGAAACTGCGTCCAAACTGAATGAGCACCGAATCTATGAAAATGTTCTTGGACTCATCCAGCAGGCAAAGAAGGGGGAGAAGAAGGGCGGCCAAGCTGAAGCCAAATACAGAGAGGAATTAGAAGACGTTTTGTTCTTCGCGCCAACAACTTCTTTTGTCCGCGGAGGGTCTCCGGTATTGCTGCCCGTCCTAGATAACAGACCACTCTCTCTTTTGAGCAAACGTAAGTTATTTTGTCGTTTTTGGGCCCAGTTGCCCAAGGACGCAGAAGTTACGTTTTGGCCGAAGTCATGGACCAGTTAGGGCAACCAGAAAGAGGCCGACAACCGATATTCGTACGTCCTACCTGGGTCTAGCTCTGAACCACCACCAACTTTTCCATCCTCTCAATGATCCATTAGGTGATCCGATAGCAAAGCAGCGGTGTAAACTCAACATCTAGTTCAGTGACCCCACCTCAGGAGAGACATTGTTGAAAAATTCAAATAACTAATTAAGAGCGCCTATTTGACATGTAGTGGCTTAACAGAGCGGATCTAATATTTACAAAGCTGCCCTACATTATTTCTGGTACGTAGACGCACGACACATTTTTTTTTAGCAGCTGCGTACCTCACAAATAACAAATCAGAAAAACTGTCTAGTAGGCAGAGGCGGACTTGTCGGATTAAAAGAGAAGGGCACTCGTGGATTCAACTCAAATATTACCTGTGGATTGATGTTTACTATTATTTTTTGTAATATTTCGCCTGAAGATTCATGATTATGCAATGTCTCAGAGTCGGTGTACACCAAATAATAAGTTTGTACTGACTGCGCCTGGGGTTCATGATTATGCTATTTCTTATTTCTATGAGTCGGTGTACACCAAATCTTGAATGTTGATTGCACCTGGGATTTTTTAGTCGATGTACCTACACCAAAAGATTCGAATGAGATTTTCATGTCTTTGTCATTTTGCACGCAAGTGATTTTTTTAATGTTCCAGTTATCGGAAAACATGCAGGGAGTGGACAAAAGACCACAGAAGAAAGTTCAGCAGTGTCGCTGGGGTTGCCGTGTGAGGCGTCTCAGCAGTGCCAGCAGGCAGACCCCTACACCGTCTGCCGAGATGGGGTGTGCGACTGCGCCCGTAGTGGCAACAGCTCCGATTCCGAGCCAATCTGTGGCAGAAATAACACTGGCTGCCACCCAGGCACTTTTCAGGTACAATACGATTCCCTGCTTCCAATAAATAAATAAAGGATTTAGCATAAGCATCCCGTTGATAGGGGAGTAGAATTTAATGCAGACAGCCTTCAGCGAACGTCGCAGAACACTTCTACACAACTAGGCATAAACCTGAGCATTGTATATACCTTGTAGAAAATTAAAGCCCCTGTATCTAACTTGATGACGTCACAATATAGGTAGAAACATAGGGTCCACTATGCAGGATTTCACTCATTTATCCTAAATTCCTCTTAATCTCCTTGATAACAGCAATTTGTTCATAGTTCATAGTTCATAGTTCATAGTGCCTCTCAGTGGCCGAGTGGTCAAGGGGTCCGCTTTGTGTCCTGAGAGGTCCGGGTTCGAATCCCGGCGGAACGGAAAAATTTTCCGCTTCCGACATGGATGTATTGGCTTCGGCCCACTCCTAAACTGGCTTCGGCCCACTCATATTCGGCTTCGGCCACTTCATCTTCGGCCAAAAACATCTAACAAACCAACTCATCGGCGCATATGTTCTCTGAACAGCAATTTGCTCGTTTCTGATGTGATTTGTTTCATGTTTGGATGATCTAAAACTTTTTATTTCAGTGCCGGCGTTCTGGGGTGTGTCTTAGCTGGTTCTTTGTGTGCGATGGCCGAAGAGATTGTGCCGATGGTAGCGACGAAGAGTGTGACGGCCCCGTCTGCCCACTCCTCTCTTATCAGTGCGGTAACCATGGCAACTGCGTATCCAGGGCTGTTTTATGTGATGGTACGTTGGCAGGGAACATAATAGAAAATTTATGAGGTCGTCCACCTAGCCGCGCCAACGGGATGGGGCGGTGCATGAGCACTATACCGCGCATATACCCAAGTCATACACATTGCTTGAAAGGACTTTTTTTTCTTGCAGGAAAAATAAACTGCCCCGATGGAGAAGACGAGTCAGACTGTTCGCCGGAAGTAAGAAATGCCACAGGTAAGACACGATACATACATTTCACTTTACATTCTAAAAAACTTTGATATGATCGGGATCGAACCGGTGTGATCCGGCTTTCTCGACAAGCATCTCGACCACTCAGCTGCCGAGGCTGCTTACGTGGACAAGGGAGCATGCGAGGGGTTAACCACTCCAGCAGGTGTATTCCCTTTCTCAAACGCCAGAAAACACACTCAACTAACACCTCCAAAATTTACTGTAAGAAGATAAGGCACGCCATGAAGCAATATACGGGGAACAGTTCTTCTTACAATAAATCTTGAAGGTGTTAGTTGGGTGGGTTTGCTGGCGTTCGAGAAAGGGAATACACCTCCTGCAGGTGTATTCCCTTTCTCGAACGCCAGAAAACCCACTCCACTAACACCTCCAAAATTTTTTGTAAGAAGAACTGTTCTCCATATACTGCATCATGGCGTGCCTTATCTTCTTAGAATAAATTTTGAAGGTGTTAGTTGGGTGGGTTTGCTGGCGTTCGAGAAAGGGAATACACCACCAGAGATTGCTTGAGATTGCATGAAGATTTCCTGAGATTCTCAACGAGATTCCTGGAAAGACGCACCCCGAAGAGTTAATTACTCCAGAAATTTCCAAGATTCCCTGAGATTTCATAAAGATTTCCTGAGATTCCCAACGAGATTCCTGGAGTGGCTAACCCCTTGGGAGCATGCAAGGAGCTTCTAGAGGTGGGAACAGACACTGTAAAGTATATGGACAAGGTTGCATGTAAGGGTGGGGGATAACGTGCATTATAAATTGGAAGCGAGAGCGGAAACGTCAGTGTCAAGCTTGTAACAGGAAACGCAAGCCGAGCAAACGCATCGCGTGCTATTCACCAACATTTATTGCAAGTCCTAATTTAACGAACGAGAACCCACCGAGATATCGGAAAGTTGAAAGTTGAACGCCGGGAAAGTTTTGAAGTTTTGAAGAAAAGCGCAATGTAGATGAAGAAACTTGTTATCTAGCTACAGCATGGCAGTATTTTAACTCATTAAATATTAGCGAAATATGGCATAAAGGATCATTTTCCTCCTTTTTACCGCATAATGTTGAAGCAAATACAAACCGAGGGGTTAACCACTCGTTGGGAATCTCGTTGGGAATCATTGGATATCTTTATCAAATCTCAGGGAATCTTGGAATTTTTTTGGAGTGGTTACCCCTTCGGGATTCATCTCTCTATGATTATCGTTGGGAATCATTTGAAATCTTTATGGAATCTCAGGGAGTCTCAAGGAATCTCTAGAGTAGTTACCCCTCGTAGTAAACGCAGTAAACATGTGGTAGCGGACTGAGCTACGAAGCAAAAGGACCCAGGGTCTCGTCCCGATATGTCGAAATTTTTCTTCGTGAACCTTGTCCCACCCTTTGAGGGTGGTAAATCCTTCACTAATTCCAAATTAATTTTAGGTTGCCCAGAACACTCGTACCGCTGCAGTAACGGGCAATGCGTCCCTCAATACGAATTCTGCAACGCTATTCCCGCCTGCGAAGACGGTTCTGACGAACCTTCCGCCTTGTGCAGAACCCACCGAACCCCAGCCTACTCAGAAGACACAGTCTGCCCCTTCCGGTGCGACAACGGAAGATGCCGTTCCACAGCCATCGTCTGCTCAGGTCGTGACGGCTGCGGAGATAACTCTGACGAAAGGCACTGCTCAGTCTGTCGTAAGTACCAAGTCGTATTCAACCGAATATTTGGACGTTATGTTTAACGGCGACCACACAATCGTGTTTGTTTACGTTTTTTTCAGCACACTTTATAAGGAAACTGTTGGACATTTAAATATAATATAAATAGTGTGCATAAATTATAGTGTGCAGAAAAAACGTAAACAAACACGACTGTGTAGACGTCAGTTGGCTAAACCTGAGGTTCAGGTACATAATGTAAACAATGCACTAACCTCAACTTACATGGGTATCGTCGAACCCACACAAAGTTTACCCCATTTTTGCCAAATTTCTGCATATACACAGCAATAAAATCATGACTCAACTACCCACTCATCTATAGTCTAAGTCAGGCAGGGAGCATACCGATTATTCATAATTTCTTGAAGATTTTGAGTTGACGCCGATCCGGATTTGGGTTCCATATCCTACCATACGCTAAAAATGCCAATCCGACCCTGAGCAGATATTTCCCTGATCAAGAAGAAGTTTTGATCAGCCCTAGACTTGCAAGAAATTATGAGTAATCGGTACGCTCCTAGCCTGACTTGGACTATACCTATAATACGTTTCATACACCAAAATAAAACTGATTGTCCGTTTGTTTCAGGGTGTCCAGCACCATAGAGAACACATCACCAAACTTGGATCTACAAACTGAAATTAGTAATTAATTATTTATTTAATTACGCCTCGGAAGAGACTATTTATTATAGCTTCACGTAAATTCGAAAAAAAAAATCAGTCCGAAATGTAGATCGACAGAGTTTATCATACTGTCCAGTGACCCACGTCACGCACGTTTTGGAGGAATCGTAGATGTAAACATAAAAGTATTTCTAGGTAGGTTTTCTTACCCTAGTCTTGGGTGACACAGCCCTTAAATTGTCGTAATTTATTGTAGCTACTTTTTCATTTTTTTAAATACACGATAAAAAAGTTTGCCAATTGTTTTTCAGGTAGAACTATTCTCCTATCACTTCTAGTTAGTTTTTCCTGCTTTTGAGTTCATCCCTCATCCAATTTAGACATACCGCTATACTTTCAACCCCATGTTCTACAAAACTACCCTAGCTGCAGGTCATATTGCAGTTCTAAAGGCTAAATTTCTAAGTTATTTGGCGTGACATCCATGCTACCAACAGAAATTTTCTGGGATACCGGAATTCGAACCCGGCATTCCAGTCGTGCGAGTCTATAGTATTTTCCCACAAGACCGCCTATATGTAACTTTTTAAGAACAAAAACAATTTCAATATCCTGGAATTTAACAATGTCGATTCAGTAAATTATTGCTGATGTTAAAAAAACATCACTATTATATTTCAGAACTGAATAGCAAATTTGCGTTATCGGCTCCGATACAAAAAGACTCCAAAGTAAATAGCACCCCACCCTTGAAAGCGCAAATGAAAATAAGGGTCCATGGGGAGGCTCGAACCCCCGACCCCCTACACACCCCCGCCTTGGAGCTTTCCAGCAGGCGTCAGCGCATGCGTTGTGGCTGTCTCTCACTCGGAGAGCAGATAGCCCCTTCACTACTTCAGTCCTTCCCAGCTAGGCTGGAAAACAGTTTCGCCGCAGACTACCTCTGCAAACTTCAGGTAAGCTGACTTTAGGGCACGTTCGACAACCCTCCGATATTTTTAACTGAAGAATAGTGAGGTGTTCAGCTTATGAAATTGACCCAGGGTGAGGCAAACTAATAAGATCGTTGAGCCTACCCCTAGACAGGAATACCTATAGTTTTTGTTTTGTTTTTGTAAATGTCAACAGCAATGTTAACAAATACCTACTGTCGATGTCGCTCCCCCCAGTTCCCTCAAATAATGTGAAGGTGACATTATTACACTTCTCACGACCCTGGGCCGTCCCCTGAGTCAAAAAAAAATCCCTTTCAGCAGCCCCGAAAGGCGTAGGTAGATTTCGAAGATTACTACCATCCACTAAAATACGTCACATATCATTAAGAATGGCGGTTAAGAAGATTTTCAGTTAATCCCGATGAATTCCCACCAATATGAACGGAAGAATTGAGTTTTGAAATTTCACCCCCCTTAACAAGAAAATGAAAGTGATTTTACAAAAAACTTTTTCAGACAAAAGTTGTAGATATTATTAATAGAAACTCATAGCAAAAAGAATAAACTCAATATCTCACCAAATAAGTGAGTTATGACGTTTTGAAAATTCAACCCCCCACCCCCTGCCTAAACGGCGCGTCGGACGAAAAACTTTTTCAGACAAAACTTGTAGGTAATATTGAGGCAAATGCATTACAAAACGAAAAAACTCGATAACACCCCTAGGACACAAGTTATGCATTTTTTTGTGCGCAAAACCCTGTTTTTACACCCTTATTCAACCATTAGGGGTGGGATCAAAACACGTTACTAAGAAAAGTTGTGGGTAGTACTGTTAGACGACCCTCAGAGGAAACCACGTTTCATTAGTTGCAATATTAAGGGAGTTATGGCCAAAAAACCAGATTTCGTAAAAGTCCCCCCCCCCCCCCCCCCCCCCCCCTTTGTCCGATTTCCCCCATTAATGAACTCGACCGAGATTTTAGTCCCTTATATTTTATTAAATAGTCAAAACCAATTATTTTTAAAAAATACGGCTCCTAGCGTGTTCACAAGAAAGTGAAAATGATATATAGATACTCGTATAAAAAGAAGAACTGTGAAGAAATTTTTCAAAAGTGAGACTACTGGTAGGTACGACTACAATAGGTAGATCTTTCTTCGAAATCTACCTAAAAGTATAGTTCCTAGAAAATGTCTCTGTCCACTATATAGCGCCCATATAGATACCGGTTGACCGATTTAGACACGATTTACAAAAATTCAGTGTAACGGAAGTTTTGAAAAAATTGTTTTCTTCAGTTGTGCTAGGCTGTGATGCCACAAGACCCGGAAAAGATAAACTTAATTTCATCTGATTAAAGTCTCACTGTGCAGGTACAGGTATTGATTAAGAATGTCGTCTCATAATGACCCAATAAGTCAAGGGTATCCAACCGAGGTGTTGCAGTCAGGCCTGAGCAAATCACTCTTTCAACAAAATTATTATTAAGTGATAAACCAAATCTCTAGCAAGTAAAATTATTCATCGCCACCTATTCAGTCTAAGTGAGTGTCTCAAACAATATAAGTGCCAGTTAGTTATCGGGATGTTTAAGGGTCCGCAATACCTGACGGTGCATTTTTTGCCGCCCATAAGATTAACATTGCGAGCGGAGATTCATTTTCAAGGTTTACCCTTGGTTGGAAAGACACAAAATTTTGCCCTAACAATGTTCTAGGGAGTGTTCGAAGCAGATTTCCCATTTTTTTTACTGGTTTTCGAGATACAGCACTTTTCTTGAGGTATGCGGTGCTAGCATTTGCAAAACAGTTGTAATAAAAGAAACCAGTGAAAAATTGGGAAATCTGCTTCGAACACTCCCTAGAACATTGTTAGGGCTAGGTACAGGCAAAATTTTGTGTCTTTCCAACCTAGGGTAAACCTTGAAAATGAATCGCCGCTCGCAATGTTAATCTTATGGGCGGCAAAAAATGCATCGTCAGGTATAGCGTCCTCTTAAGGCCATAGGCTGAATATCGTATCATGCCCCTGTTCTTGTAACTTAGAGACACCACCAATAGAGCAATGACATACTGTATTTAGTACAGTTAATGCACCACCATTTGTTCTCCAGTGCAAGCTAAACATGGTCTTTTGTTTCCTAGTTCGAACAGAACACTATGTTTAGCTTTTGGAGCAGCCACGGCCATTGACGGTCGTGCGAGATCCCACAAAGCAGGGTACTCATCTAGTACGGCCTAGTGGGACCATACCTTTCAGGACCTTTGCACTAAAGGGGATTATTTGGTTACAAGCACGCCCAACAGTCAAGTTTTCCCACAGCCGGTAAACCCAAGTACCCATCAGAGCTGGGTAGACCCAAGACCACAGTGTTTTTGTGTGTGGGGATTTTTTTTTCTTTTTACAGCCAAAGGGGTATAGGAATAATGTATGCGGCCTCCAGCAGAACAAGCTAGGTTCAGTTCCAACTCAAAACAAGTTCGCTAACTTGGTTAGAGTTGGTAAGGGAGATGGGGGTGAAATGGGGAAAGGGGGCAAAGGTTTTGAAATGTTGATGATCCTGACACGCGAATATCGATCTTACGTGAATCTTTTATACGCCCCACCACACCCTCTTCACTCACATCCTCGATAGCCAAGTGGTCTAAATGGTTGGAAGAACACTATAAGCCAGATGACACGGGTTCGAACCCGATCCTGATCAAAATTTTTTCGATCGGCATTTACCTCTGATATGTTCACCATGCTCACCAGTGCACCCCTACTACCCCTTTAAACGCGTTCTTATGTTAATGCTGAATTTCACCACCTCCGTAAAGTACACTATAGTGTCTCCTATCGAACAGATAAATGCAATCGCACTAAAGTACACATTAAGAAGTGGTGAAATTTCTACACCCCCACTTTTGCCTTTTCCCTCAGTTAATACATGCCACGGCCTTTTTATTTTTTTATTGTATGGTCCTACCCTTCGCGTGTTTATCAAATAATAATATTTGTTTTGGAACTTCCGTAAAATTTCCTCATTCTTGCCAGACTAGGTCACGTTATATTATGCATGAAGGGAAATATGCCACCTCCACTCGTTCACATAGCATCGCATAAAATCAACCGTGAGTTTTCATATTTAAAAATTATTCAAAAATGTATAGGTTCCTAGTAGGGTACGCAATTTCGACAATGTAACTGTCAAAGATGACAATGATTTACGCAACTTTGCAACTCACTTTGCAGTGAGGATTTCATTAGAGTGTTCCTACCGAGCTTGATTAGTGTGTCTATTTATACTGTAATGATGACTAAACCCAACATAACGAATAAGCCCAATACCTGGTTCACAACGACAGCTTAAAAGTAAAAGGCTTTATCTACCTATCATATGAATTTTAAATACCAGCATTTCATCAAAAGTTATAGCACAAAAGGGCAGGTGGAAATTACAAAAAAAAAAAAAAAAAAATCCCATAATGGCCACGTGCAACTATACCCTTTCCCTGGAAAAATACTGCTGAACACCATTCTGCTGGCAATTGTGACCCAACTAAAAATCTCTAGCCCCCCCCCCCCATCCAGTAGAAATCCGAATAAGAATAATTTACAACTGCAATGCATATACAGTCGAGTTTCCAGCGAGAAACTATACCTATACAGCCTTTATAGCTTCGTGAGTATTTACTGTTAATTGTAGCAGTGTTTATAAAAAACCAATGGCGAGATAGTAATCTGATGTTCAACAGGTGTTTTATGGGGAAATGACGTGATGATGGCAATATGATAGAATCCTAGTTCACGGCATATCATACTTTCCTCCACCTGTCATCAGTACGACATCGGAGGAAGTGCCATTTATAGGTCGATCAGTAAAATGGGCCGCAGAACGTAATGATCCGGGACTTTTTCGTGTAAGGCCTGACATTTACCAGTCGGGGAAAACTCAACTTTTGGGTGTGATTGTCAAATTCTAAGAACACATTGTTAAAGATTTCCTGAGATTCCATAAAGATTTTCTGAGATTCCCAACGAGATTCCTGGAGAGATTAACCCTGATAGGTAACCTCAGAAATTTCGAAGATTTCGTGAGATTCCATATAGATTTATAAAGATTTCCAACAAGATTCCTGGAGGGATTAACCCTCGCGTATTTCGTTCATATCTTCCTTCTACAGACCCACTACAAGACGTTTCATGGGCCTAAGAGGTTAAGGTTATACCTGAATCCAACCAAAAAAAGAGAAAAAAGAAGAAAACCTGTAAAACTGAACAAACATGGAGCAGCAAATACACCTACAGTAAACTTATATGTCATTTTCTCGGTTTACAATGGTAAAATATTTGACAAACAGAAACAATAGCTATTCTGTTAGACATCTAGACCTGTTGGTTCACTTTTATTCACAGCAGCGTCTGCAGTCATAGACAGCATGTCGCAAGCTGCAGACGATCACGGTCAGTAAAAATTTTGTACTGGAAGTTTCAGTCAGGTATCAAATAAAATTAATTTCAAAAAAACGGACTTGAACGTTTTAGTGGGAAATTTTTGTACAGGGACATGACATAAGTAGGTGTAGCTGATTTCAAAATACCTAGCTTATCTTATCGTACCCAAAATTTTGTTTTGTGACTATAGTGATAAATTAAAAATTGAATTTTAAGAAGCGTCTGGGTATTTTCCCCGAATTTAAGCTGTGGTCGATTTGTGCATCGCCGTGCAAACGAGAGACCAAAAATCTCAAAATAGATTTTTTGCACCATCAACCAACTTCATACTGGAAAAGCAAGGAATGGCAAAAAACCGAGGGGGTAACCAGAGATTCCTTGAGATTCCATAAAGATTTCCAAAGATTCCCAACGATATTCATAGAAAGATGAACCCCGAAGGGGTAACAACTCAAAAAAAATTCCAAGATTCTCAGAGATTTCATAAAGATTTCCAATGATTCCCAACGAGATTTCTAACGAATGTTTAACCCCTCGCAAAAAACAGTTATTATGGTGGTCAAGATTGGAATTACGACAAGATAAGCATGTCTAATGATGTGTCTAACGACATGAATTGTAGAAATAACCAAATTATCTCATGAAGCAGCGCAGTGTGTTGTGAGCAGTGCCACTAGGATACAACAGCTTGAATAACACACTACTATCATACACTCAAACCGGACATCTTTATCTTTGGTAACTTGTAAGGCCATTTGAACCGATGACACCCAGCCAGCACCCCGTCCCAGTAGGGGGCGGACATATGCTGATTAAGGCGACATGGGAGCTTCCAAAAAATAAAAAATATATTTTTCACCTGAAATGCCAATTAGAATAACTTTATCGAGATCGAACCGGTACTACCCAGTGTTTAAGGCTGAATTTCACCACTTTCTTATAGTATCAGATGGTGTCTCCTAACGAGAGGATTTAACGAACGGATTTACGTTATCGTATGTTTAGCGTACGACAAGTGCCTTGCGCTTGCACTTGTTTCTCTGCAATCGCACTTTGTAAGCGAAACTCTGTGGCTAAACATGCGATAACGTAAATCCGTTATTTAAATCCTCTTGTTAGGAGACACTATCGGATACTATAAGAAAGTGGTGAAATTCAGCCTGAGACGACTAGACCACTCAGCTATCGAGGCTGTCACAGTCTTCCCATTCTACCAATGGCTTTTGTCAGGGTGGTTTGATAAGAGATCTAAACGGACCGGAAAATGTACCTAGCGATCAGCGTAGGTACATTTTCAGAGTTTCCGGTTTCCTGCGGTCATTAAGTTACTACTGTGTTGGATAAAAAGTGGACTGTAGGCCTGTAGGTGAGACCAGTAGGGCGCCAATTTTCTTGCCAGCAAAACTCATCTCTATATGCGTTGTAAGCAATTTTTTGTAAATCACTCTACAACGATCAAGGGGCAATACGCTCGCTATAAAGAGGGTGACGTTGTGGAGATAGGGTTGGTCGTTATAGAGAGTGACTGAAAAGCCTTAATTTTTGTCAGGCAGTGGCGGCCATGTGAAAATGAAGGCGGGGGGCCAGCTGAGGCTGGCGGTGGTCTTCGTGGCCTTCACCGCCTTGTCCATCCTCTTCCTAATGGCCAACGACCAGCTCGGGAACCTGCAAGTCTTCAACACCTTCCAAGGAAAACTTTCCACCGTCAAGGAGCAATTTGGTGAGGGTCCACATTAATCACAAGCCCAACCTCATTCAACAACTTTCCCTTGAAGGTTCTATAACACTGTGGACCACAAAACTCCTCGAAACAAACTTTTGATTTTTTTTTTCTAGACTGGAAGTCGGAGTACCTCGTCTATGGACCGCACTGCAGAATACGAAATATCGATCCTTTCCATGCATCGATTCAGCAATATCTCGAACCTACATCGCAAGTCGTGTGTTCAACGTTACCACCTCTAACAAAAGTGGAAGCATCTGCCTCTGGACATTCGCTCATCATTCAACAGGTTCGTACAAGATCGATTATGTTCGATGTATCGATTCGTTTTCTACTGGAAAAAAGGCCGAGGGAACCTCAGAGGGATTCAGTAAAAAATTTCACCACCTTTGGTAAGCCCCTAGTCCCCTGGAGGCGCTGAGTTAACAAATTGAAAGTTCAGAATGACTAAAAAGCGGCAGGAGTGAGCCAAAACCTCTATACTATACCTACCCCACAAGCTTCCGCACAGACTCGAACTCCTACAGGGGCTGGCATATTAGACAGGCGCAGGGAGAAGTTTCAAAAAATAGTGTAGACAGTGAGGATAACAGGCACTAAATAATATTTTCTTTGTATTTTAGAGCTTACTTGGAAAGTACAAGATCACTCGAAACCATCGTATCGAGTGCTGCTTTTCGGTTATCACAAGGATAGACCAAAAACCAGACGACTACAATGGAGATGCAGACCGAAAATATCAGTAAGTTCCCGAAAAAGAAATTGGAAATTTCAGTCACGTTCGAGCGAGAGGAAGAAAAAATTTTTTCCTACTGAATAAACATAGCAGAAACCCCTGAAATTTGAAACCCGTGTTTTTTCCTCTTTGGGGTAGAAGGGAGTTGAAGGAGCTTTTGATGCTTGCTAACAATTTTGATTTCATCTCTTTCAGAGTTCATCCATGCGAAAAATTCGATAACGAAATCCGCCTAAAAGGCACTACAGAGTTCCTTCGAGTTCGCTGCCAAAGTATCCCAAAATCATACAAAAAGGGCAAAGTGGTGTACGAAAATATGCACGCAGTTGTACCAATGAAACTGCCAAAAATAAAGGAGCATTATTATATCAATCAGAATAACTCGAAAAATACGATAAGCAGTGAAAGACTGAATGTCCTGATCATTGGGATTGACTCAGTGTCAAGGCTGAGCCTAAGAAGGACCATGCCTTCTACTTTGGGATACCTGCAAACCATGGGCTGGTTAGAGTTGGATGGGTACAACAAAATAGCAGACAACACATTTCCTAATCTGATGGCTATTCTGGCTGGAAGAACGGTGGACCAGTTACACGAAGAGTGCCAGAACGAACTTCCACCGAAGATGGACGGCTGCCCAAACCTGTGGAAGGACTTTAGAGAGAAAGGCTACGTCACTGCCTACGCTGAAGACGTACCTAGTTTATCTACCTTCAACTACAAGTGGGTATTTAGTATGATTTTACAATGGGCGTAGCAGGACCAAAAACCTGGGGGGGCTAAGCTCCCCGGACCTTCTCCTCACCTGGGGGGTAGGCATGGCTGACATTATGTGTAGGTCAGAAAAATCCTTAGGGTGGCTAGACGGTTTCCCCCCCTTGCTACGCCTATGGATTTTGCTGAAAAACCAGGTCAGGCTAGGCCACCGCTACAGTGTTGCCTAAATGTTCACTATAGCGCAATCCTTCTGAAAAGAATCGTTGTTAGATTTAGTTACTTCGGAATTTTTTCACCCGAAGTGTTTACCTGTTAAACATGCGCGCCACTTGTTGCTAAGGCAACAAAATTCCAACTGGAACTCATGGAGCCGATGTAGCACCCATGTTTAACTTGCAGTAAACACTTCGGGTGAAAAAAAAATCCAAAATGGCCACTAAGCAACTTTTGAAAATCACCCTGACCAAAACCTTACAACGGCCTAGGGGTTATCGCTCTGACATATAGGTATGTTGATTATTTTCTCAGGATGACGGGGTTTGTGGAGCAGCCAACGGACTATTACATGAGGCCCTTCATGCTCGCAGCCCATGCACTTCTACCCACCAAAAACAAAGATGGCCTCCCGATCTGTATCGGCCCTCAATCTGCCGCCGATCTCATTTTCGGCTATGCCAAAAACTTTGCCACCACTTTCCGGACCGCTGCCAACTATTTCGGCCTTTTCTGGCTCAACAGTTTCAGCCATAATAACGTCAATGCTCCAGCTGCCCTCGACCTTCGACTTCTAAACCTCCTGAAAGAACTGGAAGACACGGGAACGTACAACAACACCCTAGTTTTGATTTTGAGCGACCATGGCATCCGCTTTGGTAGCATTCGTAACTCGTTCCTAGGTTTTCTTGAGGAAAGACTGCCATTTATTTTTTTCCGTTTACCAAAATGGTTCCTCGAAAAATATCCAGAGGCACACAACAATATCATCATCAACAAAAACAGACTGACGTCACCGTATGACGTTTACGCAACGCTTCAAGAGGTGCTAAGTGACGATAACGGCCCCCCAAAAGGCTGCCCGACATGTACGAGTCTGTTCAAAGAAGTGCCAAAGGAAAGAAGGTGCAAAGACGCTGCCATTGATCCCCACTGGTGCACCTGCCCCGAGTTCCAAAAAGTCGACTCCTCCAACCCTATAGTCCAGCAAGTCGGCGACTTCTTATTCCAAAGAATTCTTAATCGAACCCGTGATCTCACTACTTCGGAAAAAGCCAAAAACTCTCTGTGTGAAGAGAGAAAAATGAATACTATAATAAGGGCTCACCGGAGTAGCCCCATAGCATTTAGTGGCAACTCCGCGACTGATCGGCAAGTGTACGTGATTGTAGTGATGACTGATCCATTTGCCCTGTTTGAAGCCACTGTTCAAGTTGACTTCACCCGTTTTGGGCCAAAATTTCAGGTGCTAGGCTTCATAAGCAGACTGGATAGTTACTTCGCAACTACTAAGTGCGTCAAATCGAAAATGCTGCAATTTTATTGCCACTGTACGTCATGAAAATACATTGCCTTCATTATTTGCTCTTTTAGTCTTTCTTTCTCATTTTTGACAAGTACCTTACTTATGAAATGGAAGAAATACTGAAGGTTTCATCTAGATTTACCTTCAACATTTCCCGTTAACACATCAAATCAAAACTAACATGAATAATAAGAACGACTCCAAGACCTGCCAAATATTGAAAAACCCGTATTTAATATAGAAAAAAATGATGTATAGAGGGCATCAAAAGGAAATCTACTAAGATTTTTCTTCTCATGTCCTCGACTTTACCTAAAAGAGTGGAGCAGGTCATGTGGTCGAGGGGCTCGAAGGCGACTGGCTGCCAGCAGCTTGTACAGGGTGGTGACTCTGGTCCCAAAACGTTCTAAGGCGGTTGTCAGTATTACAGCAGAATTCCCGGAAATCCTTCAGAATCTTGTTCTGGAACTGTTCATCGCCGGTGGCGGGAGAAGAGGAAGATCTCCATCGCTTGCTGACCATGTGGTTCCAGAACCACAGAAAGCCGGGCTGGAATGGCAAAGAAAGAAGGTTTAATAACGGCGATCTGACAGGCGATTTCAAAAACCCCCATTTAGGTTTGCCATTATACTATCTGGTATCCAATATGCTCAACTGACAGAAGGATCAAAAACCAGCTTAAGGTACAGTAATACGGAATGGCCTCGATAGCCGAGTGGACAAAATGGTCGACTTTTGAGGAGCAGTGAGAGCCGGGTCACACCGGTGCGATCCCGATCCTACCAAAACGTTTTTCTGCTCGGCATTCACCTCTGATATGTTCAGCATGTCAAGTGAAATGTATATCGAGTCTGTAGTGGTTAGGAACCCACCTAAAACTGTAGGGCCCCATCGTTTACTCGATGGCTGGGAGCTGGGCAAAATGGATAGTTCTTGAAAACGGTCTATTTGCTGGGCTTGTCCCCCCCAACCCTCAGCTATTATTATTATTATTTCAGTAATACAGAATGAGTCTTTCTTACCCTTGTGTCCGCCCCATCGTAGTCATCGCTATGACCGTTGACGTGCCTCGTAATGTACTCCTCGTGCGGACTGTGGGCCACCTCAGACTGCAAAGGATAGCTGGACCGCGTGCGGCGAACTGTGCGAGCCGGGAACTGGAGTTCGTCGGCACGTGAGCAAGGCTGCGATGGGATCAGGATGAAGATATTTCCTGCAGTGAAACAAATATGATATTTCAAAGGATACTTAAATAAAGGGTTCCTCGCATTTTAGAGCAAAAATAACTCAATTCTAGTACAGGCTTTTTGTAGCAAAATTATGGTATTAACTAAACGTTCTAATTCTTGCGAGTCAGGGATTTTTTCCCCCCATTTTAAGGTCCATTTTACGGTCACTAATTTCAGACACATTTTTTAGGTCTTTCTGACATTCATGCCGTGCATGCTACCACGCCACTGCCAATTCAGTGGAGCCACTGTTTAGCTAAGTAAACCTGCCGATTTCTGGCGATACATACCTGTGAGATGAACGTACTGGTGATGGTGATGATGACTAGTTTCAGCAGAAGGACTTTTGTCTGACTTGCGACTCTCTACTACAGACGGGATGAACCCAAATCGCTGGACAATAGCTTCCTGCAGGAGGACCAAGCGAGACACCCACGTCTCCTCAGGAAACTCTGCAAAAACAAGCGACATCTGTGTGTAAGCTGGGGCAAAAGCCACAGTGATTAAGGTATCTGCAGATCATTTTTGTAATTCTGCGACATCTTTCTTCAGAAACGATCGGATACCCACCTTCAAACATGATGCCGGAACGACCCTGCAAGCACTCAGTGTCCAGAGGGATGAAGACGGGTCCTCTGAGAGGGTCAGACTTGTTGGTGAAGGGCAGAGCCAGCGGGTCACCGGGCAGCGGCATCATCTGAAGCCCACAAGCTTGCGCTTTCCGAGCCCACCCTGAGATCTAAGAAAATACGTAAAAATCAGCTGAATGTTTTTCAAGGTGCGGAGCCACTAGGGTACGTCATACATGAGTGAAAGAGTGGTATAAACAAAGATACCGTACCATACTCTATATGGAAGGTCTCCCACCGAAGAGGTAACCATGGCCAATGTTGCTTGAGTTTGGTCAGGACAGAGGCAAGAGGACGCTCGGTAGCTCAGAGCAAACAAAATTCCAATACGTCAGATGGCAATAGAAGAACGTACGAAATAATGTAACTTACCAGGTCGGCCACGATTGGCCCAGAGGCGGCCTCCCATTGGATGACTAGTTCATACGCTCGGCTAGGACTGACCAATGACTGATAGCGACAGTGACCCCACTCCACGCGGTCGGACTTCCCATTGACGTCTATCTCCAGGTGAACCTGCCGGTACAGCGGATCTGAAAAATAAATTAAAGTATTATTTCATGGAGTACCTACATTAGAAAACATTTTTGTTAGTATTTTTGTAGTCTCTTGGCATCCGCGGACGTATCGTTAGTGGGGAGTGATGGCAGTTTCTTGCGAGTATGCGCTATTCCTGAGTTGCCATCCCTACCCCTCCATTCCAGGACACATCGTGTGTGACCAGCTTAATCTGAACTTTCCTTCAGCTTACCAAACCCGACGCCTGAAACTTACTTGGCCAGTCCCTAGTTGGTTTCTGGTTGTCATGGCACTGTTCCTCTAGAGTGGGCGTTAGGAACAGAGGCACCGCCTCCTTGTCCTCCTCCGGCACTTTCCTCCAGTTGCAGGGATGTCGCACCTCCACCTCCACCCACTCGTTCCGAAAACTGTGCAGATCCCCCAATGGAGGAGTGTATGAGTTCTCTGCAAAAAAAAACAAGAGAAGTTAAAACAAGTGACACTCTCGTTATGAATTTTGAAACAGTAGGTCCTCGCTGAGTTCTACGATGGCTGGGGAGCTTGTGTTGGCTAGTGGTGCCAGCTGAGCACAATGATTACTTCTAGATATGGTCTAGTAGCTGGGCTTGTCCCCCTCAACCCCTCGACTAACTAGCAATCGGTGTTGCTTGGTATGGTAGCGCCACCCTGACCTGCCTGCCCCAAGGGCATACTGTGAACAGTGAACAGTGCAGGATGCCCTCGGGCCAGGCAGGTCAGGGTGGCGATAATATACAGAGGCTATACCTGAAGTGTTGTCTTTATCCGAGGCACAGACGTGGTACAGGTAGAACCCGATGATGAAGGGATGGTTGAAGTCCCCAGACGCATGACACACGAGCTTGGCGTCCAACATGGCGTCCATGATGGCGGACGCTTGGTCACCATCTTCAACTCCTTCCACGTGACTCACCAGCCACGTGACCGCTTCAGCACTGCTGAAGGTCATACTCGGAAGGCCAGCGTGACTGGCGAAGAATCCAATACCTAGAAAGCAGACATAAATTATTTTTAGTACAGTTACCTCAAATTATTTGACTGAGTAGAAAGGGTATTTGCACGAACAGTTGCTCCCACGAAAGGTGCGCCATGTATTTTTGTATTTCCTTGACTTCTAAAAGTCCGCATGCACTATCTCCTACCATG
Source organism: Mesopsocus fuscifrons (assembly GCA_950004255.1). Classification (NCBI taxonomy): domain Eukaryota; kingdom Metazoa; phylum Arthropoda; class Insecta; order Psocodea; family Mesopsocidae; genus Mesopsocus; species Mesopsocus fuscifrons. The sequence goes on from OX465380.1 coordinate 5,220,675, forward strand.
GACAGGGTGCTTCATAGCATCCAGGATCTCAGCGACAGGGCTGCTGGCTTTCAGCTTTAGGTCGAAACCGTCCTCCGCATCCTCAAAGACGCCGGAGTCAGAGCTGTTGAAGCTGTCCACTGCAGGGGACGCGCGCCCACGCTCCATCACTTTCGACCCAGACCTGTGCAATCGTCGTTGATTAACAATAATAAATAACAAGAAGAAGTTATTTCAAAGTAGGCTCCGCGCCTCCTTCCTTCCGTGAAGGATGCGAAGTCTGTGTAGGTACCATATTTGAGGAAAATCTGCCCAGTATCTATCTGGGCTAGGCATGTGGCCAATAAGACACACTTTTTCAAAATCGGCGTTATCTTTCCCTAGGCACATTTCGTACAGTAAAAAAAAAAAAAAATCTTACCTCGAGGAAGAGGATGAAATAGCGGAGCGCACCTGATTGAGCTTCTCCTATAACCCAGGTATATGAGATGGGACAAGCAACGCGTACCACAAAACCGCAACCAAAACGCAGTAAACATAACCAAACCATTCATGATTAGTGCAATGTACAATGGACAAATAAAAATAATAGACGAACAGCCTTTAGGACAGTATGCCGAAACTTAAACACGTTTTTCTCATTTGTCGTATACAGCCCCAAGGTATTTTCAGTATAAAAAAGCGTAAGCTAAAATTCCTAGCGAAAAATCTAGTCCTTAACTGGATTATCTAAGGGATAAATTACACAAAGCGTTAAAAACACGGTAAGTACTGTACAATAGGCATCAATTAACAACTGACTATAGTAAACAAATGAATTATGCGCTAAAAACAATTGAAGCGTTAGGTAAACCACCAACACCATGCGACCATGTGCTTAGTATTGTATGTAAATGGGAAATGGCATTCCATGACATGAACTGTTTTGAAAATTGGAATGACACGAAAGTTTAAATTTAGCGATGATCTGTCACTCAACTGACAATAAGCCAGAGGAAAGGAACTATTTTGGAAAAGCTACTAATAGCTCTTTTACACCAGCATTCAGTGGCTGACTCCAGAACTGAACAGTGCTCAATTTACTATAGCTGGATCCAAAAAAAAATGAGTGACAAATCAACTGATGAATGTAAAAACTTCTAAAATGTCATGGCGTGCCTCTAAGTAATAGCGGTCTTTTTATTTCTGGTGTCGAAAACATAGTTTCATTATTGGTAAGAAAGTGAAAGACCTCTTATTACATAAACGCTATGGTCTAAAAACGAAAAATTCCGCATCCAAGCAAGGAGTGAGTGAAGCTGTTCCCATGCCAGACGCGTGATACCGATCAGGTGTGCTAGAAAAAGGCAAAAGCAATCGATCTATCGATCGAGACCTCGACTCATCGAACACACCTTGGTCGAGGTTTATCTGGGAGCCGGAAACTGCCAAGTCGATCTCGAAATGGGGAACTTCCGACTGTACTGCTCTGTAACACAACTTTAAGGTCAGTTTAGGCAACGGGAACGAGATAGGTGTTTTAGGGTTAAAGAAGATAGAGATAGTCTTCCAAGTGAAATACCTACTTCCGTAACCACTATCGTCCTGTACTTTGCCTGTCGTCCGACTGGCTGCGTAAAAATAGATTACTCCTGTAGGTGTATTCCCTTTCTGGAACGCCAGAAAACCCACTCCACTAACACCTCCAAAATTTATTGTAAGAAGATAAGGCACGCCATGCATTATAGGTATGAAGAACAGTTCTTCTTACAATAAATTTTGGAGGTGTTAGTGGAGTGGGTTTTCTGGCGTTCGAGAAAGGGAATACACCTGGCTATTTGTTTAAGTTTATTCCGACAGTTGTTTTGAGGACACTGTCGGATATTTAAATATCACTCGATCGTAAAATCACAACATAGCCAGGTAGTTTCGGACGCTTAAAGAAATATTACATTTCAGAACATATAAATCTCCAACAGTTTACTCAAAAATTGCTTTCAAAATTTCAAAAAATTTTCATCATTATCGCAAAACCAATCGGGTGATTCAATAACTAGACCAAAAGGTCGATGTTGCACTTACCTACTAAAATTATCAGGCTAACAACAGTTTAAACATGCTTCATACCTGATGTTAGAATGAAATTTTTACCGTAAAGTTAATTCCCCCATGTTACGCGCTATAGTGCTTCATAATATGCTATTTATCTAGCTAGCAAATAATTATCTACACTGTTAGATAAACACACAGGGAGGAACCAATCCGGACAAAACATGGACCTTGGTTGTGTCAGATCACACGTGAGCATGGGCAAGGACTGTAAATTCTAGAGGTGTGAATGTGTAACAAGGTTTCAAGATGATCAATAAGGTGCTCAAAGCAAGCAAGTTTGACGTCATCTTGAGACCCTTTTTCTAGAACCGACAGTCCTGTGAGGTGGGTGGTGGGAGGTACCTGAGCGTTAGTGTTGTGAGACAGAGCAATGAGGGCCGTGCTGTGTCGCCTGCGGCCTGGCAGCACGCCGCCGAGCACCGGGCTCTGCAACAGTCACATGCAACCAAACAAGCTACTCAAAAACAAAAACAATCCACTAAATCCAGCCGCTATGCAAAGAAACAAAAAAAAACTTTACTTCAGTTTCATTTGATTTCAGAATCCGACCAATGAACGGATATGTGACCAAACAAACCATAGAGAACTGACTGTAAAAGATCCCTAAGATCAGTCTCTTGATTTTGCTGGAATTTTTCAGAATAAACGGAACTGTTTATTTTTGTTCTGGAATATAATTTAACTTTTTAACATCGGAAACTATTTTTAAAAGCAGCAATTCCACAGTCAAAAACAAAAAATCACTTGACTGATTTTAGTGTAGTATCTGACATTAAAAAGACAAAAAATACTATATTTCAGAGCAGATAAATATTCAGTGATGTTTTCAAAACCCTACCATTAAGAAATATAAACAAACAGAACTGTATCTACCGCCTTATGCTAACGAAAAAAAAAATTGAATATCTAATTTAAATCATCCCGAGATGTAGCCGAAGCAGCAAAATCAGCAACTAATCAACAATTTTTAGTAACGTCAATAAAGCGTAAACCCAGTCAAAGGGTTGCAAAATATATGCCAACTTATTTCAAAATATTCAAAGACAGAAAGAAAATAAGAAAGTTTTGCATACCCATCAACGCAAGCGAAGGACAACTATAGATCAAAAAATAATTCTTGGGTTCGCCTCACCGGATGAATAAATCTTTTAATGTACCAAACCATCCATATACGGCAAATTTCGGGACTTGCCATAGAACGGTTGTAAATTTATCCATTCGTTAAATTGCACCCAGTACATAATTAATTAATTAATTAACTAAACAACAAAGTTAGCAAAAACTATGTTAACTGGTCTAACTACAAGTAAAACAATACTCAAAATACAAAGTAAGTTTAAGAAGCTTCACTCGCAAAGCTTCTGAAGGGGACGCACTTAGACTGCCTCTACGGGAAATTTCCAACAAATGGAAAAATAATAATTCGCATTCGCGTGGGCTAGAAGACCTAGTTTGGTGGAGGAATCTCTCACGTACCACAAAAATTATTCACTTACACCTATAAAATAAGTAAAGGATCCAAAGAGAGAGAAAACAGGATAAGATACAACAACGATTCTTGAAAAAAAAAAATCACAATCGAATATCTATTTATCCCACTTTCGTAAGTCAAATCAACGCGTATTTCTATATTTCTTTCCCTTCAGCGCTTTTTATTTACCTGCACTTAGTGTACACTAAATTAGAACTCGAGTACAGCACAGCACTGGCAACTCTGTACGATAATGTAGTGCAGCTATACCGGTGCAGTAAATAAAAAGCGCTGTATCAAATATCAGCTTACCCTGGGTTTTTTGTAGGTGATGACGCGCTTGACTTTGTTGATCCAGATTTCAATATATCGCAGGAATGATTCGAGCAGCGCCACCTGGTCCGCTATTGTAGGTTTCAGGTACATGTCGCAGTGATCAGCTCCGTCCATGATCCTTTTGGTGACTGCTGCATTCCATGATAGCGGCAGAAGGTACGTGCGGAATCTCCAGTACTTCAGGTTCTGGTAAAAACAAATAAATCGTGTGACTAATAGTACAAAATTCGCACCAGAAAGTTTGTCTCACTTCTTTTCAAGGAAATAGTGGGATTTTTTTCAGCTCAAATACCTATTAGGTATTTACTAGATTTTTTTTTTTTTTTCATACCTCGACCAAAGGAAAGTCAGTGTCCCCACGTGTACAAATGTAATGATCCAGGTAGTTCCAGCTGTAGTTCTCCAGTTTTTCGGTGGTGAAGGACACCCAGGACATCTCATACGTAGGATGATCTGGAGCTTGGAAACGGTACCTGTACTGAATATTGTACGGCGGGTACGGGTGTCGGGGCCGGTACCTGAAAATTTGAGCACATAAGCACTAGAGATCTCTGCTTACCCTTGCTACTATACCTCATATTTTATAATTATTCATTTCATGTTCTTTCCATGCCTAGTCCTTTTCATTTCCAATACTCTCCATTTGAAGTTTTTGTTGAGAAAAAGTAGATTTCTCTATACTGGCAAATACAAACTATCAGTTTGAATTTTGCGCGCGCAGATCATTTAAGTGTGGCACATAGCACACGTTTTAAAAGGTAAGCTCTGAGTTTCCGGGTATAAAACCGTTGACCGATTCATGTCTTCCCTCACTTCTTTTAAAGTTTGTCTTGCAAAGTATTTTTGAATAAAATATGTGATGTGAAATTTGTGGTTCCTTCCTATCATCAACTTCCTAACCTCTAGCAGTTTTCAAATGTATAGCATACGAACCGTGTGACAGCAATGGAGGACCCAGACAGGGATATTTTGTGAAATATCCGACCAATGCTGAGTAGATAGCTCTCACAGTGTTCTGGCGTCGTCGTTGAACTGCGCACTAGCGAGGTCTGGTGGCCCGCTCCGGAATCTCCGTTGGTAGCTGCCTGGGGGAGAACTATCAGCTGGAACCCCTACAAACGTAAACGGGCGAAAAATGAAACTATGAATAGTTACTCAACTCAACAAACTTTCAGTTTTTTCAGCCTCACTAGATAGGAATTAAAAACTTAAGGATTTCTGACCTGAGCAAGTCTCTGAGAAACCAGCTCTCTGAAGACTTCCACAGTCGACAGCGGTTTCTTGTAAATGGCTCTCTGCTGAGCAAAGTCCGCGTTAACATCATCGGGAAGCAGGTCATAGATTGAGACTAGGTAGTCATTTTGCAGGCTCCGTTCATCAGGGAAGTAGTCCGTCGTAATGGGCAGACACGCAGGAATGGTCAACGACTTCCAGTCAACTCCTGAAATAATAGGCAAAATATGAAAGACACTTGAATGATTTGTATCCTAGTTACTGCATTTTTTTGTGAGGTAGTTTGTGTAAGCTAAAAAATCTCAGCAGTATGGTTAGTCAACAGCAAAATTCAAACATTTAGAAACGAAGAAAACAAACTGGCATAGCAGAAAAAAATCTCCGTGTTGTCCCAGGTAATCCTGGCTACATGCAATGCCTTTTGGACTTAGTGGTGAAGGATATCACTCTCGGATATTAGTACTTATAAGTATGTACATTTTTTTAGCTACTGTCACCTCAACATCTTTACTTTTTCAAAATTGTGAACCTGTTACTTTGCCAGCTCGTTTTCTTTATTAGCTTTTAGTTAGGAAAAGGAAAAAATGGAGTGAGATGTGCCCATGCAATGCAAGCTGTGAGACCTTCATACTTACAGTCAGACGTAGGACCAGTCACCAAGTGGCCTCTAAAAACAAAAACTTCCCACCAAAATTTAAAAATCATTTTAGCAACACATTTTTTGAAAGGACAGTTGTGGAAGAGTAAGAACCAAGCCAAAATTTACAAGGTTCAACCAAACTCACTGTCACAAAACTCACGTAAGCTAAGCATAGAAAATCACTTATTATAACTGTGCGTAAAAAACTCAAATCTATCAAGCACCGTGTACTATACGGATAGGCTAGCGCTGCTTAAGCTCAATACAATAAAAAAATCTTCCCAAACAAAGCGTTGCCTTGAATAAGTAATCTGGATATAGGTAGGTATATACCTAGGGTATGTTGCTTGGACTAAAAGCTAAACATAGTGCACTATTCGCAGCCGTGTTGTTTCGCGTATACTTGACTTCCGAAAGTGTTTCTAGCCTTGAAAATCGCAGGAAACTGGAAACCTCTGGCTGAGTTCCAAAAAGCTACATCAACCACGGGGGCCCTTCTAACGATCACTTCCCTTTCTAGTAATTTTTTATATTAGGAAGAAAATTTTAGTACCTCAGGTAGTCAGGTAGTTTCTTCGAAGGATAGTTGTACCAATTCAAAATTAGTGAGTACCTAGCTTATCAATAAACAAATCTAATCTAAGGTGAAGTTCTATAGTACGATGCATTCTGTGCGAACATAACGATTTACTCATGCTAGTTATCACAAAAAAGAACGTCAATAAAAATGCATCATTCACCTAACCTGTAGCGTAATTTGGGGGGGGCGGGGGGGGCGGTCCGCCCCGGGCCCGGGGGCCCGGAGGGGCCCGGAGGAGCCCCAGGCGGACGGGGGGCTCAGAGGGCCGGGGGCCCGAGGGGGCCGGGGCCTGTGAGCCCGAAGGCTCCTATGTTAGATTTAAAACAAGAAGTCATATTTTCCTAGCTGTTTTGATAAAATTTTCCTTTCGCTCGCTTCGCTCGCCATTCGATTATACTGACTTCGTTTGTCGGGGTTCAGGGCGGCCAGCCGTAAGCGGTTGGCACGGTTTATAAAAGGCAAATGAATAAATAAATAAACGTTTTATCCCTGCTAACTATTTGGATCTCAAATTTTCTTCTCGCTCACTTCGCTCGCTCGATTAATGATTTCCTTTTTCGGTGGTCAGGGCGGCCCGCCGTAAGCGATTGGCACGGTTTAGAAAAGGCAAGTGCATAAATAAAGAAACGATTTATCCCAGCTAACTATTTGGATCTCAAAATTTTTTCTCGCTCGCTTCGCTCGCTCGGTTACTTGGTATTGTTTTTGGGGTGGAGCGCCTTTTTTCAAAGAGGTCTAGCCAAGGTAACTGGACGAAAAAAGATATATATTGCAGGGGTGGGGGGGGGGGGGGCCGGGTGGGGTGGGGTGGGGTGGGGTGGGGTGGGGTGGGGTGGGGGGGCCCGGTGAGGCAAAGCCGCCCCCCCTTCGAAAATGCTTAGTTACGCCACTGCTGAACACTATGCAAACTTTCGGCTGACACCTATTTTCATCTTATGGGAAATACCTATATATACGAACATGTGCTTCTAAAATATCAGTACTACGAAGCATGGGCGTACTGAAACTCTAATCTTTTTACTACCAAAAAAAATATTTTTTCACCCACTCTTTACAGTTTACACTGCACCGGCAGAAATTACAAAAAAAACCCATTAGCCCCAGTCCCACCCTTAAAAATTAAGGCATAATCCCACCAAACTAGTTAAAATTTAAGCCTCAGTTAAACCCCAGGGGTTTAACTGGGATGTAACTTTTAACTAGCTTCATGGGAGCATTAACTGAAATTTTACCAAGATAAAATACTGAGGGTGCGTCCCACCATATACTCGGTTAACGGTTAATCTCCAGTTAAATTCGGTTTTTACCGTGCAATAATTGAAATTTAACTGGAGTTTAACGTTAACCGAGTATGGTGCGACGCACCCTAAATTAATAGCGATTACACCTTAATATGTAATGGTGGGATCAGCCCTTAAGGTGCCTCCACATACAATTAGAATTACTAGCCACATGCTTCCCCAGTAAACAAAGTGTTTAGCTTATGGATCACGACATAATTGGTTCCCTCAATGGGACCCATCAGTTCAACACTTCGTTACAGCAGACGATGCGGCTTGTACGTGGAAGCGCCTTTAGGCTGGATTTCACTTCTTTAAAGTACACTATAATGTCACCTATCGAACAGATTTATATTATCGTATGTTCAGCTTATGACAAGTGCAACGCAAAGAAACAAGTAACAAGCTTAACTGTAAGATAAATCAGTTTTATAGGAGACACTATAGTATAGTTTAATAAAGGGTTCGACAATGGTCGCACTTGACTTTCTCGCAATTTTTATCGAAAATTTGATTTTTTTTTTACGTGAATAATTGTCAGAATTTTAACTTTTTCTAAAAAGTATTTTGCCTCACACTGGACGATACTTTTAGGCACCTGCATACCAAATTTCAAACATATCCGTCAAACAGTGAAGTGTCGTTCGACGCGCAAAGTATATGTTTTCTATTTTGCATGTCACCGTCTTAATTTTTAAGTAAATGAAAATCTATTGAAAATGCCCTTGAAGCATCTATCTGAGACCACTTTCACCAATTTTGAAGGAAATCTGTCGATTAGAGTTGTGGCAAATCCGTCTTAACCAATCAAAAACGAGATTTCCATTTTTGGAAAATTTTTCCTACGATAATGCCAGTATTGGCCCAAATTTTTGGCCCATCTCAAAAAGAATAAAAATGATCCTGTAGCATCTACTTGGGAACAGTATTGCGAAATCACAAGGATCTAACTTAATAACTGTAGTGCCAAATCCGTCTTGACCAATCAAAAACGAGATTCTAGTTTTTTTTTCCTATTTTTGACTTTATTTTGCCTATATTGGCCGCAATTTCGAAATGATTGAATATTTCTTCAACAAACCTTTAAGTAATGTTATTAAGCACAAGTTTATGGATTTTTGTGAAATTCCGGCTAATACTGTTCATGGGGCCAAGATTTTCACGTATGGGCCAATTTTGGCCCAAATTTTTGGCCCGTGTCCAAAACAATAAAAATGATCCTGGAGCATCTATCTGGGAACACGACTGCAAAATTTGAAGGTTATAACTTTATTACCGTACCGTGAAATGCGTCTTGAGTAGACAAAAACACGATTTTGAATTTTTTTTGACACTTTTTTGACAATAGTGGGCGCAAGTTTTGAGTAATCCAAATTAAATTAAAAATGTATCTCGGAACTGATTTTAGACATCTATATTCCAAATTTGAGCCAAATCGGTTGACTGGTGTAACCTGTAGCCGCGCTACAGACAAACGGACGGACGTACGTACGTACGTACGTACGTAGGGATATGCGCCCATATACTACCGCCACTCTTACGATCGTTTTTGCATACGAACGTTTTATCGCCACTGGCGGTAAAGCTTATGGCCGATTAACATTGGGCGGTAAGACCCGTAGTTTTGTCCGGTGTACGTATCCTTACATTAAATTAATTGAATTAAATACTTTCACTTAACATTTTTATATCAACTTTTGGAATTTGTTTTTTCATTATCGAAACTAGTTACCGTTATAGCCAAAGACGTAATTAACAGTTTATTTTCGATTTTTGGATCCTCATTTTTGTTACTTTTTGACTTCTGTTATAAAAGTTAGTATTTCAAAGCTCAGTACAACACTTTGGAACCATCAACATACCAAAAAAAAATTAAAATTGAACGAACTGTAAAAAAATCTCAGTTTCGTCCTCCAAGTAGTGGCTTTCTACGAGTCCTTCCCTAGAGGTCAGATATATTCAAATATTTGACCACTGATTGAAGGCAATCTACTTTTTCGTTTCACAAATAAGTTTTACAACATTTTGAAGATATTTTAACATATTATCTGACATCAAATGAGTTCTCTTTTCATTTAAAGATTTATAGTACCTAGATTAAAATATGTGAAAGAGATGTTTGAATTACGCGCCTTGTCGCTCATTGTGAAATGTTTTGGCGACTGGCGCATGCGCTGAATAACAAGAACGTGATTGGCTGCTTTTCAGTGGCGGTAATGCTACGTGAGATAGAAAAGGGTAGTACGCCAAACAGTTTATCCCATCCCATCCCACACTATATTAAAATCCTCTCGGTGTCCCAAAATTGTGTTTGCCACTACAGAGATTCCGCATGTCAAGTTATAATAAACGTAAAATCGCTGAGCCTTAAGAGGCCGTGCAAAAGTTACGAGTTGCGGAACTCTAAGAAAATGGGGTAGTGTAGGGTTTCGGGGTTTCTTTGTGGCTTTTTGCATCTTTCGAGCTACAGTTGATCTGAATAGCTCATTTTATTCCTCATGAAATGCACTACAAGATAAACACAAACTAAACCGTGCCAGCTAACGAAATAAACGACTTTTTGATTGAGGAAAATGATTTTCGGAAATTTTTTTGTTTGTAGCGCTGTTTAGTTTTACAATTTAAACACACGCCAAACCGATAACATTGTAGTTTTTTATACATTTCTTATTCGGAATGAATCAGGCTTTAAGACACAGCAAAGCTTACCCCAAACTTTGAAGAAATATTCATTTCTAAGCGCATCATTGACCATCATACGTTGAAAACCACTAAAAAAATTCTACAGAAACTAACATATCACACCGAATTCTAAAGATGAACGAAATAAAAAGGTATATTAATGGATGTCATTGTTTAAGCTTCAATTTGATATACAATACATGCAGAAAATGTTTTGAGAAAGTACAGAAAAAAAAATATTTAAAAAATAAAAAAATAAACGGATTTATTTTCGGATATTTGATTTCGCGCCATTTCTAGCAGACGCCAAAGGCGGTCAAAGGAAATGCCAAAGGAATTTCGAAAAACGTAGAATTATATTAAAATAAAAACTATTTAATTTTTTATATTATTTAATTAAATAAAGCTACTAAAGATGAAACTATTGAATTTTTGACAATTTAGAAATTAACCTTTCAAAATTCGTCATAGAAAAGTGAGTTTGTTACAGATGAGACAGAGACTATTGGTTATATGGGACTGTGGCTTCCAAAGTCAGCTATGTGGTATTAGAGCAGTGGTTCCAACAGTAGCCTATCATGTGTGGGGGTCAGGGATCGAATACTGGCGGGATTTTTTTTTTCTTTTCATTTTTTTCTTTTTCACCGATAAGTAGGTAAGTATATACGGTAAGGAAGTCCTGGCGATCACTCTCTCTATTACAAACACTCACTCCCTATTACAAACACTCACTCCCTAAAACGAACATTCCCTCTTTATAATCTACAACCTTCTCTTTATAACGATGTTCTAATTTATAAAGAACACTCCACCTTTATAATCTACAACACTCTCTATAACGAGGTCCCTCTCTATAACGAACATTCCCACTTTATAATCTACAACTCTCTTTATAACGAGGTCCCTCTCTATAACAAACATTACCACTTTATAATCTACTACACTCTCTCTATAACGAGGTCCTAATCTATAACGAACACTCGCACTTTATAATCTACAACACTCTCTATAACGAGGTGTCTCTCTATAACGAACACCCCCACTTAATAATCTGCAACACTCTCTCTATAACGAGGCCCCTCTCTATAACGAACATTCCCACTTTATAATCTACAACTTTCTCTCTATAACGAGGTCCCTCTCTATAACGAACACCCCCACTTTATAATCTACAACTTTCTCTCTATAACGAGGTCCCTCTCTATAACGAACACTCCCACTTTATAATCTACAACACTCTCTATAACGAGGTGTCTCTCTATAACGAACACCCCACTTTATAATCTACAACTTTCTCTCTATAACGAGGTCCCTCTCTATAACGAACAATCCCACTTTATAATCTACACTTTCTCTCTATAACGAGGTCCCTCTCTATAACGAACACTCCCACTTTATAATCTACAACACTCTCTATAACGAGGTGTCTCTCTATAACGAACATTACCACTTTATAATCTACAACACTCTCTATAACGAGGTGTCTCTCTATAACGAACACCCCACTTTATAATCTACAACTTTCTCTCTATAACGAGGTCCCTCTCTATAACGAACACCCCCACTTTATAATCTACAACTTTCTCTCTATAACGAGGTCCCTCTCTATAACGAACACTCCCACTTTATAATCTACAACACTCTCTATAACGAGGTGTCTCTCTATAACGAACACCCCACTTTATAATCTACAACTTTCTCTCTATAACGAGGTCCCTCTCTATAACGAACAATCCCACTTTATAATCTACACTTTCTCTCTATAACGAGGTCCCTCTCTATAACGAACACTCCCACTTTATAATCTACAACACTCTCTATAACGAGGTGTCTCTCTATAACGAACATTACCACTTTATAATCTACAACACTCTCTATAACGAGGTGTCTCTCTATAACGAACATTACCACTTTATAATCTACACTTTCTCTCTATAACGAGGTCCCTCTCTATAACGAACACTCCCACTTTATAATCTACAACACTCTCTCTATAACGAGGTGTCTCTCTATAACGAACACCCCACTTTATAATCTACAACTTTCTCTCTATAACGAGGTCCCTCTCTATAACGAACAATCCCACTTTATAATCTACACTTTCTCTCTATAACGAGGTCCCTCTCTATAACGAACACTCCCACTTTATAATCTACAACACTCTCTATAACGAGGTGTCTCTCTATAACGAACATTACCACTTTATAATCTACAACACTCTCTATAACGAGGTGTCTCTCTATAACGAACACCCCCACTTTTTAATCTACAACACTCTCTCTATAACGAGGTGTCTCTCTATAACGAACACCCCCACTATATAATCTACAACACTCCCTCTATAACGAGGTGTCTCTCTATAACGAACACCCCCACTTTATAATCTACAACACTCTCTCTATAACGAGGTCCCTCTCTATAACGAACATTACCACTTTATAATATACAACTCTCCCTCTATAACGAGGCCCCTCTCTATAACGAACATTACCACTTTATAATCTACAACACTCTCTCTATAACGAGGTCCCTCTTTATAACGAACATTACCACTTTATAATCTACAACACTCTCTCTATAACGAGGTCCCTCTCTATAACGAACATTCCCACTTTATAATCTACAACACTCTCTATAACGAGGTGTCTCTCTATAACGAACACCCCCACTTTATAATCTACAACACTTTCTCTATAACGAGGTGTCTCTCTATAACGAACACCCCCACTTTATAATCTACAACTCTCCCTCTATAACGAGGCCCCTCTCTATAACGAACATTACCACTTTATAATCTACAACACTCTCTCTATAACGAGGCCCCTCTCTATAACGAACATTACCACTTTATAATATACAACACTCTCTCTATAACGAGGCCCCTCTCTATAACGAACACTCCCACTTTATAATCTACTACTTTCTCTCTATAACGAGGTGTCTCTCTATAACGAACACCCCCACTTTATAATCTACAACACTCTCTATAACGAGGTGTCTCTCTATAACGAACACCCCCACTTTATAATCTACAACATTCTCTCTATAACGAGGTCCCTCTCTATAACGAACAATCTATAACGAACATTACCACTTTATAATCTACAACACTCTCTCAATAACGAGGTCCCTCTCTATAATGAACACTCCCACTTTATAATCTACAACACTCTCTATAACGTGGTCCTACTCTATAATGAACACTTCCACATTATAATCTACAACACTTTCTCTATAACGAGGTGTCTCTCTATAACGAACACCCCCACATTATAATCTACAACATTCTCTCTATAACGAGGTCCCTCTCTATGACGAACATTCACTTAAACATGTAACAAACTCTCTATAACGAATATTCTCTATAACAAAGACACAGCCTCTATACTTATAAGTATTTTGATGTTCCATTTTTGATGAAATTTGATGTGCGCCTGTCTAAGATCATGGCCGAGGGATCCTTTTAAGTTTAATTTATTTTTCGATGGGTAGAAAATTACTTATGAATAATTCAAAATTCGTGCTTTTGATTAGTCGGGCAAGTGCCGAGATCTTAGTTCTATAACATAATAGGAATTGATATGTATGTTGGCAAATAGATCTTTGAGGGTTCTTTGGAATGAAACTACAATTAGTAGAAAATTACAGCAGTCTTTGATTGAATTTCGATCGATTTGGCTCCAATCCCAGTTACTGACGGATTATTCTGAAATTTAGTTACTTTTGTTTAAAACAACGTTAGGTACCTACTTAAAAATTTGTAGAGTAGAATTTCGTAATTACCTAAGTATATGGCCGTTCTTTTTAAAAAATTGCTCTAAATGAGAAACCACGTTTTTGAATGGAACTCGGAACGCATTTTGCAAACTGAATCTTAATAAAATCACAAAAAAAGAAAATTACGGCCGTTTTTCCAAAAAAGTTTTGAAAATGAGCTGAGAATGAGAAACCACGTTTTTGAATGGTCGGAACGCATTTGGGACTACAGTAATAGAATGACAGCCATGAAAATTGGTAGGAGTGATCTCAGACAGATGCTCTTGGGTCATTTTCAACCGATTTTGGATTGCTTTAAAAATTATGCCCGCAAAAAAATCTCAAAAAAATCCACCAAAAAAAAAATCATACGGGGTGAGAAAGTTAAGTGCGACTGTTGTCGGACCCTTTATTTTTTTTAATATGGATCTTTTCATACCTCCGACCTAATGCAAGTAGGTGCGAGATACAAGCCAGCGCAGCGCGTGCAATCAAACGGAAACCACGAGGCCCCAGTCCGACGGACCTAGCCCCACGCAGTGGCGAGGTGAAGGGCAGGCGGAGCCTGCGCTTTAGCTCGTCTATATATTAAAATTGTCTCGACCTAAAATCTTCAAGGGTGGTCAACTATGGCGCTTGGCCCTATGTCAGGTTAGAGTGCGGCAAACCAGTGGTATAGCGTACGATTCCCATAAGCGGACGCAATGTAAGAAAAAGGGGTAGTGTAGGGTTTCGGGGTTTCTTTGTGGCTTTTTGCATCTTTGAAGCTACAGCTGATCTGAATATCTCATTTTACTCCTCATGAAATGCGCTACAAAATGAACACAAACAAAACAGTGCCAGCTAACGAGATAAACAACTTTTTGATTGAGGAAAATGATTTTCGGAAATTTTTTGGTTTGTAGCGCGGTTTAGTTTTACAATTTAAACACACGCCAAACCGATAACATTGTAGTTTTTTATACATTTCTTATTCGGAATGAATCAGGCTTTAAGACACAGCAAAGCTTACCCCAAACTTTGAAGAAATATCCATTTCTAAGCGCATCATTGACCATCATACGTTGAAAACCACTAAAAAATTTCTACAGAAACTAACATATCACACTGAATTCTAAAGATCAACGAAATAAAAAGGTAATTAATGGATGCCATTGTTTAAGCTACAATTTGATATGCAATACATGCATAAAATGTTTTGAGAAAATACAGAAAAAAAATATTTTAAAAATTAAAATTTATTTTCGGATATTTGAAATTTCGCGCCATCTTGACGGACAGTTGTCGTGTCACCGGACGCCAGTCAAAGGTCACAAAACCGCGCCAAATTTGAAATGTTCATTTTTTCTGACTCATTAGTGCAGACTTGCGGTAAAAAAATCATAGCATTCAAACTGTTTGCCCTATATGAGAGATAAAAGGAGTTTTGGTTTCAGAATTAAATGGACTTTCAAGGGAATAAGGTGGCAAAGCTGCTAATTAAGGGACTGTTTAACTTTTGATAACTTAGAAATGGGTCTCTAAGCGAATTTTCGTAACAGTGCCAAAAACAAAAACGTATTGGTTATATGGGACTGTAGTTTCCGAAGTTAGCTGTATGGCATTGGAACAGTGGTTCGAAAGGTGGCCTATCAAGCGCAGGGTCTGGGATCGAATACCAATGGGGGTTTTTTTTTAGTTCAATTTTTTTCTTTTTCACTGGCAAGCAGGTGCTGCGTGATGTCCTGGCGATCACTTATTTATTACAAACACTCCCTCTCTATAACGAACACTCTCTCTCTGTAACCAGCAACACTCTCTCTATAACGAGGTCCCACTCTATAACGAACATTACCGATTTATAATCTACAACCACATTATAATCTACAACCTTCTCTTTAATCTACAACACTCTCTCTATAACGAGGTGTCTCTCTATAACGAACACCCCCACTTTATAATCTACAAAATTCTCTCTATAACGAGGCACCTCTCTATAACGAACATTCACTTTAACATGTAACAAACTCTCTATAACGAATATTCTCTATAACAAACACACAGCCTCTATACTTATAAGTATTTTGATGATCCATTTTTGATGGAATTTGATGTGCACCTGTCTAAGATCATGGCTGAGGGATCCTTTGAAGTTTAAAGTATTTTTCGATGGGTAGAAAATTACTTAAGAATAATTCAAAATACGTGCTTTTGATTAGTCGGGCAAGCGCCGGCAACACATGTAGAAACTGTAATGAAATATCACGTAAAAAATATTTTAAGATAAGAAAACGGCAAAAAACAGCCATGGTTTTGATTCGGACGCACTAGCCGGATGTCCGACCATCCATCTACTGCCACGACTGGCGGGTTGCCGCCAAAATTCAAAACCCCTAGACTCCATACAATGGTTTAGGAAAAAAATCATACCACTTTAATTATTTGCCCGATTTTAAAGGTGAAAAGTGGTTTGTTTTCAGCATAATGTGGGCTATTAGGCAAATGACGGGACTGTTGGATTTTTGTCAATTTAGAAATGAATCTCTAAAAATTTAGCCAAAACTTGATGATTAAAAAAAACCTAATTCCAAAAAATAGACTCCATACGGAGATTTAGGAAAACAATTATACTACACTACACTTTAATTATTTGTCCGATTTTAAAGGTGGGAAGTGGTTTGTTTTCAGCATAATCTGGGCTATTAGGTAAATTTAAAGGTAGAGGTACTTAAGATGGGACTAATAGATTTTTGTCAATTTAGAAATGAACCTCTAAAAATTTAGGCAAAACTTGATATTTAAAAAAAATTCAATTCCAAAAAAAAAATAGAAAGTTTTCATCATAGAAAAATGAGTTTTGTTACGGAATATTCGTTATAGAAAGAGAATGCCCAAAACCTAGCAAAAATAATTCAAAATTCGTGTTTTTGTTTAGTCAGAGAAGCGCCGAAAGCACAGTTTCCAATCTATAACATTGAAAACTGATACTTAAGTGTGTTGGCAAATAGATGCTTGAGGGTTCGCTGGAATAAAATTTCAAACAGTTGAAAATTACGGCCGTCTTTGATCAAATTTCGATCGATTTGGCGCCAGTCCCATTTATTGACGGATTGCCACGAAATTTACTGCGTTTCTGTAAAACAACGTTATCAACATTTTTTGTTGAACAGAATTTCGCTATTTTGAAAATTACGGCTGTTTTTCTCAAAAAAATTTTATGGTCTGAACGCATGCACTTGCCACTACAACAATAGATTGATGACAGGCATGAGATTGGTTACGAGCTAAAGATAGATGGTCTAAAGGAATTTTCAACCGATTTTGGATTGCATAAAACGGCCGAGGTGTCTAGCCCCACGCAGTGGCGAGGTGAAGAGCAGGCGGAGCCTGCGCTTCAGCTCGTATGAATTAATACTTTCACTGCACGTATTTTTTATTTCAACCTTTGCAGTTTGTCTTTTCATTATCGAGGCTAGTAACGTTATGGCCAAAAAAGTGATTGGTAGTTTATTTGTGAATTTTGGATCCTCGGTGCGACCGCACTCCCGGAGCGTCTCATAGTCTCATTGCGAGCGGAGGCGCATCTAGAGCGTACACATCATTTTTGTTAATTTTTGACTTCTGTTATTCAAAAGGTAGTAGGTATTTCAAATCTAGGTGCAACACTTTGAAACCACCAACATGCCCAACAGTGTTGCTGAGGGTTGGGGTTGGGGGGGACAAGCCCAGCAACTAGACCCAGTGGCGCCAGATTTTAAAAATCCGGGGGAGGGGGGGGGGGGGCAAGAACTTGTAAACATCAGATATTCCATTTACTTATCAGTCTGATGGGTCTCTGCGCCTCTCAGTGACCCAGCGGCCAAGACATTCGACTTGTGACCTCAGAGGTCTGGATTCTAATCCCGGCGTAAGGAATATTTTCCGCTTAAGTCATGGATGTAATGCCCATGCCCATGCACTCTTATTCCGGTTGTGTCCAACTCCCGTGGTGTTATGCCAACCCGGGAAAAACTATTCTGTCTGTTAATGTTTTTTATGTTGAACATTTATTTGTTCTGAAATATTATACCGACCTTGATTGCAAAAATCGATCATAAAGTCACAGTTTCTTTTAAAAATGCAACATTGTATTTCAGAACAAGGACATTTTTCCCCTCAAAATAAGCCGGGAAAAAATAACGAACAAAATTATACAGGTGTATTTAGAGTAAAGGTGACATGATTTTTAGTTATTTGACATGATAAAAATAATCGTCCCCCAAATTTCCGGGGGGGGGGGGGGGGCAACCTGGACCCTGAACCCCCTCCCCAAGATGGCGCCCCTGACTAGACCGTTTCAAGAACTATCCATTGTGCTCAGCTGGCAGCACTATCAAATATCTACCAGCTTCCCAGCCATAGTGTAAACGATGGGGACCTACAGTTTTAAGTAGTTGGGTTCCGAACCACCACAGCCTCGATATACATTTCACTTGACATGCTGAACATATCAGAGGTAAATGCCGATCAGAAAAACTTTTTGGTATAGGATCGGGATGGAACCGGTGTGACCCGGCCCTCACTGCTCCTCAAAATTCTACCATTTTAGTCCACTCGGCTATCGAGACTGACCCAACAGTGTTAGTGAACGAAATGTAAAAAAAATCTTAGTTTCATCTCTTTGACTAGTGACTTTCTACAAGCTCTACCGCAGAGCTCAGATTATATTCCATTATTTTACCACTGATAGAAGGCGATCTATTTCTTGAACTGACATAATGTTTTATAACAATTTCAAGCAATATTAACATTTATTTGACATTCATAAGAGTTTTCTTTTAAACTTAAGAAATAGTTGGTATATAAGATGCGAGAGTGAAGTGTTTGAATTGCGCGCCATTATCTCATTCAAAGGTTTGTGGCCAACAGTTCACTGGTGGCCATTGATCTAAATTAAAATTAATTTATAATATAACAGCATGATTATATTATTAAACTGAATTAAAATTATTAATATTTTAAAACCTATATTTTTTATTTGAGGGACATTAGTCTGGCGACTATCATTTCCTTTGTAGCGACAACTTGCGTCATGGCAGTAAGCGCTAGTGAAACATAAAATATTCACCTGGCAGTAAAAACGCGGACAATGTCTATAGGTTCCGCATATGCTTAGCTTATACATTAAACGGGGTGGCGGTAAAAACGGGACAAACGTTCGACATGGGTGGCGGTAAGCCATGGAGGTTGCTCTATACGTACGTACGTACGTACGTCGGACGGACATGACCTAAAAACCATTTTTTTGGTATCTAGGACCTCTGAAACGCCTTTTGCAATGAAAATCTCAAAATCGAAATTTCGCACGATAACATAACTTTCTCAGCCCATGTATTACATACGGGCGAGAAAGTAAAAAGTGGTGAAATCCAGCCTTTAGACAGATAACTGAAGAGCATTAAGGATAACGTGAACCATGCCGGAATCCCATAATGTAACAGATAAAATAAATAAATAAATATCAAACCTATGATGACTTTGCCGACTACGGTTACGGTCCAGATCCAGACGAGAACAATCCACGCGCGGACATCATGAAAACAACAAGGCTGATTAACACAAGTTGACAACGTTTAGTGTAATCTCGATTAAATTAACTGAGTTTTTTATTAAAGCCTATCTAAGGGTGCTTCCCATCATGCCCAGTTAAGGCTGAATATACATTCGCTATTTTCGACTACATGTACTTGGTTCGCAATGCTAAGTACTTCAAGCCCTACTCCGAAGTTACAGGGCGAGTGGAAAGTGTTTATAGGGGGATGTAAACCTGAGACTCTTTGTCGTGAGGTAGTGTTGTATTTTTGCATGAAATGGAGGAATAAGCCCACAGGTGCGGTTTTAAACAGTCAACTACCAGTCCACATGTTTTTTGACAGATCGCGAAAACACAACACTACCTCACGCGAAATATTTTTTTGTAACGATTCGGACTAAAACAGTATGATTTTATCGTCACATTTAGTAGAAAAGCTTGATAAATGTTTGTACTATTTACCGTAGCCATGTTGCATTTTGGCAATTTTTATTTCACTTACGGAAGTGGGTAATTTCAACAGCATTTCTCTACTTTTCTCCTGTAAAAGCTAAACATAGTGTCCTACTTTTACTCGTTCATTTCGCGTTCAAATAGCACATTATGTTTAGCTTTTAGAGTAGACACAATCAATACAATATTTCAATTACCAGTCTCCGGTTGTACTAAAATGTAAACATTAGTTTTGTCGAATATTTACTTTCGCACAGTGGTTTTGGCGGAGTTCGTCGAGAATGTATGGTGGCCGTTAAGAGAAAACTGGAGATTTTCTACCGTGTTTACCATGTTAAATTTCGGAAATTTTACATGGTAAACATGGGAGAAAATCTCCAGTTTAATTTTAACTGGGCATGGTGGGACGCACCCTTAGACGGTAGATTATTTTACCTAATGACTAACTGAGCAACAGCCTCATCTATGGGATGACCAGAATCAGGACTCAATCTATTATTTAGCAGCCGTATTTTTCGAGAATTTCTTCTTAGTATCGAGTTTACACCAGATATATTTGTCACAACAAAAACAATTCACCACACACAATGATCACACCGTCACCCCGCAATGTCATCCATTGTTTAGTTTTGAAACTAGGAAAATTATATCAAATTCGGAAAAAATGATAAGCAACATACATGGGAAATGGTTCAAGCTACATTTAAATAGAGGTGAACACAAAAGTTTAGCTGATCGAAGTAAGCTACACCATCTTGTGTGCTGTTGCTGAATTGCCCCCGAGGGGTTAACCACTCGTTGGGAATCATTGGAAATCTTTATGAAATCTCAGGGAATCTTGGAATTTTTTGGAGTGGTTACCCCTTCGGGGTACATCTTTCCATGAATATCGTTGGGAATCTTTGGAAATCTTTAAGGAAACTCAGTGGAATCTCAAGGAATCTCTGGAGTGGTTACCCCCTCTGACATAGTTTTCCTCTTAGTGCCGATTTTAACTGAACAGACTATTTCATCATGTTCGGGATATTTTCTAATTCTTTACAGACTTTTCGATGAAGAAATAATTTTCTTGCGCTAGTTCCACCTCACCAGTAGCATTCATCTTCCTTCCTAAGTTTCTCCGATAGTTTTCCAATGAAGATGTTTTATTTCGGGCTAGGTTTAAGGTCTCGCAAAGCGTTGAAGCAGAGGGAAATTAAACCTGCACCATTCAAGACAATCTGTTTCTTCTCGGTATTCAGAAATTTGATCACACATACATATCCTGCAGGTGTATTCCCTTTCTCGAACGCCAGCAAACCCACCCAACTAACACCTTCAAAATTTATTGTAAGAAGATAAGGCACGCCATGATGCAATATACGGAGAACAGTTCTTCTTACAATAAATTTTGAAGGTGTTAGTTGGGTGGGTTTGCTGGCGTTTGAGAAAGGGAATACATATCCTGGGTGGCTATTCAAATTCGAGCAATCCAGTGGCTGCGAAGTCACTAGACTGTTGCAGTCGCTAAATACGCCAAGATGCACATCAGCAGGCTCAGGTTGTTTATGAAACACATAACTGACTGTCGAGAGTAACAGAACTAACTTCAGGTTACTTGTTAACCGCAAGGTCTACCGACAATTTGGTCGGGATAAATGGTTATCTGTCTGATTATGATTAGAAACTCTTCCAGCCCAAAAAGCCATGCCCGCACCAATGACCAGTAGCACCAAATATTCGTAAAAAAAAAAAAAAAAAAAAAAAAAAAAAAAATTTGTTACCACTCAAGTAAGCGTTACTGAGAATATGAAAATGAGTGAAGAGTTGGTTGGAAAGTCACCATTATTTATTCCAGAGAAACAACAGAGAAACTTCAATTATTCTCAAATGGAGAAATATCACCTTTCCTCATTATTTCTCAAACAAAAGAGTTCTGGTGAAGTCCAGCAAGAGAAGAATAAAGATAGAGAGCGACAGTGTGGCCAAACATCGAACGTGTCACCAGAGTGTCTAGTGCCACGTTAGGATGACGTCACTGTCACCACGTGTACCTGTAGTCAGCGCGGGCGTCCATTCCTGCTCTCCCGTCGCCCCCCACAGCAGTGTTTTGTTCGCTTTGGTAGGTGGAGCCACACCTTTATTCCGTTTCCCATCTCCTGTAATGAAAATACCGTAAGGGTATGAATTTTATAATCAAATGCACCCGATAAACTCCCCAATAGTAGGCCTTGTTAACGTGACTATCCTCACAATTACTAAAGTTCTGAGTAAAAAAAAAAGCCAACCATTGTGTTTGGTCGAGTATTGCTAAATAATAAAATTATTTTTTTAGTGACGACTCACCGGTAGGATGAAGGACCTTCTGCGAAGGGACGGCCTGATAATGATGCTGCTGAATCAGTACACCAGTAGGGCCTGGAATGGTAAAGTCAGGAATAAAATATACGGTATAATGTGTATGGATACGATAGCAGATATGCGGTACAGTGTATTAGCTTTGGCTCTCTCAGGGAAATAATTATACATGAAAAATATGAGAAATGGACGTATTAAGCTGGCTACATATGATGCGTCCTGGAGTGGAGGGGTTGGAATGGCAACTCACGGATGGAGAGTACCAGAAACTTGCCATCCCTCCCCACAACGATACATCTCAGGATGCCAACTCGCCTGAGCGGCCGTCCAGGGCGCATGAAATTGGTCAGCACTAGGTAAATCACTGTACCTTTAGGAAAGATGTGGGTCCACCGCCTTCTATTAGACGTAAGTTTGATGGTGACATGGGACGGGTCGAAGGGGTTGATCAAGGCTCGCCCGGAGAGGACGTGTTTATGGGCGTGACGCGGCGTAATGGTTGAGTCAGGGCTGCCAACTGCAATTCGTGAAGGCTCGTCACTCATGCTCATTTCCATCGCATCTCCACCTGAGAACAGAACACATTAAGGCTGTGCATAGGTACAGAGCTGTTTTTAAAAGTTAGCAAATTAATCTTTCCAAAAAAGTTCCCTAGTTAACATCATGATACGGGCGTATCCGCAGGTTAAACAAACAACACTAATTCTATAGTCTAAAGAACTTCGTCAGAAGGATTCGAAATTACACACAGGACATAGACCTAGTGCAGTCTCTCGTCTACCACCAACTCATACCATGGGCGGTGACTTGCATAGGCGGAGAGCCCGGGGGGATCGAGAAGGAGCCGGATTTGGAGCTGATGGTCGAGAGCTCCCTCGTGAGTGGAGGAGCTTGGTGATGGATGTCCGGGTCAGACAGTTTCCGGGACAGCTTGTGAGGATCCGGTCCATCGAGGGTTACACTTCCTTTCTCGTACACGTGTTTTGATGCTGTCGGGGCACGTCGACTTGGCACATGGGTATTCCTAAAATTAAGAGAGAGAACTGAATATTTTAAAAAAATATATCTCTTTTTATCTCTAGAAACGTCGGGAGTTGATAATCCAGTTTAACAACCTTTTGGCGCGCATTTTCCGAGTTTCGACCCCTACCTGTGTCCATGGATGGATCTAGACATAATGTAAAAGTTTAGAAAGATAATTTTGTTTTGAGTATAATACGCATCCCTAAAGTTAGTTTATGTTTACATTTATTCACATTTAAATACTCATCTCACTTATTATAAATTCAACTAAATCTTTTCAAAATTATTATTTTTTCTCACCCTAGGGCCAAAAACAACGATATTTTTAACAAACCTTGTTTTGGAAGTATGATGAGACGGCAACTGAAACACCTCAGCATCATAGGCGTCATAATCAAACACGGAGTTGGGAAGAATTTCCTCTTCTTGCACGAGTTTCGGGGATTCGGGGGGAGGCTCCTCCTTTTTAGGCGGCAGTTTGATTCTTGGTGTAAAGTTACAGTGCGCAAGTTTCTTGTTGGTGGAGTAGAAACTGAGATTTATCCAGTGCGGCATGCTGTAGTCATCCACTGCGCTCTCGCTGTCTTTGTTATGAAACTGAAAAAATTTCACATTTTATTTTTCACCCGAAATATTTCCGAAACATTTTGCACTAAAAGAATTCTTTCTTGCCATAAATGAATACTGAGAAAGTGAACAGGTTTAGAGCTACATGGCGAGGGAAAAAGTATTTTGTAGTGATTAGGGAATAAACAAACAGTAAAAGCTGAAATACCTTAAGAAGAGGTACTGCGTGAAGGGGCTGCTCCCCCACGCAAACCAAGTCACTTCCCACTCCGTTGTCTATGATGCGCTGCTTGGTAACGTTCGTGACCTGCCGGTCAACTTCGAACACACCCACGCCGGGGGTGATCACGACGGACAGCTGTCCAGTGCGGTCAAAACTGCGGTCAAGGTAATGCTTCTCAAACACTGAAACCACGCAAAGAACAGTCTCCATTATCGACGGTCAAGACAAAAAATCTATTTTGGTTGGCAGTAAGGTTTTTAGACCTCCACCCAAGTTTTTATTATTTTTTAAAAAGAGTTGAAAAGCTACCATTCAGTTACAACTACGAGTGACTACTGACAGCGATTAGTTTAAATTTTAGGTCAGGTCAGGTTCAACTTAATACAGATTCGAACACCTGAAAGTGGCCTGGTATAGGTTTTACCATTCAAGGACATGTTGAGGACCTCCAAGAAGTTTCCCTGGGCCGCCGTCGAGTTGACAGCCTTCGGGATAATCACCCCCTCCCTCTTGTGGTACTCCACCACCTGCGGCTGGTAGTCACTAAATAGACGGCGAAGTTGGACTAGAGTGCTACCCCACTCTTCATAACGCTCGTTCTGCACAGCAACTCTAGAAAATCATAAAGATATCATAAACCAGTTTCTGCAGTTTCCCAGTCACGGGACAGTGGCGTGTTCTTTATAGTAACACAACTAAGTTTTTTTCTAAATTACTACTCGGACTGTTATAGAAGAGAGGTTAGAAACATCTCAGTAATTTTCTCGGGCGTACCTGTAGAAGTCTTCATAAAAGCGTCCTTTGTAATCCTGCTGAAGGCACTCACGCATGTAGAGGGGGAACTGATCGAGAGAATCAGCCTCGTAGAATGTTCTGGAGAACAGCACTATCGTAACTTCATGGTAACTCCCGTGTTTCTAAAAACAGAAAAGAACTCAGTGGGGGAAAACGTATTTGCCTGCCTCCTTTTGTTTTGATCGAAATTTGAGGGTAAAAACAAAGGAGGCGCCATTTGCCCCGAGACCAGGAAAATACTGGAAAATGGTCCGTTCTGGAATATAATAAATATCCAGAACTATCCTAGCTGATCAACTTTTCTGGCCAGTCCCTAATACAGTCAGCGGTTAAAACGAACCTTCCACTTTTGGAAAAGGTCGGCCAAAAACCCGTTGACAGCCTTCTCGAAGTAGAGATCACCGTGAACGTCGAAGTCCCACATCTCGGAGCTCATCTGCAGGAACAGGTACACCATGCTCGTGTTCGACCGGAATACGATCTTTGTATCCTCTGTTATGACTCCGCACGCCACCAGATCGCCCTGCGACCACATCTCGTACACCTTTATCAAAAAAACAACAAGAGGGTAGGTTGCGAGAGGGTCAGGCGGTGAAGTCGCTTGTATTTTCTCTTACAGCTAAGGCTAAACCGCACCTGACACCGGATGCTTCCGCCACAGAACTCAATTTTCTTATGAAGGTACACACAGGTGTTGACGAGGCTGTTTTTTAGCCGCCACATCTCGGATCGGCCCATGTATTGGTCCTTAAAGGTAAGTTCCAGCGAGTCTAGCGCCACGGACTCTGGTGCCACGACGTTCATACACACGTCATGATATGTCCGTAGCTGGAATGTCTGGGCAATCGTCTGCTCCACACTGATTGTTTCTGGAAAAGTAAATAAATAACCGATGAGA
Organism: Mesopsocus fuscifrons; assembly: GCA_950004255.1. Taxonomy (NCBI): domain Eukaryota; kingdom Metazoa; phylum Arthropoda; class Insecta; order Psocodea; family Mesopsocidae; genus Mesopsocus; species Mesopsocus fuscifrons. The sequence goes on from OX465380.1 coordinate 5,246,570, forward strand.
CAATTGAGTATTTGTTTACATGTGCAACGTGTGATATTAGCCATGAGGGTAGTAGCACTCGGCTACCAAGGTTTTGAAGATGAGAGATGTCTTTCGCTCAGAAATACCAAAGGTATATCTAAACCGCCAGAAACCAGCTCACGAGGCAATTGGATGACACTGGATGACCTTTCAGTCATCCTGCAATCTGTGAAAGAGGCTAATACACTTGGCAAACAAAAAATATTGACATAGCTCTGACCTCGTGTCTGGAAGTCCTCCTTGAAGGCGGTGATTTGTAGTAAAAGGCGACTCGTCTCATCTTCGGGATGATATATCTCGACGATGTCACCTTTCTTTACGTTTGGAAAATCCTTTGGGTTTATTATAAGATCCTCGGCTGGAAAAAACAAACATTATAAAGGTCATAATAGACCTCATGGCCTAGAAGGGAAACTGCACCTGATTTGATCAAAATCAGTGAGGTCAGGTAGCCATTAAGTTCTCAGGGCCAGGCAAGATCAGCAGAAAAACTTGCACTAGACGCTGGGTCCTCTCGCTTTAATGCTAAGTGCCCAGCCAACCTGCCAGCATACATCCACAGTAGCTGTCAACCCATGTAATCTAAACTTATTATTGTTTCCAAGGCGTTTTTATTGTAACGGTCACTGTCTTGGACCCATTCACATACAATTCACGGAGTAGGTATTCTGCAAAGTAGGTAGTAGCTAGTAGGTAAATATGATTCACACATTGACGAAGTCACGAACAACCTAATAAATTTACTCCTGGCGCCGAATATTGATTTACGATACATAAGCGGAGTAACATGACCCAGTTCGAGCAAAGGTTAGTTTTGGCTCTATTTTGCAATCTAGTATTTGCTTAGTAGGGGAGGTCCCAATATTATGGTCTGAACCTACCTACCGACCAAAATATTTACCTCACATCTTTGAGGCTGACTGTCCAGGATTATTTAGACAATAAATACGATTAGATAGGGTTGAAGAGAAACGATACTCACCACTGAAGTTTTTTTGGTGCACAATAAGCTTGAAAAGCTTCATCTTCTCGATACGTCATCCGGAATACTTCAGTGTTCTAAGATTCTATTACAAGTAAAAGCTATCATGCTTCATATTTTAAAGAAGTTAACCCGTAACAAGAAAAGAGTTCAAATAAAATAGTCATTTTATCACACAGAAATCACATAAAACGGCAATCAACAACAACAAACAACATGTGTGTGTATCCCGTGAAATTGCCTAGTGCTTTCTATTTACTGCACCGGTGTAATGGCGCATGTTGTGCCATATGGAAACTCCACTACACTGGTGCACTGGTGCAGTGTCCATTGAGTGTAGGCTTTCTGTGATACCAACTGTACCAACTTCGGCCAAAATTCCCTCCGTTCCCGCCTTATTTCAAAAAATTTCCGGTTTAAAAGTTGGAACAATAATTGCCATACAAACATTACTTAACATTTATTTAACCTACCTATAGGTTCAAAATAGGACTACAAAACCACATCCATTTTTTGGGGCCTTCTTCACACCTACCTGCCAGCTCTTGGAAAGCCACAGTTTTTTTTTTTAGATTCTCTTTGCACTTTCACGGTGCAGTAAAATACGTTCCCAGGCCAACTCTCCCATAAACACTACGATGGTAAAGAGGAGAAGAAGGACGAGGAGAACGAAAGCACCGAGCAGTTGACTGATTACAAGTGCCTTCCCATTTGCGTCACCCTTAGAGCTCGCCGCAGTCAAGTCCCCGCGAGGTCTCTCCTTTCGCACGAAATGTTCTACCCACCCGCACTCCACCAAACGTCGAGTTGCCACCTGTACGGTAGACTTCAACGGGTGGTCTCGCGCCATGTGGAACACGGTCTCGTACACCCCATAGGGTTCACGTAGTATCCGCACAAGCGGTTTACCTCCCGACGAGGTGAATCTTCGATCCGTTTCGTATTCCACCACAGTGGTGGGCAAGAGCGCAACCTGGCGGCGCTGGAGAGCTATCCGCCCCAAGGCGCTCACGTGATCTTCTGTCCAGTTGACCAACTGCTGTGTCGTGATATACCGATAGAAGTCTGGACGGCTGACTTGCATTTCGGGGATAGTGGAGGGGTAGATATTGGAAATGTAGCCTTCGCGTGAAGCCTCCATGACCGATTCTACCGAGTCCATTGAAAGGCCGCTCGTGAGGACGCGGTACAGACCAGACTGGTACGCTGCCGTTACATTGAGTACGTACAAGAAGTAGACAGTGAGAAAGAGACGCAACAGCTGTCGAGGAGAGGCGCATGGTAAGTCCGTGTTGACCATGGACGCCCACATAACAAACGCGGATTTGGACCCTCCAGTACCACTCAAAACACTGAAAACGACGGTAGATGCAACGAGAGACACAACAGTAGCGAGCCACATTAACGGTTCAAAAACCACATAGAAGCTGTGCCAGGGTGGGGCGAGCTCCTGTAACGGTGCGGCCCAAACGAAGCCTGCTCCGTAGTAAGCATCGATGATGTCAACCACCTGGTATCGAACCCACGTCAGGCGCATTCCGAAAAAGGCGAAGTCCGCTTCATGGCGGTGAAGCCTCCCGATGAGGCCTGCTGGTTCGCCGTTTTGCAGGAAAGCGACCCACGGACTCTCCCCATGAGGACTTTTTATAAACGAATAACTGAAATTCATCATATCTGCCAGGGCGTGGAACAGCATGACCTCGAACCCGTGGGTGAAAGGGTGGCTGGGGTCAGGAGAGTACACATAGGGAGGAAAATCAGTGCAAGCAGCGACAATTTCGCATTGATTTAGATTCCACATCTCTCTCGTCGAAAAGAGAGAGCCGTAAAGGGGTGTTTTGACGGATTTCACCTGAACGGAGCATTTTGGTGTGTATGCTTCAGACGCAAAGACGTCCACTTGCCCCTTCCTCTCGACCATGACCACCACATTGAGTGATTTCGCTTGGAGCCAGAGCTCCACGATAACATTCCGTGCCAGCTCCTCTCCGCGGTCTTGTTTCAGCCCCTCGCCGCCATTCTGTACCACCACCAAGATAGCGGCTTTTCCGGACCAAGACGGGTTCGTCTTCCATAAAGCAATCTCCACTTTCAGGTTAGTCGGCGTCGTGGCAAGTTCGGTGCTGACAACGGCAATGATTTGTGCTGTCTTCTGAGTTCTGAAGTAGCCCACATCCTTTGGCGGAGGACTGTACGATTCTTCACACACCAGAAGAGACCAGTTGCTACGGAGTGCCCGCAAAACGTTCTCGAAAGGTTCCACCTCATCCTTTGCTAGAAGAGCCCGGGAACGGCCTGTGTGGTTTGAAGTCGACCCGAACAACACCAAAATTTGAGGCCTGGAGAACTCAGCACGAACCAAATCTAGAACAGAGTCTACCCATAATTTAGTTCCAGCAGTCCCGTGGATGATAAACCACAAATAAAACGCTCCCCACACCTCCATGTTTGGGTGTGACTGAACTTAATCTTGTCCATCACCAGACATATAATACATGATTAATGTTTTAGGAGGATAACAGATAATAATTATTCGATAAAGAAGAAGAATAGACTACATAATTGTGTTTCTAATGCCTCCGTGATTGGATCTGTGAGTAATGAGGCTTTTTGCACTGTGTAACACGTACAGTAGATAAAGTAGTCATTTAAGGAGCACGCGATCCGCTTCATTCGATCAGTTTTAATGTTCATGCGAATGTAATGGAGTAATCGAAGATCAAAATCACACATTATATGCCCAAGGTAACTAACCTTCACCAACTGACACCCCCTCCGGGAGTTGACTTTTGACACCAATAGCAGACTACTCGCTGACACCCAACGTCACAACGGAAAAGAGGCTCAGACGTTTGCGTTACCTATCTTTTCACGTGTCACCATTAAAGTAGGTAAACCTTCTCCTATGGTACCTACCTAACATGAAGAACGGTTTAAAAACATTGTTTTATATTTATCAGATAACAGGTAACAGACAATTTTTAATCTTTCACACCTAGAATTTGAAACGAAGTAAAAACAATTTCGGAAGCTCTATGAGTATCAGAAGACAGTTGATATAAGGAGAATACCAATCAGATGGTTTCTGTTTAAAAATCAATGCTAAACTACACATTTTTTCAACTCTTTGAAAATTAAGTAATGCAAATTAATGTTTAGACAGCGGACATTTCAAAAATCATTAAGAAATCGGGCCCTAGCCACTTTCCGAGAACACTACTGGGGTTAAGGTTCAGTTTTGAACCCTTCCAAGTTATCCAATCGAGGGAAAAAATTAAATAGAAAAATTGCACTACGTGCCTCTCTTTTTAACGTCAGAAACTAATTTAATGTTTGGGTGTAACGGAGAGCTCGGTGTGCGGTCTTAAAAATGAAACCAGTGCGAATGTAAATGTGGTAAAAGATATGTAACAATCCCTTGATATAACACCAATCTCACACATTTTTGTTAGTTTCAGATGTTAAAAAATGTCCAAATGTTTCAAGGAAAAAGAAGTGCCAAAGAAAATTGCAGCGCATTTGTTACTTCACCCTTAAAATTTCAGGGATTGGGGTTTTCTATTTAAATTTTACAGGTCATTCATTGCACGTCAGCATACTTATGATTACGTACCTACATGTACCTTAAAATTCAAGAAAAGTCACAGTATAGACACTCACAATTGTTTTTAAAATGACTTAAAAGATCTCCAGATTTAACACTAAACATCGAAACGATTTCTAACTTTTAAAATTGCATTCGATTAACTACTGTCTGGCTAATCTAAATAGAAGTTACTGGTGTTTCGCAACCCACCCACAGATCAACAGCACTGATAGAGTTTTTAAAGTCACGAGAAGAACCTATGTTTTTAGACACGACAGCAGGGAAACATTATCATGTAAAACAGTGAACATTGGTATGACTTGAAATTATAAATTATTTTTGCCAAAGCAGGACAAAAACAAATCAGAGGTTTCCTCAAATGTTAGAAACAAACCATTTCGGTGCCATTTCTTTTTCATCAACTTTCAACAAAAATGGCTGTCAACACAATGTTCTTTTGACCAGTTTACCAGTGTAAACCACTCTTGGTGCATGTACGGTACTGAATGAGACTGGTAATTGCAATACCGCCACTGGCCGTGGCTGCTCTAAAAGCTAAACATAGTGTGCTATTCGAACGCAAAAAAAATGCCTGACAGTAGGACACTATGTTTAGCTTTAACGGGGGAAAAAGTAATATCGAACGTGAGAGATGGTGTTGCAATTACCGGTCTCTATCGAGTATCGATAGGTGCATGATGCATCCTAGCTTCTACACCTAAATAAACCTACTTGCTCTTAATCATATTATTTCCAATCGGCAAAATGGGCACGCCATTAACAATACCATTAATGGTCCCTTTGCCTACTTTGACTTTGACATGGCTAGATTTGAGGTACTCGACGACTTGTGACTTCTTGGCTTGCATCGCAACTTGCAGAGGCGTCATCCCGTCCTGATTGCAGAGAGTCGCGTCAGCACCGGCCGCAATCAGCTGCTTCACTATCGAGACTTGCCCGAACATAGCGGCAGCGTGAAGGGCACTTTCTCCATTCTACAAATAATCCAAAATTAGTAAAGCAAGGCAGAGTATTAAGGGTGAATACACAGGTGGGCTCGATCAGAATGGTTTTTAATGTCTTGTTGGATATTTATTTGTTCTGAAATATAACACTATGCCTTTTTGACGCTAGAGACAGTTTAGTTCGTTGTGATTTTACGATCGAGTACTTTTTGACAATTTCTTTTTTTACCGATAAAAGTCACTCGATTATAAAATCAAAACATAAATTTAACGTTACGGGTAGGTAGGCACCTACTTCTTTTTTCATATTTTCCATCACTACTCTGCAGCTTACCGGTAGCAAGTCCAGAGAGGGGTTGTACTTGAGAAGTTCAGCCACCACATTGTAATGGCCTTTGTGGGCAGCTTTGAACAAGGGAGTTGCGCCGTCCTAAACAAAATCACCACAGTTAAAAAACTAATAGCTCTCTAGCTGTTTTTTAAAGCACTAAGCAAATAACAGCAGCAAAAAATGATATCTAGCCATCCAAATCCAAATATTTTTTAGGCAATAGATATGAGTAGATTTATTGTAGTGAGCCTAAAGTTAAGAGATTGCACGTACAAAATTTTTAAACTTGAAAAAAATTACTGTTTGTAAACAGATTTTCTAATGCAAGGGCTCTCAACATAATCATGTTTTTCGCCACCGCATTAAAATACATGTACACCGACTTTACAATTACATAATCATAGTTTTTGCAGGCGTACTCGAGAAAATCGAGTGATTTTTGTTAATAATTGTAAATTTTCAATTCAGTTTCCTCGAAAATGGGCCCTAAAAAAGGGCCCTAAAAACGTCAACAAACAGAATTGTGTGGATTTCAATGAGGTCAGAGCATACGTACATGTCTGGTGGAGTCCACCCTCGCACCATGGTGCAGCAGTTCTCTGACTATAAGATGGTGTCCCATCTGGCTCGCTATCCACAAAGGCGTGGCCCCGTCCGTTCTTCGGGGATCTGGTTCCGAACCTTGAGACAGCAGGTACTTAAGAATCTCATGATGGCCATTTTGTGCGGAGATGAAGAGCGGTGTCGCGTGGTCCTGAAAGTAACAAAGCAAAGTCATGTATAATCCCCCTTACTTACCGATGCATGGCACGATTTAAGACTGAATATACATTCGCTGTTTCTGCACACTATTGAGGAAATTATACGTTCTGAAATGTATTTAAAAAAGTCAAATAGCAGCACTGTATGCACAGTCTTCAGCTGAACCGTGAATCTAGGTAGGTTACCTCCTTACTTGTCTCTCTAGTGTATTGTAGGTACCAAGTACCTTTGTGAATTTGAGTTTGTACCTTCATATGAGTATTGACTTTAGCCCCTCTTTTGATGAGCTCTTCTACAACTGAGAAATGGCCGCACTGACACGCCACAAACAACGGCGTCCCTCCATCCTGGAATCAGAAAAATAATTAAAGTCGATGCTAAAAAAAAAAGAGAACCTAATTTGGCTGCTGTGCTCCACCTGGCTCACACTCTGATAATCTTCAGTTAAAGTTAACTGTATTTATATGTGCCTCTCAGTGGCCGAGTGGTCAGGGGGTCCGCTTTGTGTCCTGAGAGGTCCGGGTTCGAATCTCGGCGGAACGGAAAAATTTTCCGCTTCCGACATGGATGTATTGGCTTCGGCCCACTACTAAACTGGCTTCGGCCCACTCATATTCGGCTTCAGCCACTTCATGTTCGGCTTCGGCCAAAAACATCTAACAAACCAACTCATCGGCGCATATGTTCTCTGAACGTCGCGCGTAAAAAAAAAAAAAAAAAAAAAAACTGTATTTATATTTAGCTTAAGGAACTGAGCGCCCCTATCTAATACTAAAAAAAGTTTTATTTTTTTATGAACATTTGAAAAAACCTTTTGCCCTGCCCTCTTATAAAACTAGGTTGTCGATCAATACGTTATGAACCCACGACATTGGAAAAGGTCGTTTGAATAACTATTCAAAGTCAAACTCCGTAAACTTGAATGTCAGGGAAACAGCGACAGGAGGTATAGGGCACGGAAATTGTTTCCGTGCTACATGCTCGCAACCCAACAACAGAAAACTTGCCAATCGGAAGTTTGCAACTCCGTCAACGTTGAAACTAACAGCACCGTAGTCAGTTAAACCCAAGAAAGGAATTCTAAAATGAAAGAGGTTTCTCAAGCCTCAACTCAAATACTCAAGTCTCAAGTAATATTTTAAAAAAAAGCTATTATTCGGTTTCATTCCAAAAAAGAACTTCAATTTTCGTCCCTGTATCATCTCAGGTTCACAATTTCGGTACGTACCACAGACGGAGAATCTACAACGGCACCATGGTCGAGAAGAAGCCTAACTACGTCCAGGTATCCTGCCTGCGCTGCAAAGAAGAGCGCCGTGGTCCCCGTCTGAAAAATCAGAAAAACACATTTAGAACATTAAAAAATTAAATCGCAAGCCATACCTCTCAGGGCACGATCAGCCTTATTGGACACAGCGAGGCGGCAGTCTGCCTAAATATTCTGAAAGAGAAAAACGGTACCAATCACTCACGCTATCCTCGATTTCGTGGCTTCCGTTTCATTGGACTGGCCGTAACAAAACAATGGTCAGTAGGCTAGTCATGAGAATCGTGTTGGGTTTGTATGGCAATGGGTAGGTAGGTACCTATAAGTGCCCAGCTGTCTACCTAATTAGTGGCCCGAGAAATCAATCGCGTGTTAAACGGTAGGGCGATACCTGTCTGTCTTACTATCCATTATACTACAGGTAGCACTATTTCCTTAAATGAAATCGAGGTCTGTGTTGTACTAGTTGTTTACATGGGAAATTTAAAACTCATTTATAGTGTAACCATTCAAGTTAGATAGGAAACTTTCGCCTGATAAGATAGTGGTACTTCCTTGAAATTTTCAAAAAAAATTCAATGACTTGAGGACTTGAACCTCTGGGAAAGTTGATCAGTCAAGGAGTGGGAGACCAATAGGTATAATACCTCGCAGAACATAGTTCCAGGATATTACTGTAAGAGGAACGTCACACCCAATACAAATAAATCCACGCTTTTATTGCTACTACGAGTATGGTAATAATACTGTATACTCAATTTCGTCATAAAACATAATGTTCCTGAAGCATGGGTACATAACATCCTATAAAACGTCAGTGGCTTGACATTTACTGTCGAGCCTGTCACTACTCTCTCGTCACTCGAAAAACTGGAAAGCTAATTCAAATCGGTCAGATACGACTTCCGAGTTTCGAGATACAGGTAAACATTTTCGGATCAATAACCCTCTTGTACAGAGGGGTCACGAAAGCGGGAGACCTTGCATCCCATGGCTTTTTTACGGCTCTAGGGCTAAGTAGTTCTTTTAGTTTTAGTATGATTTCTATTTTTGCTGTTTCTGAGTATTGTGACGTCACTGGATCGGTCCCAACTGGCCCATCCCCTAACCAATGCAGTGACGTCACAAAACCATCTAAACCCTATTTTCATTGATTCGATGAAGTGAGAAAAAAAGTCCCCCACCCCCTTTAGATAAGACATAATTTCACAGCAACAGCTGAATCACAATAAGTCAAGGAATGAGCTGTCCTTAACCCATACCAACAAAAACTAGAATAGCCACTCTGCTACGGGTCACCGCTCCAGCATCCAAATGATCACCTACCGTTCTTCTGGTTTTCGGATCAGCTCCTTGCTCCAGAAGTTCAACAATGCAGTCCAGGTGTCCATTGGCGGCTGCCAGAATCAAAGGGGTGGTTCCATCCTGGAAAAAACAAGGTACCCAACGTCTAAAATGTTATCACCATGAAAGAATCACTCACGGGGAGTTCTTCCTGGTCAAACTTTTTGGTATTTTAATCCTTGTTTACAAACCGTTACTTCCTGGACCCCATACCTAAGGAATTCAGGTCCTTGAATTTTTTACTTTTAGGAATCTTTGTCGGACATAAATTCAGTCCGGAATGAAGCCTGGAGGGGTTTCTTACATAAGGTAAACATAGAATCTGGGATGACTGGAGTCTCGGTTTTTACACAGGATGATTTGACGAAAGTGTAATGAGTGAATCGGGGGAATAGGGACCCACCCATGCATGACCTACCTTATACTTTCACCTGGTGCACTGAAAAATGTCGCACTATAACCAACACTGTCTCCACCCACTGACAGATACACTTTAATTTTACAATCCGAAAAAAAGGTCAGCTCCAAGTGAGTAATCCTGAGGAGAATGGGGCCACAAAGGTATGTCAAAGGAATTTGTAAGTTTTTAGAGGGCGACATGATGACAATAAATATCTAATGCTATGCAGGCACGCTAAGATGTCATTAGCTTTAATCATAGTATCACATGTCAGGGGCGAACCTAAGTCATTATTCTCAGGTTAGGCACTAGCTACTCCTCGCGGGAAAGACGGAAAGGGTTCTAGTGGCAGGTACTTTTTTTTCATATTTTTTAACGCGCGACGTTCAGAGAACATATGCGCCGATGGGTTGGTTGTTACATTTTTTTGGCCGAGTGGGCCGAAGCCAATACATTTTTCATTTTTCCGATCTCTCGGGATTCGAAACCGGACCTCTCAGGACACAAAGCGGACCCCTTGACCACTCGGCCACTGAGAGGCACAGGTACTTTGTTATTTACACGAATCAGGGGAGAGTTGGAAAAAAATTTTGAAGTCAGCCTCACCCCATGCTTGATTTAACTTACAGCATGACTGTCTTTGTCTTTGCCGACCTAAATAAAAGTGGCCTGGTAAAGAATGAGACCAGGAGGTGGACGCAGCCAAAAAAATTCAGAAAGAGTTTCCTCCGAGGGGTTAAACACTTGTTGGGAATCTCGTTGGGAATCATTGGAAATCTTTAAGAAATCTCAGGGAATCTTGGAATTTTTTTTGGAGTGGTTACCCCTTCGGGATTCATCTCTCTATGAATATCGTTGGGAATCTTTGGAAATCTTTATAGAATCTCAGTGGAATCTCAAGGAATCTCTGGAGTGGTTGCCTCAATCTAAGTCTCCCCCATCTAGGTCTAGTCACAAAGCCATCACACTCTATCACAACTGCTAAAATCCACCTCTGTGTGTCACGTTTGACTTATTCAGAGGAAGCAGCGATCGGTGTCACGGGGACGTGAGCACAGAACACGCCATGGTGAATTCCGTCACGTCACGTTAGCCGTACATTTGTCACGCACGTTCGCACCTGTATGAACAGTTGACAACCGAAGCTACTGCCACGACATACGTTAGTCACGACCGGAGAAAATACTACGCCTTGCAGGACACTCAGCCAAAATAATGAGGGGATTAAATCCACACATAACTTTTTGCATTATAGAAGATACGATAACAGAGATTTAAGGGCCACCATATATTCGCTATTTTTTACGTTCCGATTTCAAACTTTGTGAGAAAACTATTGGGTATTTAAATATTCTGAAATATAATATGTCTTTTTAACGTCATTACTCATGAGGCTATGTTGTGATTTTACGATCGAGTGATTTTTGTCACAAAAAAAAAAAATTGCCCAAAATTAACCGATCGTGAAATTACAACATAGCCTCATGAGTAATGACGTTAAAAAGACATATTATATTTCAGAATATTTAAATATCCAATAGTTTCCTCAAAAATGTGGAGAAAAAAGTAAACAAACACGAGTGTGTGGTCGCTGGTAACTTCAGTAAAATTGATAAACCAGATACTGCATAAAAGTGAGACGATTCTGAGGTAAAATTTAATGTCTAGTAATTTCTAGAATGTAAAAGGACGTTACGTCCCTAAATAATTTGACTCCGCCATACCTTGCGGTAAAGGCAGCAGATACCTAGCTTAGGCACTCGCTTAGGTATGGAGAAAACAGCATGGAACGGCTATTACTCATTTTAATCTACAATATTTTCCAACATTAGGTGAAGGTGGCCAAGCCAATTAGTTGATATTTCTCCACTAAATTGGATAATGACAGCGGAAAACTGCCAATGGCACAAGGCAGCTGGATTCTAGAGGTAGTCGACTTATGAGAAGTTGACGGATTATGAGATTTAGAGCAGTTTGTGTTCAAGCACTGACACTAAGTTTGCGCAGAGCGCAGATAACGAAGTCACCTAACCTACGTCATCGGTCCATCTCCAAACTAGTCAACCTTTGGAATAAATGGGCCTTGAGTGTGGGTAGACTCCAGAGACAAGAAACCCTTTGACGTTGACCCAGTTGCCATGGGAACGGTTTGATAGCGGCTGGAGCTGATGAAGTCCAGTTGCGTCATATGACAGAAAACTAATAACCTCTTGCTGTTATATCAAGCTCTTGAGGGTGTCTCTTCACAAGACATTCTTTGACTCTTTGACACTTTGACACAGCCTATTCATGACTCTTCACATAGCCATCAACTTCGCAAACACGTGGAGAACATTACTATAGAAGGGTGTGGGGGACGACTGCCAGGACTACCAATTACCAGCTCCCTAGCCATCGCGGTAGTTCACGATGGGGACCTACAGTTTTAGGTAGGTTCTGAACGCCAAGTTCTAACAGAAAGTCTTCTAATTCAGCGAGAAGGAGAAGATAAATGATTTCTGGAAAAATAGCTTCTTTGAATTATTCTTCTAGTACTTTTTCTTTCTATTTTTACTTTCTCGCTAGCCATATATGGCGAGAAAGTATTGTTTTCGTGCAAAATTTCGAAATTGAGATTTTGGGTTTCCCATGATCCTGGGGGTCCCCTGAGTCCAAAAAAGTGGTTTCTGGAAAAAGTCTGTCCGTCCGTCCGTCCGTCAGTCCGTCAGTCCGTCAGTCCGTGCAGTGCTCTAGCGCCTATACCGTTCATCCGATTTTGATGAAATTTGGTATCGACCTGTCTAAAATCACTGCCGAGGGGCATTTTCAAGGATTTTTTTATTGGTCAAAAATTGCGGCCGCTATTGTCAAAAAACCGCCAAAATAATTCAAAAATCGTGTTTTTGGTTAGTTAGACAAGCGCCGACGGTACACTTTTCAATCTATAACACTGAAAATTGGTATGTGTGTTGACAAATAGATGCTTCGAGGTCATTTTCAACTAAAATTGAATTGGTTGAAAATTACGGCCGTTCTGGACCAAAGTTCGATCGTTTCGGCGCCATTCACATTTATTGACCGATTGCCATGAAATTTGGTAAATTTGTGTAGAACCATGTAACTTAAACATCTGTAGAACAGAATTTTGTTATCTTCAAAATTACGGCCGTTTTTGTCAAAAAAGTGTCGAAAATGAGTTGAGAATGAGAAACCACGTTTTTGAATGGTCGGAACGCATTTGGGACTACAGTAATAAAATTAAAGACGTGAGATTTGGTATGAGTGATCTCAGATAGATGCTCGTGGGTCATTTTCAACCGATTTCCGATTGCTTAAAAATTACGCCCGCAAAAAAATCTCAAAAAACCAAAAAAAAAAAAAAAATCATTCTGGGCGAGAAAGTTAAGTGCGACTGTTGTCGGACCCTTTATTTTTTCTACCTTTAGGGGAGAGGGCCCATATCCAGTCGAGGGGTTAACCACTCCAGGAATCTCGTTAGGAATCTCATTGGGAATCTCAGGCAATCATCAGAAATCTTTATGAAATCTCAGGGAATCTTGAAAATTTCTAGTGTAGTTAACCCTTCGGGGTGCACTTTTTCACGAATCTCGTTGAGAATCTCAGGAAATCCTTGTAAATCTTCATACAATCTCAAGCAATCTCTGGAGTGGTTCATGAACTGAGAACACCGTGTTGGATTAAATACGATATTAGTAATTTATAAATCAAGGAATTTTCACGTCATGTACGCAAAAATTCAGGCAGTTTACTCCAGCTTTCTCCGGGCCTTTTCATTAGTGCTTTCTCACTTCAATTTAACAAGAAAACGTGACGATAGGATACAAGGTCTACCTATAGGTAAAGCAAGAGAGTTCTTTGGCCGATATGAGATGATGATAGCTCGTTTGTCGGTAGAGTGAGTACCTACCAACCTACCCGATAACTATAGGAATTGTGCCTGAACCTGACTAACCAGGTACCAATTTGGAGCACCAGGCATTTCATTCCATAACCAAGAACAAAATGTCTCGTCAGTCGTGCAGCTATTCTTTATGTCATTCTTCGGCGAGGGGATAACCACTCCAGAGATTCCTTGAGATTCCACTGAGATTCTATAAAGATTTCCAAAGATTCCTAACGATATTCATATAAAGATGAACCCCGAAGGGGTAACCACTCCAAAAAAATTCCACGATTCCCTGAGATTTCATAAAGATTTCGAATGATTCCCAACGAGTGGTTAACCCCTCGTTATCTTCGGACTATAATACTGACTACTTGTGCTCCTGTTAAAGCTGCTAATGGACGATTTTTAATGACAGTTTTCTGAGAAAACATATTTTTATTTCTTAAATATAATACGTATTTTTAAGTGTCAGAAACTATATATAAGTAGTTGAATGTGGTTTGCGATGTGGTGACTCTTGTCAACAAAAAAAAATGTCAAAAATTTTAGAAAAAAATGAAAATTGACATTTAAGTTTCTCTTCCAGAATTCATAAAGTGCAGTGTCGTGACGTCACAGGGTGTGTACCCCTCTTAACCCCATCCTCCGAGGGAGTCAAAGAACAAGTGCGACCTGTGTATAGGTTAGTGGGTAACGCCCACATTGTAATATACTAACAATAGCTAGGTACCTTACACCTAGGTACTACCCAGGCCTGGAGGCTGAGGACTGATACCTAGAATGATGTAATAGAGCAGCCAGCTCCCATGCAAATTGTCTGCGGTCGTAGGATCTCCACAAAGTAGCGCAAGTTTACATACATTACTTTTGTTTGTTAACCACAGTTTTACTATTAATTCTGCTTCCGTAGCATACAACCACCTATATTTTATCTATGTTAAAAATTGGCTCAGTACGAGTTTCCCCCATCGAAATTAGGATAATGTGTTTCACTAATTCGAAACTGTGACCTTCCCTCGCTTAAGGCTCAAAATATTATGTATATTCGCTATTTTTTTACGTTTGGACTTCAAACTTTGTGAGGAAACTATTGGATATTTAAATATTCTGAAATATAATATGTCTTTTTAATGTCATTAATTATGAGGCTATGTTGTGATTTCACGATCGGTTAATTTTGGACAATTTTTTTGATGACAAAAATCACTCGATCGGAAAATCACAACATAGCCTCATGAGTAACGACGTTATAAAGACATATTATATTTCAGAATATTTAAATATCCAATAGTTTTCTCACAAACTTTGAAATCCAAACGTAAAAAAATCCCTTTCGGCAGCCCCGAAAGGCGTAGGTAGATTTCGAAGATTACTTCCATCCACTAAAAGCAGTCTAAAATCATTGAGGAAGACGGTTAAGAAGATTTCCAGTTGACCCAAATGCATTCTCAACAATAACAACGGAGGAATTGAGTTTTGAAATTTCACCCCCCCCCCCCCCCCTTAACGAGAAAATGAAAGTGATTTTACAAAAAACTTTTTCAGACAAAAGTTGTAGATATTATTAATAGAAACTCATAGCAAAAAGAATAAACTCAATATCTCACCAAATAAGTGAGTTATGACGTTTTGAAAATTCAACCCCCACCCCCCCCCTTAACAAGAAAATGAAAGTGATTTTACAAAAAACTTTTTCAGACAAAAGTTGTAGATATTATTAATAGAAACTCATAGCAAAAAGATAAAACTCAATATCTCACCAAATAAGTGAGTTATGACGTTTTGAAAATTCAACCCCCCACCCCCTGCCTAAACGGTGCGTCGGACGAAAAACTTTTTCAGACAAAAGTTGTAGGTAATATTGAGGCAAATGCATTACAAAACAAAAGAACTCAATAACACCCCTAGGACACAAGTTATGAATTTTTTTGTGCGCAAAACCCTCTTTTTCCACCCCTATTCAACCATTAAGGGTGGGATCAAAAAATGTTACTAAGAAAAGTTGTAGGCAGTACTGTTAGACGACCCTCAGAGAAAACTACGTTTCATTAGTTGCAATATTAAGGGAGTTATGGCCAAAAAGCCAGATTTAGAAAAAGTCCCCCCATTTCCCCCCCCCTTGGTCCGATTTCCCCCATTAACGAACTCGACCGAGATTTCAGTCCCTTATATTTTATTAAATAGTCAAAACCAATTATTTTTAAAAAATACGGCTGCTAGCGTGTTCACAAGGAAGTGAAAATGATATATATATAGATATATATACAGGGTGTTTCCGGATGACGGGGCAAAAAAAATATGGCGGGTAGGTACACCCCCATAGACCATTTTTGGCTAATACATGTGGGGTCGCAGGTCCTTCCTAACTGAGATACAGGGCCGGAACCAGTCAATTTGACAAATGGTTTTTTGCCCTTTTCTCGCTAACGACTTATAATAGCGAAAAAATAAGTGCAGTTTGGGTACCATTTTTAAGGATGCCGCATCGAATGGTGGTATCGGTTTTTCAAAATTCAGTTTCAAAATGGCAGATTCAAGATGGCGGCTATCATTTTTTTTCTCTGATCTCAATGAAAATTGGTGGTTAGGGGTTTTCAGGCATGCTGAAAATGAATCTGAAAAAAGTTTTTGAAAATTCGAAAACTTTTGTTTTTCTGCCACTCTTATAATTTCATGAAACTCATTCGATTTGTATGAAATTTACAGTGTAGTAACTGATAGACCTACTTATTGAAAATCTGTAAAAAGTTTTCAAAAAATCGCTCGCGTTTCAAAATGGCGGCGTCCTGAAGTTACTCTTAAGGTGAAGTAGACCTTGTCCGATTTTCGCAAAATTTGATAATTTAATGTATGTAGGAATTACAAACAATAATCTGAAATAATTATGTAAAAATTCACGGAAATAAAGTTAGGGTAGGCAATTAGGTGGGTACCTCGTACATGGGTACCTGGATAACGTGAAATAATCAAATTAATCAGAAAGTTGTGTCCGTTACAAAATGTTGTGTGAGAATGTCCAGCAATGTGTTTAATCATGAAATAATAAGAATTTAATAACAATACTCGTCAAATTTCATGCAAATCTGTTGAGTCTATGACAACTTTAGGGAAATTTTAGGACGCCGCTATTTTGAAACGAGTGCGACTTTTTGAAAACTTTTTACGGATTTTAAATAAGTAAGTCTACGAATTACTGTGCTATAAATTTCATGCTGATCGGAACCATGAAAGGACTATCACGACACCGCCATTTTGAAACGCGTGCGATTTTTTGAAAACTTTTTACAGATTTTCAATAAGTAGGTCTATCAGTTACTACACTGTAAATTTCATACAAATCGAATGAGTTTCATGAAATTATAAGAGTGGCAGAAAAACAAAAGTTTTCGAATTTTCAAAAACTTTTTTCAGATTCATTTTCAGCATGCCTGAAAACCCCTAACCACCAATTTTCATTGAGATCGGAGAAAAAAATGATAGCCGCCATCTTGAATCTGCCATTTTGAAACTGAATTTTGAAAAACTGATACCGCCATTCGATGCGGCATCCTTAAAAATGGTACCCAAACTGCACTTATTTTTTTCGCTATTATAAGTCGTTAGCGAGAAAAGGGCAAAAACCATTTGTCAAATTGACTGGTTCCGGCCCTGTATCTCAGTTAGGAAGGACCTGCGACCCCACATGTATTAGCCAAAAATGGTCTATGGGGGTGTACCTACCCGCCATATTTTTTTTGCCCCGTCATCCGGAAACACCCTGTATATATATATATATATATATATATATATATATAAACTTTTGAACTGATGGTGGTTTTGGGATCCAGGGGTCATAAAAAGAAGAACTGTGAAGAAATTTTTCAAAAGTGAGACTACTGGTACGACTACAATAGGTAGATTTTTCTTCGAAATCTACCTAAAAATAGCGAATGTATGGTGGCCATTAAGTACTTCTAGCTTTCGCAGATACTAAATAAATATGTGCCTAATGGGAAACTTAGGTTTTTGTGTAGATTTTGGCGAGTGTGCGTGTATATGTTTTGTCCCTTTGGCAAAATGATATAAAAATTAGTAGAGACTAGAATCTGCACAGCAATTTTTCGACAAGTCCTATGTTAGGGAAAGCTAATAACAGGGGTTGATAGGTTAAGAGGACGCTATACCCGACGGTGCATTTTTTGCCACCCATAAGATTAACATTGCGAGCGGCGATTCATTTTCAAGGTTTACCCTTGGTTGGAAAGACACAAAATTTTGCCTGTACCTAGCCCTAACAATGTTCTAGGGAGTGTTCGAAGCAGATTTCCCAATTTCTCACTGGTTTCTTTTATTGCAACTGTTTTGCATACTCAAGAAAAGTGCTGTATCTCGAAAACCAGTAAAAAAAAATGGGAAATCTGCTTCGAACACTCCCTAGAACATTGTTAGGGCTAGGTACAGGCAAAATTTTGTGTCTTTCCAACCAAGGGTAAACCTTGAAAATGAATCGCCGCTCGCAATGTTAATCTTATGGGCGGCAAAAAATGCACCATCAGGTATAGCGGACCCTTAAAGAAGTATGCCAGTATGTTACCTTATCTCGGCAGTCGACATGAACTCTCCCGCTGTCCAGCACCTTCTGGAGTAAGCTCAGATCTCCATGAAAAGCTGCTGCATGTAGTTGTACATCCGAAGGAGTTTCCTTCTGCAACAAAAATAAATAGCGCCTACAATTTTTCTGTCTCATAAGGCACAGGGCCCTCCTCATAGCGAGATAATGACTATTATTTAGAAAATTAAGACAGCTGCGTGGGAAGAACGACCAAATAAGGGGGTAGGCGGACTACAAATTGTTTACATTAACCTTGGACAAGGACTTTGTAAGTCATTTGTGACTGAGAGAGGAAGAAGCTGCAAGCCTATAGTCCAAGTCAGGCCGGGAGCATACCGATTAGTCATAATTTCTTGAAGATTTTCAGTTGACGCCGATCCGGATTTGGGTTCCATATCCTACCATACGCTAAAAATGCCAATCCGACCCTGAGCAGATATTTCCCTGCTCAAGAAAAAGTTTTGATCAGCCCTAGATTAGTAAGAAAGTATATGACTTATCGGTATGCTCCCAGTCTGACTTGGACTATAGAAGTGTTTTAAGTTGATAGCTCGGACGATGCTCGATGGTTCGATTTTAGCCGTAGTATTGGCTGCACGTTGGGGCGGAGGATGATTTTTCTTTGAGACTACGTGTATACATTTCTACATCTGTTACCGTGTAAAATTTTTGATTTTGGGTTTCCCATTAGCCATTAGCCCCTAGTCCAAAAAAAATATGTTTTTTAAACCTGTGATACGTCTAAAATGAACAATATATGTAGACACCACATGGCCTGAAAAATGCTAGAAAGTGAAGCGCAACCACGTTTCCATGATTATAAATATTTCTTCTTTTCATACTTGGCCATATCCAGACAGTAGGAAATGTAAAGAAAACCTGAAACTTGCCCCTAACGAGACAGGATTGTTGTACAAGTATCCATTGTTCCAGTATAGAGAAATCATGTATGCAGGGATTTACTGTGGGATTTTTGCCATTCCATACAATACCGCAATTCCAGGGTCAGGTACAGTAAATATCATGAAGGTATATATACAGCCTCCTTTCACGATCATTCATATAGCGATTCCAGAAGTCAGGTATCACCTGAGAGTCATAATAAAATAATAGCTGAGGGTTGGGGGGAACAAGCCCAGCAACTAGACCGTTTCAAGAACTATCCATTGTGCTCAGCTGGCAGCACTACCAAATACCAGCTCCCCAGCCATCGAGTAAACGATGGGGACCTACAGATTTAGGTGGGTTCCGAACCACCACAGCCTCGATATACATTCCACTTGACATGCTGAACATATCAGAGGTGAATGCCGAGCAGAAAAACTTTTTGGTAGGATCGGGATCGAACCGGTGTGACCCGGCTCTCACTGCTCCTCAAAAGTCGACCATTTAGTCCACTCGGCTATCAAGGCCGTTTATCTCAAACTATACTGGGACCGTCATATTTTTTGAATTTTTTTATTACATCTAGGGGTGTCCTAAGACACTGAAACGTTACCGCCGATAAGATAATCCTCAAATCAAGGTACTCTTTCTCCATAGCTTCATATTTTTTTAGCCACTAAGCTAACCTGGAACCTGAAAATCAAGCCCGGGATTGCGGTCACACGGATACAAATATCAGCACAAACTGGACCTAGATGTCCAGGTATCAATATCTGTGGATATGCGTAAGGTATAGCCCACTGTCCGGGAGCAATGCAACCTGTTCCAGATTTACTTCGTAGCCACGGATATTATTTTACCAATAAGCACGAGGCGTGGCTGGGACCTTTTTATTTTTCATCTATAAATCTATACCATTGAAAGTAAAAGGACCAATAAGGCGAAGGCTATCTATAGTGTCAATCGAAGGGCAAGTACGTTTGTTTATATTTTCATCGATGACGGCCATAATTTAGTAGTAATCAAAAAACGCTTGAAAATGTCCCTGAGGCATTTCTCAAAGATCACTTACGCCAAATCTGAAGACTATTAGTTACTTGCTTTGGCCGCTGGTCTAAAACAATACAAAATGTCGTGTTTTTTTTTGCGGCTGGTCACTCTGAATATTTATGTTACCAAAAGAAAAATTGTTCGCATCGAGATAAGAACTCAGGGCCTCAGTCTAGTGTCTTCCAACTACATCACCTTTAACTTTATTCTGCGGCAACAAAGACAGAGTTCCAGGCACGCAGGCGTGGTTCGTAGACCTGGATATGCCACAGAGAACAGGTTGCAGTGACCTTGCGGCCCAGCCCATTAGGTTGCTTTAGGTACTGTCTACCTGGTCTAATTGCTTTTTTTGTGCCCAACTATACAACCTCTTTCCTGTTAGTTTTGTGATTAGAAGGGCTCTCTACAGTTTTTACTGTATTTCCGTTAGCTGCTTGTTAACGGACCCTGTATATCCTAACATGCCCTGGCTCTCCTATGGGTTGCAGCACTGTTGCGCCAATGAGTGTTTTAAGGATCAGGATCAGGATCGCTTATCCAAGTGGAACATCCGTAGTTACGGTAGGTACTGCTTCAGCTCATGCTACATTTCTTTCTGCCACCCATAATATAATATAAAAAATTGTTTTTCCAATTTGTTATAGACATATTGGTGATATCTCGACAACCATTCGGAGAAGACGGGGAACCTGTATATTCTTCGCTAGGAAACCAAGAGAAAAATAAACAATAATTCGTGGATCGAACTGTTAACCTCACTAGTGGCAGAAACGCATCATCAGCTGAAGTCGAACCTTAACCTATGTCAGGGAACTTCTCTTTTTATGGCTATGAATACCCATCCCTACTTATACACACCGTGGGTAGAAGAGCTTATTTGATGAGTCGGTGTTATGGCTTATGGCACACACAAGAAGGCGGCCAATCGTGCGGTTGTCTACATCTTGGGCATCACGACCGCCCTTCAGGTAACGCGACCCGGTCGGACTTCTTATGCAATGCCACCACTTAGGTAGGCACTAGATCCAACCTATGCTGCACGAACTTTGTGTGTTTACCCTTTAATTGGGTTGAATCCAGGGTTTCGTGTCACTAGACTCTACGTGACTCTTGTATGAGAAGAAATTCAGTCTTATCGAGGGGTGGATAGACTACACAAATGAAAATTGCTGTTGCTAAACTCTTTTACATCATTGTGATCTCAAGTCTATTTCTGGTTCTAAACAAAAAATAATTTTGGGAGCCCCGCGTTTTTTTTTTTTTTTTAACAATGTGTGAAGACAGTCACGTGGAGTGCAGACTAGTGGGAAAACCGTGCAATATTTACCAGCAGCACAGGGTAAGTATACAATAACAACACCATACAAGAAGTAGATTCAAGAGTTCAAGGGCCATCGAGTCACCCCCCCCCCCCCCCCCCCCATTTTTGCCTACCCTTCCCAAGTAAGGCTCAGTTATGTTGTGTAGGGGGAGAGCAACATCGATAGCCAAGTGATCTCGATGGGTTTCTACAGAGTCGAAGCTGTGGTGGTTCGGCACCCACCTAAAACTGTAGGTCTCCATCGCGTTATATCACAATGGGTAGGGAGCTGGTATTTGGTAGTGCTGCCAGCTGAGCATGAGAGATAATTCTTAAAATTTTCTAGTAGCTAGGCTTGTATAACAGGACGCCTAACTAAAATAAATAGTAGCTCAACAATATGCACTGGTAAGAGATATAGTAGCGCCACCCTGACCTGCCTGGCCCGAGGGCATTCTGCACTGTTCACTGTTTACAGAATGCCCTCGGGCCAGGCAGGTTAGGGTGACGCTACTTTTTTTATATAAATGTTTTTTCTAGAGAACAGCAATAGCTGAGAGTTGACTTGATGAACCATTACGTCATGTTACTGCAGCATGAATATTAGTGAAATAATTGGACGGAGGACCAATTACGCAAACTGGTTAGACTTTTACTCAGCGGCTTACCGGCCTGCGACCACCCAGGCAAGTCAGCCAACTCATTGGCCATCCTACTATTAAGGAACTATCCGTACATGAGGTCATTCACCTCCCGCCAAAATTTAAAACTTACAAACTATTAGTATTTCTGCACATATATGTGTGCCGTAATTTTCTTCCAGCTCTGACTATAAGGGGCCCTATAGTCCTCCGCGAAAACCAGTTTCTTTGGCCATACCTAAAAGGACATTGCTGGTAATAGGAATTCGAACCGAAAATTTGAAAACTCAGAAAAACCCGACTCCGGTATTTCCCTAAAAGACGATCACGTAGACGTAGACCATCCGACTATTTTTTAGACCAACAACATTCGCGATTTCCCAAGAAGACAACCTCCAGAGTTAAAAGACTCTGGATAAACAGTAGGGTGCTACTGGAACATGTATTACCGCTTACGGTAGCTATACCTATACCTATGCACCTCTGGAACCTGTGATGTCAACGCTCTCTATACAGGCAGTTATGCTCCCATCATGCTGCAATACTCAAGACCAGGTACATCCTATGTCCACTAATAAAGCAGGTATGTAGGTATGTATGTCTAATCACATTATAATTTCCGTTTCCGTGCTAGGGGGGGGGGGTTTTTTTTTGTAAAAAATATTACTCAACCCTAGTAGGTTTATCATCGCTTTAGGCACCTAACTGACGAGAAAGTATTAGATATAATCTGGAGAGGTAGGAAGAGGTAAGGTACCATTAATTATTTAACGACAGAGGTATAAACGGTGAAACGCATCCAAGGAATAGATGTTTTGGATCTTAGATACAACGCAATTCGCAACTTTGTAGGTCAGAACTACGCGAAATAAACGAAAGTTTGGGCAGAATGCCAGAATCAAAATAAGCACATGGAACTCAACATTTACAAAACAGAATCGCCTGCTCCCTTATCAACAATGATCTACACCGTAGAAAGATGCAACTGTCTTGAAAGTCAAAAGGTACGGTAGTGGACATAAGTGCAGAAAATCCTAATCACGAGAAGAACGAATAACTATTGTACTATCGACATAATTGCTTTCGAAAAATTCTCAACATGACTATTTTCTGACGTTCTAACAAATTAATTCTAACATACTATTATACTTTAGAAAAAATAAATACTTATCCATCAGACACCTCAGAAAAGGGGCAGAAAAAGACGTAAACAAACAGCATGAGTTTATCATTATTTTTCATAACAAAGATTTTAATTTTTACATGGTAGAGGCTAAATAAAAGACACCTTGGGCTTGGAAACCACTACAGGCTGAATATACATTCGCTATTTTTTTTTTTTTTTGATCGGACTTCAAACTTTGTGAGAAAACTATTCCTATTGGATATTTAAATATTCTGAAATATAATACGTCTTTTTAACGTCGTTACTCATGAGGCTATGTTGTGATTTTACGATCGAGTGATTTTTGTCACCAAAAAAAATTGTACAAATTCGTGATCGTGCAATTACAACATAGCCTCATGAGTAATGACGTTAAAAAGACACATTATATTTCAGAATATTTAAATATCCAATTGTTTTCTCATAAGGTTTGAAATCCGAACGTAAAAAATAGCGAATGTATATTCAGCCTCAAGTCGGCAATTTTTCTTGTGTGATGAGAGGTGTAGGAAAACGGTCCGTGATGGATAGAAAGTGGATTTAACGATTTAACCGCCAGTCGTTGCAAAGCAATCAATAGAAACAGTCAATCTAGATGTTCTCAAGAGCTAAACCAATCCCGCCTTTTTGTTTAAACACGGGTTGCTCTCATTGGCTAAAGATGGTGAAAGGCGATTTTCTATCGTGCTGTGAGTAGGTGTCCTAAGTGACAACCCATGATGCAACTTTGCATAAGAGGATAATAATTGTTCTTGTATAAGGGGAGCATAAGGATATTCATCCAATTATTCCGAAACAATACGGGAAAGTGAGCATAAAACTTCACAAGTGTGAAAACTCACTAAAAACACTGCATTTTTTTTTTAATCGGTCGGAAAACTTTTAGAGATATGAATCACTAATCAGGGTGACGACTCTGAAAATTATTCATTTCAGTGATCTTTAGACTTGAAACTCTGTAGGAAGGAAAACTGCAACAATGTATTTTAAATCTAGAGCATGACTACAGTTGGCAAGCATGAAGGGTTGGCAAGAATATTATGAGAGAACCACTTCAATAAAGAACTGTGGAAAGAAGGGAACAAGATCTCTCTACTTTTGTTCTTTTCCAAGTTCATGGTGGGTAGGTGCAATCCTTACGTCTGGCTTGACAGCCTCGATAGCCCAGTGGACTAAATGGTCGACTTTTGAGGAGCAGTGAGAGCCGGGTCACACCGGTTCGATCCCGATCCTACCAAAAAGTTTTTCTGCTCGGCATTCACCTCTGATATGTTCAGCATGTCAAGTTAAATGTATATCGAGGCTGTGGTGGTTCGGAACCCACCTAAAACTGTAGGTCCCCATCGTTTACTCGATGGCTGGGGAGCTGGTATTTGGTAGTGCTGCCAGCTGAGCACAATGGATAGTTCTTGAAACGGTCTAGTTGCTGGGCTTGTCCCCCCCCCCCCCAACCCTCAGCTACGTCTGGCTTCTACCTATTAAAATGGAAAAATAAAAATTCTTGGTTTGATAAATAATCAATGAACGCATACACCTATGATGGTTCCTGGGTGGCACTACCTAGCCCATCAGTATGAGCGGAAAAGGAGTGTATGCCTCTGTACGCCTGATGTGTGCGTGCCGCATTGCTGCGTCCATAACGGCGTATCCGCATTCTGCATACCGAATGTCAGAGTGACATACCCACTGAGTTCAGGAAGAACTGAAAAGGAACAAGGTTCCCCCTTCGATATAGAAATCCAAAATTTGAAATCGATCAGAAAAACATTGACAGGATCGAACCTGTGCGACCCGCCTCTCAGTGTTTCTTTGTAGACTGGCTGCATAGTGCCAGCTTATACTGATAGTCCAAAAGATGATCAACTCCAATTCAAATTGACCTAAGGTTTTTATGGAAAAAATGTGTTGGCTTCTTTAACGGCTAAAACTCGACATATCTATCCAGTACGAGACGGAAAATTTTCGTTATGGATTCGGCACTGGGCCATTCAAAGTCAAAGCTATGGGCTATGTCAATATGATGTCATTATCACGCCTCCTCCATGCCATCAGGTTTACTGGCTATATGAATTATCGCGGGCAGTGTGGACTCGCTCATCTAAGAAAAATTATAATTTATGGTAAACAGGTTGGTAATCAAGAATAAATGTAACCTTATAGGAGACGATCACATTATAGAACAGCTGCATACAACAGTCGCATAACCTTCCCATACTTTGCAGAACAATAGGGAGATGGAGATGAAGTTAAAATTGTAACGTCCAGCCAAGTGCCAAAAGTAAGTATGACGTCTCATTTTAAGCGATGTTTTCTTTTTCAAAAATAGCCTCATCGTAACAAAAATAATTATTCTGTTTACCCCACTGTATAAAGTGCAATCACCCCACCGTGGTGCAACCACGTAGTCTAACGCCTATGGCCTGAACCAGCTTTGACAGCCCTGCCTAGCCCGCCAAAAGTGCGAGGACTGGCGAGGACCTCGTACACAGACGGTCCTGGAGATGTAGGCATTGGGATCGATGCCTACGCTGACATATCAGAGCTAAAGGATGAGACTACCTTCAGAATCCAGGTACCTTGGGGAGCCGTTAGCCATTGTTTACATCCAATAAACGTCCAGGGGAATTATAGGGAGATGATTCTGCACAGTCGGATACTAACAAGGGAGTTCAAGCATTTTTACAGCTAGGTATCACAGCTTCAACCAATGTGACATTTGTCCAAATATTGTCCCGCATATTAGGCTTGTTATCACACCAGTGTGGAGTGTGTTCTAAATGTTGGAGCAAACGTTGGGCCTGACGTTCGGCGCACAACGTCACTGATATTGAACTTACCTTCATTGACATTGTGACTAGATTCCGTAAATAACTGCAGACGATTTCACATTTTGTTGACAGGATTCACTGCACTACACGTTGCAAATAGCAGGAAGACAATAAGCTCTATAAAATTAAAAATCAACGTACTATCCACGCAAACTCTAAAACTGAACTGGTTCCACATCCACTTCACACACACTACTGCTTGTTGTTTACAACAGACACGGTTTATCGTAACGATTTCAATCGATAGTCGATTTTTTAGGGCCCTAAAAATGACTGGCGGGAAGTTTAAATGGCCCCTACGGATATTGTAGTTACTTTGGGAAGGTTTCTGTAAATTAATATTATGTATTTTGTTCACTACTTATTTAATTTATAGACTTGAGAAGTTATGTATGATGGCTGACACAATTTTGATGAAATACCTTCTTAGTTGTGAATACTTCCCTACCTACATGAAAATACATGGTACTGAAGGCAGGGCAATATTATCATCAGCTTGTGCTCCAACCGCTTTACACCAACAGTAAGATGGAAGGCATAACAAATTGACACCTTTCTTGGATGTTTAAAAACTTATTTACCATTATAATATAAAAAACAAGTACACGTAGGTTATCATAGAATTGTTATGGCAATGTTTGTAGTAAATGCTCTTACCATATTTAAAAGATGGGACACCCGGCCAGAGCAATGTTTCTCATCTAAAATGAATCTCAGTTATTCTTAGTGTACCTACAGTAATTTAAAATTAAATACTTCTTAACTCTAAAGTAATAGCGTGGGAGCTGAGCCCTCTTATCATAACTAGCAAAAAGGAAAAAATAGGTCGACGAGCCTGGTCTGTGCAAGAGGTAAGCGAAAGAAAATAAGTTGACTCTAACTTCTGTTGCAGACAGGCGAAAGTGTCAGTTCAGGTAAGAGACACCTATGTGTTACACTGAAAAGACGGCAGACATTTTTCCCGCTTACTCCTTGCAACGAAAACAGACAAGACACCCGAATAGTAGTGAAGTTTCCATTGGAAAAAATGGAAAATACAGTTCAAAGAAAAACATAATAGGTACATTTGAAAGCGACAGAAAATAGGAAAGACAATGCTTTTGGCCTCTTAAGAACAGTGCTTCAAGAAATGAGATCATAGCATGGTTTAGACAAATTGACGATTTGAGAGCGTTCTGAGAATGAAACGGAAAATTGAAAAGGTACAGCGAATAGCTTTGACATCAAATTCTTATCTTAAAGCCAATTATACTGAAAAATAACATTACAGAACTAACTTCTACAAGTCGGTGTCGTACCAGGCGGCGACGTGGCTGTTGTCAGCAGGAGGCTGCGGTAGGTCGAAGTCAGTGTCCATGGCCTCATGCGGGTCTATGTCTAGTCCCTCCATGGACTCTATGGGAAGCGAGTCATAACCTGCGCCACATCAAAACATATATTTAATTTTCGTATAAAGGGAATAGGCAATCAAGGTGGGAATTCAAAACTCAAGAACTAAAATTCCGGAAAATATATGGGAAAGTAGTTCCTGAATGTCTGGACTCTTGTCATGCGTCTTTTGCAAACAAACGAGGCTGACCGAGAGACATATTTCCCCAATGTTGAACTAATGGGCAACCTCGTTTGTCACACAAATTGCAAGTTACCAAGCCCTCATCATTGCTAAATATGAGAGACTTTTCAGAACGGGGTCACTATTTTAGGCTCCAAAGTTATGGTAAAACTAATTTATCCAGTAAAAATCCCAATAAATCAAGCGAAAAATACTGCAGTTAGAAGTACCTACTTAGCCAAATTTTACGCAATATTTTTACTTTAAATATTTCCATTTCAAAGAAGCACCACTAGGGGCCGCTACCTTTTCACATGACGTAGGCCAATAAGAAGGGCCACAAGTTAAATTACTTCGACTGGTCAGCGTCATCTACAACCGAGGTAACCTTTGGAATACACCGACCTTACTTCTTACTTTACTAGCACTCAGGCTGGTTTTAGCTATTTTGGAATTTTTTAACTGTAAGCTAAACATGGTCGCCATGCGTTGCAAGGGAAACAAAATTCCAACTGGAATTCATAGAGATAATCTGGCACCCATTTTAATTTACATTAGTCGATTTTAGCTGTGATAAGGCTGTATACTACTCATGATTTCTATCAGACTTTTGCTCCCTACTTCATCAAGCTAGTGGCAAGCCATAATCTACACATGCAAAGGAAAAAGTTAACACAGAGCTAGTACAACGACCCTCAGTTAAATATAGTGCCAGTTAATATGGTTGAAGTTCACAAGCTAAACATTAATTCCTTGGAGGGGATGATTTAGTGAGAATTACGAGTATGCCCGACAGTCGAGATTCCCTCCAGCCAGTGAAGGCCAAGAATTTAACAGAGGATGGTCGGACCTTCAAGTGCGAAACAAGCAGTATAAAAGCCCAGGTTAGCATGCAACAATACCTTCTGATCCGCTGATTCAGTGAGGGAGTGCTTGTAACAAATTCTACACCACCCCAATAAACCATAAGTAGGTATAATAAACAGTTATGAAAACCTTAGCTTTAAGGGTCCGCTATACCTGACGATGCATTTTTTGCCGCCCATAAGATTAACATTGCGAGCGGCGATTCATTTTCAAGGTTTACCCTTGGTTGGAAAGACACAAAATTTTGCCTGTACCTAGCCCTAACAATGTTCTAGGGAGTGTTAGAAGCAGATTTCCCATTTTTTTACTGGTTTTTCGAGATACAGCACTTTTCTTGAGATATGCGATGCTAGCATTTGCAAAACAGTTGCAATAAAAGAAACCAGTAAGAAATTGGGAAATCTGCTTCGAACACTCCCTAGAACATTGTTAGGGCTAGGTACAGGCAAAATTTTGTGTCTTTCCAACCAAGGGTAAACCTTGAAAATGAATCGCCGCTCGCAATGTTTATCTTACGGGCGGCAAAAATGCATCGTCAGGTATAGCGTCCTCTTAACTTTGTTAGGGCTCGGCTAAGACAGGATAGACGAGTAACCTTTGGCATACCTCACTAGTAAACAAATAACACGAACGTTTGGCTCGTGATTTGGGTCATTTATAGACCCTCTCGAAAGGCACCCAATTCTTGGGGTTCAGGAAGTGCGGTGAGCAAGAAAATTTTAAAAAAAAACTGGACAATGAAAAGAAAAGAAAATTTTTTAAAAAAACTGGACAATGTTAAATCAGCAATTTCAAAATATTTCGTAGATACCGATTTGACTTGTATCCGGATGAGCCCTACCGTAAGTGGAGTAAACAGGTTACCCGTCAACTGAATAATACCCGAGACCTACTGTTCTACCTCTACCCTTCACCAAAAATATCTTTTGATAGACAAGAGATCAGCAGAATAACCATACTTCGCAAAAACAGCAACGCCAAAGGTTTCTCACCAAAGCTGCCTCTTCACATAGTATAGTTTTCTGCGAGACCTCGTTTATACCACATTAATATGTTATTTACATGATATTTACAAAGAATTTTTTTTTTTATCCCCTAATACCCTTTCCCTACTGGTTAGTAGACAGACATAACAGGCATTTTTTTATACTGAAGAATTTTGCTTTTGTGTCTCCTTTTATGGTTCGATACCCAATCTAGGTGGCTATTCAAGTCACAATTAAGAGGACGCTATACCTGACGATGCATTTTTTACTGCCCATAAAATTAACATTGCGAGCGGCGATTCATTTTCTAGGTTTACCCTTGGCTGGAAAGACACAAAATTTTGCCTGTGCCTAGCCCTAACAATGTTCTAGGGAGTGTTCGAAGCAGATTTCCCAATTTCTCACTGGTTTCTTTTATTGCAACTGTTTTGCAAATGCTAGCATCGCATACCTCAAGAAAAGTGCTGTATCTCGAAAACCAGTAAAAAAAAATGGGAAATCTGCTTCGAACACTCCCTAGAACATTGTTATATAGGGCTAGGTACAGGCAAAATTTTGTGTCTTACCAACCAAGGGTAACCCTTGGAAATGAATCGCCGCTCGCAATGTTAATCTTATGGGCGGCAAAAAATGCACTGTCAGGTATAGCGGACCCTTAACATCAGTGGTGTTCAGCTTACAGACAACTCTCAGCTTATCTCTGATTTGAATAGACAACCTACTATCCACCCATTTATGACAAAATAACCCATGATATTGTACGAAGGGGTGATGAATGATTACCTTGCCCTCCGTATTGTCGGCCCCCGTGGCTGCTCGGCACTGAGGGAGGTCCTTGCCTATACAAACCATCGAACCCTTGGTCCGAGCCCAACATGTCCTGTAAATGTCCGGCAATCAGATAGGGTTCAAAATCCGATTTAGAAATGCTCAAAAACACTATTTGCTCCTAGCAAACGCTTCCACAGAACAATCCCTTCGAGAGACTACCGAGAGACTATTCAAAAGATTTAAATTTTTTAACTATTGGAGTCACTGGAATATTTCAAAAACATCACTTTTTTTTTTTTTTTTTGCTAAAAAGGTGGAAGCTGATTTACTAGCCGCAAAACCGTGGTATCTGGGCATTACTTAAGCCGGATCATGAACTTTAAATCACAACAAAACAACCAACAAACAGCCACTAATTAAAAACTGTCAAATAAGGGGGAAACTAAACAGAAAAACAAAATCAATACCGTGTCGTCCAACGTGGTCATGTCTGCTTTGAAACCCCCTTACGTTTATCGATTTATCGGAATGCCCCTCTCGAAAAAACGAGAAAATAGTCCTCCCCGTCACAGACTCACCAATCCCAAAATAGTACGGGTTTGTATTCCTGAAAATAGCAGTATTCCTGTTGCAGGAATCACATTCCCCCTCAGGGCACGATCACTTTTCCCAGTGCATCCGATCACCATTGCTTGGAGCGAAAGCTAATTTTGAGTGCCATCTACCACCAATATGTACACTGGGCAACACAGAGCAAGCCAAAGGAACTTTTAAAAATTTATGTATAAAAATTTACAGATCTACTTATACGTTTCTGAAACCCGAATGCTTTTATTTGTACAAAAGGTTAGGACTTGCGGGTGCATTTGGTGCGGCAGTGTGCTCGAAAGAGGTTTCAAAGCAGCCATTTTGTTGCAAAAAGGGTTAAAACAGGGGTGACTAAAACACAAGGTGTAGATACTAAAAACTAGGGGCCACCAGGACAGGCATTCATTATGATGATACTATTGGATATTTATATGTTCTGAAATATAATATGTCTTTTTAAGGTCTTTTTAAGTCTAAGGGCTATGTTATGATTTTACGATCGAGTGATTTTCGTCAACAAAAAATTTGCCCAAAATTAACCGATAGTAAAATCACAACATAGCCAGTTAATTAATGAATTAAAAAAAAACATATTATATTTCAGAACATTTCAATATTCAAACGTTTCCTCAGCCGTGCTGTGACTGAGGGAGACCTTTCCAAATGGCCCCCTAAAGCTAGGGAACTACAACAACAGACCTAGTCACCAAAACATGTCAAGAACTTAGGGATTTAGATCCCAAGTGTCACTATCAGTCACCTGTCTTTTTTATTTTGATAAACCTTATAACGACAATTTAAATAAATTCAGATTAAGTCAAGATCGAACACTTGGTCATTATTTCTGAAATAGAAAAGAACTTGATGACTGAACTGTGCGGGCGCAAGCCAAACTGTGAAGTCAGACGCTGTGGAGCAAACGTAAGAAAATAATTCAATGCACTCTACCAAGAAAGAAAGAAATTTTGCTTCAACGGCATTGCACTTTATCTGTCGCTAAGAAAATAAGATATAATGAGGGGTGAATTTCACCAGAATCTTTTAACGATGGATAAATTTTGTAATTTTATCAAGCTACTGGCACACCAACTGTTTAAAATTTCTATCTAAGCGAGATGAAGTTACAAAAAAATTATCCACGCGTCGTAAGTCGTAAGTCCGTAGTTTCTAACTCTTTTCACGCGGCAGAATATTGAGTCTAAATCTCCTGATATAAAACTATTGACTAGGCAAGAAAAAAGAATATGCGGAATACTGAGAAGGAATCGTATCAGATTTCCCACTGTAGGTACAATGGCTCCCAGATCAAAGCATTATGATATCATAGGACACTACACCAGTTAAAGGATTCTGATGAAATACACAGTAACCTAACCTAACAGCGCCCATGTTTAATTGTACGGCGTATGCTTCTGGTGTACTACGCTCTCATTATCATACCTGGAGATCAGGGCCTATCCCAATGTCGCCTCCATTCCACACGTTATCCTCACGGAACAGGGAGTTGGTCAACTCCATCGATAGCCTCTTCTTATAGTCCTGCGGCTTGTCCTCGGACATACGGAACAATACGGCCGCGGCGTAAGTAGCTGCAACATAAGATGAAAGGTTACAAGAACAATCGAGAGCTCCTGGATTGTTTTAATAAAACAGAGGTGTGTCTTCATAGGGATGACAAAAATTCTCTAATCCACCTTGGAAGTCCTCAAATCAGATTAGATTAGTCATGGGAAGCGATTACTGGTTTCGGTTTCAAATTTTGATCGCATAATACATTCCACCTGATTTTCCTTAGTATTATTTGGTACTAACCAACGCCTTCATTGCGGGAGTGCAGAAGTTCCGTGAGAGGCGCAGTCGCGCCCTCTTGCTCGATCATCTCGGCACCCTCCTTGTCGGCCGCAAGCTCGCAGAGAACCCCAGCAGCCACGCGCTGAATGTTCTCAATCTCGTTGAACAGGAGCTGCACGAAGATGGGAATGACGAGCTGCCCGCGGATGATGGCGCGGTTGTGGGACTCGCGCGCCAGAATGTGCAAAGCTCCCACGGTCCCCTCCACGATTTCTTCCATGCGGACCCCGTCAGCGTATGCCCCAGGTTGCTGACTCCCACTGCTCGATACTGACCCGCGTTGCTGAAAATTTTAAAGGCAAAGGTAAAAGATATACATACTATATTCCAGAGTGAAAAATTATCGATCCGTTTCCTCAGATGTAATATAAAACAAAGTTCACCGTTGAAGAAAAAAAATTACCGTTAAATCCCGACTTGGGTTACAGGTTACATTAATTTTTTGAAGCTATGAAATGAGTACATACCCGCTGGGTGTCTTGGAATGCGCGCATGAGGAGGCGCACCAGGTTGTGAATGGCACCGTGCTCACGCAAGGGGGCGTGGTTAGCCTGGCACAGGGCCAGGTTACGGATCAGACCGATCACCGCCTTCACCAACGGCCAACGACTGGGCGGCGACAGCAGCTTCACAATCACCTGCCCAACAGAAACATAATTATTTATAAGCTAGTTTGAAAGACTATACACTGCTATTTACAACAAAAACTACCCACTCTTTTTGGACTGGTTGGGGGAAAAGTAGGGGCTCGACCGCGTAATATGAGACTACCTCACTTTCAAATCGAACCTCCCGCATCTACAGATCCTGGCACTGACCTGCATGCCATAGTTGAGACGCACAGCATTCTGGGCCATCTCAGACTCGACGTGGCGGGACGTGAGGTGACGCAGAGCGCACACAGCGGGCTCGGTGATCTCCTCCCTGTCACCAGCGTTCACGATGGTTCGCACCAGGGCATCCACCCCGTTCACCTAAAAAGTGAAAACAGATAAGTGTGTTATTACACTGAGAGAAATGGCAGACCGGAAAACAACGACAAGTTCGTGACGACGGCTGGTGACTGCTACCTGGCAAACTGACGAGGCAGGCCCTTGATAGATCACGACATAGGGAGAGTACCAGTGGCGTTCCTTATAGGAGACAGTGACTATCGACTGTATGAGGAAGTAGAAAAGTTCCACCTATCCTGTTCGACTATCCTGCTTTAACCTACTTGGTAATAAGAGCAAGCCAAGATTAGCTGCCCCCAGCAAAATCCTAGAACTCACTGAGGACTTGGGGCTGCGCACCATCTAGGCTGAAGGTGACATGAGGTGCACAACAGGTCACTTGGAACCTAAATGGGCAACCCCTTGAAACTGTAAATTTTACCTGGCAAACGGTAACTTTGTTGCGCTGGTTGTTGCATGTGAGGTTGCTGAGGATCCCGGCAGCGCAAGTGACGACGTTCACGTCAGATGAAGACAGGAGGGTCACCAGACTCTGGAGAAGTCCCTCCAGCCCATCCACCTTCGTACCTACAGAATAAAAAAGGAGAATTTGGTCTTTTTCCCCAACAGAAGGGGAATGCAAAATTTATTTTGTACGAAAAATCAAACTTCACAGCAATGTTAAGATAATCTGACTGAAAAACCATACATGATAAAAAAATCTTCTCATTTCACAACAAAAAGTTGAAAAAAATCACTTGATTCTAACACCGTAACTTCGTTCCACTGTTAAAAAGAAATATTATATTTCAGAACAGTCAAATAAAATTATCCTCGATAAGATGACATAAAAAACCTTTAGATATCATACCTGCATCGGAGAGGTTTCGAAGTGTCCAAAGTGCGTTCTGAACCAATCGCTGGCTCTGATGGCCCAAATGCATGGCCAGGGCTTGCATCCCACCTGCCTCCACGATAGCTGGCTTGTTGCTGCTACACACCGACAGCACTGTTCAATAACAGAAAATACAGGTATTAGCGAAAATTAAAGAAAAATAATGTGTTCAAAGGCAAGGTTCATACAAGGTATATCCACCCAGAAAATTGATGGTAGCTGGATTCGAACCCAGGATCTCCGTCGTGCGACTCCCCACGGTGAGACCGCTGACCACTGGTAGTAAACAAACCATAATGAAGAACGTAGGGGGCGGGCAGTCAGTAACTCGGATTACCTTTGAGAACGCGTGAAGTGGTCCACAGCAGCTTCTCGTAGTCGTAAGAACGCATGATCCGGACCAGCTCGATCGGGCCTTGTGAGGCTAGGATGATCAGCTTCGATTCCTGGTTACCGTAAGCCAGAATCTGCAGACAGTCCGTCACGATGGCCAGGAACTTGACGTTGTTGCGCTGAAGAAGAGCCACCATTTTCTGCAGACCACCAGCCAAACGCACCGCCATCTTGGAACCTTCCTGGTGGAGAAGGAGGTTGTGAAGGGTCGTGATGGCGTAGAACAGCACCGATTCCACAGGAGAGCTGGACAAAACAGGGGAAAAAGAAAATACTATGAAAATTTGCTTAGGTTACCCATGGTCTTGGAGGCCCCTGAGTAAAAAAAAAGTGACTCATTTTCAGACAAACTACCTAATTAAATTTTATTTGTAGCACCGGTAACACGCAGGGCCAGGGCAGTGCACCTGTAAAAATCAATACCACTGACGGAACATTTGTTATTCTCCTCGCGATATAAATCTGCATTGCTGAGAGTCTTTCCTCTCAACTCTATATCAAGGAAACCACTTGAATGTAACTGTATCAAAGGAAAATCCTTTGCATATCGGAAAGCGTTTCCCTACTTCAAAAACACAAAGCAAGAGACGGCTAAGCAGCGTATCCGGGGTAGTAGTAGCAGAGGGGTGAGGGGGAACATGCCCAGCAACTGGATCGTTTCAAGAATTATCGCTTTACATTTATTTCACTTTACATCCTGAACCTGTTAGAGGTAAATGCCGATCAGAAAAACTTTGCCAGGATCGGGATGGCACCAGTGTCACCGAACTCTCGGTGTTCTTTTACAGACTACCATCTAAATCACTCGTCTATCGAGGCATTTAGTATCCGGGGTTACAAGCTTACCTTAGTAACTTGACGAGGGCGGGAATGCCGCCGCTTTTGAATATTGCCAGCAACCCCTGGCGATGATGGGAGAGGTTGTGCAGGGTCCCCACAGCACCCTTCGTAGTCTCCAAATCATTGCTGTTGGAGATAGCTCGCACCAAAGCTGCTACCATCTGAAAGATATTTATTTTTCACTACTGAAATCTACTGTAATGGTTTAAAGACCACAAAATAAGATAATAGTTTCTACAGAAAAACGGTTTCTACTTTTCAGTTTTTTATATTCACTGATGTACTGAAATTAACTTATACTCACTTGTTGCTACATCGGGTAGGAAAGCATGAAAAAGACGCAAAATATTAAAACTCATCCTTCACTATCTACAAGTTTAGTTTTTATTATACAGTATGGTTATGTCCTTTTCCTGCAGCTAACACAGTGTCAGTACAAATCTACGTGAACTCCTATTTAAAATATTTTTTTTGGAAATTTTCTTAGTCGTTAACCATGGTTTGGCAAGTAACATAACCACACACA
Organism: Mesopsocus fuscifrons; assembly: GCA_950004255.1. Lineage (NCBI taxonomy): Eukaryota > Metazoa > Arthropoda > Insecta > Psocodea > Mesopsocidae > Mesopsocus > Mesopsocus fuscifrons. Next base: position 5,282,775 of record OX465380.1, read on the forward strand.
AGAACGGACTATACCTGTGGGCTGTTCATGATGGCATGACGTGAAGCCTCTTTCTTAGAAAGCTGGTGGACCATCATCGCGGCTTGGGACACCACCACCTGGTCTTCATCGTTGAGAAGCTTGATCAGCTCGGGGATAGCCCGGGTAGCCAGGTCTGCGTCGTCCTGGTAGTTGATCAGGTTGACGACAGCGTGCTTCAACATCTGACTCGGCTCGGAGAGACGCTGCACAGCCGTCGGCTGCCCGGGGTCGAATTGGGTCGATGGAATCTTGAGGGAGAAAAAATAATGAATTAATAGTCTGACATGTCGCCTGAATGTAGCAAAATTTCTTGTCATATGAATTCTGAACTTACCTCAATGCCTTCCTCCAGAGTTTCGGGAAACATCGCTGCTCGAACACGTTGAGAGCGTGTCTGGCTGAGCTGCTGATTCATCTCGTCGACTTGCTCTTGAGTGAATCCTTGGGCGAACCCTTGATCCAGATCAAACATGAGCTGGTCTCCCTCATCTTCTTCTTTGCCGCAGAGAGAGGGAGCTTGGGTGGTCAGCTCGGAGTTGATCCCCGAGTCACCCATGTAGTTATTCTGTTGCCACATGAGAGTCTGCTCCTTGGCAGAGTCCATGGGGACGTTAGGCCCTTGATAGTTCCCGTGCGACACTAGAAGAAACGTTACAAGTATTATTAGAGGGTTTCAGTGCCCATCAGGACACAAAGGCCAGTGACTGATGGCTCTTTTTCAATCGAGCCAGTTGAGGCTTTTCCAGCTTGTTTTCTGGACAAATCAATGTGACTGAGATCATAATAACGTAGGTTTACATGGATAAAGTAGTTCTAGTCAGAGAGAGGTAACCTCATAAACGTACAAGAGAATGTTAGTAATATGGTTCTCTGAAAGGCGTAACCGAGAGGTGACAAATCTGAGAAAACAAGGTGACTCACTGCCCTGACATTTCTTCACTAATCTAGGTCAGACTGCAACAAATTAACAAACACAATGCAAAATAACTTACTTGGTCGCGATTGATAACTCATGGCCACAGCTGAAACACAATAAAACTGAATTAAATATTTATTTTAAAAAATTAACTGTGTTTGTGACACAGATCGATCGACGCCATTTGCAAAGCGACATCCAGAGTACACCACACCCTCTATTGATAAATTTATTTATGAGAAAATGAGTATTTTATGATTTTAAAATGCCTCAAAAATATACCAAATACAACCCAGGTCTTTTCCGCTGAATATTTTGATAACTTGACCACTTAAAAAGGTAAAACACACAAAAATCGTGGATGTTGACTGCTTACCTGAATATGGCCGATGGGTTTATTTTTTAGGGCCCTTAAACGCGGAATGTGCACTCAGAGATATTAGAAGTCGAAGTTAGAAGTCGACCATTCAGAACCAGATAATAGGATTATGCTAGGATAGTAGGATATCATGTTCTGTAAAAAATGCTGGAATGCTGGAAATATTCAAATATGTTGTCATTATCGGCTATCTAGAATTGGAAAGTATTATTCAACCTATTGTTCAATCTATCAAACAATTAAATCTTTTTTGCGCAGAAGCCTAACTGAAAAGTAGGTAGGTATAGTGATACTTGGACATGTAGTCATAGGCTCTGGCCAAATTCTTATAATTAAATTTTTTAGTACACTTCAGTTATTATAAAAATTATTATCTTACTTATTCGTTTAAAATTTTGGCGCTTATATTTCAAAATGGCCAACATATAACTCCGAAGTTTACGACGCATGCGCAGAGTTAGATTTTTCAGGGCCCTCTCAGAACATCAACATGCGCAACTGAAAATGGCAGCCGCAGTCGCACACAAGTCGCGAGTCGAGTGGCGAGTGCTGTTCACATCTTCAATCAATAACCATCCAAATGTCACTAAAAACTTTATATTTTCCAATTAAATACTAGTGAAACGTTTACACTCTTAGTTAAAATATGAAAACACTATCATTTCGAGCCGGTGTTTGCTGTAGGACGCGTTGAAAAAGGTGGATCACGAAATTTCCATCCTTGTGTTTTTGTGCAAACTCCGTGTTTTATTATGTTCTGACAAGTTTTAAGTTCCTTTCTGGTTTCTGCCATGGCTGGATTAAATGGCTTACCGGGCACTGGTGGTCGCAACAGCGATCCGGACCATAAGTCGCCCAGGGAGAGCGGCGAAGATTCTGAAGATGAGTGCGAAATCCTGGAGGAGAGTCCTTGTGGACGGTGGCTCAAAAGACGTGAAGAGGTATGTTAATAGACAGGTATTTGTTAAAGCGTTTTATTGCCGCACAACCCCAGCCTGCACGGCAACGTTTTGCCATGACATGTTTGAGGATTTGAACACCGTCCTGTCGTTTTTACAAATTCAACGCCACAACTTTTTCGAATCGCAGTGAACCCCACGTGTGCGCCAAATTTTCAACCTATGCCACAATGTATTGACTATGTCTTTGTTGTCATCGCAATACCTGCCGTTCTCACCATCCTATTTTGCTTCATCACAAGCCCAATTTTGGCCACAAGTTGGCTCTCCCTCCATTGTACCCAGAGCTAGCACTCTAGGCTGGCTCTCGATAGCCAAGTTAAACGGGCAATTTAAAAAATATTAGTAAACCGTTTGTTAGCAGGTGTCAGCCTGTCAAATCGCCCTATGATAAGATTTATAGGATGGTTTGGGTCTTGCCTTCAGCTAAACTCATACGTATTTATCGATACCGCTAAAATTAACTATCTAGTAATATCCACCATATGCCGAAACATTCGTGTATACTATTATTGGATTATAATAGGAACGCGTTTATGAAATTCGTCATTTATATTGGTTCTTGTCGTGAAATCATTGACCAACGTTCAAGGCTAGCCCTAGGCAGTACCCAAGATCTGTGTATTTAGAGGTTGCCTCGTTGGAATGCGATATTTGTCCTCTCAGTGACGTCAAATGAGGTACCCTTACCAGTGACAGCTTTTGTGAGAATTTTGTCTAGGGTAGAGCATTTATTGGTTATGTTGGTTAACGTCGGCGTCATGTGAGGCCCTGCTACACTTCGCTCTTGAGAAAACTTCTGCAGTTTACGGGCCTTGATACGTACATTCCTGTCTGCCTAAAATAAGTGGCGCGTTTTTCCTAGTTAGTGAATACCAGTAAGGTCACAAAGTAAGCCACGTAACTGAGAGCAATGCTGTTGAGTACCAGGTGAAACGAATGTAGCTGCCATTGGTCAGTTTTGTGGGATGTGTAGTTTTCAAACTGTTTAGTATTTTGAGTTAATGTGCGTAGTCTAAATTGTTGTATAAACCTATATTCAGTACTGTGGGTAGGTGTAGATAGTGAACGAGTCAACAACTAAAAGTGAAAGTCGACTAGAACCACATGGGCCGATTAAAAACATTTGGTAATTTTAATGGCCCTTATCTCGGCTACTAAAATCATACCGTCGACTTACCACTCCTTGTAGCGTTATCTTTCAACAACCATCTTCCGGTCTTGCGGGTATAATCCGCTTTGACTGGAAAACTTGAGTTTCAAGGCCTTCAAGTTCAGCTGTTCACACCTTTGCTTGAGTCAATATTTATACCGCACCATTTTTTGTTCGTCTTCCAAGTGGCAGGATGCCCGTGGACCGCATTATTTGGATTCCATCAATCCGTGGTCTCGTCTGACATGAACCAGACTTACTTTCAACGGGGTTTCCTCTTTCGGAGCAACCCTTTTTGTTGGTTGGAGGTTTTTTGCTGTTTTTTTATTCCGGAACGGAATTCGTTTTGTATCCCATTGGAAGGGTGCTCAGATTCCCGGCATTCCTATCTTTGCTGGAGGAAAAGTTGAGGTTCGGTCAGTCGTGGAGTGACATTTTCGGACCTACAGACGCTATGGGTAACCAACTATACAGCTATACCTGGAGAAAAGTGGAAATTGCCACCTTGAGAAATAGTGTACAGTGCAGTAAACTGCTTATCAAAACTGTCCGTTTGAAAAGGTACACGTACCTGTGAAAAATCAGGTGCACCATTCATTACTATCACACACCACATTATAATTATCTAATTAGCAAACCACATGTGCACTGAAGCTCATTTACTCCCACTGCGAGGGGGGGGGGGGGGGGGGGGGTCATTCAGTCTTTCACATTACCGACCCAAGTAATTAAGAATTTTTTATTACTGTTACTGACCTTTTTTGTGCATGAAATTAACCTGGTGTGTTATGGCATAAAAATAGAAGAGTTACCATCTTTTTTTCTTTTTTTTTCTTTTTTTTAGCTCTATCTCATATATATCAGACCAAAACCACTTTCTTCGACCTACAAGTCGAATTTTACCGTGGCATTGACAAACTTTGAATCGGAATACGCGAGGGGGTAACCACTCCAGAGATTCCATAAAGATTTCCAAAGATTCCCAACGATATTCATAGAAAGATTAATCCCGAAGGGGTCCCACTCCAAAAAATTCCAAGATTCCCTGAGATTTCATAAAGATTTCCAATGATTCCCAACGAGTGGTTAACCTCTCGGGAATACGTGAAAACTTGCGGCCCAAGATTTTCTGACTAACATCTCTTTGGGATTAGGTCTCATATTTATTCAGAATCGCGATTCTGGCCGGTTACGCAGAGGCGCCCCGGTGAGGAAGGTATATGGGGTTCAACGGACGATTAAGCCCCGGTCAGACGGTAGTTGTATCATAAAGCGAGGGTCAAGGAAGCTCCGGCGCCGCGGGAAGTCCTAAAAGCTATTCCGCATGGCGTCATCGTCTGCTTTGTGTCCGCCACGGTTTAAGTTCATAGAATAGCTGTTTGTATTAATCGTTACATGGAAATGAAACTAAAAAAAAATTATGGATTTTTTTTTTTTAAGTGGCCGAAGCCAATACATCCATGTCGGAAGCGGAAAATTTTTCCGTTCGGCCGGGATTCGAACCCGGACCTCTCAGGACACAAAGCGGACCCCTTGACCACTCGGCCACTGAGAGGCACATATTATTGAACTAAAATGGGCTGTTGGGAACCCAAGACGTCCGTTCTGTCGTGACCTCGACATCGCGGAAGGCCGCGTGTTTCCGAGTTGTACTTTGTCGATGGAGCAGAAGTTTACAAAACATTCTTGTCTAACTGTTGGCTAATAACGACCCTAGCGACCTTTACCTTCTACATATGTAATGTTGCGGAGACCACTTTCATTGACTACTACTTTCTTACCATCACGAAGTTCACCTTATAGGCTTGAAGGTGGCAAGCATGTCTTGAATGAATCATTCTTCTGTATGGTACATACTTGCACTTTCTATACAACTGACGCTAATTAATGTTTTAGTGCCTCCCCTGCCATTCTAAAATAAATGTGTCGCATTTGGCCCCCCATAAAATAAAATTAGCATTTCGAAAAACAATTTTTAATTTTTGTACTTTTTGTTTTATTGGTTGGAAAAACTCAATAATTCATCGAGAAGTAATGTGTACCGAAGAATCTTCTCAGTTAGCCTAATTTTTTTGATTTTTTCTTTTCGAGATTCCCCCTTTTTTGCCTCTTAAAATGTTGAGTTGCACCCCACCAGGAAGTGGTGATATCTCTGTGGAACTTTGCTGAGTCGTTAGTATTTCAGAGGCGAGCGAAATTTTGAGCCTTTTGAAACTAGGGAAACGTTAATTCTGCAGAATCTTACAGCAGCTAAAAAGTTTAACTTATAGGCGTTTGGGGGGGGTTCTCTCTTCGTTTTTAGGTATTTTAAATGCGGAACCTGGCGTTTGATTGCTCCCTATCTCAGGTGGGTTGACCGAAGCTACGTACGGTTAGCTATTGGACATCCTGGTTACAAACTAATGCCTATTAAGGGTCCGCTTAACCTGACGATGCATTTTTTTCCGCCCATAAGGTTAACATTGCGAGTGGCGATTCATTTTCAAGGCTTACCCTTGGTTGGAAAGACACAAACTTTTGCCTGTACCTAGCCCTAACAATGTTGTAGGTCGTCATCGAAGCAGATTTCCCAATTTCTCACTGGTTTCTTTTATTGCAACTGTTTTGCAAATGCTAGCATCGCATACCTCAATTTTTTAAGGAGAGAAGTGCTGTATATCGAAAAACAGTAAAAAATCGGGAAATCTTCTTCGATGACGACCTATAACATTGTTAGGGCTAGGTACAGGCAAAATCTTGTGTCTTTCCAACCAAGGGTAAACCTTGAAAATGAATCGCCGCTCGCAATGTTAATCTTATGGGCGGCAAAAAATTCATCGTCAGGTTTAGCGGACCCTTAACAAAGTACAGTGGATTTGTCTACACTACCCTGTTATCAAGGCAGTGAAATATTTAAAATATTGAATGTCGTGTCTTCTGCTAGTTCTGTGGGAGAACAGTTGACTGGTTGGTAGCTTCTGCATCGGTTATTATCACACGAAATACTTAGCAGACATAGCGTGTGACTTGGTGGCGTCAACCACTTGCGCTTTCCAGGCGTCTCCGACCCAGCGTTTGACCATGGAGCAGATCCTACGTTCATGATAACTGTCACAACTGCAGTGCCATAAGTTTAGTGTTGACGTGAAGGCTGTCACTAACGATGCAAGCCTTTCGTTATTCTGACGCTAATGAGCTCTGCAAGTTTCACGCCTACTTTTACTTCTGCTTCCTAATCGGCAGACTTGGCGCCCGTTTACTTCCACTAGTCCTGGAATGTGAATCTCGCAGCGAGGGCCCGTTCGCACACAAAGCCTGAAGGCGGTTTCCCATGCAAAGCGCGTCGCCGTTGTTGATAATGGATGTTTGCTTTAGGCTTCAGCTGACGATCCTACTTAGGTTTCGTACCCCTGTTGAAGTTACGAATCGATCTTGCCGCTGACTGGCATCATTGTCAGCTGGTTTGGAGTAATAGCCTGGAAGTTAGATTAATCAAGGAACCACTGAGCCCATTCTGTGTATTAAGGTGGAATACACGTATTTGGTTCGCAATGCTACGTACTTCAAGCCCTACTCCGAAGATACAGGGCGAGTGAAAAGTGTTTATAGGGGGATATAAACCTGAGACTCTTTGTCGTGAGGTAGTGTTGTATTTTTGCATGAAATGGAGTAATAAGCCCACAGGAGCGGTTTTAAACAGTCAACTACCAGTCCACATATTTTTTTGACAGATCGCGAAAACACAACACTACCTCACGCGAAATATTTTTTTGTAACGTTTCGGACTAAAACAGTATGATTTTATCGTCACATTTAGAAGAAAAGCTTGATAAATGTTTGTAATATTTACCGCCGCCATGTTACATGTTGACAATTTTTATTTCACTTATGGAAGTGGGTAATTGCAACATCATTTCTCTACTTTTTCTCCTGTAAAAGCTAAACATAGTGTCCTACTTTCACTCGTTCGTTTCGCGTTCGAATAGCACACTATGTTTAGCTTTTAGTGTAGACACAGCCAATACGATATTGCAATTACCAGTTTCCGGCGGTACTAATTTGTAAACATTAGTTTTGTCGAATATTTACTTTCGCACAGTGGTTTTGGTGGAGTTCGTCGAGAATGTATGGTGGCCCTTAAGCTGAGGTTTTTACGAGGGGTTAACCCTCGTTGGAAATCTTTATGAAATCTCAGGGAATCTTGGAATTTCTTGCGGAGTGGTTAACCCCTTCGGGGTTCATCTTTCTATGAATATCGTTGGGAATCTTTAGAAAATAGAATAGAAAATAGCAATGCTGTACCCACCTACTTATTTCATTCATGCATCTTTCTTTTGCGAGAACGTCGTCTCCGTACCTTGTTGTCATCGATCCTAGTGATGCTGTAAGCTGTAGAGATGCTAGATGTTCTTTTTAGGAATATAAGGCTCCCTTGGGGCAATGCAGACTTGAACAAAGAGAAGAAAAAAATGTAAATTTAGGTAAGTAAATAAATTTTATTTCCTTCTTCTCTTTCATTCTACGTTATAAACACCCGTGGGTAACTGTGGGACTCTATTTATGTTCTCGCTTCCCATTCTTACTCTCCGTACCTTGACATATTACATTACGAACCTCGAGTTAGATATTTCGTTTGTTGAGTTTTAATGTTGTCATGAACATAAACACTTTGTTTCTATATCCTTGGGGGAATTATTTTTAGAATATTTTTGACTTTGCTGAAGTGGTGTCATGTTCATTCCACTGTTTTCTCAGCGCTCATATACACACGAGGGGGTAACCACTCCAGAGATTCCATAAATATTTCCAAAGATTCCCAACGATATTCATAGAAAGATTAACCCCGAAGAGGTAACCACTACAAAAAATTCCAAGATTCTCTGAGATGTCATAAAGATTTCCAATGATTCTCAACGAGTGGTTTACCCCTCGTATACAAACTTCCACAAAATATTTTCTCACCAATGATAGAATCTAGTGGCAGGCCTTTGCTGCAGACGCGTTCCATTTTCTGGTTCCTGGTGATGAAGAAGGATTAAAATCTGAGTCTGGATGTTGTACGGAAAGTCAGGAGTAGGGCAAGTAGGCGCCGGGGTCGGCGGCCGGCGTGCCAGACGGACAATGAACAGCGAAAGGGAGTCGGATGACTCAGCATCTATAAAGAAACACAGTACACACCATTACGGGTGCGAGAAAGTGCACTCAGCTGCATTTCCGGTGTCTGCAGCTGGAGAAGAACACTCTGGACACCCACTGGATATTACTTAGGGTGGATCTGACCATCCACAGTGAAAGTGGCTGGTAGTTTACCCTACAGCTATCGGTAATTGACAGTTATTCTACCTCTCAGTTAGGAAATTTGTTTACCTTGATATTCTTGACATGTCTCTAACCTAGTCGATCTTCTCCCCTTTGTAGAGTCTTGCACTTTATTGTTACTTCTTCTCTGCTGAAATTCATTTCGTCCATCAACGACTCTTTTCCAATCGTATTTGTGTCAGTGTTTATACCCGGCCCGAACTGTCCGGCGTCTTTTTTCATCCAGCTAGCTCGAACGAGTATTATCCTTGTCTGAATTTCTTCGAGATGTCTATATATCCTTGCCATGAGCCTCCTCTTCGATATCTTCCTAAGAACTATCTTGTTTCCCTCGTAAGCGATGGGATGTCTACATAGTCAGAGCTCTTTCTTTGCTTTTCACCTCCCTGATAACAAAATCAGTCTGTGTGGGAAGAAGAGTCCTGCACTATATTTTCATGCAAAATTTATTTGATGTTAGTCCACCCGGTAGATAGAGAGATATGGTACTGAATGGTTTATATACTGTGTACGTTAATAAAACATGGCTACAATCCAGCAAGCCATTTGAACGACCGTGGTCGAGTGAAATTGCTACATGACTTTTTTTACTATGTAAAATCAATAAATTCTACGATGGAAATTCATAAGGACTATATTCTCCGAGGGGTTGACTACTCCAGAGATTCCCGCATGATTTCCTGAGATTCCATGAAGATTTTCAAAGATTGCGTTGAGATTCCTAAAAGATTTCCAATGATTGCTGAGATTCCTTAAAGATTTCCAATGATAGCTGAGATTCCCAATGATTGTTGTGATTCCTCAAAGATTTCCAATGATTGCTGAGATTCCTTTAAGATTTCTTAAGATTACTGAGTCTTTAGTCTCGGAGCTTCAGGGTGACTCTTGATATTCTCCATAATTGTGTGGATAATATCCCAAGAACTTTAAGTTAAAGCTCCAGTCTATCAAGTTTGAAGCTGTTATAACGTTTATGTATGATACGCAGGATAACTCTACGTAGTACAGGCTGATGCTCTAAAGCCGGAATATATTGATGGTAATAACTATAATTACTAGTAATTATTGTGTTCGTATTGTGTGCTTAGAATCACCAATATCCGACAATAATTGATGGGGACATCCCCGTTTATTGGGTAATGCCATTGATTACGTCATCGGATCTCGAGCCAGGCTGTTAGGGAACTCCACTGAAGATGGGTCTGTCGATTGATTACATGATAATGGGACCCAGAGGGGTTGACGAGGGGGTAACCACTACAGAGATTCCTTGAGATTCCATAACAATTTCCAAAGATTCCCAACGATATTCATAGAAAGATGAACCCCGAAGGGGTGACCAATCCAAGAAAATTCCAAGATTCCCTGAGCTTTGATAAAGATTTCCTATGATTCCCAACGAGATTCCTGGAGTGGTTAACCTTTCGGGGGTTGATGAAGAAAATTAAAAATGACTGGCTAGAACAGCCTCGATATAACAAAGTGGTCTGGACGTTAGAGGAATACTGGGAGTCGGTCACATCGGTTCGATTCCTATCCTACCAAAACTTTTTTCTAATCGGCATTAACCTCTGATATGTTCAGCATATCAAGTGAAACTATAGGTCCCCATCGTGGACTACCACGATGGTAGGGGAGCTGGTATTTGTTAGTACTGCCAGTTGAGGACGATGCTAAATCTTGAAATTGTTTAGTTGCTAGGTTTATTGGCGATTTCTGCGCAGTTTCTACGCAGTTTCCTTGACAAATCGATCTAGGGCTTGATAAAGGTCATGAATAAATCATAATGTTATCATCACTGTTAAATTAAATGAGAGCATTGAGCTTTGAGAACTGCGAGATAAAAATTATCAGCTTATTTAATTCGTGAGAAAAAGAACCCAAAAAGCAATTATAACTGTCAAGAAAGTTTATGTTGTTTCTTAGGTCAGCTGAGGAAGTCATATTCTATGTGGAAAAAATGCCCAAGTTCCTACTTATCAGTTGTCAAAAAACAGTTTTTTTTTTTTTTTTTTTTCTTCTTCTTCTCCTTCACATTCTCCATCTCTTAAGGCTTTTCTAGGACGGCCTCGATAGCCGAGTGGACTAAATGGTCGAGTTTTGAGGTGCAGTGAGAGCCGGGTCACACCGGTTCGATCCCGATCCCACCAAAGATTTTTTCTGCTCGGCATTCACCTCTGATATGTTCAGCATGTCAAGTGAAATGTATATCGAGGCTGTGGTGGTTCGGAACCCACCTAAAACTGTAGGTCCCCATCGTTTACTCGACGGCTGGGGAGCTGGTATTTGGTAGTGCTGCCAGCTGAGCACAATGGATAGTTCTTGAAAACAGTCTAGTTGCTGGGCTTGTCCCCCCCAACCCTCAGCTATTATTAATGCTTTTCTATATTCGCTTCTTTGACCTGTCCCTTTAGTCTGGGTTTCCTTTGAAAATCCTTTAGTAAGCAGTATATTTAAAATATCTGTAAGAAAAAACAAAAGCTGTTTAAGCTTTCACACATTTTCAGTTAAAGTTAAAGTTTTCAGTTAAAGTTTTAATTAACGAGCTGTGCTTTTTAACTTCACCAGGTTGGTTACTTACCATGAAATTAACTAATGGGTGTGTTGACATTGTACGTTCTCTGTTTATTTACCTTGAGGTCTGAATGGCGTGATTCTCACGTTTTTGTAAACTGGTAAGCCAATTGATGATTAACTGGGAATTCTACTAAACATTACCTGCACTGCCAAACAAATTTTCAGTCAGCGACCAGTGCTTACGTGGATTTTGCTATGTATTGGCAGAGAGATGGTTATATTGACGTGAAACATTCCCCCATCCTGATTATTTCCCCCTTCAGTAAGAAATTAATGACCTTTTCTAAGCGAATACTGCTTGAAAATTGTAATGGAGGAAATGAGTATGTAAAAAAGATTACATAAAATCTCGTGATGGAGCTACCCCCAAAATCAGGTTGTAACAGTTGGATTTTTGGGAACTTAGCGTGGGTATCCTCATCCCTAGTTAAGTTAGACTCCATAAGTTAAACATTTCACTAACTGTTAGTTAAGTAGAACTGATAAACGTCGAACCAGTAAACTCAAACTTGACCTCTTAGTTCTCGTTTCGAGGGTACTCAAGTTCAAAGTTATAATCCTTATTATTTAACTTTTCTTTACTATTTTCGAACGTGACATAAGTGGGGCAATAAGATAGAAAGTTGCAGTTGCAGAGGAAAACGAAGCTATCTGCCAAATTACTTTTACTTCCATTCGTTACTGCAGTTCTTACGTCAGGCCGAACTAAAGAATTAACTTGGACGTCTTGTTTGACCTACTTCTAGTCTAATTGCTTATTTCTGGAAAGTATTAGAGTTGACATTTGTATCTAGAGAGATTGACCCGACCTCCAGGCTCCAGTCTTATATTATCTGAAGGCTATAGGTACAGTTATGTTTTTCGATGATATTCAATCTGTGGAAACTGTTGGAAATTTATTGTTCCAGAGATTGCTTGAGATTGCATTAAGATTTCCTGAGATTCTCAACGAGATTCGTAGAAAGATGCACCCCAGAGGGTTAACCACTACAAAAGAAAATCCAAGATTCCCTGAGATTTCATAAAGATTCCCTTGAGTGGTTAACCCCTCGCATTTTTGACAAATTTTTTATTGACAAAAGTCAATAGTATATCTAGCGGCGGCGGCTCTATGAGGTGTAAAATAAAAATAAAATGGATAAAAACGTGATAATAAAGAGTGCCCCTGTGCTAGTTGCTTTTGGCAAATGTCGCAGAGGCCAAAGCTTGGCCCAGCCGACAAGGTCCTTACCGTGCATCTGACTAGCCTTCAACATGTGCTTACTAGTCTGAAAACCTTGAACCGGCCGCTAAACTTTTAAGCTACAGTGGACACTGGACACTTTTGGAAGAATTATTCTACCTGAAGGTGAAATAGAAAATCAGGATTCAGAAAATTTGAACTGAGGCCCTAGTGTTATGAGTTATGATAGAGCACTCCAATATTTTCTTAATTTATTGTCTTTATTTGGAGCGCCATTTTCATGCTTATGGCTAGTCATGGTCAATGCTCTTTATTTTCTAAGTCCCCGATGATTGCTGCCTAGAATCTTCAGATTTCACCTCTGCAATTCTTTTCTTGCAGTGCAATTCTACGTAGTTGTAGCTAGACATTCCAGTGGTCTGCCCAGACATTGAAATATAATTATTATCAGGTTGTGGTATCTAACAATAGCCAATAAGTTAAGTATAGATGTAACCACTAGTGGTTTGTACCACGAGAGTGACAGCCATACTTGCTCCTCCTGATATCGTCTGCAAAGCGGCTGGCGCACCAAAGCGCCGTCGGTCTTCCGCAGATACCTCACGTTCCTACCGTGACTCATTTGAGTCAACTGACTCACTCCAAGTGACTCATGCCTCCATGCTCCACATACTAAATTACTAGTAGGGATTCGTGGAAGTAGACAAGCCTTGTTTGCTACGTGGAAGTAGACGAGCCTTGTTTGCTACGTGGCTGGAACACTGCAAGCAGACGGTCGTCAACCCTATAGCAGTCCATGTCTGACGACCATCTCTGGTGTAGTTTTCTTGTTCTTTGAACGCTGGAGACGTCAGGGCCCTGGCCTTTCATGTAGCATGTCCCACGCTTGATTCCTGGCTAGTGTGTTTTCTGGATAGTCAGCTTTTCGGTTTCGGCCTGTTGATCGTTGTGATCGAGAGTACGATACAGTTCTCTGGCATAGGCGTAGCAAGGGGGGGGGGGGGGCTGACCTAGACATAACGCTATATAAAGCATACCTACAGGCCCCCCCCCCCCTGGCGAGGAGAAGGTCTGGGGGCTAAGTCCCCCCCCCCCCAGGTTTTTGGTCCTGGTACGCCCATGTTCTCTGGCCCCTATAATTGAACGTAAAATCCCCATCGATGCCAGCATGAGCTCCTAGTTGGGTGCAATGTCCGACCTTTCCTAACCGGTGTACACAAGGGGTCATTTTGACCAGAACCACGTCCGACAGGTGCCCATTAGGGCTGGGTATTCCCAGCAAAAATCTCGACAAATCGAATTTGGAACCTGAGTCCGCTGTTGCTTCATTGCTCAGGGCACTGCGCTAGTCCGGTCCGCTCCCAGTCCCTGTCGGGGAAATTTCCACCCTTCTTTTTTCTACGAAATAAAACAACCCCCATTCCAGTTATTACACCCATGTTGATAAATAAATACCTCTGGTAAACAGCACATCAAAACTACCCATTGAAGCTGAATCCCTTGGGAAAGTGCTCTAGATTTGTAACACAGCAAGGTGTAGAAATACCAAATATTTATGAAAATCACTGGGAAGTAGGCAGGCAAAGAAGTCAACGTAAGGTTCTCTAGCTAACGAGCCTGGCAAATATGTACAAACAACCAGTATAAACACTGTAACCCTAACCAACACAGTGACGTCGAATCTTTTACAAACACCTATACTCGCCAAGGACATATACGTATCTACCTTTAGCTATCTAAGTGAGCGTGAGCTTGCGTTTTAACACTGCAACTGGGTACCTGACAAAATAGGTCAGCCTTGACTGTCTGTCTTTCTAGGTGCAACCAGATGCAAGCCAATGGAAGACTGGGCCCATACCTGGTACGGTACAAGGTACAAGTCACCTAATTTCTGATCAGTCTATACGATATTGGTTATGGCTCGCAGGTATAGCCGTCAGCTGTGTATGTGAAGGGGAGTCCCACTTGCAGCGAATGTCGTATGGACACATTTTATTTTACAATCTTTTAGAGATGTCGTATGTCACATAGTGAAGACGTAGAACAAACATAAATTTTTTTTAATGCAAATGTAGGTGGAAGTATCACCTCCAAATGTTGTGGTTTGACCCTTAGCAGCGAGGGGTTAAGTACTCGTTGGGAATCATAGGAAATCTTTATGGAATCTCAAGGAATCTCTGGAGTGGTTCCCCCTCGCTTAGCAGCATTATAGTGGGTGCACGTAGCCTCTTGAAAGCTATAGTGTATCGTGGCCAGAGACCGAGAAACACATCTGCCATAGAGGACACCTTTTTTTGCAACACCCCTTGAACAAAACATGCAAATAAACGTCTTACGGGAAAAGTTGAAGTGACAGCGTCAGTTTGGACAAAGCAGTGAGTTTTTGTGTATGAAGTTTGAAAATACACAGGTGTTGTGTTTGGCAACAACAAACTCTTACTGTGGCGCCAATTCTGCGCCATAAACTTCACCAAGAATAAATCGACCATCGATGTGCGACTTCATTTGTACCTTCAGCTATTAGCCATTGTGATGGTGATGGGCCAAGTCCAATCTGTTTTTGCGCTTCGTCTTCCAAAATCTACAGTTCGCTTCTTTACTACTTTCCTTTGCTATACAGCTCATACTGCAGTACATTTCCCTTATTCTTCGCATGTATAGAAAGAGTAAAGAAAAAATTGCCTTTTCCAGGAAAACAAGACCAAGGGTTACTTGCTTATAACTTGTAAACAGTGCCTATAACTTCATTTGGTGGAGCCTATAACCTGTGTAGATAGTACAGGGTGAGGAAGGCAACAACTCTTCATGCTTTGGACGGCGTTACCGTCCACAAGAAAGCATGTAAATAGTGAAATATCCCGGCGTAAACAATATTTTCCGTTTACGCATGGATGTAGATAATGACTTCGGCCCACTCCTGAACTGGCTTCGGCCCACTCCTGAACTGACTTCGGCCCACTCCTGAACTGGCTTCGGCCGAACTCCTATAGTGTTATGCCCCATTAAGAAAAAATACAGTCTCTCTTTTAGTTTGTGAAGCGAAGTTCTGTTTACCTTAGTCACACAAGCCGTCTTTGCAAATGGCGCCAGCTATGACACTTGACGTCGCACTGAAATTCTGGTCTATGAGCTAAAAGTGTTGCAGATTTTGGCCGGCAGGGCAAATGGCTCTCGAGATGATGGATAGGTTGACAGCCGTTGTGCATATGTACTCGCCATACCCGAGTTATCGTGGCTTGTCGTCATAAATGAGCAAGGTCAGTCAGCTGGATGCGAAGTGACCTTGCCTCTTCTGCCAAATGCTTCTGCCACTTACTGTTAACTGTATGGTCTCTCTACCGGACGTTCGTTGCTATTACTCTTAATGATTGACGTTAAGGCTGTCTACCAGTCTACTACAGTGCTTTGTGTGTACGTTTGTTCATACCTATGAACATATTATGTAGATATAGGTAGGCTTAGTAAATACTCAACAATAGAATCTATATATTATTAATCATACGTAAGTAAGTGAACAATCCTAGGTAGCCTTAAGTCTATGTAGGATTCATGTACCACGGTAAATTAGGTATTTGCCCGATGGTCCCAGACCACCCTTGTCAACAGTCCCAGGTCATCAACCTCTATGTTAATCTTACGGCGGACTGCTCCAATACTTAACATACGGCAGATACCTACCCCCTACCCGAGCCAATGATTGGCTGGTAGCTTGGACCTGGGAGGCTAGCTCTCAGGTATACAAACCTGTATAAATATACCCTATTTGTGTGTAATAAAATCAGTTCGTACATGGGACGCCTACGTGCAACATCGTCTAGTTCTTCTCCCGAACCTCCACCTGCCAGATCAACCCTCTGAACAACGTTTGTTAATGACATTTTTCTGTCGGGCGTTTATTTGTTCTGTAACATAACAATCTTTATTCACACGATTGGCGTCAAATCATGGGGAAAGAAAATTGCATGGGTGATACATTTCAGGACAGTTGGAATCGAAAAAATCTCTGCGTCACATACATAGGTCCATTTGAAATTTGGATAAATAATTCGCTGTTTCCCTGTGTGCTGATCAAATGGGCACAGTGCATCATCAGCCTCTGCATCAGCTTAATAAAAATTTATGGGTTTCATGATTCGAATCAGGTCCCTCCATCTTAGGGTCGAAACCATGGAAGACCGCTTGATACTGAGGAAGAAAGAGAACTGCAGCTGCATGCTTTGGTACAAAATTATTCCGTTGCCATGGTGGCGATTCGACTGCATTCTTCTGTTCGATCTCCATAAAAGAAGCGAACCGCTTTCAAGGAACGTGAAGACCAAAAGGCCCATGTCATGTCTGCTGTGTATTATCCATTATTTTAGCGACGTACCAAGTATACGACTCGTGACGCTAATGCTTCTTTGTGAACAAAAAATCGGACCAGCCAAAATTTATGGCTTGCGACCGCGCCAAAATTTCAAATGTTCTGTGCTCCCACAACCCACAAGTTAAGTTATTGTCATGATTTTTGTGGGGTATTTCGGATTTTCGGACAATGATAAAGTGTTTGCTTTGTTTACGACTCAGCCATAATCTTTCTGTGTATGGTGGCGAGTTTTAAATTCTGGCTCGAGTATTCTGTTTTTAAGGGTTTAGGTAAAAATGTCAGCAGTGCATGTTCTAGGCTTTACGGGGTTGCTCCGAAATTCATTCAGATCAGGGTAGTTGTTGAAAAAGGGTAGAAAACGAACACATGCCAATTCGGTCACCAAATTTGGTGAGCTGCGCGTTTTCTAATGCATGTAATTTTTTATTCTTTTTGTTTTTTCCCCGTGTTATGGGACAGGCTGGGTTAAACATTTTTTGACTGTGATTTTAAAAAATCCCTTTCGGCAGCCCCGAAAGGCGTAGGTAGATTTCGAAGATTACTTCCATCCACTAAAAGCAGTCTAAAATCATTGAGGAAGACGGTTAAGAAGATTTCCAGTTGACCCAAATGCATTCTCAACAATAACAACGGAGGAATTGAGTTTTGAAATTTCACCCCCCCCCCCCCCTTAACGAGAAAATGAAAGTGATTTTACAAAAAACTTTTTCAGACAAAAGTTGTAGATATTATTAATAGAAACTCATAGCAAAAAGATAAAACTCAATATCTCACCAAATAAGTGAGTTATGACATGACGTTTTGAAAATTCAACCCCCCCCCCCCCCCCCCCCCCTTAACGAGAAAATGAAAGTGATTTTACAAAAAACTTTTTCAGACAAAAGTTGTAGATATTATTAATAGAAACTCATAGCAAAAAGATAAAACTCAATATCTCACCAAATAAGTGAGTTATGACGTTTTGAAAATTCAACCCCCCACCCCCTGCCTAAACGGTTCGTCGGACGAAAACAAAAGTTGTAGGTAATATTGAGGCAAATGCATTACAAAACAAAAGAACTCGATAACAACCCTAGGACACAAGTTATGATTTTTTTGTGCGCAAAACCCTCTTTTTCCACCCCTATTCAACCATTAAGGGTGGGATCAAAAAACGTTACTAAGAAAAGTTGTAGGTAGTACTGTTAGACGACCCTCAGACAAATTTTCGTTTCATTAGTTGCAATATTAAGGGAGTTATGGACAAAAAACCAGATTTCGAAAAAGTCCCCCCATTTCCCCCCCCCCCCCCTTGGTCCGATTTCCCCCATTAACGAACTCGACCGAGATTTTAGTCCCTTATATTTTATTAAATAGTCAAAACCAATTATTTTTCAAAAATACGGCTGCTAGCGTGTTCACAAGGAAGTGAAAATGATAGATAGATAGATATATATATATATATATATATATATATATATATAAACTTTTGAACTGATGGTGGTTTTGGGATCCAGGGGTCATAAAAAGAATAACTGTGAAGAAATTTTTCAAAAGTGAGACTACTGGTACGACTACAATAGGTAGATTTTTCTTCGAAATCTACCTAAAAATCTGGGAGTATTTGTCATTTTTAACAGAACTCTTCTTTTGGTTTTTATTTGCCTACACTCTTTAAACAACAGCCTTCGTATTGCAATGACCAGAAGGTGTAAATTTAAGGAGTTGGCCGAGGGGTTAACCACTCCAGAGATTCCTTGAGATTCCATAAAGATTTCCAAAGATTCCCAACGAGATTCCCTACTATACTAGGGTGCAAGGGATAAGGAAACGCCTCAGGCGACGACCCAGCAAGTGGCAGGGTGACCAAAGTGTACCGCAATGTAATAGGAATAACCGGTGGTGACGTCACCAGCTTACACAGGGGTGGAGTTGTTTTGGTCACCCTGCCACTTGCTGGGTCGTCGCCTGAGGCGTTTCCTTATCCCTTGCACCATTAAGCTGCCAGCCGCTGTTGTAGAATTGTTCTTTACATATGTAGATTGAATAGTTTTGTCTAGTTACTGTATAGTCAACAGTAGTGATTGTTATGCGACGAGGTCAGAGTGCGCTGTCGCCGCCTGTCGCCTGTCTGTTGACGATGATAGGCGCCCCCTTCGGGCCCCACACTGCACGAAGCAAGCTTTAGAGCAAACTTTCAAGTGTCGATCGTTTTGACTGGAATACACAATGGTATAGCCGAGGGGTTAACCACTCCAGGAATCTCGTTGGGAATCTCGTTGGAAATCTCAGGCAATCATTGGAAATTTATATGAAATCTCAGGGAATCTTGAAAGTTTCTGGAGTAGTTAACCCTTCGGGGTGCATCTTTCCATGAATATCGTTGAGAATCTCAGAAAATCTTCGGAAATCTTCATGCAATCTTTGGAGTGGTTAACCCCTCGGCTATACCCGAGGGGTTAACCACTCGTTGGGAATCATTGGAAATCTTTATGAAATCTCAGTGGAATCTCAAGGAATCTCTGGAGTGGTTACCCCCTCGGGTATAGCTGTTCAGTAAGACAAGGAATATCCCTCGTATCTAGAACACATAAATCTTCGGAAACCAAACCGAACAGTACGTGGCAATACATGAATATTGCTCGAGCCCAGTCTGAAGATTGTAAATGATACGTGTACTCTCTTCTCTTGTCGTTCTTTTGTATATGAAATATTTGACCGGTCGATGAAAGTGGCCGGAAGGGCCCCCGCAATCTGTCAGTTTCAATCCTCCTCAACTGCTCAACTACCGTGGGCTTAATTAGAAAGTTCGTTAGGATTTTAATTTAACTAAATACTTAATTTGAAAGGATGTACACACTGCTAACAATTGCGTTCCTGGCGCTAAATAGTGTTTTACAGGTTTTACCTATGTTTTAGCATTGGGAGCCTAACGCCCGAGATCACGACCAAGATCCATAATAGAGCTTAACGGCCACCATACATTCTCGACGAACTCCGCCAAAACCACTGTGCGAAAGTAAATATTCGACGAAACTAATGTTTACAAATTAGTACAACCGGAGACTGGTAATTGCAATATCGTATTGATTGTGTCTATTCTAAAAGCTAAACATAGTGTGCTATTTGAACTCGAAACGAACGAGTAAAAGTAGGACGCTATGTTTAGCTTTTACAGGAGAAAAGTAGAGAAATGCTGTTGAAATTACCCACTTCCGTAAGTGAAATAAAAATTGCCAAAATGCAACATGGCTACGGTAAATAGTACAAACATTTATCAAGCTTTTCTACTAAATGTGACGATAAAATCATACATTTTTTAGTCCGAAAATTTTCAAAAAAATATTCCACATGAGGTAGTGTTGTGTTTTCGCGATCTGTCAAAAAAACATGTGGACTGGTAGTTGACTGATTAAAATCGCTCCTGTGGGCTTATTACTCCATTTCATGCAAAAATACAACACTACCTCACGACAAAGAGTCTCAGGTTTACATCCCCCTATAAACACTTTCCACTCGCCCTGTAACTTCGGAGTAGGGCTTGAAGTACTTAGCATTGCGAACCAAGTACGTGTAGTCGAAAATAGCGAATGTATATTCAGCCTTAACAGAGCTGCTGGTATATTCTCGGTTAGGAACGACCTGATAGTTGGATGAAAATGGACAGTGGACGAAGATTCTGGAGGTTAATGTCAGATTTATATCGATATGTCAACCACGTTCGAATCCTGGCTGCTGAAAACTTTTCCCCTACGTATTGGTGTCTCTTTGGTATTTGTTAGAAAGGAAACAGGTACCTTGGCTTTGTCTCGGCATAACCTTGGCAGAAAATACTGACCAAAAATGAGCAGTAACAAGTACGAGGGAATCTCAGGAAATCTTTATGAAATCTCAGGGAATCTTGGAAATTTCTGGACTGATTAACCCTTCGGGGAGCATCTTTCCACGAATCTCGTGAGAATCTCAAAAAATCTTCGGATATCTTTATGCAATATCAAGCAATCTCATGGAGTGTTTACCCCCTCCCAAGTATGACATCTCATCTGTTTCAAACTTTCCTAATTTGTATTTCGAAGCATTGCAGCACAAACGATCCAGTCATACTTAGTCGCATCGTCAATGATTCAAATGGCGTGTGAGGTGAACGGGGCCAGCCGGAAGGTGTTGATACGTTAGTAGTCAGTACTGTACGGTTTGCACTCAAGTGTAAAGTGAAGGTCGACCGCTTTAAAGCTTCCTAATTATTGTGGGCGCCGGCGGCGTAGCGCTTTTTTCTGCGTACATTTACAGTTAGGGCGAGGTGTGAGACGAATCAATCATGACAGCACACCTACCGCCCAGCTGAACTTTTTCTTTTTAGAGGACGTTTCGCTTTTTGTTGTATAACCATTTATTTATTTGATTTCTAGCAAGTAAACGTACAGTGGGCGATTCCCAGTTATGTTTTTTTTTCGCATACTAGAGGTATATGAAGGCCGCCATTGTGAAAATTCCTATCTGTAGAGTTCTCCTGCTTTCTGGGTTCTTTTTGTGCGCATTTTGTTGCTAAACCAGACTTATTTTAAATTATATTCTGGAGGATCCTCAACCCTTTACCCTTCGCATGGTTCAATTGGATGGAGAAGTCGTGTTCAAAGGGAATTAACTTCTGTTGGATTGAAAATGGGAGGCAATTTAAATCACAATTTATAACCAGCCAAAAATGTCGAAATTTGCTGCTGCTTGTTGGGAACAAAGTAAATGACGGCGGGAAAGAGGTTTTGGAGACCGGTGGACTTTAATAAAAAAAAGCCACGTATAAAATTAATATAAATGTAACCAGCTTTGGAAGGAAGGTTTTGTTTTTTCTTTCTCAAAATTAATAAGCTCTGTCCTTATAGTCTCTTTCGGTTCCGCCAAGGTTGAGGGTCTCGAGTCCTTTCCAGCATTATCCAGCAACCTTTCCTATTGTCGTGGAAGGCTATGAGAGCAGTTAGACCATTATCCCCTGCTTTTTTCCCCTTTCTCCTGTCATAAATGCCACCCTTTCTTTCCTTATTTCCTGTCCTTCATTTGCTGAGTGCCGGCGCCGCCCTCTCAATTTATATCCTCCATTTACTCCCCTCCTCCCTCCAACCTCCAACGTTCTGTTCTTTTATGGTCGTAATGAAAAGGTGGTTGGCCTTTCCTTCGAAGGTCTAGACGTGGAGGGTGGCATAGGCGTCGCACTTCCAAGCCGTATAGAAGCTAGGTTGGAATCCTGGTCTCTTGGTCTTCGGGACCTGAAACAAATGGAAATATGTACATATTATCCGTATTATCGTGTATGCTCTGTGACACTATGAAAAGGGATGGTATGCAAATTGTGCTATCATGTTCTCTGATTTTAGCTTCGTCAGAATTTCGCGTCCTTAATTGGGGGCAGGCATACCCCGAAAACGACCCATATATGTAAATTTATGGGTGTCACATTTTTTGGAATTCTCTCGTCACCCGTTGAATAACGTAGGGTGGCAAAAATACAGCTATAGGTGAAATTCTTTTTATTTAGGATGATTTGGCTATCCTGGGTTACGTGTCATCTAGCCTACCATTGCACTAACCTGCAGTTAAAGTTAACTGGAACCTAAACCCTAAATACAAGGATCCAGATTGTTATCCCTAACTGCTGAGACGAGGGGGTAACCACTCCAGAGAATCCGTAAAGATTTCTAAAGATTCCCAACGATATTCATAGAAAGATAAACCCCGAAGGGTTAACCACTCCAACAAAAAATTCCAAGATTCCCTGAGATTTCATAAAGATTTCCAGTGATTCCCAACGAGTGGTTAACCCCTCGTGCTGACAGGTGCACTGCTCCCTTTCCATCAGAAGTCCTGATGGCAAAAGACTCGGCTCAAATGGGGATGCGCATTCCAAGCGATGCGTTCTGAACGGCCGTTGGCATCCTCGAATGTATGGTAATGGCGCGGGATGGCAATTTTTATGTGGGTACCAGCCATCCCTGAGTTTCCATTGCAAGCCCGCCATGTAGCCAGCATAGGCCACTCAAAAATGGTGTCTGCTCCTTCCGCCCGGAATACCCTCGATCGGATTTATGAGAACAGGCATTTAAAGTGCGGCACATAGTTTGGCTGGTTGTGACGTTGGCCTTCATTTATTTTGGCGGGTTGCTCTGTGCGAAAACTGACCTTCCTCACCCGCAGCACCCTTGACCACAATCGTCATAGCAATAATAGCACTCATCTTATTCTTAGAGCTATCCAGATGACCTTCGTTATAATTATTTCTTTCAAAATTGCGTTAGCTGTCTCATCGTATTTCTTCAAGTCGTTAGGTCGGACATAGAAAATTTTCCTGTGTTTACTGTTATGGTCCCTAATCATACGCAAGGACCATTCCAGAGATTCCATAAAGATTTCCAAAGATTCCAAACGATATTTATAGAAAGTTGTACCCCGAAGGGGTAACCACTCCAAAAAATTCCGAGATTCCCTGAGATTTCATAAAGATTTCCAATGATTCCCAATGAGTGGTTAACCCCTGTAACTACGATAGAACCATTAAGAGAACGCTATACCTGACGATGCATTTTTTGCCGCCCATAAGATTAACATTGCGAGCGGCGATTCATATTCAAGGTTTACCCTTGGTTGGAAAGACACAAAATTTTGCCTGTACCTAGCCCTAACAATGTTCTAGGGAGTGTTCGAAGCAGATTTCCCAATTTCTCACTGGTTTCTTTTATTGCAACTGTTTTGCAAATGCTAGCATCGCATACCTCAAGAAAAGTGCTGTATCTCGAAAACCAGTAAAAAAATGGGAAATCTGCTTCGAACACTCCCTAGAACATTGTTAGGGCTAGGTACAGGCAAAAGTTTGTGTCTTTCCAACCAAGGGTAAACCTTGAAATGAATCGCCGCTCGCAATGTTAATCTTATGGGCGGCAATAAATGCACCGTCAGGTTAGAGATGGGTTTAGAACGGTTTTTTATTCAAGTCAATAAAAAACAGTTTTTTTTAAACAAAAAAAACAGTTTTTTTTGTTTTTTATTGTTTTAAATCAATTTTCAACGATGAATAATATACAATTCGGGTTTGTTTACGTTTTTTATTTTATTCATGTAGGAACCGTTGAATATTTATTTGTTCTGAAGTATAATGCATCTTTTTAACGTCAGAAACTAATGCAGGTGCCTAAAGTTCCTCAGAAACCAATGCAGGTCCCTAAGTTCCTAAGTACCTACCAATAGAATAGTGATTATACGATCGGGTATTTTTGCCAATAAAAAAATTGTCCAAAATCACTCGATCGCAAAATCGCTATTCTACACCTCAGCTTCGGACGTTAAAAAGGTTTATTATTTCAGAACAAATAAGTATCCAAGATTAAACAAGCGGTACGACACGGTCGGACAAAACTTTACCTGCTTATTTGCGTGATTCCTAGAAATAAACCCTTGGTTAAATGATTGGAGACGGAAAAACTTTTTGACGAAAGGAATGGCCCCAGAATGTTCCCCCGAGTACTTAGAGACCCCACACGACATACTTCGGCAACCACCCAAAACTACCCCCTAAAAGGAGGTGGGGTGGATGGGGAAGCTCGGAAAAACTTTTTGACAAAATAAATTGCCTCAGAACGTTTCACCGAGCATTTTGATACCCCATACAACGTACTTTGGAAAGTATCCAAAACTCCCCCCATAAGGGGGTGGCAAAAAAACATTTTGACGAAATAAATAGCCTCAGAACGATCTCCCGATCATTTTGAGCCCACACAACCCATATTTCGCAAACCACTCAAATCTACCCCCCTTAGGGGGTGGGGTGCTTAGATACGTTCAGAAAAACTTTTTGACACAAAAAATTAGTTCACAGCGTTCCTCCGAACAGTTTGAGACCCCATAAGCCGCACTTTAAAAGTTACTCAAAATTACCCGCCCCCCCCCCCTGGGGGGGGGGGGAGGCTCGAAATAAGCCATATACCATTTGTGACGAGTATGGCGGTTGTCACGTGTCCTATCCAGAACTACTCGTATACCACAAACCACTGAATCCTCTGATTTCACCCTTTTACAGGTCCAGGGGGGACTTCCCCCCTTCCAGGGAGTTATGCGGGGGTAGTGGGTGGTATCATTGGATTCGTAATTTTTTGTTCTATAATAGCCCAAAATTTGATCAAAATCGTTAGAGCCATTTTTGAGCAAATATTTTTTTTCTACTTTTTGGGGGAGTTTTGGGGGGGTAACCCCCCTTAATTTTAAAGGGGGGAAATTGGGCTTTCGGATTCTGATTTCTTCCAATTTTAGAAAGGTCACTACCGATTTTGAAGAAAATCGGTTGAAAAGTGTGCCGTCCAGGTCAATGCCACATACATAGCTAGCTAGCTACACACATACGTACTGACACGGAGTACCTGACCTCTTCTAAAAATTCCTGGGGGCAAAATTTTCGTCGGAGGAAAAAAGTGAGATGATTTTCATATTCCGAAGGAATGGACGTTTCCGAAATGTATATGCAAGTTTCAGTCGCTTTTGAGGTTTGGGAGCAATGACGGTTCAAAGTTGAGGTTTGCCGAAATTTGGCCCGCACGAATACAATACTTTACCTTACGTATACTCCGTATACAGGTAAAGTAAAAACACAACTATGGGTGAATTTGTTTTCCGCGATGCGATGACTGTTGTATCGGTTGATTATTCATCAGACTCAGACTCTTCTGAGTCTTCTAAATAAAGATTTAAAAAAATTTGTTCTTTTCATTCTGTTAGGTCAGTGTTTTATCAATATTAACTATCATTTAGTGACTCCGATCAAAAAACAAAAAAACAAAAAAAACAAGGCCTCGTGTTTTTTTTGTTTTAAACACCGTTTTTTTTTAAAAAAACAGAACGGTTTTTTATTACCGCCCACCTCTACGTCAGGTATAGCGGACCCTTAAGTTCTCCAATCCCAAGGAACGACGGCACGGCTGGCAACATTTTTGCGGAGGCTGGATAGTGGATGCATGGGGATCGATAAATTCAGTCCCTCCACGCCAAATGGAACGTATAGTACTCCAAAAATGCCCACAAAGTCATCCAGCTGTTGGAATAGGGCGGTCATCATTTGACTCGGTCATGCAGGCACACACTCTTGTGGCTAATTTTTTTTCTTCTTCAATAAACCGGGTTTCAGGTCGGTTGGCAGCTAATAGGTAGATTAGGTTTCTCCAGAGGATGGGCGTTCCCCTGAAGGCATCGTCTGCGTCTGTGTTTCCGCTACATTTATTCAAGGTCGCGGTCACATCTGTCAGACTGCATCTAAACTGCATCCGTCTGTCTTCTGTTTAAAAATAAAACTCCCATAGAAGAAAAAAACGCTTTGAGGAGCAACCCCATTTGTGACAAATAAATCGAATCAATTTTGTACGCAAACCTAGTCTCTTTAGGTTTTTGAAGTTTTTTCCGCCTATACATTATCCGGAATTTTCCTACGTCGTAAGTAGCTAAAAATAAAGCCAAGCTTCTTGAAAAAAAATGCAGCATCATGATGTAGCCGATCAATGTTGCTCCCCCTCTGGAGGACCCTTTTACAAATAAGGGCTTTATGAGGGTGTATGGATTAAGCAGAAAGAGCATTTGTGATGGGGGCTGGGTGAAGCAAATTGTCAGTCAGTTATGTTCCTATTTAATTGGTCTTCATGATAACTAGGTTTCATATTTTAATACACGACTGTTTATCGAATCACAACAACTGAGTGTGATTTATTTTTGCCATTTCAAAGTCAAGTGCGACAATTATTTGTGTGTTTCAATAGTTGCGCACCTAATCGGGCCTAATACACATGAGTATTTCATATTGTTTTAATTTCTTGTTGTGTTCAATGGTGTTATTGCCCCTTAAACTGAGTTTCGGTCGTGTTTAAACGGATAGCCCACGTATAGGCTATTGATGAACGCACGGACCGACAGATAAGCAAGCCAGACTGGACGCCATGAATACATTCCATGGTCCTCTCAATACATGACGCACGGGATATGCCATACAGTAGTGGGGATTTCCGATTTTATATTTATTTTGGATCCTATTCTTTGGGAGAGAGGAGAAATAAACCAAACTAGAAGGAAGTATAGGTATTCGTTTTACTGGAGGCCCTATTCGGGTTATATAATTTCCAATCCTTGGTGGAAAAGGGAGGGTATGCTAGACTATGGAATCTAGGGGGAGAGGTTAGTGACACGCCAGGGAAGTCCTCCCCCCCCATTTCCTTCTTGCCGCTAAATTTAGAGAGCCTTCGTCAGCGTTTTCCCAAACCCAGTGGCTTAGCGAAACAACATTTCCCAGGTTGTGATCCTGCGAAATGTTTCCTGAAACCGTAATGTTCTGCTAACTGTATAATAATCAAGCCCTACATTTTCTGGGGGATATGGGGGTGAGCCAACAGTTCCAGAACACCGCTATTATGCTTTGCGTAAGCTGGACCATCCGTTAGCCGGCAAAATGACCTTGCGGTCCCCTCACCGGCTGTAATGTGGCCCTGTAGCGGTCTGCGATGACGATCCAGGGCCAAGGTTGATCAGTACAGACTGCGCTACGGCGGCGGTGGGCCCCACGCAAAATTATACCTTCCTCTTCCGCAGCCATGCCTGCCGTTTGGGCTCCGTCATCTGTGCGCTGTGCTGGCAACGTACCATGCGTCCTGGACGGCCGTTCTGACGAGTTGGCATCCCCAGACGTACTGTTAATAGGGAAGGATGACAGTTTTTTGTTGAACCCTAAGAAGACGTGGTTGCCCATTGCAGATAGACACTTAAAATCGAGGGATTAACCACTCCAGAGATTGCTTGAGATTGCATGAAGATTTCCTGAGATTCTCAGCGAGATTCGTTGAAAGATGCACCCCGAAGGGTTAAATACTCCAGAAATTTCCAAGATTCCCTGAGATTTCATAAAGATTTCCTATGATTGCCTGAGATTCCCAACGAGATTCTTGGAGTGGTTAACCCCTCGCTTAAAATCGTCCGGAAAGAATTCTGTTGCACTTGGGGTAACTTGTGAGGGTCCCAAATAATCACTGGCTAGTCTCCGACCTAAGGGATGTGGGTTCAAGTCCCGGCGTAATATATTCCTCTTATGGCATGTAATGTGAATGTTATGGCTTCGGCCAACTCCTCTCCAGCATCGGCCTAACTCCTGCGGGGTTATGTCCAGAAGCACTAATCCAAGGAAGCCATTAAGGTGGATTTCCAGTACTTTCAGGGTGGCTGGACATTTGGCTTGCATCTAGAGTGCTTATCAATGTTCTATATTAGTTGAGTCACTGTGATATGCTGGATTGGATTAGGGCCAAACAATATCCTGTACCTGTACCTTAAAGGCTGAGGGCACTTCTTAGTACTGACAACGCCAAGGTCGAGGAGTCATTCTCGTACCTCCTTCGATTGATCTGGAGGCGAATTTCAATGCGAATTATGTCAGTTTCACTTTTGCTTTTAGTTGGTTGTGATGCGACCTTGTTCTTTTTTGATTGATAGAAATTTTACGTCGCAAAATTTGCTAGGCTAGTTTTAGTCTCTGATAGCGAGGTTAGTCACACTAACTACAGAAATAGACTTCTTCTTATCTCAGCTGGTGATTGTGTGCACGCGCGTTGTAAGCATGGATGGCCTCAATTTTTTCCATAACCTTTTACTTTCTCGCTACCCATCCGGTGAGACTAGGAAAGTATTGTTTTAGTACAAATACGAAAAATACAGTACAATATTTTACCTTCGTATACAGGCTAAGTACTCTTTAAGGGAGGGTAAAAACTGTAATGTTATTTACTATACATCATGCTACTGCATACTTTACGTCAGTTAACCCTTCTAAAATTATTTTAATTTATCTTAAAACTATCTTAATTTATCTTTTTATCAGAGAAGACGATATACATCAAAGAGATATCGCTCTTGCCTTGGCAAGGGAACGTAATTTTCATACTGGCATGCAATCCATCTGATAAAAAGTTTTTCTTGAAATTTTTATTTCTAGCTGTCATATTTTATCTACCATCTTTTATAACGTTTTAATTATAAGCTGTTGCCATGTTTTATTAATTTTTTTACTATTTTTTATATCTTATCCTTTATTTATTTTGTAGTGTTAGGTGTAGGTTGTGTATTCAGGTACTCGTTACGTAAGTTGATTTATTCACTCGTTTTGATAACAAGGTAACATTTTACCCGCTGTGACAGGTACTGGTACCTTGTTTGAACAACTTGTAAGTACTCGTATACAATGTGTGTATGCATATTCTATCAAGTTCAAGGTCAACAAGACTTTTTCCTGTTAACACTGGAAGAGAAAAATATTGCGGTGCGATGTGGCATTGAAGTCGTAGAAATTGGGAAAATAAAATTTTTTTGTAACATCAAGTATCAAGTGAGAAAAGTTGGTATAATATCCATGCAGTAGGATTAAATGCAGAAATTCTGTCTTTTCTTAGTTGTTTGTTGTCTTGTCTGTTGGCAGACGTCTAAAATTTTTTTACTGGTTTTCGAGATACAGCACTTTTCTTGAGGTATGTGATGCTAGCATTTGCAATAAAAGAAACCAGTGAGAAATTGGGAAATCTGCTTCGAACACTCCCTAGAACATTGTTAGGGCTAAGTACAGGCAAAATTTTGTGTCTTTCCAACCAAGGGTAAACCTTGAAAATGAATCGCTGCTCGCAATGTTAATCTTATGGGCGGCAAAAAATGCGCCGTCAGGTATAGCGTCCTCTTTAATAATAAACCAGTGTTTAGGAGCAATTTCTTAATTGTTGCTGTTGTACTACCCAAATTCATAAAGAATAAGCCAGAGATTCAAAAGTTGTGACGGCTATTGTTCTATTCTTATAAAGGTAGATTCTTAAATTATATACTATAGGTATAGCGCGATTGCACTTGTCATAAGCTAAACATACGACAAGATAAATATGCTCGATAGGAGACACTATAGCATACTTTAGGGAAGTGGTGCAATCCACCCTAACGAGAAAAAAATGGAAACCTCACTGAAATTTATTTGGAGGTTTGCATAAGAAGAAGCCATAGGCAGTTCCCGTTGCGTAAGGTCAGGGCTGGGGGTGGTTTTGCATCCTTCTCCTCATCCCCTGTGGTGACGGATAGGCTGAACAACCTGTTGATCCCCCCCCCCCCAGTCTACAGAGGCAGACACCCCTCCCGCTCACCCCTCTGCAGGGGGTAGCAAGCTTGCTGCGCCTGGTTATCGATTTTGCTATCCGGCCCCACACAAGACGGGGGGGGGGGGGAGTCTGGTTTCACCTGTACCGCCCTTTCCCCCTTTCTCACATACGATGCATTTTGGACGGCGTCTAGGCTGCCGGGCAGGGATGCGGGTTTGGGATGTGAACTCAGGGATGGCCGGTGCCCACACACGACACATCCAGCCCCGCATCCCTGTGATTTGTGTTTTGTTTACCAGAAATTGATGAAACCTTGATTTTCTTCTGATAATCACGGAGTGTCGGCTGTCGCTTGATATTTTTCACTAAATCTACCCAAAACAATTCTATCTGACTCCAATTAGAAGCAGGAAAAAGTGCAGTGCGATTCTTTGAAGTGAAAATTTCGTTTTTGCTATCCAAAAAATACTGGAGTTGATCGGAACGGTTATTGCTTGTGTAAAATGAACAAAACCGGGTTTAATTCTAAAATAATCGGGTGTAGCGCGGAATATTGTCTGAAAAGTTGCCACGCTGCTCCACCTTGATTCGCGAGGGGTTAACCACTCGTTGGGAATCATTGGAAATCTTTATGAAATCTCAGGGAATCTTGGAAGTTTTTGGAGTGGTTACCCCTTCGGGGTTCATCTTTCGATGAATATCGTTGGAAATCACATGGAATCTCAAGGAATCTCTGGAGTGGTTACCCTCTCGTTGATTCCGATTGACCTCCATTACTGGGAGGCTACCAGTGCACCTGCACCCAGTGCAGAAATTATTCGCACCCAGAGCCCGAAATTCAGCAGACTGATTTCGAGAGGAAGGCTTAGGGAACCCAAGTGTTGTATAATTGAAAGGAGAGGAGTTTTTTATCGATTACATGTTATTTGCGAATACCTGTTATCCAGCCGCAGGGCTTTCCGATGGAGCCGGCGTCGCCGAGACCGAACCTACCGAGTTGACCTTACAAGGCCGTCCATCAGGGGCGGAACCGTACTTAACAGTAGTTGTCACAAATTTTTGCTTCATCATTGTGGTTGTTTCTCCTATGTTAAACATTCAGCAGTGCTGCTGTTAATGTCACCAACACAAAATATGATAATTCTTACGTAATTACGACCCGAAATTCGTCGAAGAAAATAGGTTCCAGTGGTTTTCTCACCGGAATATTAAGGCTGAATATACATATACATGCGCTATTTTTTTTACGTTTGGACTTCAATCTTTGTGAGAAAAATATTGGATATTTAAATATTCTGAAATATACTATGTCTTTTTAACGTCATTATTCATGAGGCTAAGTTGTGATTTTACGATCGAGTGATTTTTGTCACCAAAAAAATTTTCGAAATTTAACCGATCGTGAAATCACAACATATCCTCATGACTCATGAGTAATGACGTTAAAAATACATACTATATTTCAGAATATTTAAATATCCAATAGTTTTCTCACAAAGTTTGAAGTCCAAACGTAAAAAAATAGCGAATGTATATTCAGCCTTAATTTTCTCTTGTCTCTAAGGTGGAAAAGTCACTGAGATAGGGTAGCTTCTCTCTCGTCGTTTCGCTCTCTACTAAAGCAAAAAATGAAAAATTGTGTGTTTAATATTTTTTTATTATTTAAGTTTCCTTGTGAGGTGTTCAGCGAAAGCTGGAAAATTCCAGTCGCTGCATAAAATGGCGAATCAATATCTTCCTTCAGTTGTTTCTTGTTTCCTGTTAAAAAAATTTCACAAAGGAAATCGGTTAGCGCAGCTGCATGTGTTCGGTTGATATTGCACATAGTTCTAACTATCGAGATAAACGGCCTCGATAGCCGAGTGGACTAAATGGTCGACTTTTGAGGAGCAGAGAGAGCCGGGTCACACCGGTTCGATCCCGATCCTACCAAAAAGTTTTTCTGCTCGGTATTCACCTCTGATATGTTCAGCATGTCAAGTGAAATGTATATCGAGGCTGTGGTGGTTCGGAACCCACCTAAAACTGTAGGTCCCCATCGTTCACTCGATGGCTGGGGAGCTGGTATTTGGTAGTGCCGCCAGCTGAGCACAATGGATAGTTCTTGAAACGGTCTAGTTGCTGGGCTTGTCCCCCCCCCCCCCCCAACCCTCTGCTTATTTATATAACTATCGAGATGGGTAGAAATAAATTAATATTGTTAAACGTGTAGTACTAAAGTCAAAACCATAAAATTGAATCACGTAAAAATCGAGGGGGTAACCACTCCAGAGATTCCTTGAGATTCCCTGAGATTCCATAAAGATTTCCAAAGATTCCCAAGGATATTCATAGAAAGATGAACCTCGAAGGAGTAACCACTTCAAAAAATTCAAAGAATCCCTGAGATTTTATAAAGATTTCCAATGATTCCCAACGAGATTCCTGGAGTGGTTAACCCCTCGGTAAAAATAGTATTGAAAAAGTAAAAAAAGACTGTTCCGTTGGGAACTGTTGCAGATTCTGCAAACGTACAAATGAAATAATTCACAAGTCGGTACGGTTGTTGCTCCAACTTTGCTGATAAAAGATAAGGGTTCACTTATTTAGTTTTGCAATTTCGAGTTGGAAGCTAAGAAAAACTCCTTTTTGATGCAAATGATGATTTTTTGCTTTCTTACTTTTCGAAGAAAAAGAAAGGGTGTTTCCTCATTTTTGTCAATTACCTATTCTTTTGCTTCGTCTTAAATTTGTTTTCCGTTTTTTAAGGGGTATGACCCAGACAGCTATTGTAATAATGAACTTGATAGTCTTTTTAAGGCTCTGCTTCAGCCGGTGATGCTTTTCTGCCACTCATGAGGTTAACATAACATTGTGAGCTGCGAATCATTTTGTTAAATTTTTACTCTTGGTTGAAAAGGCTGAGGAATACGAGGTGCTAACTCAAATTTCCCAGTGGTTTTCGAGATCTTACAATAGTAAGTAATGCACTATACGTTAGCGTCTGCCGTCTGTATAACGCAAAATTGAGAGTCTTTTAAAGCGAGGAAAAAAAATCCCCGCTCACCAGTATTTATGTTATGGGTGGAAGAAATGCATAATCAGCTGAAGCGGAACCTTAAGGTATTCTGGCACTCCCCATTTCGACTGCTACGTAAACTATCCCCAGCTCCGTCATAGTTCACCGCAGACTGACTTGGCACAAGACTGTTCTCGAATACAAATGTAACCATTTAACGTCAGTAGTCAATTTAGTAAAGAGCACGTGGTTAACAAGATAACGGAGCGGTCAATGTCAGCGCAAGCTTAGTGTTAGTGTTATATTGACCTAATCAGGCAAAACACAAGGCCATTTTCATTTCAGGGGGATTTCTAGACGGAATGGCCCATTAAAATCATCGTAAACACTGCCGAAAACAATATTGTTTTTCGAGGGGTTAACCACTCGTTGGGAATCATTGGAAACCTTTATGAAATCTCAGGGAATCTTGGAATTTTTTGGAGTGGTTACCTCTTCGGGGTTCATCTTTCTATGAATATCGTTTGGAATCTTTCGAAATCTTTATGGAATCTCAATGAATCTCTGGAGTGGTTACCCCCTCTTTGTTTTTTCTCAGTTACAATGGTATCATCTGTGGAAATGAGGCGTAGACCTATACTAAGTGAGATGAATTTCTCGCCTTTTCGACACCTCTTATTATTATTATTTTTTTTACGAAAAGCATAGCACAATTATCGATGCTTCTTCTTCGTCTTCTTCTTCTTCATCTTCCCTCTTAGTGCCGCCTTCGCAGCGTGAGGGGTTGGCCATGGATCCAATCCCGGTACCGGTCCCGGTCTGCAGCTAGGCTGCGAAGTTCCCCCATTGACTTCCCTCTCTTCACGGCCGTCTGCGCAACCACCTCCTCCCATGTTGTCCTCGGCCTGCCAGTGGGACGCCTTCCTTGTGGCTTCGCCTCCAAAAACTGTCTGCATTAGATCACCCTCATGGTCGCAGTGCTTAACCTCGCCAGGGCTGAAACGGCCACTTCTTCCCCTTTCTTCTTAAAAAGGCGGATGGGAGAACCCCGAGGCTCCCTTGAACACTTATATAGGCAAGAGGTCCATTGTAAGTACCTATCCCACTGCAGGAGCCTGACCGACTGCAGGTAGGCGTGGATTTTTCCTAGATGTTGCTGCATTATATCAGCAGGCTCTATAGTGACGGTTTCTGTTTGATTCTCAGGTCGGTGCGGGGGCTTCAGATTCACAGAGAACGTGGAAGCCTCCCATGTCCCACACCCCCTGTAGTTGGGGGTACTTCAGCTGTACCTGTGGCTGTACCTATCCTTTGTAGAGGTGTTTTCTGAAGCTGTGGCCCGAAATAGCCTCTTTTATTTACTTTGAATAAAGTTTGTCGTTATCATCTCGAGATGGATGAGACTGACTGCGAGGTTGTAAATTGTTGATTTTTATCGGACTATGTTTATTTTTTTATGATTTCGCCTTCGGATATCAAGGAGACGAGTTTCCACTAAACGAGTTTATGATTCCTGTCACGGAATCCTTTTCCAAGTCAACTCAGACGGAGTTAGGACTGGCTGGCGAAGATAGAAAGCAAAAGGATGAAACCTCCCCCCCAACCCAAAATGGCGGCTGCTAGATCAGTCTTGATCCCTTTCTCCTTACCTTCTCTAACCCTCTTTCATTTTCATCCGGGAGTCCTTCTGGGAATTTAGAAATGGAAGATTATTGGATTAGGATATTTAAGTGAGCGCTCATTGCATGTTTCATTTATTTCGGGTCGATTCTGTGATTGGATGAGCTGAAGAAACCTGAGCCAGCCTCGGTACTTCAGTGGTCTAGAGGTCGTTAAAGGTTTACAGGGTGCTCGGTCACAACGGTTCGATCCCGATCCGATGAAATTCATCTCTGATTGGTTAAGTGAAATGTATATCGAGGCTATGGTGGTTCGAAACCGACATAAAACTGTAGGTCCTCATCTTGTACTCATACGGGGAGCTGGTATTTGGTAGTGCCACTACCACTGCTCTCTGCTACTACTAACCTTAACTCTGTCTAGAGGGTTATTTTCGAAAAAATAAATGCTATTTGGGGTACGCGATGAATTTTATCTGTACTCTGACCTACGTCAGATGGGTTTTGATTGCCCCCGGAGGCGGCTTTGTAGACGAATCAACGACGAGTTTTGTCTGCTTATTAGCCAATCCGGTGTGTCCCCGCCATGTCGGCGGCCTTCTCTGCCAATTGCTCTTGACCTTTACTCATTCACTTTCGACAGAAAGACCCTGAAAAGGGTTATCACTTGTCAGCCACATTTAAACCTTTCCTGAGGGGGGATATTCCCGTTTTTTAACACCAGTGGAGCATCAAAATTAACACCAAGAGGTACGGAAAATAACACTGGATGTTGGTGATTCACTGAGCGTTAAAATAACGCCAGCAAGCGAATTGACACTTGCCGTAAGAGTGGCGTTACTGGCTTATTGTTGAAGAAACCAATTATATAGTGTCCACTTTGAAGGGAGGCATTCCGAGAGAAGTTCAGAAGTAGCAGTTCCCCTTCGTGCTGCAGTGGACAGTGCAGTGTAGCCAATGAAACGCTCGCAAACACCCGAGCCACCCCGAGCTCTTCCGAAGATGGTGGTGGTAACCACCCGGTGGCCAATGTGGCCAACAATTATCTGACCCATAAACCACGTGACCCTGTCTCAGAGGTGGCTCCAGATAAGCGCAGATTAAAGATAAGTTGCTTACTTAGCGACTAAAGTGACAAGCACTTATAAGGCTTTATCTTGCGCCAAAGGACAGCTCAGTTGTTCTGCCATGTGCTTAATTTGGCTAGCCGATTCGTTAATTGTACTAAATGACAGTGGGAATATGCGCTTGCTTTACGTAGCTGGTTAAAAATTTTACTATTTCTATTGGAGTTGGATGAAGTTCCCTGAATTTATGTTTAGTTATTATGTGCCTGGGCACCTATCAGCGCCTAATAAGCTTCATCTGAGGTAATGATTGACATTTTAGTCGATTTTCCGACTTCTGAAATAAGTTTTTTATTTTTTCGTTTCAGGTAAGATTTGTGGCTCACTTGGACATCCTTCAAGTTCAATCTTACCATGGCATCGCTATTGAAATGAAAAATATTTTGAGAGTTTGCCATGCAGGTGACTGGTAAGAGTCCAGCTTTTGAAATAACTTTATTAATT
Organism: Mesopsocus fuscifrons; assembly: GCA_950004255.1. Classification (NCBI taxonomy): domain Eukaryota; kingdom Metazoa; phylum Arthropoda; class Insecta; order Psocodea; family Mesopsocidae; genus Mesopsocus; species Mesopsocus fuscifrons. The sequence goes on from OX465380.1 coordinate 5,318,930, forward strand.
CAGGTGCAAAGAATAATTAATGAGTTCGCAAGAGTTATCATCAGTTATCTGGGATCTGATGTTGAGCAATGAAAGAAAGTGGGGGAACATAAAGAGTTGTCAGGCTTGTCACATGCATGTGCATGTGCCATGTATTTGTGCCAGAGCCTAGTATATGAAAAGTTTTCGTTTGTGACGTAAACCTTTTTCTGTCTCCCCAAAATGTATTGTGTTCATTTTCAACGCAGAACATCTGCCAATTGCTTTTTGCTAGACACAGAAGACGAGGAAAAAATGCTCCGCTGCCCAGTAGTGAGTCGTGACCCTAAGCACTCTTGGGAAGTGTCGTATCGCGAACATTCCGAATTTCGCTTGTTTTAAGCACTGAAAATCACACTACTGTACTCCCTAAAATAAGCATAGCCCTGCATGACATACTGTGTCCGAGTGTTGGTTACCGTCAGTGGATATCTGGATGTAATATACCTTTGCCTGTATGTCATGCTGCCATTGAGACATCAGATAACGGGAATCTGACAATTAAACAAAGTAATATGTTTAATTCAGTGACGTTCTGGGACCAGAATCAAACTTGATCTTGGCTGGCCTTCAAAGTTGGACAGTTGCAGATTTTGATAAAGTGAGAAATCTGCAAAGATTTTGACTAATTGCCAGTGCTTTATCGCTTTTGACAGCTGTGACTGTTTCTAGACTTGATTGTGTAACATTTAGATTTGCAATTTGGCGTAGAGATACAATAAGTTTGAAAATGGGCCAGAGTACTCGGTGGTATACTTGCCTCCATTCCTGGTGGTCTGTATAGGCTCCTGTCTGCGTAGTGGGTCAAAGCCGAATGAAAGGATTCTGTTTCATCCGAAGGGTTAACCACTCCAGGAATCTCGTTGGGATCTCAGGCAATCATTGGAAATTTCTATGAAATCTCAGGGAATCTCGGAAATTTCTGGAGTAGTTAACGCTTCGGGGTGCATCTTTCCACGAATCTCGTTGAGAATCTCTGGAAATCTTCATGCAATCTAAAGGAATCTCTGGAGTGGTTACCCCCTCGGTTTCATCCTAACCTAACCTGATCACTCTACTACTATGAGGAAGAAATTGAAGTCAGATTTAAATTAGAATCTATCGACATATAACAAGTATCTCTGGAGAGTCTTCAGATTTTCAGTGAAAGGGGGTTAGCTCGGGAAATAGACCATTTCAAGAGTATGTAATTCTTGGCAGTCGCCAGCTATATCGTACACAATGGGGACTGTAAGAAATTTTTTAATTGTAAGCGGATCGAACCGGTGCCCCTCGTGTCCTCTGAAGCCTTGACCACTTAACCATCGAGGCAATGTTCTTAACGTAAGTGCGTGTGTTTTGTTTTTGTTCACGTGGCTGCGGTGGCGCCGAGCCGCGACACAGGGCGTTTCTTGGCGCCGATTCCACATTCTCCGCACACTATAACGCTATTCGTAGAACAACAGAAATACAAAGTCCCACTAACTGAAAAAACCTCAAGGTCACATCGAAGAAAAGTGTTCAAGTTGTAAATAAGTAACAGTCAGTCGCAGGAGGAAACTGTTTTATTCTGAAATATAAGATGTGTTTTTAACGCCAGGAAGTTGTGTGTTTTCAGTCATTTTTTTTAACCCAGTTGGAGAACAAATAAATATCGAACACTTCCCACAGAGGGGGTAACTACTCCAGAGATTCCACTGAGATTCCATAAAGATTTCCAAAGATTCCCAATGATATTCATAGAAAGATGAGCCCCGAAGGGGTAACCACTCCAAAAAAAATTCTAAGATTCCCTGAGATTTCATAAAGATTTCCAATGATTCCCAACGAGTGGTTAACCCCTCGTTGAATTTCGAGTACCAATAGCGTTAAAAACAGCAGTCGAAAAACCGTGTCCGTGGTGTGTACGTCCACCCGTCCACGAGATAGCCTACGATAGCCCGCAGAATCATTGTTGGTTGTCGGTACCATGGTCATTCATTATGACCATGCCAATCCTCTGGTTGTCCTCCACTTCAACCAGCCACAACCAGCCGTGGCTGGTTGTAATGAACAAAATAATTTGAATGTAGCATGGCAGTGTGGGATGTTCCAAGGCCTGGTTCATTATTGTTGAGCTATTATGCACGATACAATTTGCCGTAGAGGGCGGTGCCGCCGCGCCGCGCCGGCCGGAACTTAGTGACCTTACAACGGTATCTTGCGTACAGTGGAGTTGGTGCTTTAGTGAATGGACTGCCTGAAATAACTCTTGTACTATCAATTTCATCCGATTCATCTTTTTTCCTGAATTAAATAAATGTACTCCACCAGTTTACGTTACGACAAAACCAAAATAACGTTTAGCGAGGCCCCTATACGTTAACAGTGTGGTATAAGTTGTCTTCATTGGAACACTATGGGTCAGGGTTCAATCCTGATCCAATTTAAGTTTTTGGGACCCTTCTTAAACTGTAGGCCCTCATCTTGTCCCTATTCTACCCATCTACTAACTATAGAATACGATTCCCATCAAAGTCAATGGTTGAGGGTGTCCGAGGGGGTAACCACTCCAAAGATTCCTTGAGATTCCACAAAGATTTCTAAAGATTCCCAAATATTCATAGAAAGATGAACCCCGAATAAGGGGTAACCACTCCAAAAAATTCCAAGATTCCCTGACATTTCACAAAGATTTCCAATGATTCCCAACTAGTGGTTAACCCCTCGAGGGTGTCTGTATGCTATCAGAACAACAGCTCCATGCGATGTAAATTGTAGGGCAATGTAGGGTTTGAGAGTACAGTGCTGTTGAGTTGCGCAGTCCCATTAAGTGGGTTCTGGAGAAATCTGTAGTACCGGGGACCTAGCGATGCCTTGAATTATAGATATATCCGAGCAATTTAGCAGATAAGAGCTCTCTCGAATCAGCTGATGAAAATTGATAGTATACGTGGGGTTCTAACCCAAATCCTCAGTTTAAACTTTTAATGTTGGCGGCGTTAGTTAGATAATAAATAAAAAACACATCGCCCTTCGCCCAAGACCAATTTATCATTGAAAAAGCAACAGCATTTGTTTATTCTACAAATCCCACGCTTATTGCATAAGTTGTTAAGTCGCTCGGATGAGAGATTGGCAATAAACAAACTTAAGTGTCACATAAGTGGTCGAATACGCAAATGGTTCGCCAAACGCCTCAATTAACGGAGGTCCATTAGTGCGGCAGACGACGGGGGCGAGCGTGGGCCAAATATTGCTCATCAAGATGCCCACTGGGCCAAACGTGGGCCGATTTTCAGTACATGTGCTACGAGTTACCGGGGTCTCTGAGCTTCTCAAGGTCATACACTAAATGTGGGAGCTAAAATATGATTATCGTCTCCGCCTATTTCTATGTGACAGATTTGGCCGCTATACTCCACGCGCATTTTGGATGATAGTAAATTCAGATTTATCGAAGGGTGGATAAGCTACAGATATGTGAATTGTCGTTGCTAAACTCTTTTAGGTCATTGTGAACCTACTTACTTACTTACTTACTTTTTAGGTGTTCGTCTATATAACGCTCTCCCGGTTGAAATTAAATCTGAAGAAAGTTTAACGATTTTTAAAAAATTGCTAAAATCATATTTACTTGAAAATGTTTTTTATAGTTTAGAGGAATTTCTAAATTTGTAATTTAACTGGACAACCAGGCGTTTTATACTTTAGTTCCACCTATTTTTGGTGGGACAAGGTCAACAAAACGTAAAAAAAAAAAAAAAAAAAAAAAAAAAAAAAAAAAAAAAAAAAAAAAACTTCTCAAGTCTGCTTCTGGTTCTGAACAAAAAAATAATTTTGGGAACCCTGTGTTTTTTGAAAACAATGTGCGAAGTTACTATCATCCAAGATGCGCGTGGAGTATACATAAATAGTAATTTACCGCGTACTTCTTGCAGGTCACTTTTTCAGAAATTCTCTATTCTCCCTGCTCCTTGTGTTTTCATTTATCAGGTATTATTATTTGTTCGCGAACACCCAGAACACTTCCCTCTTAATTCAAACTTTCACTCTTATAAAACTCGGTCGTGTTCAAATATACATGTAGGCAAATTTGCTACCTCCCTTCGTTTGAACAGTCCTCCGATTTTAGGTGTTCGTCTATATAACGCTCTCCCGGTTGAAATTAAATCTGAAGAAAGTTTAACGATTTTTAAAAAATTGCTAAAATCATATTTACTTGAAAATGTTTTTTATAGTTTAGAGGAATTTCTAAATTTGTAATTTAACTGGACAACCAGGCGTTTTATACTTTAGTTCCACCTATTTTTGGTGGGACAAGGTCAACAAAACACAAAAAAAAAAAAAAAAAATTGGTTTTTTGGTATATTCTACAAGACCAGTTCCATATAGGTTAGGGCTGTCGACACATTGCTATTTTTTTGACGTAGGTATTATATTTCAGAAGAAATAACAACTAAAGTTTCCTTAGATAATAGACATAAGGTCTATGTCAGCACAATATCGACTAATTTTTGTATATATATATACATATATATATATATACCTAGTTGGATGTTAAATTCTGTCACACTTAAAACTAAGAAAAAGTCAGTAGAATAATAACTTTTTTTAAAAAAATATTTAATGGATATGTAGAACAGTTGTCAAAGAATACAGGAGAGAAAGAAATTTTTACAATGCCCATCTTTTGCCTGAATGCAGGCTCGAAGACGACGGGGCCAACCATCGATAGCAGTACGCACCGCATCCATGTCTATCTCTTCGACTACCTTCAAAATGGACCTCTTCAGCAAGTCCAAATTTATGTGGGGTTTCGCACAGGCTTTCTCCTCAATAATGCGCCAGATAGAATAGTCCAGTGGATTGAGATCTGGGCTGGAGGAGGGCCAATCTTCACTAGCAATAACATCAATGTTATTCTCACGAAACCACTTCTGAGTACTCTTGGCTTTATGGGCTGGAGCAGAATCCTGCTGAAAAACCCAGCTTTGGTTTTTGAATAGGGTTTTATTCAAAGGCTTCACCACCTTATCAAGTACCGTATTTTGATTCACCAGAGCACCAGTCTTAACACCTTTTCACAAAAATGCACTTCAGTCATACCCCGGTGTGATGCCCCCAACCAGACCATCACTGAGGAGGGACGATGGCCTCGAATAATCCTAGGAGCGATTTTACATGCATGGCCAGAGCTTCTGGCATGCACCCTATCGTTTTGCCTGTTAAAAGTTTCTTCTATGGTAAAAATATTTTCATCGGAAAACAGGATGTTTCTGTGCCCATTTTTAGCGTACCGCTTGAGTAGAACACGACTTCTTAGCCTCCTTAAATTTTTCAGTCGATTGTTCAAGAGATGACCTTTCTTTCTCTTAAAAGCATGAAGCTTAAGGTCTCGATTAATGATAGTTTTTGATGAGCTTCTCTTTAGGAACATCTGCAAAGCCATGATTTTTTGCTTCCCGACTGATTCGCGACCTAACTGCTTGAACTACGGCTGGCGTGCAAACCGAACGTGGTCGGCCCGATCTTTTGTGGTCGTCAACACTACAGACATCTCTCCACCGTTTGATGGTGCGGTACACAAATCTTAGCGATATTCCAAACTTTTGAAGCAACTTGAAAATGGTACTCGGCGAGTGCCCACATTTGTGAAGGGCTATGACGGCAACACGATCTTCTCTTTGCCCCCATTCCATGGTCATTTCTTTCACAAAGTGCCACTTGTAATATACCAAATTGAAGGTAATTTCATGAGGAACAACACTACGGCAGTTATTTTACAAACAAGTGTAAATTTAAATCCATAAATTCTATGGAAAGTTGAGTGACAGTATTTAATGTCCAACTAGGTATATATGTATTTTTTTTCCGTAAAATCACAGCACGTAAACTACGGACGTTAAAAAGACATCGGAAAATAGTCATTTCATTATTAAGGGAGGAACAGTAAAAGGGTGGTTTTTCTGTCTGGGTGCCTTTCCAACCCCAATTATGCGGAGATTCGAACCGAGACCCCTCAGGACAGTAATCGGCTTGTGAGAAATCATGGCGCACTGCGACGCGCTCACTTAAAAGCTAAAAGAAAGCCCTGCATGCATTAAGTTAACGGCTATTACCGTTGTGCATCGTAGTTATGAAACGAACGTAAATTTCTGACCTTGAAAAGGGCTTGTCCTCCTAAGGGTGGGGGAAAGTGGCTTACACGCAAACCCCTCCCTCCCCCTTCCTCGTCTTTTTCCTACGTCGCGACATACTGGCGACGGGCTAATTGCATAGAAATCCCCCGCATATGACTCACACCTGATGGTGGGGGTTGAGGGTTGGGCTTAAGGCTGAATATACATTCGCTATTTTTTTACGTTCGGACTTCAAACTTTGTGAGAAAACTATTGGATATTTAAATATTCAGAAATATAATAAGTCTTTTTAACGTCATTACTCATGAGGCTATGTTGTGATTTCACGATCGATTAATTTTAGACAATTTTTTTGGTGACAATAATCACTCGATCGTAAAATTACAACATAGCCTCATGAGTAATGACGTTAAAAAGAATATTTAAATATCCAATAGTTTTCTCACAAAGTTTGAAGTCCAAACGTAAAATAAAGCGAATGTATATTCAGCCTTAAGAGTAGAGGACACCCTACAGCGTCACATGATCATGAAATTTCCTTTTAAAGTGTCTATATACAGTAAACGTGGGCATTATTGGGAGTGATGGCCAAGGATCGGATTCCCAATGTTAATGGACTTTTTAACCGTGATGTAACTAAGGATTCTAATTTCAGAGTATAAGTGTCGCTTTCACCCTTTCCCTATCGTGCAGATAAAGTTATCTTCCCGAATAAAAATTAGCTGAAGCGGAAAACTTTATCTTCCCGTTAAAATTCCTGTAGCTAACGTTATGATAAGGGCGCTATCGGCAGGATGGTGAAAGGTGCCAAATTTTCTTTTTGTGAGGATAACGCTATAGTCAACTTCTAGTGGGTATTATAGTAGACTTTACAACTTGTGCAATCCATCCGCTATACCTGACGGTGCATTTTTTGCCGCCCATATGATTAACATTGCGAGCGGCGATTTTCAATCATTTTCAAGGTTTACCCTTGGTTGGAAAGACATAAAATTTTGCCTGTACCTAGCCCTATAACAATGTTCTAGGGAGTGTTCGAAGCAGATTTCCCATTTTTTACTTGTTTTCGAGATACAGCACTTTTCTTGAGGTATGCGATGCTAGCATTTGCAAAACAGTTGCAATAAAAGAAACCAGTGAGAAATTGGGAAATCTGCTTCGAACACTCCCTAGAACATTGTTAGGGCTAGGTAAAGGCAAAATTTTGTGTCTTTCCAACCAAGGGTAAACCTTGAAAATGAATCGCCGCTCGCAATGTTAATTTTATGGGCGGCAAAAAATGCATCGTCGGTATAGCGTCCTCTTAATGGCACTATTTGTTGAGTGTACGGGAACTTGCGTAGACGGAGAGTCTTTGATTTTGGTGGCGTTGATTGCTACCTTGACTTAAAGCAGAAGAGCGTGGAAAGGCCTCTGGGGAAAACGCTTGATAGTTTATTTATTTATATCCCCCGAGACGGCGCTTTGTAGTCAATGACGCCAAAGACTAACGTGACTCTGACTAGCCCATCAGCAGTCTGTCAGCGTGTGCTAAGGGCGCTAGAATTCCAACAGTCAAGTGCCAAAAAACATCGGCAGTGCTGAAAACCCCACCCGTCAGCAGTAAGAGCTGGTGCTCAATTTCTGTGGTGATGATTGGCTCTTCCTTTCCAAATTTAAAGGTTCGTAGCTATATAACTAATCTTTATTTTTTCAGCAAAGTTTTCTTTCTAAATTTTCCTTATTTTGAGCCCAGAATCCAAAATTCGGAAAAGTCATTATTCCACAGGGCAATTTCTTGTTCTTTATTTCGTCCTAAAGCCGGTTTTTCCTCATCACTGAACTCGCACGATCCCCAACGATTTGAGAGTAAAAACTCTGTCGGCGCGATTTCGTGCGTCATAGGAAGTGGGAATGGACGCGAAACTGTTGCTTGAAAAATCGTTTAGAATTTATTTTCTTGGTACGAATTAGTCACAAAATGCTAGATAGTTGCATTTTGTCTATGTTACTCGGCTGGTTGGATAGGGATATGTCCTGCGTGACTGCTGGCTAATTTTCAAACACTTGTCTGCGGGGTTAGCACTTGGGCCGTTGGGAGTGGAAATGGATGATAACTCTGTGCTTATAAATCAGTCATTCACTGTTTGCGGTTAAGAGGCTATGCGAATTCCCAAAAGACGGGTTCTCTATTTTTCGAAACTGGAGTCAGCGAACCACTGTTCCGCTGGTCCTCTCGCTATCGAAGTATTTTTTTTTTTTTTTTCGTTTGTCTGGTAGGAAATTGATATGGACGACTTTTCTCACTTGCTTGCTATTTCTTGTAAATTATCTTCCCATCTCTGAAGTGGATAGTAACTGGAGTATATGGAGGACGATAATGCAAGTACCGTGTTTCCGTTATAGGCCCTTAATTGTGTGATTAAGTATCCGTGGTTAGGATAGACGGGTTTAGCCCTACCACAAGCTCATTCCGACGTTTGCTGATTTTCGGGGAATGAGGCTGACGTCAGCAGCTTTTTCCTTCGTTCTGTGCTCATTCCGGATGTGTTTATTGCTTTTGCAGCGCGGCGGTGTCAATAGTGAACTAGATTCTAGAAAGTCTAGCTAGAGGACAGACGAGACTTATTACAAATACTCCGACAAGCTTGGGCTAAAAGTAATCAATGTTTCCGTTCGGAAATGCTTTTTTATAGTTCAGATACATTTTTTCAATTTGTGGGTTTACTGGACTGTTGCCTCTCTATCAGTAGCTAAAGCAGGTGGAATTCGGCCCCCAGCTATCAGTATACCGTGTTGTTGTCGACGTTGACTAAAGAATGTTCATCTTCGCCCTGATGGAAAATTTCTCTAAATGTTGACACGAACTTCAAAAATGAGTCTTGAAAATCAGCATGCAGAATCTATAGAGGAACATGATTAAATGCCTGACCAACTTGACCCCCATTGATGATAATGTGTTTGGTACAGTTAAATAAGTGAATATTTTGCCAAAGCGACGAAAATCCCCTTGGCAAAAATTTGTCGAGAGTTGAAAATTTCCCGGGGTGGTTAAAAGCTGCCAGAGATGTTCCTTTTTGTTGAGCTTGCGGGTAAAACTTCCGAATTCCTCACGAAACAATCCCATAAACGGAAAGCGTTTCCAAAATTATAGCGATCGAAGCAGGAACCGTCTGGTTTAAAATGGGATCGGTCGTTTCCCCTGTTTTGTACAAAAAGTTTTTTTTTGTATTTCGGAAAGGGCAAGGTCGTAGCAACATATCAAATTGGTGTATTTTTGTCTACAGTGCTATTTCGCGTATTCATCATGAGTTCCAGCACATGTTTTCTCTGCGGTAGTTGTTATTTTTACGACATCTGCATTTGTTTTATGTGTATTTAGCGTTTCGTCTCTCTCTCGGTTCTTTCTTTTTTTCCACGCTAAGTGGCTGATTTTCCATTTGCTGTGGTTTAGTTTATAAGGACAAGATGAACCAGACCTTGAATTTAGAGCTCAGGGTGGGGTTGAATTGGTTTGGGTAAAATAAGCCGTGGCCTTGTCTTGCGGTTATTAGTTCCAACAGAGTCCATGGGGTGGGTTGAGAGGTTAAAGACTTGGGGGTACATATTCACCTAGGCGAATACCAAGGGGTGTGAAAAATTGTATTTTATTGTAAAAAGTAAGGTGTTAAAGAGCGGGAATACCACTCCTGTGGGTCTATACCGTATCTTTGGTCGTTAATTCCGCGTTAAGCTCCTATAGCACTCCTATGATAGGAGTCCTATCATAGCTAAAACTACACCATTTTGTCGTTATCTCATCTTTAATTTTGCGTTAACAGATCCGGAATAGACCTTCTGCTTATGTTGTAGTATTGGACACTTTGGAATGAATCTGAAAGCCTTTTTGCGCTTGTTCTTTAAATGTCAGTGCTCGATATCCAGGTCAAGTTTTATTTCTCTGTTGTAAAGCCTTAAGGGTGTCTACACAATTCTGCTTGTTGACGTTTTTTTAATGTCAGTTTTTTGAGCAAATAAATATCGAAAAGTTTCTTCAGAGAAACGGACGAATAGCATTGTGTCAACAGCCTTAAGAGGACGCTATACCTGACGGTGCATTTTTGCCGCTCATACGGTTAACATTGCGAGCGGCGATTCATTTTCAAGGTTTACCCTTGGTTGGAAAGACACAAAATTTTTTGCCTGTACTTAGCCCTAACAATGTTCTAGGGATTGTTCGAAGCAGATTTCCCAATTTCTCACTGGTTTCTTTTATTGCAACTGTTTTGCAAATGCTAGCATCGCATACCTTAATAAAAGTGCTGTATCTCGAAAACCAGTAAAAAAAATGGGAAATCTGCTTCGAACACTCCCTAGAACATTGTTAGGGCTAATCTGTAGGTACAAGCAAAATTTTGTGCCTTTCCAACCAAGGGTAAACCTTGAAAATGAATCGCCGCTCGCAATGTTAATCTTATGGGCGGCAAAAAATGCACCGTCAGGTATAGCGGACCCTTAACCACGGGACAAGTCACCTGGTTTTTTCCAAAACAATAAAACAGGAAAAACGTATTGTTCGTGGAATATGAAGAGCCTATCAGAGTCGTTAATCTGTAATGGATTTAGCAATCGATAAGAAGACTATTTCCAGTCCTATATACGGATAATCTTCTTTTATTGCCTCTCCGTTGTGGCTTATCTTCATATTTCATCTTTTGAAGGAAGTATTGGGTTTCCAGTGATCACACTATTATTTCCAGTCTAGTTCTATTCTTATTTGAAGGCGATACTGCTGAACAAAGGGGTTTATTGGAATCGGTATAAAGGACCATACTATGCACCATTCTAAAGAACCTCGTCCATATAGCCCGTCTGCGGCGCATGCTCACTGCTGCACCACATAATCTTACATAGTTTCCTCCGAAAATGGAATTTAAAAAATGTCAACAGACAGCATTGTGTGGGTAGACGTGACGTAAGCTTCGACACAGCCACAGAAGAGTTCGATGGTTACGTTGTTTCCCTTGAAAACAATAGAGATGTTTTTTTATAGAAAAAATATCGAAAAAATAAGAATCTGAATATGAGTAGATACCTATAATGAAAGGTTTGCTGGTTGAGAAACGTAGCAACCCCTCCTCTTCCGCCTTCTGTTTTCGATGATGTTATCGATTAAGAGGGAGTGTTTGCATGACTTGGTCCACTTATAAGTCCCGGTAAACCTTTCACCTATGACCTCTAAGTTTTCGCAAATATATATAAGGAACCTTGAAAGCTGGAGCGTGACCTTGGAGCACGGAACTTTCATGAACGGGTCGTAGAAGGACTCCCAAAACGGTTTTTTAATTAGATTTTTATCCACTTTGGTTCCTTTTCTGGGGTAGTACTGACAAGTCCAACACGAAATGCATTTCGTTTACGTGCTTGTTCATTTAAGGTTTAAGGTATTTGACATTATGTTCTTGGGGTCCTGTCAGTGTCAGTCTTGTCACCAAATTGGCGACCATTTTCCGGACGTATAGTTTCCAAAATTTCCATGGTAGTTTAGTTTCATATTACAGTTTTCATCTCTCTATAACGAGCAGTCCTTTGACAAACCGAAATCCTCTCTATCGACCTCTCTCTATAGCAACCTCTCTCTATAGCGACCTCTCTCTATAGCGAACAAATTTACTTTGTCCTTTGACTATCGTTATAGAGAGAGAAACGACACTATTTCAAATCTATCAGTCAATGTGTACTGGATGCAGTGCGACAAATATCTCCATCTCCCTTGAGGATAATCAGTTTGTAAGTACGAGTATAACTAACACAGATGATGAATGATCTGGTGACCTCCAAACTTTGCTCTTTGACTAGTTGGTGGTTGAACTTTGGTGGCATACCGCACGCGGTTTCATAAACAACTTGTCAAGTATTGTTTTGCAGCACGCCCACGTGGTTTAGCGCTATTTTTAGCTGGGCACACCCATTGTGGACAGCAGTAAGCCTCAATCATCTAAATTGGGCGCCGACTCCGGGGTCCTCGAATTCCTCTGGCCGACACACAAAACTGTTTATGTCGACTCGTGTTTGGTATAGCGAAAGAAACGAAGGTTGAATGTCCTAGACAATTTAGCTCTGATAGGTAATCAGAGGGGTGGGTCGATCCAACGACTTCAAGCATTGAATTGTACGAGGGGTTAACCACTCGTTGGGAATCATTGGAAATCTTTATGAAATCTCAGGGAATCTTGGAATTTTTTGGAGTGGTTACCCTTCGGGGTTCATCTTTCTATGAATATCGTTGGGAATCTTTGGAAATCTTTATGGAATCTCAGTGGAATCTCAAGGAATTTCAGGAGTGGTTACCCCCTCGGAATTGTATCTCACTTGCTGTTCAGCAAAATTTTGGTAGGACCGGGATCGAACCGGTGGGACCCGGCTTGGAGTGTCCCTAAACTAAACTAAAGACAGCCATGGCTATCGAGGTTGTATGTATACATATATATATGGAGTAACCCATGTGAAGGACGAGGGACAAGCACAGCTCCTCGTTATAGAAAACTTTCAAGCCATCAGACTGAAGTACTCTCAGGGCGACGCTCCCGTAAATGTGGAATAGACATTATAGCTCCGGAGTTAGTTTGGCATTATAAATGCGAACGTTTCCATCAATTTGCAGCGATAACTGGTGTCAATAATAGTTATTAACACTGATTCCAGCTTGTTAGATACCTGATTGTAAAGTTAACAGCTGCTACCTGACCTTTCTGTCAATCAAGTTGAATCTCTTTAATAACAACTTCTTCCAGAGTTGGTCTCAACTGTTTAATTATAGGCAGTTTTTGGTATGTTTTCTATTTAAATTGAAAGCCGTGGGCTGCCTCTGAACAAATTTGCCAGGACCGGGGGGATTTCAAAGTTGAACACAGGATGAATCCGTTGGTTACCAACGTGAGATTCCATCCCGGATACCTTAAGCTCAACATTGCTTCTTAACTTGACGATAAGCTAACGGGTGGATGACGGGAGGTGGTCATTTCCACCCTGAGTAATCCCACCCACTTCTAAACTGGCTTCGGCCCATTCATATTCGGCTTCGGCCAAAAAATGTAACAAACCAACTCATCGGCGCATATATGTTCTCTGAAAAAACGAGGCAGTCTAAACGGTACAAAATCCTGCATTAATTCCCAACCTTAATGGTTATTTGAGAAAACCATTGTTACACTATAGCTGCTATAATCGTTATCTCAGTGTGTTTAATGATTACCAAGGCTGTTTACAATTGAATACGTAACTAGAATAAAGATAAGATAATGTTTGGAGCATTGTGGCGCCAGAGATGTACGCACGTATGAGGGTTCTGGGACACATTTGACCTTGGGGGGTCATAAAACGATTATTTGGTTACGTGGGTACTTACTACCTTGATGCATGTGTTATATCACCGAGAGATGTTACACTCTGATTGGGCTACAGTGGCTGCACCATTGTGTTTGTGTATTCCATTACATTGTCTAGCCTGGGGGAGTCCCCGTTGTGAAAGCGCTATAGGTAACCACCCTGCTAACACCAACTTCCGGTGCATGGTATCTTCCGATTTCCAATGAAGTACTTGTACTTCGAAAACTACGCCTGCTCTTCAATCTGTCTGCAGAGAGAATTTTTCCCCTCCGGACTGCACTTAAATTGATTTTTTTTTTTTAGGTCAGTTAAAAAGAAATTAAAAAGAAATTGAAATTTTCAGAAATTTTACATTATATTTAGTTCTCCTAAAAAACGATAATATGCCTATAAGTACTTATAATAATAATAATAGCTGAGGGTTGGGGGGCAAGCCCAGCAACTAGACCGTTTCCAAGAACTATCCATTGTGCTCAGCTGGCAGCACTACCAAATACCAGCTCCCCAGCCATCGAGTAAACGATGGGGACCTACAGTTTTAGGTGGGTTCCGAACCACCACCGCCTCGATATACATTTCACTTGACATGCTGAACATATCAGAGGTGAATGCCGAGCAGAAAAACTTTTTGGTAGGATCGGGATCGAACCGGTGTGACCCGGCTCTCACTTCTCCTCAAAAGTCGACCATTTAGTCCACTCGGCTATCGAGGCCTCTCCTACAAGTACTTACCTAAGTGTTGTTGGTTTTCTGTTGTTAGGTGGAGCAGAGGGATGTTCCTGGCATCGACTGCGCGTACCTGGCTATGGACACGGAGGAGGGGGTGGAAGTGGTCTGGAACGAGGTCCAGTTCTCCGAGCGCAAAAACTTCAAAGCACAAGAAGATAAAATTCAGCAAGTGTTTGAAAATCTGACGCAACTTGAACATCCCAACATCGTCAAGTTCCATCGCTACTGGACGGATACACACAACGACAAACCCAGGGTAAGACATTGGCACATGCAGTAGTCTCTCTATAACGACAGTCAAGGGACAATGTAAAATCGCTCGCTATAAAGAGGGGACATTTTTGAGATATGGGGTTTGTCAAGGTATCGTAGCCAGAGCTACTTGACCGAGGGGTTAACCACACCAGGAATCTCGTTGGGATTCATTGGAAATCTTTATGAAATCTCAGGGAATCTTGGAATTTGTTTGGATTGTTTACCCCTTCGGGGTTCATCTTTCTATGAATATCTTTGGAAATCTTTATGGAATCTCAAGGAATCTCTGGGAGTGGTTACCCCCTCGAACTTGACCAACTTCAGGTAGGTGCCACTGCGCTAAACCAGCCCACAATATATAGGTTTAGAGCTTTTTAGTGTCCAAACAGTCTTGAGAGGTCTGGGTTCAAATTCCGGGATAAGCAAATTTCTCAAAAAAAAAATAAAAAAATTCTTACCTGTAATGGTATGTACACTCCTTATAATGGTGGCCTCAGACGATGCGTTTTGGACGGCCGTTCAAGTTGTCATCCCGGACGTGGGGAGGGATGGCAGTTTTTGAATGGATACCCTCTCCATCCCTGAGTTACCACTTCAGCCCCTCCATCCCAAGACGCATGGTATGTGGCCAGCTCAAGGCGTCGGATCACTCCTATCCATTTTTCGGCCGACTTCTCCTCGGCTTCGGCTAAAAAATCTGATCACTTTCCATATGTGGTTGCAGGTGATCTTCATAACGGAGTACATGTCCTCGGGATCCCTCAAGCAGTTCCTAAAGCGCACCAAGAGGAACGTCAAGAAGTTGCCTCTGACGGCGTGGAAACGGTGGTGCACCCAAATTCTTTCAGCACTTAGGTGAGACATTTTTATCAGCGCCATCTCAGTTATTTAATCATAATCCCCGTCAGAGCGTAGCCCAAAGTGCTGACACTATCTGTCCTTCTTCATCAAGGTTTATGATGAAAAAAACAATAGGGTCACCCGCTTTTTCGAGGAGAAAACTACTTTTTTTTTTTTTTTTTTTTTTTTTTTTTTTTTTTTTTTTTTTTTTTTTTTGAAAATAAGGTTGAAAGGTTTTTCTTGTTTTCAACGTTTAAGGCTGAATATACATTCGCTATTTTTTTACGTTTGAACTTCAAACTTTGTGAGAAAACTATTGGATATTTAAATATTCTGAAATATAATATGTCATTTTAACGTCATTGCTCATGAGGCTATGTTGTGATTTCACGATCGGTTAATTTTGGACAATTTTTTTGGTGACAAAAATCAGTCGATCGTAAAATCACAACATAGCCTCATGAACAATTACGTTAAAAAGACATATTATATTTCAGAATATTTAAATATCTAATAGTTTTCTTACAAAGTTTGAAGTTCAAACGTAAAAAAAATAGTGAGTGTATATTCAGCCTTAATGACATACCTGACCAGTGTCCTAATTCTTCTGCTGCTCCTCCATATACAAGCCGGCACCTGTAAACAAAGGGTTGGGGTTATTAAGACGGAATATACATTTGCTATTTGTTTACGTTTTTTCCTTCATTTTTTGAGAGCACGGTTGGATATTTAAATAATCTGAAATATAATATGCCTTTTAACTGGCTATGCTGCGATATTCGTCAATAAAAAATTGGTCCAAAATTAAACAGTCGTAAAAGCACAACGTACTATATTTCAGAACATATCTTAAACATTAAACTAAACATTAAGGGTCCGCTATACCTGACGGTGCATTTTTTGGCGCCCATAAGATTAACATTGCGAGCGGCGATTCATTTTCAAGGTTTACCCTTGGTTGGAAAGACACAAAATTTTGCCTGTACCTAGCCCTAACAATGTTCTAGGGAGTGTTCGAAGCAGATTTCCCATTTTTTTTACTGGTTTTCGAGATACAGCACTTTTCTTGAGGTATGCGATGCTAGCATTTTCAAAAGAGTTGCAATAAAAGAAACCAGTGAGAAATTGGGAAATCTGCTTCGAACACTCCCTAGAACATTGTTAGGGCTAGGTACAGGCAAAATTTTGTGTCTTTCCATGCAACCAAGGGTAAACCTTGAAAATGAATCGCCGCTCGTAATGTTAATCTTATGGGCGGCAAAAAATGCACCGTCAGGTATAGCGGACCCTTAAACAGTTTCCTTAAAAGATGGTCGGTAAAAACATAAATAAACACGACTGTGTAGATTATGTCAGAACAGATACATTTCCAAAAGCATCCTCTGAAACATCGTGGCATTAAGGATAGGTAAACAAACATCTACAGACTTGACTGAAGTCGCTGGGCTTTCTATTTAGTGTGCAAATGTGGGTTGTACCTACTAAATAGTGTGCATCAAAGAGATATCCATATACGAGTTACACCGCACTGGTGCCGTGAAAACCGATAGTAGTGTAAATAGAAAGTGTGTCAGCACTGACCCCAAATTTCCCTTCACAAAAAGAGGTATGTCCTTTTTAGGCTGCAGTGACCCTCACCCTGGGAGTGCTTGTTTGTGTACAACTTAATCATGTGCTTTGATATTTCAGGATCACCGTCAAAATATCACCGTTACATCGTTCTAGGTTTTTTGGCTTTGCGTTATGTTCGTTAACAAGTGCCTTGTACCTTTTTTATAAATTGTACGTATTGTCCAGATTGTGATGGACATATAGAGCTCTGAGGTACATTTTATTTCATCTCAGACTTTATACCAGGCACAATCTGGACAGTACCCACCAAAAAAAAAAAAATGTAACGCTGGCTCCGAATCTTTGAAAATAATTTTTTAAGGTAACGGTATAAACTAAGTGATGAAAACGTCACTGACCGTTTGCCGACATAACCAAGACCTGTGGTAGCCTTTATTTGGATACAAATATTCTGAGGCAGTGCGAATGTTCTCTTGTTTGTAACCCCGTTGTTCTGACTTTCTGTAAACCTTGTTCTCTTCCTTCCAGTCCAAAAGGGTCTCCGGCAAAGGTAAGGCGCTTGCTCTACGGCCGACCTACTGCTGTTACCGCGGGTCACAAAAAAATGGCAGAAGGCAAGGGTTCAGGTTCCGAAGAAGATACGACTGCTTACGAGATGGCCAGATAGAAAAGCTAGGCTTAGAGTTAAACCTTCCTTGGAGATAAAGCTTTTCGGTTTTTTCATAGACAAGTCTTGAAAACATTCTTTTTCTTTGGTGTAATCATATGCCGAAACCCCTTGCTCTCTGCCATGTTTCGCTTGTTGCGGAATATCAAGGACGCCCATCCCCACACCCAGCCGGTTAGCGTAAGGAACCGAAAATTTTTCAGTACTTAAAATACCTATGCTAGGAACTTACAATTCTGACTTTGATGTCCTCTTCTCCAGCTCGCTCACAGTCGCTGAAAAAAGAAAAAAAAATCAGGCTCATGTTTAGAGGTAGAGGAGGAAGATTTTCTGTTATCGCTCTAGTCTTGTCTTGCCAGGTACTGTTTTCCTTCACATAGGGAGAATAAAGTACACTATGGCCCGGCTTAGTTTAGTTGATACTTGTCAAAATCTCACTCTAATGTCTAAGAAGACAGACACTATGCTTGAGAAGGAAGCAGTGTTCAGGCCTTTTAAAAACTCTAGCCTATTTATTTATAGAATTCTAAGAAGACCCAGCAGTTGTTTTTTTCTCAAACAAAGTGTCTGTCTTCTCAGACATTAGAGTGAGACTTTGAAAAGTATCAACTAAACTAAGCCGGACCCTAATGATGTAAACCAACACTTCTTCTCATTATTTCGTAGAAACTAACCAACTTGTTGAAGCGAAACCGAATCCATTAGTTTGGTGAAGTCTCTGAGAAACTCAATAATTACTCCAGAACTTTCGCCAAACCAAATGTATAAGTTCTGAAGAAATCGTTTTGAAATATTGCGAAGGCTGCGTCCCACCATTAAGAGAAAATCGCCGATTTTGTTCTAGTTTACCATGTACCCAACAAAACGAACGGTTTTCTCTTAAACTGCTTGTATAGTGAAACGCAGGTCTCAGGTCATAATGAAGTTTGCCCAATTCTGGAATTTTTTGTACGTAAAAATTAGTCTCTTCGGTTTCGTGCAGCTTTAACGGTTCGGTTCGTTTTTATGAAATTAAAAGAAAAATTGTTCGTTTGTATGAGACTCCTTTATCTTGTATAGTTTACCTCTTCCCCGTTCTCCCTATATATTCTCCGAACTTGCGCTGCAGGGCTCGGAGAAAATCGAAATCACGGTTAGAACACTATCTCTGCTTTAGGTTTCTCCTCCCCCGTTTCCTTCTCCCCCGTTCTTCCCACCCTGTTGATTAAACATTGGAGCGTGGTAGGGGAATAGGGGGCGAGTGTGGGGTGGTGCTGTCCGCCTGGCCGCCTGTCCGCCCAGGGCTCTCGGGGAACCCCCGCAGTGCCGTACAGAGCCGATACAATGCAGATATTCTCTTTTTGCAGTTACTTGCATTCCTGCAGTCCTCCCATCGTCCATGGCAACCTCACATGCGACACCATTTTTATTCAACATAATGGGCTCGTCAAAATTGGATCAGGTAATGTAACTCCCCACACAAAACCAACCAAGTCCGTTTTCTCCCCCGAAATTGGTAAGTTTCGGGCGTGAGAAAACTTTAGCGTCAGGTCGATAGGGATCCGAGTGTGGTATAGCTCGGCTAACACTTTCCACTTAATTAATCCGAAAGAGTGGTTGGTATTAAGGACCTGAATTTTATAAGTCAAAAATTCCCCACTTTGCGCCATTCAAATTATTTCCAATATTGCCTTATTTTGCTTCTCTTTGAGGAAAATGGCGGTCGAACATAATTCAGGTCCTTAGTGATGACTCGAGTGTTTTGAAGCCTCCATAGTGCTTTCGACGTCTCCCCTGCCTACGTTTGCCCGGTTCGCGCGGAATTTTGAGTTTGTAAAGGGACGTGGTCAGGCGGTGGGTGGGGGCGTTACCGGTGAGTCATGTCAAGGCTCGGGATTGGTAGACGTAGCGCCAGGGAGCGGGGCACATGGATCCGGAGCTTCAAACACGGTCATCCACTGCTCGCTATACTCTGAGCTTTGTTTCAACTGGTCTGTTCTGTTTTTATTCCAGTGGCTCCTGATGCGATTCATCACCATGTGAAGACGTGTAGCAACACCATGAAGAATATGCATTTTATCGCACCTGAGTACGGAGGTATGTCAAATTTTGACTAGAAGGCTCCATGCCACGCCTCTGCACAAGATCTGTAAACTCCAGAACTCACGAGGAGATGAATGTGCAGTAGGTCTTACAATCCCATATGGTCAACTTGATTGGTCCTTGTCCTTGTAGAACCTTACTTTACATTCAGACTGGACAACCTGTAGGATTAAGAGACCTTGCGCGGTGCCCCCGAAGGATATGCATTTTATTACGGCCTTGTACACCGGCACTGTTGAATCCAGCCAGTGATTCCTGGAGAAGCTGGACTGTTGTTTTCTGTTTTAATACAGCTGAGGTGGAAGCCTTTTGTCTTGTTTAGTGCCACTGATCAGGTAGAAAAAATCGCCGGCCGTTAAAAACAAAAAAATGTGTAAATTTGAATTGTTTTTCGTAGTTCACGACACCCCCGCCGTGGATGTGTACTCGTTCGGGATGTGCGCCCTCGAAATGGCGGCGTTGGAGATCCAGGGGAATGGTGACTCCGGCACGCTGGTCACCGATGACCACATACACCGCACCATTGAGTCCCTCGATGACCCGAGACAGAAAGACTTTATCCGCAAGTGTTTGCATAAGGATCACCTCAGCCGGCCCAACGCCCGAGAGCTCCTATTTCACCCCCTCTTGTTTGAGGTAACTGCCGCGTAACTAGATTGGATTATCCGGTAATTATTGTGCCATTGGGAAGGCCCTGAAAAGGTCCCCTTATTTTTAAAACTGACGGTTCAGTGCTACTCATTCATTTAGCTGTTGATTTTTTTTTTTTTTTTTGTTATTGTCTTATACATCCAGCTCCAAACAGACCAGTATGTCCACCGGTAAAGGCAGGACACCACTGATTCTATCATCTATCTAGGTAGTCCGGTAATTATTGTGCCATTGGGCGGGCCCTAAAAAAGGTCCCCTTATTTTTAAAACTGAAGGTTCAGTACTATTCATTCATTTAGCTTTTTTGTTGTTATTGGATTATCTTATACATCCAGCTCCATACTGACCAGTGTGCCCACCGGTAAAGGCAGGACACCACTCATTCTTGATATTCACCATTATCAAGATGTTATCGCAACAATTAACCACGGATGATTGTTGAGACCCACTGTAGACATCCATGCTTCCAACACAAAATCTGCGCTACCGTGATTTGAACCCGGGACCCTCCGATCATAAGCTGTGTTTGGCTACAGGACCATACGGGAGGCCGCATTTTGGCTGTTGGTCAGAGGCCTCGTACCAACTAATGTTGATGCATTTTTCACCGATAACGCTTATCTTTTCAGGTGCATTCATTGAAACTGCTTGCGGCTCACACGTTAGTAAACAGCTCAGCAACCATTTCGGAAACGATAACTGATGAAGTGGTTCAAAGACTGCACCAGTCCGAGTCTGTGGTGGCGGAGATTACCCATGATGATGGCAGACCTCCCCTACAGGTACAGCTGAATCAACATATTTTTTGGGATCTATTTTTTTCTAAATAATCACGTGACAGTTAAAGAAACAGACTTTTGACCGAAGCCAAAAGAATATTTTGTGTGAAATCCATATTGCCAACAAAAAATTGCTGCTACCGGGTTTCGAACCCAGGACCTCAGCCGTGAGAGTAAATATAGTGTTTTCCCACTAGTTAAGGATGAATACTTTCGCTATTTTTTTACGTTTGGACTTCAAGCTTAATAAGACAATTATTGGATATTTAAATATTCTGAAATATAATATGTCTTTTTAACGTCATTACTCATGAGTCATGAGGCTATGTTGTGATTTTACGATCGAGTGATTTTTGTCACCAAAAAAATTGTCCAAAATTAACCGAACGTGAAATCACAACATAGCCTCATGAGTAATGACGTGAAAAAGACATATTATATTTCAGAATATTTAAATATCCAATAGTTTTCTCACAAAGTTTGAAGTCTAAACGTAAAAAATAGCAAATGTATATTCAGCCTTAATAGGGAAAAATCTACATAATTTTTGACATGAAATATTTTTTCATGTACCATATCGTCTATTCTGTACAGTGTACCTGTAGCTTCTGTTCTTCTGTGTAGATGAGGATCCAGGACGTACCAGTCCCGGAGAAACTGGAAAAATTCGTGGAGGACGTGAAGAACGGGATATACCCCCTGACTGCGTTCAGCGGGCGAGTGCCGCCCCCTCCCCGGCCTCGTGCCATCTCCCCTGAGACAGCCGAGTCCGTCAAGTCCGTCACCCCGGAGCCGTTCGATATCGAGAACAGGCGTGTCGTTAACATGATGTGCAACATCAAACCCAAGGAGCAGACTTGTGATCTATGGGTATGCCGGCCGCCGTCATGATACCTAGAAACAAACAATACGGATTTCATTTTCAGTTGCTGTTACGCCAGTATTTACCAAAGGGACCAATTCAAGTGTCTCCCAGTTGAGGATCATCTCATAAAAGGGCCCTAACAAATTATGACAGAAAAAATTAACTTATCGGTATATTAGAAAGTTAAAACATCGTTTGGCTACTTGAATTAGGTTCATTCTCACTTTCACTGAACAGCGTTGAGTCATCTTGGAATGGTTAAAATCATTATTTATTTATTATAAATCTTGTGGCTTGGTCAAAAACAGACTGAAGCAAGGACAGACGGATATTGCGCGAATTCAGAATTCTTCCGCCACAGCTAAGAAGGAAGGAAAAAATACATTTTAAAACGACCCTGTTGTTGTTTTAGATGACGATACTACTGCGGATGGACGACAAGATGAACCGGCAGCTGACGTGCCTCGTGTCCGAGTTGGACGGCTCAAGTCTGCTGGCGCAGGAGCTCGTGCATTTTGGCTTCATTAACGACTGTGACCGGGAGCGGCTCTCCACCCTCATCGAGGACACTCTCCAGAGCTACTTCCATCACCCTTCGTACCCCGCCATACGGTCCAGTTAATACTTGCTGCCACTTCGCCCACTCGCACCCGCGACTCTGCGCATCCGGCGGTTTCTAGCGCCACGACATTAAACTTTTCACCTTGGCAGGTCTCTTTTTGGACCCATGTTTTCATGTTTTATGTTTTTCGTATCATCAACGCTATGGTCAGAACCCAGCACTGAACTCATGTATTTCAGAATTGAAGGTTGCTTCATGGCCACGATAATGTTTCCAACACTCGAAAGTGATGTGATAGTTTTCTCTTGTGGGCAGTTAAAATCTGAGTATTCATATGACTCATATTTTAGAGCATTTTAGAGTTGTTAGTCAATCGCAGAGTTCCACAAATGGCTATCGATTATTGATATCGATTTATTATGACATTTTTTCGTCATGTGGTTATTTCTGGCATATTTCCAAGAATATTTTTTTGTTCTGAATGGAATAAATCCTTCTAATTGTCTCCGAACAATGCACTTTTATGTTTCCTAGTCATATCTTTCTAAAAAAAAACCAGCAAACCAAAAACATGGCTTGATTGATAAATCGTATCACACCAGGTTGCGCATTATAGATTTTCCGATGTCTCCATTTTGTTGAAGCGTTACCGATTGCCGTGAAGTGCACCGAAGCCTTTTATAATTATATTTTATTACCCAGACCTGCCATGATGAAGAACTATTTGTCTGACGGATTGACTGTAATTTTGAAGCTGCGCCTGCGGGAGGGCTTTCTTGTATCCACATTGTATATGTTAGCTTATATATCATAGTTAGCGTTATCCCAGCCTTGTAGCTCCTATATATTATCATCAGGTAATTCAGATACGATATGTCTTTCGTTGTATTGATGTACCCAAATGTATTGGACGGCTTGGAATTATGCTTCGGTCTTCTTGTTTCACTCATCGTTAACGTCATTTATGTTCTTTAAAGCTTAAAACCAAATTTAGTACGAAATTATCATGGTGAAGAGGATGGCGAAGTAGTTTTACGTTTTTTAGTTGAAAAAGTGTGTGTGAAGTACACAAATAAAAGGCTGGATCTTTTTTAAAAGTGCGTTTTTATATAAAACAATTTGGTAGCCTTGCATTGTAGGGAATTGCCCATCTTTGGATAACGTTTTCTCACATGGTCTTTTTAGAATCATTATAAAATAGAGATGCGGTCATTCGAAACGTAGCTTGCTCCTTGTAAATAAGTAAAACATTTAATTTTTTAAGATTCTAGGTTTGATTTTATTAGTAAACGGTGTTTATTTACAGTAAATCTCGGAAACGATTGGAATTTTTTTCTTCTGGACTATAATAAAAATATCTGATGGTTTTATTTTTATTTACCAATTGAGTGGATGAAAAACCTTTAAATCTCTCAGTTGTCCCATCATCATATTTTAGAAAAAGAAATTGTCCCGACTGTTTCCCATTTTTAATGTAAATAAAAATCTAACCAAATTGTTGAATTGTCACATTAATTTGTATTAACGGAGATGTTTATGTAATGCTAAATTTCCTTGGCTTCCTACAGCTATTGCTACTCATTTCTATTATCTCATTTTCAAGCTAGGGGAGTGAATGCCCCCGAAAAATGTCGTCCTGTCTCTTTACTTCAATATGTATGTCAGGTCAGAGTTCAGTCAGCGGTTCGGACTGTATAGCTTGTCAAGAAAAAAAAACGAAACGAACTTATGCTTCAGGTACCTTTTTCACCATTGCTGCGCTTTTTTTACCCTATTCGCAATGTTTTCAAATCATTGCCAGTTTTCGTGGATCACTTTTCGACAAACAGTACGAGTGGGAACATTCTGAAAACGGGCGGGTTCCAAGAATTTCGCATTAAAAGTCAAATAAGCAAGATATTCCCATTAATATTTTTTTAAATATACACAGAAGCATTAAGCCGTTCTCCCTTCAGTAGGTACCTAGAAGCTCTGAAGTAGCTGTAATTGCTGTAGAAGCCAACTGAATTGATCTATGTTGCGCTTTGTTGGTCTCTAGACTGTAGTTGGCAGTAAAATTGATCTTTAACTCAAAGTAGTCAGGCTAGCTTAATCTTATGAGGACCCATATATCCGAAACAATGGTGGAAGACAAGAGCTGCTTCAAATCAAGTTTTCAGTGTAGAAAAATCCGTTCACCCCTAGCCATACTGCTTACCCCCTTAGCCATAGTATTTGGGCGGTGCTCCATTTTTGTGAGTCACTTCGACTGCCATCGTATGTCAAAACTGATTTTGTACATTTTCGCGCCAAAAAATTTAAAACTGAAATACTCATGTTAGCCCAACCTGATTGATGTTGATGGTACATTATTCTGAATTTCTCATATCTATGCGTGTATCTACTGTTAGGAAATTTCGAAGATAATTTATTCTGGGTTTCTGATTTCACTTTTTTATTATTGACACGGCTAGCCTTTTTGCGTAAATTGCAAAAAGCGATTCTGGCTGAACGTTTGGGATTCTGCAGAATACCTTTTGTTACTTTTCGCAAAAAGCTGTAGAAGATATTGCCGTTGGAGGTACCGTTAGGGTTACAGACTTTTTCCCTTTAAAAAAATGTGAGCAAACCGTTACGTTATTTTCAGAATGGTCCCCCATACACCATCCTTGTCAGTTCTTGCTCTGTATAACCAAATTAAGGAAGAAAATTTACACTATGGGACTGACTGAAATAGGTACGATGTAGAAAACATGCAGTTAGGCTCACACCCATATGAAACATTACACACCTTGTTCTCTTGCTGTTGTCAATTTGAGATTGATGAAGAGATTATTGTTACTGTTACTTTACTGTATATTATTTTATACCTTCTTTGTTAATTTTTTCATTATTTAAAATATACATTTCAGTTCCCTGAAGTTAGGGCTAAGTATCATGTCAGGGTGGTACGTATTATTTGTACCTTCATTACTGACACCTTCGAGCTCGAAAATTTCTGCTTGTAAACGTAGTTATCTATGAAGGTTCTGAGACCTTGTTTAGCTTAGGCTAACCAACAACTGGTAAATTTTCGTAGAAGCAAATTTTTTAGTTCTGAGTTCCCGAGATCCCAATCTCAAATTGGCTGAAGTTACCTTAAAAATCCTCCCAATATCTCTTAATAAATTGGGCTGATAGCGTCTTGCAATGTAAATTGTAGGTACACATTATTGGGTGAAATATTGCCGTACTGACTTAGGTAAAATTGCTTATTGAGACTGATATAGTTATGTTCACGTGGTGGACTGTTGGGACTTGTGTTTGCAGATGCAGTGCTGTTTGTTTATGTTTCTTCATGATATGTTTGTGTGGAACTTGTTCTGGAATATAGTTTGTTTTCTGCTGGACCCAAAGAAATTGATGTTGGATTTTGTTGAACTCGATCATGTTTGAAAGACATATTTCAGAACTAATAATTTTTTCAACAGTTTCTTCAGTGAAACCTAAACAAACATTATTCTGCCACAGCCTTGCGAACATGGTAATTTCGTAAGGCTAGGTTTAGAAAAAATTAAGCATATTGAGTATTAGAAGTCTGCTTCACTGAGTTTGACTGTTCCGTTGGTTTTAGACGTTTTAGGCTGGTCACACACTGGATCCAGTCAGTTCTAGCAGAGTTTTGAACCCAGCCAGTCTTCTGGCTTGCGTCTTAATTCAGTAACATCAGCTTTCCCAAGAATACGATAGGATTTAGTGCCAGATCTACTGAATCCAAAATCAACGTTTATTCACGTGCTTACTTTTTTCTGTAACTAGACCTTCAAACTGGCCCCAAAGAGAGTATGTGTATATGTATTTTTAGGCTGTAACTATTACGGATTTTATGTTTTTGATTTGTAAAAAAAAACTGTGTTCAGTGTAAATGGGGCATTTCCACGTTTTCAATAAATTAATGTTGGCGCGCAAATCACAACATTTACACGAAAAAATTTACTGCTGTGCTGTTCATGTGAAATCCATTTCGAGGCGGTTGTGGTTTAAAACTCACCGTGTTGAGAGCTAAGTACCTATGTATTGGTCCTTCTGAACAAGATGGATAGGTAATCATTGTTGGCTTCTCTTTATTTACATCACTCCACGGGTCTACTTAGTAACTTCTTACGGACAAGGGAAGAGGAAGAGACGTACCTAACAAAGAAATGCTCCATTTCTGAAACCTCTTATTACCTAACACTTATCCACAAATAATGATACGGAGAGATGTGTTGCCTAATGGGGGCGTGTTTAAACACTAGGAAAGCATCCATTGTAATGAGGTTATACCTACCAGAGCCTACTTACTAGACGTACCTCCTTTCTGAGGTTTCAAAACTACATAGAATGCTTGTTGTCTGACCGTTTAAATTTCTCTTATTTTTTAGTTACAATCGCACACGCCCTCTTGCTATATTGCTTCTTCGTCGGTGCTTTCCGCTTTCAACTTACAGTAATCATGATTGGAAGGTATTGTTTAAACCTGCCTACGTCATAAATCTTCCCTATTGATATGTGAAGGTGAGCTAAAATACCGTGGTACCTCTACGATCATTTTAAATCAATTTTTCGTTCTCATTGTGGAAATTTGCTCAAAATTTCAACAAGGATAATTCGTTTTTGATCAAGAGATATGATTGTATGTAACAAAACAATAAATGATTGTATTGATCATGATTTTTTCGTTAGTTTGCTTTGGCAGGCGTGAAGAAGTGATTTCTGTTCGCTTCTAGAGATCAGCGCACTTCCTTTGCTTTCTTCGTCCTGGTCTACAGGTAACTACTTAGGTTTAGTTTAATAATTAGGTATATTATGTATCAGTATCTTGGTAAACGTTCATTTCCAGAGACACTTGAATATGATTTAACAAAAATGCTTGGCTGCTGCAGAGATTATACAGCAGCTAGTGAAAGCACTTGATGATTGTTACCAAGTAGGAGTATTATCGCACATTATGTTTGATCAGTGATAAGTTGATAGGACTTTCTTCTCCAAGTCGAGGTTATTTTAAGATTCTTTACGGGATTCGAAAGTAACAGAGATAAGAAGCCAGTAGATATGTTGCCATTCCTCTAATGTCCAAATTAAAAATTTCTCCAAGGTATTTTCAAAATTTTCCATTTGGCGGGCGTTATGGGGCCCTAAAAAACGTCCCGCGTTTTTTTAAAAACATGTATTTAGATAGGTACTTTCTTTAGTTACTGCACTTGCCTCCAAAATATAAACTCAACTGCAAATCTAATTTTAAAAAATAACTGATAGATTTGTAATTTTATGTATGGGTGCTATAGAGAGCGCAAGTGCAACTGAACAGGGCCAGCAATAATGCACGAACTGCTCGACGGCCGACGACGCTGGTTATTGATTGATGAAAATCGCGCATAGCAGCCTGTCAAGTGGTCAGGAGAGTTCGCTATCATCTCTACAGTTGCTGCGAAGGGCTTCAGTCAGAAGGAAAGGAGACCTTGGTAAGACCTTACAATCCTCAGATTAGTATTTTAGTTAGGTAGGTATCGAGAACCTAGCCTTGCAACATCAAGGTACGTTGGGGCTCACCCGGCCTTGCAACCTTGCCTACCCATCTCACATGTTCTGTTATTTCTTTGTGAAATAGGTACAGCATCTTTGACCTTCATTAGTCACGGTGGTATAACTAGAAATATGTAGGTGCAGACCTATAAATAGTGCAGGTACCTACCTAATTCGATTAGTGTGGTAGGTAAGGTAACTATGAAAAACTGCCTAGGTAGGTATGGTACCTATACTCCTATAACCTATTGGAGCTTGTGCAGTTACAGTTAGAGCAGCCAGAGAAGGTGTATTATATAACATAGATGACAAATAAAATAAGCAACTCAGCTCCAAAACACCATTATATGAATTTGGCCTTGAACGTCAATAAAACTGTGATACGTATGTTGACGCCGTGGCAATTGAACGTTAGTTTGTTCCAGGCCCTTATCATGAGAGGACTCGCCTACCAGCACGCGCGGCTGCTACGGTGCCAAGTCGACGGCTGGCAGAGTGCCAGGCAAGGTAGGCTGCCTTAGCTATAGGTAGGTACATCCTATTCGATTGTCCTGTGGACTGGACCCTTGGATACCAAGGAACTGGTCCCGCATTTAGCAAAAAGTAGTACCGAGGTATTTCTGTAGATATGGATTGTCATCGGTCCCTTGATGCCTTCAAGCCTTTAAAAATGCATCTTTACAGTAATGATGTTGAAAAAATTCTAGTGCCGCGCATTACCCGCTGACGGCCCTACCCCAGTCACAACTGCTTCCTTAAAATTTAGGCATACTACCTAATTTTTTTCCAGCTCGAGCTTTAGCTACCGCTATCGCAGGGGAGCCGAGCGCGCCGTCAGTGAAAACCTCGACAATTCCCGGGCCTCAGTCCAAGAAACTGATCGAAGAACTAAGTTCTTTACAACAGGCTGGGTCAGTCCAGCTGTTCGCAGACTATGACCGCTCCATCGGGAATTACCTGGTGGATGTGGATGGGAATGTTCTACTGGACGTCTACACACAAATATCATCCATTCCCTTGGGGTACAACCACCCTGATCTGTTGAAAGTCATGGATAATCAGTCAAACGTGGTGCGTATTTTGACTATTTCTTCCTAATTTGATATAAATTTAAGAAAATGAAGAAGAAAATTTCAAAAAGTGCACGTGAAACTTTTGAAAATTGCACTTGAAAATTTTATAATTTGTTTTCAGCGGGCTCTGGTAAACAGGCCTGCACTGGGGGTGTTCCCAGGTGCAGACTGGCCTAGCAAGCTCCAGAATGTGCTGATGGCAACAGCCCCCAAGGGTCTGACCGACGTCAGCACCATGATCTGCGGGTCCTGCGCCAATGAGAATGCGTACAAGCAAATGTTCATATGGTACGCCAAGAAAACTCGCGGAGAGAGTTTGCAATTTTCCGACTCAGAAAAGGACTCTTGCATGGTCAACATGCCGCCTGGCTCGCCCAAACTGTCCATTCTTTCTTTCCAAGGTCAGTGTCAATGTTTCTGCTAATAAATGGAGTAAGTAGGTTTGTAGCTTACCTACTTTCCCTGGTTTTACCCATCCCACATTCGCACCAACTACCAACTTACACATTAGGTACATACCTACCTACTAGGGTGAATTTAAAGAAGCACGTAGACATGGTTAAAAATAAATCCCCTTCAGATTTCGAGTGAGTGTGAATTTTGGTTTGACTTTCCAGGAGCGTTCCATGGACGAACGTTGGGGGTACTGTCTACGACACATTCTAAGTACATCCACAAAGTGGATATTCCGGCCTTCGACTGGCCCATTGCACCATTCCCGCAGTACAAGTACCCACTGGAGGAAAACGTCAGAGAGAACACGTCTGAGGATGACCGATGTCTGGCCGTGGTGGAACAGCTCATTGAGGTGAGATTGGAGTACAAAGTTCGCAATAGTACTGAGCCGAAGCCCCTTCAGATATTTTATTGTCTTTGTTAACTCTAGGGAAATTTCACCTGCCCCCTTTCGCGTACCCTAACCGGGCTTTTAACCATCGGATAACACACTGGACTCTTGATTTAAATTAAAGATTAATTCTCTTACCTTGTTATCTGCTTGCGAAAAGCCTGCAGAGAAAATCTCCGTCAATGTCACTATAGCACGGAAAACTCACTGTCGCACGGAAAACTCACTTAAATGTCCTCAGGTAATGAATAAAACCCCCACAACGCTGGTCAAGCCAACGACCATAACATCGCGTCCGCCTACAATGGGAGCCAGTCGCCGACTGAGGCCATATTTCCATATTTCCCGCTGAAATTGACCACAGCAAACCGCGCCAAGAAGGAGGCGGGAAAAACTTCACCCAACTCCGAAAAGGCTTTGATATGTTTTTGCGACTTCGCAGCTCGCAGCGTGCAACGTCTCCCTTCTCTCGTGGGCCGTTTGAGTCACCCGCCTTGCCTGAACCTTTCTGCCTGAACTTTCAAGTATTTTATGATGTGCTCTCATGTGGCTGAATCTCCTTTTGCAGACGTACAAGAAGAAGGGGATCCCCGTGGCGGGGATTACGGTGGAGCCCATTCAGTCTGAAGGGGGTGACAACGAAGCCTCGCCATCATTCTTCAGGGGGCTGCAGGCGGTGGCCAAACGGGGAGGCTGTGCCCTCCTCATTGATGAAGTACAAACGGGCGGAGGTCCCACGGGCAAGATGTGGTGCCATGAGCATTTTGGGTTGGATTCCCCTCCTGACATCGTCACATTCAGCAAGAAAATGCAGCTAGGAGGATATTATTCCAAGCAAGAGTTCAGGTAAAGTTTATCCCTGATGATGATTCAAGACTAGGAGTTCATCATGTAAATGAGACTGATTATGATAGACGTTCTGATTGATGATTGTAGCCTTGCATCAATACGCTCCTTTGTTCTGAAATATAACACATTTTACAGCATCCAAAAAGATTTGTCAAAAAATAGCTCGACTGCTGTTCAGAACAAATGAGAATCTTCTTCGAATAATAAACTAAAAAAATGATTTTTTCAGACCTCAGCAGCCGTACCGCGTGTTCAACACATGGATGGGAGATCCATCGAAGCTGATCCTCCTGGAGCAAGTCCTCAAAGTCATCAAGCGCGACAATCTCCTCTCTCTCGTCGAAGCTTCAGGCAAGAAACTCTACAGCGGACTCCGTCAGTTCGAGCAAGAGTTCCCGCAACTCTTAAGCTCAGCACGCGGCCGCGGTACCTTCTTAGCTGTCACCTGCGCGACACCAGCGCTTCGCGATGATTTGGTCAACCGACTCCGCTTGCAGGGCGTGCAAAGTGGTGGGTGCGGAGAGCAGTCCATCCGCCTCAGGCCTGCCCTCGTCTTCACCCCAGTCCATGCCGACATTTTCCTTGACAAATTCCGCTCTGTGCTCAAGGCTACGAAGTAAGAATGGGGGAGTAACCACGCAAGTGTCACCGAAATAGTTTTTGCTGAGATCCTTCCAAAGAAACAGATGACATCAGAAACCATCTTACTATAGCTATACTGGGATATAGAAATCAAGTTTTTTTTGTTGATATAAATCCCAAAATAGGTACAAAATTAGCTTCTGATGGTGTTACAGACAGAAAATACATCTCACAGCTTCCTTGGAATGATTTAAGTAAAAACTATTCTGACGCCACCTGGGTTTTTACCCTGAACTCATATTATTGTTTTTCGGGAAGGGTGGTGCAGCAGATCTGTCTCGCTTTTTCGAGGTGCTGCTTTTCTGTTGTAGGGTTAGCAGTTAACGTTGTTCACCTCTAGTTCATGAGAACAACAGCTCGATCTCTCTTGCTAGGTCTGCCTTATACCCATTTGTAGCAGCCTAATTTGCATTTTCTGACGTCCTCGAGAGAGACGTAGCGGTTCTCATTTACCTGCGTTCAGTACAGTTCAGTGTAGTGCAAATCGGGCATACAGTACTGATATAAATAAAACGGTTTAAAAACAACAACTTAACTGAAAAAGTTCAAAGTTTCTTTGACCAAGAGAAATATTTCTCGTATTATATGGGTACGTCTTATGTGCCATAGTATATAGGTAGACCATGACATTGTGGAGTCAGGGGTGCAACAGTGTTACAGCTGTGGATAAGGGACTGGTAACAGTTGTGTTAATAACACAGAAGGCTTAAGGAGCTGGTGGCTCTGTTAGATAATACTCTGCTACTTAGAATACTTCCTAACCAGCCATTCAACCACTTCCAGTATTTTTATTCTGATAATGCTCCTGCTAGTGAATTTTAGCCCACATTCCTATTTATGAGCTGAGAAACGTCACCCTTGATTTGTTGCTGGACTTCTTCCTTTTTTCCATGACAGTTATTTTTATCACTCTCATATTATTTTTAATTTTCTCATTTCTTATATTATGGCAATTTTTTTGACTCTTCATCAGTAGATAGATATAAACGAATATCTTAAACCGAATATATGGATAAATATTTTTATGTAAAGGCAGCTGGCATGTCTTCCAGAGAAAAATGTTAAATGAGTCTTCCAATGAAATATTCTAGTTTTTATGTGCCATTATTATCACTGTGTAGCAGAATTATTATATTGTAAAACTGAAGAAATACTTATTACAGTTATTTATCCACTGCGAGTCTGTGACTATTGGCTGCTAAATATGAAGGTAGTTATGTATTATTCGATGCTCCAATAAAAACACACCATAAAGGGTAGCTATCAAGAGCATTGAAATGAAATACCAACTGCCAGGGTACGGATTCAAATAGGGATAAATTTTTGAATCCGTACAGTCAGCAGTGTTACCTTCAATAAGTACCTACTCTCACCACCTTGTAAGTGGTAAAAACTACCGATGAAACAATTTGACCCGCGTCATTATGTTAAAATGAGTTTTAATTAAAAGAAAACAGTTTTGTTGAGTTATATAAACATTTTGATCAGTTGTATGCTCCGTCCACACGGGCAAACCATTTGGCTAAATTTTGGGAAAGGTCCGTAGCGTTGGTCAAGTTACTTTGCTTGAAAGCCGACCAAACAGCAATATCGCTAATATTAATATCATTGCCGCCGAAAAATGAGTTTTTACCGAGTTTTGCATTCAGATTTCGAGTTATCGAAGTCTTCTCCTTTACCGTGCGCACATGGAGAAGTCGGTGACATGTGTCCAGTATCGAATCGATTTGTAGCTGCGAGATATCGTCGTCGTCGTAGTGAAGATCTTGGAGGCCGAGGCGCGCCAGGTAACGCAGGATGTTAACTTCACCGAGAATGGCGATCTCTTTCCATGGGTTCACCACTAGTTGAGTGTCGAGTAGTCCTGAAACGTAATGGTGAAAATAAAAATCTAAGAGTCGTCGCCAGAACAAAATGTCTACTGATTCTGAAGTATAATAAGTCTTTTTAAAAAACTAGTCGAGTGATTTCTCTCAATAAAACATGGATAAAAAATTATCCAATCGTAAAATCACAACATGCTAATTTAGCTTCTAACGTTAAAAATACACAATTTATTTCAGAGCAAAAAAATTTCAAGAGTTCTCTAGGTCTAGGATATTAAGATGTTCCCTAGTATTTTATCTATCTATTTTTTTTTTATATATTTCAATAAATTCCCTGAGTTTCCTTTTTTGTCACCGTTGACCTCACCTTCTTTCCATATGAGGAACAGGTTGATGACGGGAGCACCATTGGCGGGAGGGCCAGCCTTGGCGAAGTGGGCGGTCACGTCCGTGGGAGAGTCAGCAAGAGTAGAATGAACGTGGCAGGAGATGTTGAAGGTGACTGAGTCTTTGTACAGATGGCGCGCCAAAAGCAGAGAATAGGGCGGGCTGCTAGGACTGGCATTGATTACGGCTCCTTCTAAAACCTGAAACATTCATATAAGGCCGTAAATACAGTGAGTTTGCTCTCCTTTCTTACGGGTAATTTTCGGAGGTAACTGTTGGATAACTGCCGAAAATTACTTGCTACTTTTTCAGAACTTACTGAGACTGGACGGAAGACGCTCTCACCCAAAGTGGGACCACTGATTAGTGATTACTGACCACCTGTTATAACTTAAGTATTTTACTTACTTGTAACTGACTGGGAACTATTGCTCTAGGCTTGGAAGAGACTGGGACATCAGGTACTTTGCTATTACTGCTACTGGGGATGGTCAGGACTGACTTTTTTATTTCTGCCAACTGAGCTTTTAGTTCTTGAAGCTGCTCCAGAACGTGATCCCATCTTTGTTCCAGCGATGACGAATTTCCATCCGCTGACTGGAAAAAGACCAATGACCGTTCACAAATTGTACACTTCAGAAGTGTAGTTCCTAGGAAGGTAACTGGAACTAGATACCCATAATATGGGGTGAAAATAAAATTCGAGCACATTTTGTATAGTAATTCAGCCATCTCTGAATCTCAGCACTAGCACTAGCCCAACCAAAATGTTCTGACATGCGCTTAACAACATTAGTTTCTTATTAAAACCATAACTAAAGAAGTGATAGAGCCACACACAGAATAAGCAATAATCTGAGATAAGAAATGATAAAAAACCTTTAAAATGTTTTTAACCTTATCCTGGATGCCGCGTAGGATATCAGAAGGTTGGTCCTCACCGACAGCTTGGATCTTGCGTAAGTTATACATGTTTCTCGGTAGTTCAATGTCTTCAGGTATTTTAAACACTGGTTTTAAGGTATACATCACATTTTTCAAAGGCCCATTCATGTTACAAAGTACACAGATTAAAAAATTTCTTGATTTCCAGTTTTTGGTTACCTCGGCTATTTTTGAATTTCTGATTTCGACAGCATGGCGCTTCAGTTCAGAGAGCCAACAGCTAGATACTAAATCTATTTATCTACAAATTACAATTAATGATGTTTCTTTTTAAAAGTTAAATATATTTTAATGTTTAATTTATATTTATTATTCTAAAACTTTAATTTATTAAACTTTAATTATATTTTTATATTTCCAGTGTTTTGGCGGGAAAAGTTCGGAAAGTTTTTGAAATGTTCTTGCTTCTCGAGATAGGTTCGCTTATTGGAAATAATAAATCGTACCTAAGTTCGTTGCTTATGCTGCTAATCAATCACAGTGATTCAACATTTGGAGGAGAACCTCTCTGATACGAACAAATGTGGGTTACTTGGGTACATATAGAACTAGACGGTATTGTTGTTCGCGGTAACGGGGAAATTTGTAATCGAGCAACCGCACGAATTTTCATCATGGTGATTTTTTTTCCTAATGCCATTATTTATCTGCCTAACGATCGTTATCGAAGTATAGGTAATCAGGCAGTGCAGGGATGGTGTATTTTGCGGTATAGTGAGTATTGTAAGTTCATAACTCATGTCACCAGAGGTAGAAGAAATATAGCTCCTACTCCCTATCTATATATCATTTATAAATGACCCGCAACCGATATGGGTGAAAAATCTGACAGCGTAACAGATTAAGTTTATAATTTATTTATTTGCTTTTTTTACAGTCGAAAAGTAAAAATAATTATTTTCGAAGACGATTTGTTGGTTTCTAGAATATCTGAGTGTACAATAATATCTTTGATAGACAGCAAGCTACTGAGTACATCTTCATAAATTTTATTGCAGAGAGTTATGCACTGCCTACAACCTAGTCGTAATGCCATTGGGGTGCATTTAGTACCACTCATTGTCGTACAAGAAGAAAAAAGTCGAGAAGATTTAAATTTTTACATTGATTTTTCAATCGTGTCGGAAAAGCAGAAGTTGGTAACCAACTAAGGAATAATAATTAGCTCTTGACTGAAATTTTATAGATTTATAAAAAGGAGATATAAATTCTTTTCTAAACCTTCCCCATAAGACTCACGAGTGCCATAAAGAAATATTTCCTAAATTGTAGAGCTACGAATGAAATCACAAAAGAAAAAACAAAAGTTATGTTGAAAAAATTCACAGCCGTCACAAGCCTCCCGACCCCAAAGTGTGGGACCAATATGATACACAAGAGCAAAGAAAACTTTAATGAAAAACAGTGACGCTTTGGATCAATAGGCATTGGTTACGACTCGTTGTAGACAAAGCAAAGACAAAGTTCTCCGAGCACAACCTCAGCAGCTCATTAATTTCATTAAAAAAGGCCGCGGTTATGATCAGAGGACTTTAAGCTTGAAACTAGACGTCCATGTCAAACCTATGTATTGTAATCTACGGGTTAAATATCCATAATATGCAATATACCAGTATATTTTGTTACCTTCACAATTTTTCTGATACAACCAATTCGTTTTGTCAACTTTTGTTACTGTCGAAACCTGGAGTTGAAATGAGAAGTGTCTTGCTTTCGCAAATCTCACCACTCGCTTCCGGCAATAACGAGCTTTTGTACAAAATACAAATCACGAATAAGTATAAAGGCGTCCCTGAGGCCCACAAGTGGCGCGAAGAGTAAAATTCAAAATTATTTCGGGTGGCGAGAAAGTCACGATTCATTATCTTATAGGTCTACAGTTTAGCGGTCTTTATCTAAACAAATATTCAATGAGTTAAGGGTACAGGAGTAGACTTCATACCTATTTCACAAATCCATTTTTTTTGGCTTCGTTCTCAGCGCACAAAATATACGCAGACCCCTCGCCTTTATAGCAAAGTCGTGATAGAATTAAAGCTTTAATTTAAAGCAATATTTACAAGGTAATGGACTGTACACAGGAGGAGTCCCATCTTCAAATGGCTATATACGTTTTTCAACAACCAAAAAAAGTTGAAAAGGAAAACACAGGTAGATAACAAGGTAACTAGATTTAACTATCAAACAAATTACCTGTACCTAAGCATGTGCTCTGGTCAATAGACAAACTAAGGAGTAAGAAAAATATCGTCGATTTAACTAAATAATAGGTAGAATGATGAAGAGCAAAATCATGCGAAATAAAATTCGTAAACCCGGTCTGCTAGTGTTATTAATCACATTTACTAATTACCCAATAGTTAAGGTAGTAAAACAGCTGATGGTGCATTTCTACCGTCCATAGGGTCAACACGGGTCTCTCCTCGTGGCTTTAGAGATGTTAATCCTTAGCCATGCCAAAACAAGAGGAAGAAAAATATTAAATAATAGTTAATCTCGTGAGTGGCAGAAATGCGCCATCAAGCTGTCTGCTTAGCCTTAAAATTGTAAAAAAAAAAACAATATTGGAAAATACGGTTATGAGACCAAAAATGAAAATTTGGTCTTATTATTACTAATTAAAAGGAAACTGTGCCACAACCCTCTATAGTAGATAAATCAGGGCTCATAAATTAATTCACTATTTCAATCTAGAACAACATAGGTACCTGCCTAGATAAAAAGAACAATTTGTGACTGGCTTTCAATCGCACTAGCTACAGAAAGGTAACGGCAGACCTCGCAAGAGAAACAACTTTCATCCGTACATTTCAGCTTGGTCCCCTTGGATGGCCGAAGTCGATAACAGAGAACAACAGTGCCTACTTCACCAGCGAGTCTATAGGTCCAGCTCACTCTTGGATTGTTCGAAAAGTCACAGGGTTTCCAAAATAATTTTTGTTCAAAAAGAAGAAAAGGTCGCAGTGGTCTAAAAGAGTTTAGCAACGACAATCCACATTTTTGTGGTCCATCCACCCCTGTAAATGACTGACATTCATCCAAGAGTGCGGAAGACTACAGTTTCCACACAGAAAGAATATAACATTTCGGTAACTAACTGACCTATGCTTTATTTTGTTGAAAATTGAGAGCTATTTTTCTTCAAATATAAAAAATTACGGGGTAGAAAAAGTTCATGATACTGGGTAAATTGCCTACCTACTTATACAATCTTTTAATGCAACCACTGAAAAGTCCCTAATTCCTTCTTTCAAAAGAGGGAGCAGTAAGTGCTGAGTAACTAAAAAACTCATTTTCCAAATGAAAAAAGTACTTGTTTTTTGGTCATTTTTATTTTAAAGTCTTGAAGAGCACCTTAGGTACTAATCAGCATGTTGTTTCGTTTAGGAAACATTTAAATCGGCCCAATTATATCAGAATAGGGAGTCTATTCAAGTTACCAGTGACTTAGTCTCGAGAGTTCGCTAACCTCTCAACACTCACTGGCGATACCAATGTTAATAAAGTTTATACTGAAGTTATCAAGGAAACAACCCAGAGTATGGGAGACGTAAGTGAGCACATCACAGTCATTTTTCCTATCTCACAAAGGAGGTTGGTAAAAAAAAAATGTAGTAAAAAATTAAAAGCTTCTCACGCAAAAGAACAATGATGAAAAACTGAAATGTTTTGTCATAGTTACAGCATAAAGAACGCAATCTGTTTAACAAGTCGCAATCAACTGGTTTAGATCAGTTACCGTAAAGAATCAACTGGTACAAAATAAGATGACAAAATAGATTATTTTCAAACCATACTTTACCGTCAAACCGTACCGTAAATTAAAACCCTAGCCAAGGGACTCACAAAAGCTCAGAAACCGAGTGCCGGTTCAGGGTGTAGACAGGTAGGACTCCTTAGGGACAGGGAAGCGAGATCAGCAACAGAGGACGGTCACCAGGTGATCGGAGGGTCAGCAATTGATCGGGACTCAGTAGACGACCCGCGCAGACCCGTGCAAACAGACAAGAGACCCGCCCAACTGTCAGGGCCTGTGGAACCTTTAACATACAACAACAAAATTTACCAACATTTCATAACTTTCCGTACCTCAGTGGTCGAGAGCATTAGTTATTTCTTAGAGAAGGATTGTACTGACTGGAAGCTAGTCCTATCTAGGTCTCATAGAGCCTGTCGTATTAAACTAGAACTGGTACCGGCATTTTACTAGCTGGCGGACGTTATAACTTATAACTGACGCATGATTTCGGACCTCATCTGAAAAGCTGCAAGTTCCACTAAGGAAAACCTGGCGGAGTGTTTACCTGGTGAGGTGTCTGCTGTCTTCATGTACAGCCATCTCCGAGCTTTTGAACTCGTTCAGTTCCTTACGGATAGCCGCCTTGTCTTTAGGCGTGAGGCGCGTCCACGGCTTGTCTGCCCGCCGGTCGTACTCGTGCGCCTGCGTCACCTCGATGTAGTCGTTGAACCGAATGATCTGCCGTCACAAAAGATTACTTCAAAAATCATTCAAGGACTTTGAACGGCTAGCCTTTGTGGCTGAAGGCTGGGAAGAAAATTATGCGGTTGGTGAGACGGTGACTAATGAAAGCCACCATTAGTCTTAGCTTTCTTTCTACCAACTTAAAAGTATTAGATGACATACCTTCTTTTCTTTAAGTTCTTCAACCGTAGGCCGGAAGCTGAGTTTCCTAAGGAGCATCTTTTTCTTCTCTTCCTTCGACTTGCGCTCCTCGGCAGCGCTCTGCGTCTTGAGGATATTTCTATCCACCAGCTCCTCGATGGTCGGCCTCATGCTGAGTCTTCTGATGAGTCGCTGACCAACGGCCTCTTTACTCTCCCTTCGGTCCTTCTCACTCTGCTCCTGCCAAAAATTCTTCATGATATTGGGTAATTTCAACCTAACAGCTTAACAGTTATTAGGCTCTGATTGGTCACCGAAGGAAACTAACCTAGATAGCTCTGTCTACCTAAAGGACAGACTGTCTTAGGGTGTAACAATCTTATCAGTACATTAGGGGCGTAACCTTGTTATCACTGCGTCTCCTCTACTAAGGGTCCTTTGATTGAAGAGCTTGTAGTCCCTTCGCTGACCAAGGTTCACCCACAAGCGAACCTCAGTTTTCTTCCCAAAGGACAAACGGTACCCACTCCTATCGAAATAATACCGTTACCTGAAGGATATTCCTGTCGATAAGTTCCTGCCGGTCAGGCCGCAGCGCCAGTTTCAGTGCCAGACTGTCTTTCCTAGCGATCTTCGCAGCCAAACGACCTGAAACATTTCGATTCATTCATTCAACTGTCCCATGTGTTCCTAACAATCCTAACTGACTGCAACTGCAATGGCAAGGGCATATTTTTAACTATTTTGTTTAGTGAAAACCTGAAATTTATACGTAAAAAATTTGTAATACTCGAGGAATAAAATGAAAAGACCCTTCTTTATGGCTTTTATACCTTAATCGTTTACTACTGTTCCTATAAATTAAACGTAACTCACCATAGGGACTATCTTCCTCATCATCATCACGGTAGAGTACAGGACCATCGTTGGAGTCAGAGTCCCCGTCCTCAGGTATCGCATGAGGTCGCGTGTTCTCCTTGTTCTCGGGGCAGGGCAGAGCAATACCAAACCTCACAGGACGACTAAAACAAAACAAGCTCCTGTTAGAGCAGTCAAAAACTGCGCTGGCTAAAGATCAACACAATGGGCAAGAGTTGGAAATGTTAAAAGCCACAAATATTCCCGAAACTGTAATACACGTATTTATGGCTGTCTTTAAAGCTTATGTGAATGGAGATTTATTGGGGTTCGGGCCATACAAGGGATTGAAGGTAATAGGAAATAGATGTTCTCGTGTACTTGTGTACAGCCGAGAGCTGAGGATTCTTTGCCCTGGAATCTTTACACTCCCTCTAAAACTGGCGGTAAATTATTCAAAATATGCGAATTTCTCTTTTATTGTAAGCAGCAGGTACACAAAAATAGGAATAAAAATGAGCAAGCATCAGTGGCTGAGCAGACAACAATGCTTCACTTATGTTAGAGCCGCACGACCTGGTGCGGTGTATTCTTTACCTGATCCGAATCCGGTGCAATGAGGAATGTCGTCTGGTTAGCATGAACAAAAATTCTAGAGTCAACTTTAATGACTCATCCATTTTTAAATTTTAAACTTTCAGCCAAGAAGAAAAGCAGGAAGGAAATTCCATTTGATGTGTTAAGACAAGGGTGGCGACTCCTAGATTCTCAACTTTTTTTGTACGCTCACTGAGCGGAAGTCACTCACTGAAGAATCATGAGTCTCCATCGTACAGCATCAGGAGAACGAATACAAAAAGTTCTAGGTCGTTCATTATCCTCTTAATCGAAATGGAGCGACGTCCAAAACGTCAGTCCAACAGAGCAGAACTTACACAGAAAATTCTATCTTCACTGCTCTGGCCATATACGATGCTTCCTGGAATGGTGGGAATGGAGAATCCCCCCCGGGGATGCCAACACGCCACAACGGCCGTCCGGGACGTATCGAATGTGGCCAGTCTCCAGTCTACCTGGACTGCGGGTACATGCCCCTCCCTATAACTTAAGTACTGACTACAGATAAAGTAGGCAGGCCAATGGTACGACTTTGAGTTAGAAAAAAGTACCCAGCGCCACCTGGACTCTGTTTGGAACAGCAGTGTTTTTAGTCGCTCATGAGGTTTCTAAGAACGTTTTCGATTTATTGCATCAGTGCGTCCCATAAATTCGGAGTGGAAGTTTCAGCTGCTAAGATTACCCCGCACGAATTCCATAGAACGTTTTTCATTTCCCGGTTCGGTGGTACTGGCTATCGATGGCGGGGCAACGACGTGTAAATACTTTTTTTTCCACCAAATTTTTAGCACTGCGCCAAGTTCAGCTGCGCTAGGTCTTTCAAACTGAAAGTAGCACCAGTGTATGGCCTATTTACTATATCTGAAGCCAATGATTCGGAGACGTTTTCCGACTTACTTGAGAGAGGTGGTGTGCTCCTGTCTTGGAAGCAGCGCCCTGGCCTCCTGTGTGGGGGTGTCCTGCGGCGTCTCGCTCCCTGATCCGCTCTTTTTCTTCAGGGCGGACTTGAGAGGCATGGCATGAAGCTTGGGTTCTTTCGCAGGGATCTCCTCGACGAGAGATGTGTCGATGTTGGGGTCAGGCTCAGGATACCTGTACTCCCACCGCCCGTCTTGCTCGTCCTCTCCGTCATCAACTGTCAATGATAAAGAGCTATAAAAAAAATGCTCCGCTGGGTACGCCCCTGTTCAGCAGGCCGAACGGTGACGGCCTACTTGTCGCACAAAACAGCTGAGGATTCTTGGTATATGGGAAAACAAAATATAGTACGCTGTAAACCACACAATACTGGTTTTGGCTACATAGGACGGTGTTTCCCTGGGCGATGATTTACTGCCAAGCCGCGTTCTGTTATGTGAAACAAGACGACTACAAATTAGGTGGAAAGGGGGGGGGGGGGGGGGAGCTCGAGTTGCCCAGAAGATGAAGGAGAGATGGGAACATGTGCGACCTGAGAGATTCTTTAAACAACTGATAGATATTTCTCTGGTTATTCTGGCTGAATTTATTCATGCTAAGAAGCCATTTCTTATTTTCTCTCGAATTTTTCCTGACTGGTTTGGAAATTCTGGCTGTTCTCAAAGAATTTTCCGACCCTTACTGGAATAGCCTTTTTTAACGATCGCCAATTCCTTGCTCGCAACCTATCTACAGGCGACGCACACTCAAGGTCTCAAGAGTATTTTTTGGGGGATATTCCAAGTCAAAAATGTTTTCTTCCGAACTCCTGGGAGAATTCTTGCCCCTGTAGAAAAATATAAGAGCTCCTACTCCCAGGTGAGCAAAAAAAGACCTGAAAGCACTGAAGCACCCCTCACAATCCATTACATTTCATTTCA
The DNA here is from genome assembly GCA_950004255.1 of Mesopsocus fuscifrons. Lineage (NCBI taxonomy): Eukaryota > Metazoa > Arthropoda > Insecta > Psocodea > Mesopsocidae > Mesopsocus > Mesopsocus fuscifrons. Next base: position 5,361,428 of record OX465380.1, read on the forward strand.
AGCGACTCCTATTCAGAAACTTTCATCAAATGCAGCTCAGCAGAGCATGTAAAGAGACTCGAGATTCAACTTTCAAAGGTGAAAGCCTACACATAGGATGAGGCTTGGGGCAGAACAATGGCGCAGCAAAGAGCAAAGCCTGGCTAAAGGAAAACTAATTTGAAACTAGAAACTATCGAAGTTCACAACTATGTTAACGGGGTCGGCAAGTCACCCAGATAGAAAATCATTTACCGCTCCCATCACTACCAGAACTTACTCTAGGGCATTTAGGCTGGATTTCACCACTTCTTATAGTGTAACTTTATAGTCTAACGAACAGATTTAACTATCGTATTTATGTTTAGCTTATGGCAAGTGCGATTGCAAGGAAACGAGAGAAAGCGCAAGGCACTTGTCATAAGCTAAATCCGATTGTTATCTGTTCGTAAGGAGACACTATAGTACACTATAAGAAGTGATGAAATCCAGCCTTATTTATTTTTAAGCTGTCCATTAGAGATTTCAAAATATAATGGGGGTACGGAATCTGGAGAACCTGTATATTAGCCGTGAATATGAACTTCAAAACGGTGATGCGGAAACTTACATTTGTTCCAAAAGCCTTCCCCTTCCTAGAGACAGGGGTTGACAGAGACAGTAGAGTAGCTGTGTCCTTGTCAATGTCAACTTCATTAGGTCGACCAGTTTCTGCTGATTTCTCCAGATTTCTACTCCATTCTAACATCATAGCTTACCAACATAGATGAAGTCGGAGAGATCCAGGGGCACGGCATTGTGGATACCGCTGCCCTGCCTGAGCAGAAGCGTAGGGGAGGGAGAGCTGAACATAGGCGGCGGGGGGATGGGACCTATCTCTGACACGGGGATGGGGGGCTCGGGGAGCTCCGACAGCGTGAGGGTGTTGCCAGGGTGCCGCCTATCCGGGGGTGGAGTTCCGCGCCCCGTCAGGTTCTGGAAGGGTGTCTTCCCTGACGGATCTGGAATAATTAATAAAAGTCTTATTAAGGTGGGGTGAAACACACTAGGACTTAGTACCTAACACTCTCCAGAATGCACAAGACCTAAAATTAGGTGACGGTCTGAACAATATGAGCTGGCATACTTCCCTACTCGTGTACTGCGGGTATGGGGAAACCGTTGGAGATAGATATGTTCTGAAATATAATATGTGTTTTTACCGTCCGAAATTTACAGGCTGTATTGTGATTTTACGATCCAGTAATTTTGAACGAATCTTTTATAGACAAAAATCACTCACAACTAACCAATTAATTACTGAAGTTAAAGATAAATATTATCTACAGTGCCCTACAAAAATTGTACAAAAAAACGTAAACAAATAGCACGAGAATTTTTTTTTTTTCGTACGTTCGTGAAAAGAAATAATCTCGTATTATCTGATCATATTAAAAGATAAGATCCAGTACTGAGTAATCTACTTCATCATCCATCAATAGATAATGTATAACCCTTCAGCTTTCTCCCCCCCCCCCCCCTCCCCCGGGAGGGGAAAGCCGGTCTGTCAGCACAGGCATAACAAGCAATACAATGACGTCATCCAGTCATGTGGGATTAGTGAGAGCCACGCTGACCTCTGAACCTCCATTCATTGGTCAGAAATGTACGGCACACATCAGCAAACACTAAACAGTTAAGTATAGCATACCAACTAGCAGGAACGTGGGACAGTTCTAAATTTGATATCAGTTTTTGATCTCGAATACGCTTTTTAAGTTCTAAGTACTTTAGAAAATTATAGTCATTTTTTCTAATGAAGGGAAAAACACGTTTTTAGATTACCAATCTGTTACGTTCCCACGATAGTGTGACGTCACAGCCCGACCTTTCAATGCAACCACTTCCAGTCCCGCTCCCCCCCCCCCCCTCCCCCCCTCCTCTCCACAGGGGTTTTTTCTGTCTCAATGTTAAGGGTCCGCTATACCTGACGGTGCATTTTTTGCCGCCCATAAGATTAACATTGCGAGCGGCGATTCATTTTCAAGGTTTACCCTTGGTTGGAAAGACACAAAATTTTGCCTGTACCTAGCCCTAACAATGTTCTAGGGAGTGTTCGAAGCAGATTTCCCAATTTCTCACTGGTTTCTTTTATTGCAACTGTTTTGCAAATGCTAGCATCGCATACCTCAAGAAAAGTGCTGTATCTCGAAAACCAGTAAAAAAATGGGAAATCTGCTTCGAATACTCCCTAGAACATTGTTAGGGCTAGGTACAGGCAAAATTTTGTGTCTTTCCAACCAAGGGTAAACCTTGAAAATGAATCGCCGCTCGCAATGTTAATCTTATGGGCGGCAAAAAATGCACCGTCAGGTATAGCGGACCCTTAAATGAACATAGAACAAACGAGCAACGATAATATTTCATTATAGTGACAAGAATAATCTATACTCGCCGCACTTCATGCAAAAAGGGTTCTCTTTAGCCCGGCTCAGTGACTTCCAGAATTAGAATGACATTCTTTCAAAACTGCCATCCCTATCCACTACCGGGGATGCCAGCTCCATTTCGCTCGAATCGTATTTCCAGACAAATTTATTTATTTGGAGAAGAGGTGCCAGACCCCGAAAAAAGCGTTTTTAACACGTTGTTTGTGTGTGTAGGTGTATGTACGGAGAGCCTGGGCCCAAACCGTCCCGCCGATTTTGTTCAAATTTGGTACACAGATGTAAAAAAGTTATATACAGAATATACTTTTTCCGATTTTCCATTGGTGAAAATTGAAAGACTCTGCCCAACAAAAAACCTCAAAATTATTTTTTTTATCAAAATTGGCTCCTACGATTTCGTTCGTTTTCTCAGGGGTAATAGTACATATTATGGGATAAAATTAGCGGCATATCTGGGAAAACTGGAATTTGCGAGATGGGTTTGTTTTTTAAATTTCACAAAACATGCCATGTAGGTATTCAGTATACTCGGATAAAGACTTCCTCAAGCAAGTTATGTGGTCAAACAAATTCTCGTATAGAATTTCCGACCCCCCACTCGGCACCAGTGATGGGGGCTCGGAAAATTTCCGGAAAATTTCCATGGAAAATTTCCGGAAATTTCGGAAATTTTCCAAATAGTAAAATTTCCTTTCCATGACTTTTTTTTTAAATCGAAAAAAATAATCATGTAAATTTTTTTAACTTAAAATATTTGAATTTCGTGGGGTTTTTTATTGTCACGTTTGCAGCTGGGGCTATACCAGTCGTTTATTTATATACCTGAAAATCAACTACCGTTCACCGAAATCTTAAACCGTTACTATAGCTATCTTCAGAATAGAATTCTGAACTAATTATTAATACACTTAAAGACTCCAGAGCTCCAGTTTTGAGCTTTTTGGTGGCTTCTTAGACGCGGATGATACTTATCAGTGTTTAAGGGATCGGCAACTACTGCGGCATCACATAATCCACCAGTAGCTAAGCCTGTTAGGCGTTATACAGCCAATCAACACTAAATTTCCAACAATTTCCACATTTTCCGAAAATTTCCGGAAATTTTCCATGGAAATTTTCCGAAAAAAAATTTCCGGAAAATCCCCCATCACTGCTCGGCACCGGGTTGAGTTATTGAAGGTTTGCGAAATATGTTCAGTGGATTCTCAAAATATTCGGTTAAGACTTACTCGTGCTAGTTATCTCGTTTACAAGATGACTGACCGCAGGGCACTATGTTTTTCTATGTTTTTCATTGCAAAGCGTCGAGCAGAGGTGCCAGACCCTGAAAAAAGCGTTTTTAACACGTTGTTTTTGTTTGTGTGGATTTGAGGATCCTGGGGAATAACACCATGAGTGAATGTTTGGCCGAAGCCGAAGAGGAGTCGGCTGAATCATCATCCATGCCACGATAAGGAAGAAACGTCCTTCCTGGTATAGAGCCCAGGCCCCTCAGGTTCAGGACAAGAGTCAGACCGTTTGGACGTCTAGTTAGTAGGGAAGAACGGCAGATGGCCATCCCTGAGTTACAACAGCAAGCTCGTCATTCCAGGACGCCATTCCATTCTGGACCTCACACCATGGTACATACCTGTAGGAGGAAGCTCATCCTCTGCCGGGGAAGGCGGGGGCTGTGGCCTGGTGGGGGAGCTATGTGAGCTGTGAGACGCGCAATGGTCATTGTGGTAGCACAGCAACCTCCGCGTCAGCTTGCCAGGGCCCCCCAGCGAGGACCCCAGGGAGGAGGGCCTTTCGGGGCGAGGCCCCCCAGTAGGGCCCCCGCCCTCCGGCGCCCCGCTCCCTTCATCAGTCTTATCCTTTTTGGGCTCTGAAACAAACAAGAAAATTCAATTAATAAATTGTTACTTAATGACAATATCAAGACGATCCACAACTGAAAACCAGTTTTATCGGCAAAGGACCCCCGAGATCATTGAAACACAACTCGGAATACAATTTCAGTACCTATATATTGCACACCAAAAATAATTGAAAAGGTATATCCTACCAGTTAACCCGTTACCCCACCACTATCGACATAATCAGAGAAAAATTCCAGCCACGACAGTAAAATTTCCAACCTTGACGTGTCATGCCAAAGGGCTTCGCTTTCAGATTCCAAACTGCTCAAAATAAGAAGGTGATCTGTCACATAAACTAACAAGACGGCGGAAACGAGCTTAGGACACAATCCAAGTCTCGTCAGCATTGCAGAAATGCAAGACCTCCCAGAGGCGCCAGACCAAAACCCTTCAGCCATGAACTAGAGGATTAGAGGTGTCTAACTTTAGTCTTCAGCGACCTCAGCCGAAGCGAAACAACGGTAATGACCTTGTGACGAACGCTCAAATAACGTTTGAAGCGTTGGAAAGTTTGGACGGATCGCTGACTGCTGACTCAGTTGGCGCCATGCCACAGCCACTGCTGCTTGGTGTTGAAACGCGTCAAGGCTATGGCTGATCACCTGTTCTCGAGTCATTTGTGGCACGTTCAGGTGAGATTCTATCTTGAGGGTCCGCTATACCTGACGGTGCATTTTTTCCCGCCCATAAGATTAACATTGCGAGCGGCGATTCATTTTCAAGGTTTACCCTTGGTTGGAAAGACACAAAATTTTGCCTGTACCTAGCCCTAACAATGTTCTAGGGAATGTTCGAAGCAGATTTCCCATTTTTTTTACTGGTTTTCGAGATACAGCACTTTTCTTGAGGTATGCGATGCTAGCATTTGCAAAACAGTTGCAATAAAAGAAACCAGTGAGAAATTGGGTAATCTGCTTCGAACACTCTCTAGAACATCGTTAGGGCTAGGTACAGGCAAAATTTTGTGTCTTTCCAACCAAGGGTAAACCTTGAAAATGAATCGCCGCTCGCAATGTTAATCTTATGGGCGGCAAAAAATGCATCGTCAGGTATAGCGTCCTCTTAAGTCATTCATCTTCAGGACAAAAACAGCGTTCCAATACCCAGAACAATGTGGCTCCCCGAAGGCACCTCCGTACCGTAACTAGCCGAATGTTAGCATATTGGTATAGACTGTAGACTGTAGAGGGATCCTGGCTGCTGTCACGTCCCAAATGTTCATCAAAACGTTCCAAAAACCTGAATGGGCTCGTTACCACGACGACCAACGAGAACGCCGGATCCCCTGAAGGCAAATGAACCTTTTGAAAGGCTCACAGTCTATACCTTGCTTACTACCCGCCTGAAAATGAGCAGTCAGCAACTAGTTAAAACTCAGGTGGTGAAGCTGACTTAATTATAAATAGATGGAAAATCAGACAGGAAATAGGCTGAGAGAGGAATATTGACAACTGAAGATATAACGAATATTAATAGAAATCAGCTTCCCAACCCCCTCCCTCACGAAATCAATTTCAATTACTTCCTTTCGAAAGTCAGTCGTCATGTTTCGTCTATTTATAGTTCACCTTTCCTCCAATTGTTTCAGATTTTGAGGGGGAAAATCCTTTTCAGTGACAAAATTTTCGCAAGAGAGGTAGAACACAGACCTGACAATTTACTAATTTGTCAGGAGTAGTAGGTACCTAATTAAAGGTCTCCACCCATGCACCAGTCCGCGTGGCAGAAAAGTGAGCCGCGATCTCGCTAGGATTACCGTCTATACTGCTGTCGAAACAGATCTCTTCCCGAGTAGGCTCCATCTCGCGCCTGGGCGAGATGGAGGCTCACCAAACATCTCACTTTTCCGCAGCGCCTCTATAGGTTGACGGAGTACTTTTATAGCGAGGGGTTAACCACTCCAGGAATCTCAGGCAATCATTTGAAATCTTTATGAAATCTCAGGGAATCTTGGAAATTTCTAGAGAAATTAATCCTTCGGGGTGCATCTTTCCACGAATATCGTTGAGAATCTCAGGAAATCTTTGGAAATCTTCAGGCAATCTCATGGAGTGGTTACCCCCTCGTTTTATAGTGTGTTCACCCAATCTCATCCAACAGGCTTTTTCCTAAGGTTGCCCTGGAGCTTTAACCACTGCATTGTACTGGACTATAAGCGGAATTAATTCACACCTCGACATAGGAGAAATATTTAGTATTTAGCTCGGGGTTGGACTTGTGATGTTACACCGTACCTCTTTTGGAGCGAAGAGAGCGCCTCTGTCCATGGGGTAGGTAAGCAGGGGGTGGTAACAAAGGCGGAGGGGGGCTATCCCACACAGGGACCACGTCAGGGGCTTGTGTGCCCCCTGAACCCCCGTCCTGACGCCTATGCTTGTCCGAGCGCCTACGCCGTACTGAATTCTGTCCGAATGTCTTCACGAAGAAACTGACACCACTCATTGTTGTTGCGTGATTTTTATAAATTTTGGCCACCCAGTCAGTCTTGGCACTCTCAGTCTCACAGACGTCTTCTAATTCTTACAGGAATCATCACTACGAGGCTTGGGGGTCAGTCTTCAGAGAATCGTAGTTCCATCATGCAACTTTTCCCAAATTATGAAATCCTTACAATTTTCACCAACTTTTACCACGGTCAGTCTTTCCAATCTCACTAGCTCTTTTTCATAACAAAAAGTCATTAGTTTTGTGCGCCACGGTATCTCTTGTTATTTATAGCACCCATCCCGCGGGGGAAAATCCGGAAAATAAAACGTGTTTTCCAGTTATAATTTAATGCTGAAGTATAAAGTGAGATATGTCTGGCAGGGATCCAACATGTTTCAGAATAACGGATTCATCTCACTGAAAATCAGGTATTGATTTGGGTTCTTATCCGGGCAGTGTTGTGCTGGTCCTTCGTTCACCGACAGTATGAATTCGAAATTCACAGGTCACTGACAGCTTCTGTAGTAGAATCACAAATATAACTCCACCATCAAGGCCAGGTAGGCCCATGGCCGGCCAAGATTCACCAGGGAAAAAAATCTGAAAAAGACGGGAATAGATCCTAAGTCCTCTTGCTTCATAGCCTCAATACCCTAACACTGCGCTAATGCCCATAATGAAAATAAATGGTCACCAATATCAGTCCCCACTGAGCCGGAGACAGGACCAAGGGTTGCAAAGGTCACTGACCTACTAACCCCCCCCCCCCCACTCTAAACTTTACTCAAATAATAATTAATAACGCTGAAAACAAAGCTTCAGTTAAACAAAATTAATTGCTCCTATGGGGATTATTTAAATATACAATACCTGCCATATGAACACGCTTATTCAATGCAATTTCACGACTCAAAACTTTGGGAGTTGGATTAAACCTGTCTCACAGGGTTATCGGACAGATCCCGCACTTCAGAATATAAAGAGATTACTGGATTAAGCTTAATGCCGAATTTAATTAAAATTTCATAACTTTTTGTTTACTGTAACGAAATCCGTTTAACGTCCAAAAAACACGCTAACTATGCAAAGTAGTGCTCAACGTTAACTGGCACTGAGAAACACGCTTAAAAATCAAAATAGACAACAATAGCCACTTTTTTTTGGAAAAATTCCAGACGAACCTTTTCCAAAAACCATTCACTGATAAGACAACTCCAACACACAAAATTTATCTGTAATATAATATGGAGTAGGGACAGCGGATATGTGGAAAGAAGAGATCAGCTCATCTTCTTTTCTTCAGCTTTTGACCTCAGAGCACACATAAAAAACTGAGGAACACGTATAGCTGAAGGAATGTGTGGAATTCAGCAATTTGCCCATTGCTATTTTTACACGTGTGCGGCGGTCTCGTGGCCAGCTGGTCAGCACATGGTGAAATTCCCATTCATACGGAATCATGCCTTTATTCCTCTCAGTACAGCCTCCATAGCCGAGTGCTCAAGATTAAGAGGACGCTATACCTGACGGTATGTTTTTTGCCGCCCATAAGATTAACATTGCGAGCGGCGATTCATTTTCAAGGTTTACCCTTGGTTGGAAAGACACAAAATTTTGCCTGTACCTAGCCCTAACAATGTTCTAGGGAGCGTTCGAAGCAGATTTCCCAATTTCTCACTGGTTTCTTTTATTGCAACTGTTTTGCAAATGCTAGCATCGCATACCTCAAGAAAAGTGCTGTATCTCGAAAACCAGTAAAAAAAATGGGAAATCTGCTTCGAACACTCCCTAGAACATTGTTAGGGCTAGGTACAGGCAAAATTTTGTGTCTTTCCAACCAAGGGTAAACCTTGAAAATGAATCGCCGCTCGCAATGTTAATCTTATGGGCGGCGAAAAATTCATCGTCAGGTATAGCGTCCTCTTAATTGGCTGTCAATCGAGGAACACTGAGAGTCTCGGTTCGATCCCAATCATACCGAAATTTTCCAGAACGGCAATCACCTTGGATATGTTCAGCAGTGAAATGTATCTGTCTGAGGCTGTATGTGTCGTCGTTTGGAACCCACATAAAACTGTAGGTCCACATCGTGAACTAACACGATGGGTGGCTTGTCCCTCACCCAAACACTAGGTAGTTTTCCTCAGAGGTGGATACAGGTAAGAGTAAGCCTGATATAAAACCTGAAGTGTGTGCATGAGGAGCTGCAGACCTACTGGGGTATACAATACCTAGAGGTTTACGCCATAATGGAAATTTCGATTTCGAGTTATATGGGAAAAGGACAATCAAAATTCCCGGAAAAAGGAGACGGAAAATTTCACCGTGATAAGAAAAATAAGAAGGGAAAGCCCAGATAGCAGAAGTCGGGCAAAAGCAAACAACTGCGAATCGACAACAAAAACGCCAATATTTTTTTGAGTTTATGGCCCAAGCGGCCCCATTTCCCAATAATAGGTTTTTATAAACTAATTTAAAAATGTAATCACATTTTTGAGCTTTTTTAACTAAAATGAAAAGGGAAAATTCACGATTTTTTACGCTCCCTTAAATGAGTTTTCCGAAGCTTGAAAATTTAACGCGTCACTTTGAAGGGGGAAAATGAAAAACGGAATTTTCTTTTTCAAGAAGTCATTTGAAAATTTTCTACCGTCTGCCCCACGACGATGTCTTTTGACTGAAAGTCAGGCACGAAATTGGAGGGTTTGACAATGGTCACAACGAACTTTCTCACACAATACTGTGGTGAACAATTTCATCACAAAATAAATTTAGAAGGTACAGACCTACTTTCACCGAAATTGTCCGAGAAAACTACCACATCTTTGTAAACGTTTTACGGTTTTATTATTATTATTATTTTTACGACTTTGGCCTTCTGGAGAAATAGACTGGCCTATATTACAAAAGAAACTTTCCTCACTTTCAAAAGTGGACAACATTATTTAGTAAGGTCAACTTCTTCTTCTTCTTCATCTTCCCTCTTAGTGCCGCCTTCGCAGCGTGAGGGGTTGGCCACGGATCCAATCCCGATACCGGTCCCGGTCTGCAGCGAGGCTGCGAAGTTCCCCCATTGACTTCCCTCTCTTCGCGGCCGTCTGCGCAACCACCTCCTCCCATGTTGTCCTCGGCCTGCCAGTGGGACGCCTTCCTTGTGGCTTCGCCTCCAAGAACTGTCTGGTCTTCCTTTCTTTCTTCATTCTACTCACGTGCCCAAACCAGCCCAGTTGGCGGTCCTCTATCCTTTTTATTACAGGCTCTTGGTCCAGCTCCTCTCTTATTCTTTCATTTCTTACCCTGTCCCATCTAGTTTTACCAGCTATTCTTCTCAGGCATTTCATCTGAACAGCATTGACACAGCTGAGGTCATTTTTTGTGGCGGTCCAACTTTCGCTACCATATAACAGTATGGGCTCCAGAACGGCGTTATATACTCGGGTCTTCGTCCTTTTTTCTACCTCTCTCTTCCCAAATAAACAACTACTTAGGGAGTAGTAGGCAGCCGTTGACTTTTTCACCCTGTTCCGTATTTCTCCTCGAAGCTTCCCTGTTTGATGAATGGTGGTCCCCAGGTACACATAAGCCTCCACTTGCTCCAGCAATTGTCCTCCACACTGTATCGCTATCGCGCCCACTTGCTCATCTGTACGTGCCACCATCATGACTTGGCTTTTATCCTTGTTGACCTCCATCCCTCTTTCCTTTAGTGTCTCCGTCCATTCAGTCACCGCCTTCTGAAGCTTGCTTACAGAATCCGTAATCAGCACCACATCATCCGCGTATGCTAAAGCCTGGCAGTACACCGGTTGTAGCTTCCACATTCCCACAACCGACCTGTCTGTACGCGCTTTGCATACCTTCAGAACTTCATCCATGAAAACGACAAACAGAAGCGGGCTAAGGCTGTCGCCCTGTTTTACTCCTTTCTCCAGTAAAAATGTCCCAGACGTTTCGCCATTCATCCGCACTACTCCTTCCACGCGTTCAAACATAGATTTGATGGCGTTGGTAAGCTTAGGAGGTACTCCCTTATTTCTTAATGCCTTCCACAATTCTTCCCTGGGAACTGTATCAAAGGCGGCCCGCAGGTCCAAGAATGCTAGGCATCCAGCTTTTCCTCTGCTCACCCACTTGTCCATAATACTTCTTAGCGAAGAAATCAAATCTTGAGTTTGGCGGCCAGGCCTGAATCCCGCCTGCTCGTCCTCCAGATCTGGTTCCACAAGTCTTCTTAGACGCTTCTCCAGCACCCGAGAGTAGAGTTTTCCCACCACGTTCGCCAGGCATACAGCTCTATAGTTTTCGCATTTAGAAGAGTCTCCCTTCTTGTACAGTGGAATGATTATATTCCTCTGCCAGTCCGCTGGGATTCTCCCCTCCCGCCACGCAGCCTTGAAGAGTTTTGTGAGTTCCTCTACCAAGACGTTGCCACCCGCCTTGATCATTTCTGGAACTATAGTGTCTTCTCCCGCCGCTTTCCCGGATTTCATCTTAGCGATGGCTGTCTTTACTTCCCAGCTCCCTATTTCATCTTCTTCCACTGCTTCCTCTTCTGCTTCTCTACTCCTTTCCCCATCTCTTCTGTCCTGTGGTCCTCTACCTCCCTGGTCCTCTTTTTTAAATTTGTCTTCGTAGTGCTTCCTCCAGACCTCAAGAACTTTCCCCGTTTCCACCTGAAGCTTACTGTTCTGGTCTTTTATGCTGTATACTTTTCTGCCAAACTTTCCTCTCAGATTTCGCAAGGTCTTCCAGAACCTTCTGTTATCTTCCCTGAAATTCTTCTCCATGTCTTCCCCGAATTCTTCCCAAGACCTTCTTTTTGCCCTCTTTACGACTTCTTTGCTTTTGTTCCGCATTCTGATGTATTCCTCATGATGCGCTTGGTCTTTGGTTCTTTGGTAGTGTTTCCAGGCTGCTTTCTTCTCCTGTACTGCTGTTTGTACTTCTTGATTCCACCATTTTGTGCTTTTAACTCCCTCCTTCACTCTCTTCAGCCCGCACACTTCCTGGCACGCCTCTAAGACTGCTTTCTTTATAGCGCCCCATTTCTCCTCCACCTCGTCCCTTCCATCATGATCAATCATGGTCAACGACATAGTAAACTACCGTGAAATAGGGTAACCCTCATCTCCACTGCATGCGGCACGAAATGTCACTAATAAATAAAACGTGTGCCAAGTTTTTTCAGCATAGAGCTAGGGTTCAGCAGTAGTCGTGTATATTGAGCAGAAAATTCGAATTCCGTATACATTTATTATGTTCCCCTCATTCAAAGTAAACAGTTTAGCTCCTCCACAGGTCAGGTAAATAGTAGCTTATTTAAAACACAGGAAATTGTTGTGGTTATTTAATTAAATGTACTGTAACTGTAATAGTCTTCCTTTTGTAACATTGGATTTCGATAAACAGAAGGTCGAAAATTAGGCACTCATTAGGTACATACTATCCAAGGTTTGTTAGATATCCTTGTCATGTCGTTTCCTCTTAAGGCTGAATAATACATTCGCTATTTTGTTACCCTCCGACTTCAAACTTTGTGAGAAAACTATTGGATATTTAAATATTCTGAAATATAATATGTCTTTTTAACGTCATTACTCATGGGGCTATGTTGTGATTTCACGATCGGTTAATTTTGGAAACAACAAAATCACTCGATCGTAAAATTACAACATAGCCTCATGAGTAACGAAGTTAAAAAAACATATTATATTTCAGAATATTTAAATATCCAATAGTTTTCTCATAAATTTTGAAATCGGAACGTAAAAAAATAGCGAATGTATGGTGGCCCTTAAGTACTTAAGGGTACTAGATTTTTTTTTAATACTTAGCTGATAACGACCTATAACGACCGTCGTTCGTTCGTTATAGAGGGTGACAACTGTAAATCATCGAAATCATAGCCACTGAAAAAACAAACCTGACCCCCCCCCCCCCAAATAATAAATAGAAATAAAGAAATATAAAGAATTCTATGTTGTTTGGACTTTTGGACACCCTGTATAAACCTCGTTGGCAATAAACAAAATATGTGGCAAGTGCAGACCACTCAGCACAAGTGCTGACAACTGTGTTGGAAGCCATTTTGCCCCGCATAAAAAATGCGGCCATTAAGCTCAATTCCATGAGTCATTTGGATGAAATTAGCTTTTTTACAAGACAAATAATTTCAAACTGCAAGTTATTACGCTTTCTATGATTCCTTCATTTATTGCTGACGGACAGATGATTTTTTTGAACTTTTTTTTACTACTTTCTTACTACATCTGTCAACAGAAGGTAGTCTTGTATGATCAGATTGAAACTGAAACTACTATAACGATTGAAAGTTAGTTTAAAGTGTTCATGGGACGCTTGGGAACAGTTACTATTGGGAAACAGTGAAGCTGCAAGGAAAACAACCAAAAAAACAACTTTTTTTTTGTTGACAAACGAAAAAGTTGATCCCTGGGGAAGCGAGAAAAGGTTTGGTACGTACACTTTCACGTGTCAGAAAATAGAATAAACCTCTCGCTGACAGTTCCTTTGATGTCCGAAATAAAAAATTCCTTTTATGTTGCTGACATGTAAATGTGAACTGGGACACGTAACCACGCCAACATAATTTGCCATTCATACAGCTGATTTGCTTGGATAATAATTATATATATATATATAAATCTCTCTCTATACCGACCGTCAAGGGACCATGAAATTTGCTCGCTATAAAGTTCGTTATAGAGAGGTTACAAAGTTGTAGAGAGGTTTCCGTTATAGAAACCTGAAAACCAAATTTCCATGTACGATGACCGCCATGTAGCCAATATAGCCAGGTAGAGGGTTAGGTCGAGTGTTCCATACCTCAAGAAAAAAATTTGATTATACCGGGATTCGAACCCAGACCTTGCCAGACCACTCAGACACTGTCAGGTAGCTTCAATTTGAAGATATTTGAAAAAGTGTGCGCCTGGGTCATATAGCTTCAACGTTATGTCCAGTCTATATTCCCAGGCGACAGCTTCAAGGAGCTCTCCGTTAATTTGTACTTGAACTTGATAATAGAGGAAGGTCAATTTGCAGTAGACTCTATTATAGACGTTGACAATATGCCTACTATTAGTTCCACTGCTAATTCACGATAATAGCCTCGATAGCTGAGTGGTCAAGATGGCTGTCCATTGAGAGCCGGGTCACACAGGTTCGATCCCGATCCTATATCAAATTTTTTCTAATCGGCATTCACCTCTGATATGTTCAGCCTGTCAAGTGAAACGTCTATACTAGGGTGCAAGGGATAAGGAAACGCCTCAGGCGACGATCCAGCAAGTGGCAGGGTGACCAAAACAACTCCACCCCAGTGTAGGCTGGTGACGTCACCACCGGTTATTCCTATTACATTGCGGTACACTTTGGTCACCCTGCCACTTGCTGGGTCGTTGCCTCAGGCATTTCCTTATCCCTTGCACCGCAGTTATAGATGATGGGTGTGTCTCCCCCTCCCCTAACCAAGAAGATATTTCTTTCCTATCCCGACTATATAAGACAGCAATGACTTGAACTGACACAAGAAAAAATACCGAGACACAATGATATGCATTTTCCGAAACTTTCATTAATCCCGGGTAAAGAATTCGATAATAAAATAAAATCCGACTCGAGATAAACTGAAAAAGTTGAAATTGAAGAAAATAATAAGATGGAATTTAATGATGGCCCTCAAAGTAATCTAACTTTTTATCTGAACAAAAGAATTACATCACTTTCGAGTCACAAAGGCGCTAAAATTACGAGATTATAAACCTGAGCTGGTCACCAGACACTAAAAGGCGTAAGACATGAAAAGGAAAAAAAAACCTGGAAAAAGAGTCAACTTCAGTACTGTCTTTCAATTTCAAATTTTTAAAAATTAATTAAATACCAACACTGTTTCACTATTTTCCATTTAAATTATCAGCTCAAATGGGCCAAACCTCGATTTTTTAGTTGAAATCACAGAACTAAAATCGTTCAAACCAACAAGCCACTACTGAACGAGAACAAAAATAATACTTCAATATTTACTTTACTTCCAAACAAACGTCTCGTTAGGTTGACGACAGTTTCTCAGAATGTTCCAAACAGAAATTTTCCGGGAAAACTCAACAAAATCAATCGGACTTTACGACAATTTCAGAGGAAAATCATCCATCCTTCGTAATCTCCAATCAGTTTTATTTTCCTCTTGATTTTCCTACATCATTAGAGACTCCTATTGCGTAAAATTTCGTCAAAGTTTTTTTTTTAAATTACTTGTAATTAATTAATAAAAATATTATGTCACCTAGTACGTAGTAATGAAGAGCCGAGGACTAATAAAAATAAATTAAATAAATATTAATTAAATGTTGCTAAGGGAAGTATCCCTACTTGGGGTTGATCCGAAAATCTCCGGCTGAAGCTAAAAGGAGCTTCACTAAGTAGGACCGGATTATCCCTAAACTTATTAGCAGGAAACAATGCAATATTTATCTGGAGATTAGGGCAATGTTTAGCTTACAGACTTGAACCAGACGTTAAAGAGAAGATCGTCGAAATCCGCCCTTAGTTAAATGAAGGAAATAATAGGTCTAGCACAGCTGTTATTTTAATAACAACCCTCACAGACAGAACTTGAGACACTGAAAATATATTTCCCAAAATGGAAACAGATAGGGGAAATTTTTATATTTTCCTCTCATTACGTTCGAAAAGTATTATAAAATTTGATAATGCAATAAACAGAAAAACCACACAGCAATGGGCGTAGCGCGGGGGGGACTATAGGACTATGGGGGGCTGCAACGTTCGCGTCACCGCACGTCCGAACGGGCCGACGTCCCGCGGAACACTGCAGCGGGCCAGCCTCCCTCCTTGCCCCCCCAACAAGTGCCAAAATCCTCCCCCACCCTACCAAACCCACCCTCTACGTCTGTTCATTCACCCGGGGGCGTCGCGCCAGTGTCTGCGCCCCCCAAAAAGGTCACAACACCGGCACCATCCCACCAAGGAAGAGACAAGTTTTGTTTTTGTCTGGTTGAAAAATGTGGCAATTTTCAGAAGAAATGAGATTTTAAGCCTCACTACACGAAGCAGTTTGATGACGTTTTATAACGCTCATATTCTGAAGAAACTGCTGGATATTTCTGTTCTAAGATATAGTGTCTATTTACCATTGTGCGAGTTCAGAAAAAATAAATACAACGCGAAGAAAAACATTACATCATGGGGACTAGTTTTTGAGAAGCATCTTCAATTTGGAAAATATCGGTCGCCTCATCCCGCCTGGTAACGGAACTCATAAGCTAAGAAGTTAGTATACTCGTAAACAACAACATTAGGAACACTATTCAGCTAGATTGTGGAGGCATCCAACACAAAAATTGTCGACGGGGTAACCACTCCAGAGATTCCATAAAGATTTCCCAACAATATTCATAGAAAGATGAACCCCGAAAGGGTAACCACTCCACAAAAATTCTAAGATTCCCTGAGATTTCATAAAGATTTCCAATGATTCCCAACGAGTGCTTAACCCCACTAAAATTGTCTAAGAAGTAGACTGAAACTTTACTGCGACAAGTTTTCCACCCATATTTTTCTTCAATAGCTCAGTACTCAGACGCGGAGTTCTGACCTATTCTTATAACAGAAATGCAGACGAACCGAGGAGCGATTGCCCGCAAGCAGAATACATTTTTCATCTAGCTGCTTCACCCCCCCCCTCCCCCCCCCCCCCACTCAAGCAATTGTCCAAATGCCAGGGGCAGAAGCCATTTGGACAAACTCAAACTTTCAAACCACTCACAAGGAGTCTGGCTGAACATTTTCCAGCAGCGCTATGACAGCCCATGACCCCTGTCCTGAACTGAGAGAGAAACCAGTGATCCAAAAAAAACTGATATCCTTTGTGCCGTGTACCCTTATCAGGTGTCACACACTGAAGACTGAACATACATTCGCTATTTGTTTACGTTTTTCCTTCACACGTTTTGGGGGAAACTATTGGATATTTAAATGTTCTGAAATCTAACATGTCCTATTAACGGCCGAAATTTTACAGGCTGTGTTGTGATTTATGTCTAGAAAACAAAACATTTGACCGAAATTAACCGATCGTAAAATCACAACACAGCCTGTTAATTTCGGCCGTGATATAGACATATTATATCCCAGAACATTTTCAATAGTTTCCCCATAAAGTGTGCAGAAAAAAAACATAAGTAAAGACGACTGCGTGGACCCCCTTAAACTAGATAAAATGTTGTTTGCTTATATTTCTCAATGACATATTTCTCAGGAAGTTGTATAATTATTTGTTCTCAAATAGAACACATCAACTACTTCACAGAAGAGATATAATAATAATAATAATAATAATAATAATAATAATAATAATAATAAACGTGTATTGTATTCGTTTACATTTTCATTCAGTATTAACGCATAGCTGGACCTACCTACCTATCTACCTATAATACCTATCTATCTATATCTATATACCTGATACCTGATGGCATAATTAAGTGTTTTATTTGATTATAGTTTTCTCTAGTACGATTTCCCTTCTTCTGACAGTAGCAAATGTTTCAAGCCTTTCAAGAAGTTTTTGGTTGGTCAGATTTTTTTTTTTTTTAAACGATTGCTTCCCCCGCTGTTGAAAATAAAAATAATTTTAGCATTTTAAAAAAGTGCTGTTTTGTATTATTTGTTTTTTTAAGAACTGTAGGTCACTGGCAAGATTGTTTAAAAATTTTGGTCCAAAGAAGTGAAGGGATAATTGAAAATGGGTAGAAGTACAATGAGGCACAACAACTACTTGTCCCAGAATTTTTACTATAGTTCTCCCTTCAATTTAAATTTCTCCACATAAAACAATTAATTAATTTCCTGCAAATTAGGAGTAACAAATGACTCGACCCTAGAGGCACAAGTTGCAAACAGAATGAAGCATATCCCTACGGACTCCCCCCCCCCCCCCCTGAACACCCTTCCACCTACCCTTCCGCCCACACAAATTAGCTTCTGTTAGAACACTCGTACCTATTTCAACTCGACACCAATTTAAAGTCAGATTCTCAAAAAGGTAATTTGACTTTTTTTTACCTTTGACAAAAAGAGAAAACTTACTCAGCTGTTATGACGGAATATACATTTGTCATTTGTTTGTTTTTTCCGACCGTTTTTTGAGGACACCATTGGATATTTAAATTTACTGAAATAGGTAGAACATGAATGTCTTTTTTTTTTTACAACAAAATCACTCGATCGAAAAATCACAATGTAGCCAGTTAATTTCGGACGTAAAATAACATGTATTTCAGAACATTTAAATATTCAATAGTGTCCTCAAAAAATTGTGGGAAAAATCGTAAAAAAATAGCATAAATATTTGGTATATTCGGTCCATTTTCAAAGGAAGCTGCATCTGTTTGTTCTGAAAAATCACATGCCCTTTTAACGCCAGAAACTATAACAGTAAACAAAGCTGTGTTTTTAATAAAAGAGAAAAAGCTGCAGAGCTACAAAATTGCAGCTAGTCGTAAAATTGAGCTTTAATGTGGTGCAAGGGCCAGCTCGACAGTCACTGTTATTTTTCCGGTACAGAGAAATTCGTGTACACCCACTTTGAAACTACATAATCACGATTTTGCAGGCGAAATAAAATCCGTGTACACCGACTTTTATAATTTGCATAATCACAGTTTTTGCAGGCGCTAAGAAAAAAATTAATTGTTGTCAATTTTTCCGCAATTTCGCCTTTTTTCTGTGTGCCAAAGAGTTCTACAACAAGAAACCAACAGCTTCCGGGTTTAACTCTAATCGCTTTCACAGTTTAGCATGATAATGACTTGCCTGCAGGAAACTGCCGCTGTCAGTGCCACAGACGTTTCGTGTCGACTTAGCCTCAACATTTCGACAGTTAAAGGAAGGTGGGGAAACACCACAACACCTCCGCAAATTAGTTTCAATTATGCCTCCCCCCCCCCCCCCCCCTTCTAACAACAAAGACAACAGAAGTCGGCAAAATTATACGGGGAAATGGGTCACAAATTAATGAAATTCAAAATTCAAATTTTAAGGCATAAATACAGATGTTTACATAACTAGGGACGAAACTTTCATCTTTCATCGACTACCTGTTTATAATTTTGTAGGTTTTCAGTTATATAAATTCGGCTTAGTAGGTACACCTTTAAACTAGGGTGAAAGACAACTTCACAAAAATTTTTTTACACAAATCCGCTCGAGGAGTGCTGTCAGAAAACTAACTAAAAAGCTCCACAGAATTTTTATCAGATCCCAGTTTGTACCTACACATGCACGTAAAAAATTTTTAATAAAACACACGAGGAGGAACAATAAAATATAAAATACTTTCATGATAAGGAAAGTGGCCATAATTTATTATGCAGATTGTACTACTTTCATTTTACTACACATTCTAGTTGAAATATGAAAAGAAATAGCAGGTACGTCAGGGGGTTATTTCAACAATGGTCGCACATAAAACTGGGCACTCAACGGTTTCCATACTTTCAGGCTCTTTTCAATAAATTCTGCAAAGAGGCTCCAATGAAAGAAATTTTTACAGAAGTACAGAATGTTACAAATATCCCAGTCGGAGTGGATTTCTGAGTGAATACTGGGGGGGGGGGGGGGGCAATCCCAGCAACTATAGACCATTTCAAGAATTATCCATCGTGCTCAGCTGGCAGCACTACCAAAAACCAGCTCCCCACCCGTCGCGTCAGTACCTACACGTTGGGGACCCATATCAAAGGTGCATATCGATCACAAAAACTTCGACTGAATCGGGGTCGAACCGGACAAACATCAAGACCACACGGCCATCGAGGCTGTGGGTGGTTAAACCAAACTAAGGTTCTGAGTCGAAGAGAAGGAAAGAGCAAGGTTAGGTAAACTCCATGCAAGACAAATAGCGATCTGC
Organism: Mesopsocus fuscifrons; assembly: GCA_950004255.1. Lineage (NCBI taxonomy): Eukaryota > Metazoa > Arthropoda > Insecta > Psocodea > Mesopsocidae > Mesopsocus > Mesopsocus fuscifrons. Next base: position 5,381,113 of record OX465380.1, read on the forward strand.
AGGGAAATGGGCAGAAACAAGCTAACTACGAGCGGAAAGTCAGCAAGGTTCTAGATCGATGGCGCTTTACCAATTATTCTCCTTTACTCTCTCTCAAAAATAAACGGTTGTTTGAGAAAAAAGGATCAAGCGGTCTGACTCTGACAACACAATGCAAGGTCAGTTTGTCCTAAGACTCATTTAAATATTTACGATCCCACCATGCCCAGTTAAAATTAAACTGGAGATTTTGTCCTATGTTTACCATGTTAAATCTCCAGTTTAATTTTAACTGGGCATGCTGGGACGCACCCTTAAGCTGTCAAATCACGTCCACCATTTAAAATTTGCAATATTAATGAGCAGTCCAATTTTTAAAAAGGAGCGGTCTGTAGAACTATCAACGTGTGTCCTGGTTTCGAAACCAGGAAGTAGGCTTTAGCCTGAATGTCCTACGCGGTACATTCTCTAATTCCTTCTGAATCTTTCGCGTTTTGAACCACTGGACTGGGAAATGCAGAGTGTAATAACTAAAGGCCTCACCAATCGAAAGTGCGAAGTCTCCTAGGTAGGGGAGCCTCTTGCCGTTCCTCTCAAAACCATAACGAAAGTTGAAGTTTTGCTCTGTAGTAGAAAATAACAAGTAACAGAAAAAGTAAGTATAACTCTTTCTGCAGCCTCAGCTGGAGAAGCCTCACCTTTTCTCAGGTGTCTTTTGTTTCTGCAAATCACTTCAGGTCTCCCGAGGACAATTGAATAATAATAAATAGTTGTCACAGATCAAAATTTCAATTTTAGTAGCGAGAAAGATTCCCAGTAACTTTGCAAGCCCGTCAAAAGAAGAATTTTATGCCCCCTGCCGTATGTAGCGGTGGATCGATTTAGCTAGGAAAGCCGCACATCTCTGAGCAGCCAACCTAACCTAATGTCACAATAACAAAGAAGGAAGTGGAGGAGAAGTAAACGCATGGCTGCACCGCAACAGCCTTGACGAGCAAAGCCCTGCAGCAACATACACAGAGGTTGAACAATCAGCGAGAAGACTGACGTGCGCATCACAGAAAACATTTTCTTGTGGTACAATAAACCAAAATTTCCCCTCTATCATACAAGAAGTTGCGGGTGTGAGGCAGTCTGATGGTGTGACTTTTAAAATGGCATTTTCTCAAGACTGATTTTATCGAGGAGTTAACCACTCCAGCAGGTGTATTCCCTTTCTCGAACGCCAGAAAACCCACCCAACTAACACCTTCAAAATTTATTGTAAGAAGAACTGTTCTTCATATATTGCATCATGGCGTGCCTTATATTCTTACAATAAATTTTGAAGGTGTTAGTTGTGTGGGTTTTCTGGCGTTCGAGAAAGGGAATACACCAGCAGGAATATCGTTTGGAATCTCAAGCAATCATTGGAAATCTTTATGAAATCTCAGGGAATCTTGGAAATTTCTGGAGTAGTTAACTCTTCCGGGTGCATCTTTCCACGATTCTCGTTGAGAATCTCAGGAAATCTTCATGCAATCTCAAGCAATCTCTGGAGTGGTTGCCCCCTCGGATTTTTTCTTGAAGACAGAATTACCATGATCATAGTTAGTTAGTATCCTCCGTGATCAGCAGGCAGCACTACCAAATTACAGCTCCCCAGCCATCGTGTTATTACATGGTGGGGACCTACAGTTTTAGGTAGGTTCCGTTCAATTGACATATTGAACATATCAGAGGTGAATGCCGATTAAAAAAATTTCGAATGGATCGGGATCGAACCGGTGCGATCAGGCTTTCAGTTTCCAGAAGACCGTCTAGTCTAGAATATAGTCGAGGCTGTTGATCTTGCTCTTGGTTCACGAGAGTTACGCTGATAAGGTTAGTGATGCATTATCTCAGCATTGTATCTCAGACTGACTTGGGGGTGTGTTCGCCGACAAGTTGCTAACTTTGAGAAAGATTAACCCCAGTGGCACTTAAGGGAAACTTTTCGAGTTTATCTACTAAACGTGTCTAACCGGCATGCTTCGTCATTTCATGAGAATATTAAGCTCTTTTTAGGAAGATTTCGAGGGAACATAAGTCAGTTAGAGGTTCTTTTATACCTACAAATAATATTTTGTGCTGAAACTCACCTCTGGAGAAGCAGGTACAGCCCATGATGTATCCCATCATGAGGTACTATCCAGCAGACATTGGCCTCACGGGCTCTCGTCCTGTTGTCTGACATTCACACAACACCGCACTTAAACTGTAGGTCCCCACACAAATAAGTCAGCGTATCCAGTCGAAATAAACGCAAAAAAAAAAAATGCTACGGAGCTTCTAGTACTATGGCTTCAGCTATAGGTAGCGATCCAAAAAATTATAAAAACAAAGAGAAATCATTAGCGGACATCGGGTAAAATAAACGACGGAGGACGAAGCAGGAGACTGGCCAATATTTTTCATGAAAAAAGAAAATGGAGGTTTATGAAACCTGATGAGCGATCATGACAGCCCCCACTCTCTCCAGCCTGTCATTACTTCTTATCGACATTTTCAAAATGGTCCTTCCTTCAACACCGTCATCACTGTTGTCATTAGTCCACAAATCCAAGTCCCGTGAGATTCTAGTACAGTCTACAGAAGGCTCGTACAATTCTTGCGAAAAAACTTTCAGGAGTTTGGAACAGAAAATGGATGGTTAGTATCCCATCCCACAAAAATTTTCCCCTTGTACAGAGGAGATGACTTCCCCCGAATGCCAACCTCAACCTACTACGCCTACAGCCTCGCTGAGTCAGCAGTAAGGCTCACGGTTCAAGGCCAAAAACAAACCTGACGCGGGAAATCTGTTTTGAGAAGTTGCAAAGCGCAAAAGAGGGAGAAGTGACAACAATGGTGAAGAGAGACAGGTTATGAATGGTGAATTACAACAGCGAAACAGGGAGCCATAAATCATGCACAAAATGAGACAAGTTGTGTGCTTCGTAAACAAGGTCTGTGTACTGCCGAGGTTGTTTAGTTTCATCATCATCTATCACACTGGCAAATAGAAGTCTTCGTATCCCAACACTTTGATTCGTCAGTGTGATATGACGTCACTGGGAGGCCCTACCTCAAGCTCAAACGAGACAACCGCAGTAGAGAATAATTAACAGATCCTCCCTCGTACTTCTGTCCTACCCCATTTAATCTCTAGACACCAGGCGTCTTCGATCCATTATTAGGAGTCACACGAAAAGGGGCTCGGGTGCCATGAAGATTCAAAAAGAAGACAGATAAGATTCGAACTGAAGTTAAAAATGTTTTCATTGCTGATGAACTCTTATAATCAAGTTTTGGAGTTTTCCGCGATGTGGCCTCGTTGAGTCTCAAGGGGCCTTTGTTAAAAAAATGGATGCAGCATTGGAATTCTGTAGAGTGACTTTTCAGATAAAAATATGAGATCCTCTCAGTCATCCAAAGGGTTCACACCAATTTTTTTTATTATTTTTCATGGTGAGCAAGACACTTTTTGGGCAGACACTACCACTGTGACCCTTTATGCACCGACAGCCTCGGACTCTACAAGCTACCCGTACTATTCAAGCTCGTGCCTTATCCAATATTAAGCCGAAAAAGAGTTCAGAGCGTTTACGAAAAATCGAAATTTTGAACTATGACATTACTTTCGTAGCTAGGGAATTTACCCAGCGTAATTCTAGGGATAAAATGGCAGGGTACTTCGGTACAATTTTTGTACTCGAGGAAACCGAGAAACATAATCTGCAGTTTTCATTTAGCGTCAACCCTTATGTGAGGGATAACGGAGACTGCTGGTGGCGACCAAGCCAGATCGACGTCGAGTTATGGGCCGTTTTATGATCGTCAGATAAACAGACATCACCTATATACGCTATCAACAACAGCACCGGCTTGCCCGTTAGAGTGGTCTAATGGGGGTTGGGCTTTTCTACTCATACGGTACCTAAATTTCTGACTACAACACGGAAGTAAAAAATTTATGTGGAAAAGTAAAGAAATAGCAGAACACTGAGATGGAAAAATCGCCAGGTTCCGAGTTACAAATCAAAATTCCCAATGTGTCACGTCTGAGCAATTCCTTCCCGAAACCCCTTCTTGAAATGGGGGACGGGGGGTTGGGGCAGCCGGGCAGCTCAACTTATAGTCGATAAACCCAAGCTAAACCATAGCATAGCCTAGCGTGTCAGATCACAAAAACAGCTGAGTCAGCTTAATCGATCCTTTAGCTTATACAATTAAGGACATACAATAGCAAGGATCAGACTCGCATGCGAAAACCTTCCCCCTACGACAAACTACTTATTCGCATTTCGTTTACTTTAATTATTTAATTTAGCGAATGGACTAGGACTAGGAGGTTTAAGGGGTGGTTTATCTAAACTTTAACACTCCGTTAAACAGCGGGCCTATTATGGATCTCGTATCACGCGAAACACGCATTTTTTCCACGCAGATATCACGAAAAATTGATTTTGAGATTACGGATCGGTTTTTGACGGAAGGCGACCGCCCTTTTACCACGAAAAACTACCGCCACCTCTGCTAGGTGGCGGTAGGAAGCGGTAACAAGGTTTTGGAGTGTGAAAAATGCTATTGTGTGTTTTATTTTTATATTTTGCATGCTAAAAAAAAGAATTTACAATTTCAAAACTTCAAATACACGCTCTTTGGTTTGTTTTGTTTACTTTCCAGTTATGGTTAAAATGAAATTAAAAAATGATATTTTAATGTTTTGTACTCAATAAATTAAATAATATTACATTTTAAACTGTTTTTGAAGTTAAAACTCTGAAGATTATGAGTTATTGAAGATTTGCGACGATTTTAAGTGAGCCAAACAAAAGACTGTCGGAAAACGCGGCGGTAGCTACCGCCGGCGTCTTAGTTATCACGAAAAGATCCATAATCGCAGTTTTGAGATGCCCGCGGTATCTAAATGGCGTGTTTTGCGTGAAAGCGCAGTTATCACGATTTTTAGTACACGATCCGTAATAGCACTGCAGGACACTTGAAATCGACCTCTGATAACGCTAAATTTAACTGAGAGGGTTGTTCAATCGACCCTTGCTAAGGACCTTATTTCTTTGCGTAACTAAGGCTGGATTTCACCACTTTAACGTGAAGACTATCGTGTACACAATAGCGCTATCGTTTCGGTAAAAAATGTTAACGGCTTTCACCATGCACCCTTACCGTTTCGTTAGCTTCGAGTGGATTTTCCGTGCGTTACCGAAAACGATAATTTTCATACCTGCGACTCATTTGGTGTAGTCTAATGTAGTCTAACCAACATTTTAACTTCTTTCCCCGAAAAAATAGTTTTTTCACGTTTATTTCCACTTTTAGGTTGAAATTGTTGAAATAAATTTGACGTAAACAAAGCAGGCGAATTCTATTGACACAACAAAACCTAACGAGAGGATGCCTGCTTTTTCGAATCGATAGCTATTCGAACGTTAAAAGGCACTATCGTGAGGTGGTGAAATTCAGCCTAAGCCCCAATAAATTCATAAATACACGAATAGGTTTGTCAAGTAATACGGTAATAAATTTAACCAATAATAGGCATGCAAATAAACAAAAGCGCCTGCAAAATCAATGTCTACTATATCCTTACATTACTGCCCTATCGTAGTATGACTACAATTCTGCAGGGAAAAACGAAACCACTCAAAACTAGTTCTTTGTTTACACCAATGATTCACTTATTGGGGGAAGAAGGAGATCAACAAATGACTGAAACATCACAAAACCGCCATTTGTAAACAAACCAAATGTATCACCCTGGAACTCTCTGAACTGTTCCGAACTTCACCCACGAATTTCACAGAAATATCAACCCTAAAGTCCGCGGTTTGAATTTAGGGGTTAAAAATCAGGGGAAACCTTCACATAAAATGGCGCAAAAATGGGAATGAAACTGGCTGTGGTGTCGGTTCTGTAAAAACTAGGTCGAAATCCCCATAACGAGAAAGGCGGGACTGTGAACGCCTGCGTCGCAGCCACCCCTCCCGGCCGAACGGCTCCGGGGTGGCCCGAAACATTCCGGAAACACCCGAACACGAACCTTTATATACTTGGCCATTATTTTGCTGACAGCAACCGCAACGAGACTAATTACTGCATTTTACTCGTTAACTCTATGTACATAAGAATAACAATTATATTCATTTTCTGTAGGTCAAATTGATGAATTAATTTAAGAAGATACAATCGCCAACGGAATGTTTTTTCTATCACCAACATCAAGAAGCTTTTGGAAATAAATCGATTGGGGTAAGACACTGAACTGCGAAGTAGGGGAGTCAGGTTCTATTTCAGACCGATCGAGACTTTTCCCCGGTCCCGGTCATTGATACTACAGGCACACAGGCTACCTCTCATGAAAGAAGCTGCCATGCCGTTCACTTCATCGCAGACCAGGTAGCATGGTAGGTTGGCTAGTACGTACAACGTATATCGAACTAAACCCACATACACTGCGGTGCAAGGGATAAGGAAATGCCTGAGGCGACGACCCAGCAAGTGGCAGGGTGACCAAAACAACTCCACCCCAGTGTAGGCAGGTGATGTCACACCACCGGTTATTCCTATTACACTTTGGTCACCCTGCCACTTGCTGGGTCGTCGCCTCAGGCATTTCTTTATCCCTTGCACCCAAATATAGAAGGTACAATAATTTCGATATTTTCAAATCTACGGAAAAGTGAACTGTAAATAGTCCAGTAACAGGTGGAATGTTTTTCGCAGAGCATCATTCACATTCAGTCCCGAGAACAGGCGGCGTACATTAAACAAAGCCCACAGCCCACGGCGTCTGGTCAAACAAATATCACGAATATCCGACAGCATCGACCATTCAATGAAGAAACAACTATGCTCCTCATCAATTCCGGATCCGATTTTTTTTTTTACAGAAAAATGTAGCCGGAACACCTTATCGGAAACTGCCCTGCATTTATTTTTGTTTGGTATCTATTTTAATACAATTGCACCACACATTGTTCACGTTTTTTCGGCCATTTTTTTTGGAGGAAACTGTTGGAAATTTAAATGCATTGTGATTATAAGTACGAGTGATTTCTCGATCGTAAAGTTACAATACAGCCAGTTTATTTCTGACGTAAAAATTTTAAATATCCAGCAATTTCCCCAAAAGTCGAAAAAAAGGTAAACAATTAGAAAATTAATACTTATTACGTCTTAATAACTAAAAATTTACCTTGATTGCTGGGGACTGGGCAGGTGTAGGGGGCGGTGGCCGCTTGAGGTGACAGGGTGAGGGAAAGAGGCCCGTTACTAACTGGCGTCTCTCCTGATTCACCAACTATAACAAAAATAAACACAAATCATTATTATAAACATTACCAAACAAGTGAATATTCAAAACTTTGTGTTTACATCTTCCTGGTATCTTTACTTGGAAAGCAGTGGGAGTTTTTTTGTTCTGACAGATCAAATAAAGCCAAATTGGTGCAACCAATTTTCTGAGTTAAAAAATATTATAGTTCAAAACAAAACACATCCATCCGTCTCATTTTTTATGAATTTTTATGTTGTTCCCGGAAATTCTCGGGTTGGAAGGAAGCTTAAGAAGCTAAGAAAGAAGCAGTTTTCCAGACAATGCAAATTCCGAAAAGACGGGGGGGGGTTTGCGACGGAAACTCCTTCATAGAATCGTAGGTAGAGCTTTATGTATCGGATGTCCCTGGCAACACGAACCCACACTATGTATTTTGGACCTAAGCATATAGGTATAGGTCTGTATAGGTGTATCTACAAGGAGTAGATATCTATTTCTCCGTTATTTTTTTAAATTAAATTTCTTGAACGATTTATTTTTGGACGAACACAATATTATTAAAGATGAACCATTAATCTTGGAATTGTCACAGGGCGTAGCAGGCCTTATCTAGCCCCAGCCAAAAACCCGAAACGTAGAATGGATCGGTGCCGAGAGCCTGGAACCTTGGCTACCCGCCAAAACCCAATACAGGGAGGGTCAAACCAAAAAATGTTGGAGAAATCCAGACGCCCTAGTGGCGGGCGCGGGAACCTTCACCTTGAGGTTAGTTTCAAAGCTCACCACCAGGCGGCTATTGCTGTCGCTTGATCAGCAACCCGGAAATTCCCACTGCCTAGCAGCTGACCTCTTTCGCTCAGCAACACAAAGCTGCCCTAATTTTTTGGCAAAAATATAAAACTTTGACCTAGAATTTGGGATTTTTGTTTTTTAATGATCAGATATTTTAGTGGAGTGTTCAGCACTCGGACAAAACTAGGACCTATATCCAGCAAGTCCTGTTTAAAATTTTGAAAAGTTAAGCTAGAAGACCTGGGACGAATTGCTGACCACATACCACGCGTCCTGGACGGCGGTTCTGGTGTGTTGGCGTCCCTTGATGCCTTCCCGTCATTCCTGAGATGCAATTCCAGCTCCTCCACTCCAGAACTTAGTCCAGCAGGTCTTGCTAGGCTGGATCATCTTTGACCCGAAGTTCTACCTTTCACTGACTGTCTATGTCAGGGTTTTGACACTCACAGTCTATGGCATATATATGTAAGTGTGCGTACCTGTAGCAGGAAGTGGTAAGGACGGACTCTCTGGAAGCAAGATACCCTTCTGCACCAGCTCATCACGGTTGGCACGGACGGAGATTTTCCTTTCCAAGGCTGTAAAATCACAGAAAGAGAGTTATCAATTATATTCTATCAGTGACTCTGTTACGGTTCGCCTAGTGATAAGTTATAGCGGAACGAACAAATACCATTGGAAGACTAGCTAAGCGCCAGCTCCAAACAGACTAGTAGGCCCATCGGCAAAGGCAGGACACAACTTAATATTGATATTTACCGTTACCAAAGATGCTATCGCAACAATTAAGAGGACGCTATACCTGACGATACATTTTTTGCCGCCCATAAGATTAACATTGCGAGCGGCGATTCATTTTCAAGGTTTACCCTTGGTTGGAAAGACACAAAATTTTGCCTTTACCTAGCCCTGACAATGTTCTAGGTCGTGTTCGAAGCAGATTTCCTAATTTCTCACTGGTTTCTTTTATTGCAAGTGTTTTGCAAATGCTAGCATCGCATACCACAAGAAAAGTGCTGTATCTCGAAAACCAGTAAAAAAAATGGGGAATCTGCTTCAAACACTCCCTAGAACATTGTTAGGGCTAGGTACAGGCAAAATTTTGTGTCTTTCCAACCAAGGGTAAACCTTGAAAATGAATCGCCGCTCGCAATGTTAATATTATGGGCGGCAAAAAATGCACCGTCAGGTATAGCGGACCCTTAACCAAGTATGGTTATTGAAACCCACTATGGACATCCATGATCCCAACAAAAAATCTGTGCTACCGGGATTCGAACCCGGGACCCTCTCGTTACAAGTCCTGTGTTTGACCACAAGACCAGAAAAAACTTTTACGATTTTTGGATCGGATTGCTAATTTTTGTGAAGCAAATGATGGAACACACCCAGAATATCAAGAGTTTCTCCATTTGCCATACATTCTCATGAAAATAAAACAAAGTCTGAATCTGATTACGGCACTGAAAGTGGAAATCTTGAAAATGTCTGAAAACATTTCCTGAAAAGTTATTGGAGTGCACAAGAAATGGAATAGCATTGTTCTACAAACCCACTTTTCCATTCTCCACGCTGTTCTCTAGTACACTTGAAATCTTTCTTAGCACTAAAGCATTACACGTACTTAGGGAAACACTTAGGTTTCTTGCATCCTGTATGTCGTGTGCTGAATTATTACAGTTTCCTTCCTTATCTCGGTAAGCAGAAGAAAAATGGCAAGTGGGTTGCCAGTTCTAATTTGCTAAGAATCTATATGCCTACCAAGTATTTACCAACCAAGTCATTTTAATGAATTTGTGCTTAGTTCATGTACACTGTTTTTATTGCAATAAGGAGGTTAGTTTCGATGATAATATGAGAAAAAGTGCTTTGTTTTGGTCCAGGTGAATGTAGGTAAATAACCATCAGTCAACCCATGTCCCATGTCATCTTAAGGTTTTCGTTATAGAGAACAGAAATACTTACACCTAGAAGCAGCCTCAAACTTGTCGGATTTCTTTCTTCTTTTCCACTTCCAGGGTTTGAATAGTCTTCCTAATGCTGAGAATTTGCTTTTTCGTTCTAGAGGAGGTGTCCTTACTGTAGATCCTAAACTATTCGTACGAAGCGCCGCTCCGTTCTTTTTTGCTGAAACAAAAAATAAAAAATACATTGTAGTAATATAATATTATAGTCATGGTTAGACCGAGGCTGTGGTGGTTCAGAACCCAGCTAAAAGTTGGGGTTATTACATGGTAGAATTGCTGGGGAGATAGTATTTGGTCGTGGAGATAAGCACAATGATTCAATCAAATTTATAAAAAAAAGAAAAAAAAAGAAAAAGCTGCTTACTTCCAAAAAAATAATCCAACTTGACCAACAAACACCGCTAAGCAAATTTTCGATCTTTCCTTCGGCAGGGAGAGGTATTTCGTACTATAAACCAAAAGGACGAAGGATCTAGATTTGTCCTTGTGACTCTTACCCGATTCTGACCTTATCATCCCCTAGGGTATACGGTTCACGACACGTACGGCAAAGAAGTACCTCCCCTTTCCAACCCTCTGAACCAGTCAGCACGTTCAAAAACAATTCAGCAACAAACAAAAAGTCATGTGGAAAACTATCAAATTTTCCCAGATGCCTCATATAATAGATTGAGATGGGCAAAAAGTAGCTGGGCAGCAACACACCATCAGCAGTGAGAGCACGTAACGGCCATATAGCTGACTCATCACCTGAGTCCATCGTAAAAATTTCCCGCGATGCAGTTAGAGCACGGAACGCTGGAAAACCATCACAGGTGAGACTGCGTGTTACCGACTTTTCACAACCAGTTACCTTTTTAGTAATTTTAGAAATTTACACCCTAATTTGCTTTTATTATCCTCACCCTTTTTATTAGCGGATTAAAAATTGTGGTGACATTTGGCTTGTCAAGATATCGTTATATTTAGAGAAGAGAGCCGGCTCGATACCGGTCGTACCAAAGTTTTTCTAATCGGCATTCACCTCTGAGATGTTCAGTGTCTCAAGAAAAATCGAGGGGGGTAACCACTCCAGAGATTCCTTGAGGTTCCACTGAGATTCCATAAAAATTTCCAAAGATTCCCAACGACATTCATAGAAAGATGAACCCCGAAGGGGTAACCACTCCAAAAAATTCCAAGATTCCCTGAGATTTCCAATGATTCCTAACGAGTGGTTAACCCCTCGAGAAAAATGTATACTGAGGCAAGGGTCCAGTGTATATAAATAGAGAAGAGGAAAAAATAGCAGACCATCCAACCGCACCCTAACTCTCAACCTGCGGAAACTATCACAAGGTGGTAGGTTGCGCAAAACATAAAACTCCTGAAAGCTCGTACGAGGAAGCACCAAGCTATAAATCAAAATGCACACATTCGCTTCAGAGTCAACGGTCAATTTTAGAAAATTAAAAAACTTTCCCGAAAAATCAGCAATTCCACTTTTGGAAACTCAAACCCACCACGTGGGGTTATTCAAAAATCAATAAAATAAGTTTTCTGGAATTGTGTCAAAAAATCACTACGAAAATTTTTGAAAGGGAATATCTGAGGCTACGTCTATACTCAGCGAAACCCTGACTCATTCCAACCAATAATAATAATAATTTTAATAAAAAACTGCGCTTCAGAAGAATGAGATAAATGGTTTTGGAATAGATACGAAGGTATACGTACAGTGGGTGCAATTATTGGCAGCTCCAGTGATTAACCCATGAGCGCTATCACACAACATTGGTGGTACTTTCATCGTGATATTTCAGTTATGATCTTGTGATAGAAATCTTTCTATCACAACACAAAACTTAAAAACTTCTTCCGTGATAAGTGGTCTGATTTTTCACCCTGATATCGCAAAACTAGGTCCAATTTTATCAGTCTTAACTACTTTGCTATCGTGATCAAATTAACTTGTTATGTTCGAACGGTATACCTAACTGAAATTGAGGTGCCTGTCTTGGGGTTAAAACGTAACTCTGAAAGGAAGATGAAGAATCAGCACTTAGGTACAGGCTGAGTACCCAGCGAATTGGAGTGGTCAATAGAAAGCAGTAACGACTGTCAATGGGTCGTCTAAATTTGCTCGCTATAGAGAGGTTTTCGTTTAAATCCGACTTTTAACTTTTAGGTTCCTAACGGGTTCTAATGTATACACAGCCCAGACGGGCATCAAGCGGATATGAGTTAGGAATATGATGAGTCAGTCAGCGAATGTTCAGCGGTGTGGAAGGGTCAGCCATCAGAGCAGCCAGCTTAACGTTGGGCTTTGCTGACGATGCTTTACTACCGCCTGTAAGATTAACATTTTGACCCAGCGAACAGTGAATTATTTTAAAAATTTTCCCTTGCCTGGAAATACTCCTAATTTGCCTCAGTGGCTTTCCCGGCCACCTGGCCAAGCCTCCCAGAGGAAGGGTGAGATATTCAGTGAGTCGCGATCTCGCTCGTATTACGGCCGACTGCTGACGAACGACGGGATATTTGCGAGAGTGAAATACTCTGGCTGTCAGGTCCACTTTCCACTTTCTTAAAAGGGATTATTTTTTCCTCCAGGGCTTCGATCAGAACCAAAAGCAGGAGACCTAAACCCCCACCCCGGCACTTCGGGCCAGTCGGCAATTCTACATAGGGATGCAGTGGGGGCACAGACGGTAGAGCTTGCCGACAGTTGCCATGGTAACGCTCCCCCATCTCTAACGCCCCATGTCCTTGTCCCCCCTTCCCCCACAGGCAGCCCTCTCACAGCCCTACGCTAGGCAAACCGGCAAAGAGCTCGCGAAATATGAGCCCTTGCTTGAGGAAACACTTGAGTCGCATCATCATACATGTGTTTCTGCATATCTCAGAGGAATAAAGTGCTCCCGAGTGCCGTGGAACTTCACTCTCGGGAGAATTAAAAAAAACTCAAAATTAAAAACTTTTCTCATAAACCCATTTGTTCTGTCTTCATGTTAGGTATTCTCCCCCAGTTTTTGATAGCAAGAATTACGTGCTGTACCTCCCAAATCCAACGAAGGGTTTGGAATAATATCAGGGTGACAATGCGAAAGCGGAAATACATCCGTCGACGTCATTAATTTGACCTTCAAGTTTCCGTATAAGGGTGCCTGTCATCACTTCCTAACCATGCAGGTAAAGTTGGTAAATTAATCTTCCCGAAAAAGTAGCCGTGAACTATAACTTGCCGATAAGGGTGCTATCGGTAGGATGGTGAAAAGCACCAAATTTTCTTTTCCGGAGGATAACGCTACAGCGAACTTTTAGGGGTAGTTTTATAGTAGGCTTTATAGGAACGGATGAACTTCACCTTAAGGGTCCGCTATACCTGACGATGCATTTTTTGCCGCCCATAAGATTAACATTGCGAGCGGCGATTCATTTTCAAGGTTTACCCTTGGTTGGAAAGACACAAAGTTTTGCCTGTACCTAGCCCTAACAATGTTCTAGGGAGTGTTCGAAGCAGATTTCCCAGTTTTTACTGGTTTTCGAGATACAGCACTTTTCTTGAGGTATGCGATGCTAGCATTTGCAAAACAGTTGCAATAAAAGAAACCAGTGAGAAATTGGGAAATCTGCTTCGAACACTCCCTAGAACATTGGTAGGGCAAGGTACAGGCAAAATTTTGTGTCTTTCCAACCAAGGGTAAACCTTGAAAATGAATCGCCGCTCGCAATGTTAATCTTATGGGCGGCAAAAAATGCACCGTCAGGTATAGCGCCCTCTTAAGACGATGAAAAGATTTAAGTGAACAGTTATTATTTTTCCCATCAAGAAATGGTTCAGACTTTGAACTATACTTCAGTTACTGGAATAGCCTGCGGAGGTGAAAAATATATATTTAATTGCTCTCTTTATTATACTGATACTACAAAGTTCAAGATCATTTCACGCCGCCTGAACCCTGAACGTATTAACTTACATTAAAACCCCAAGTTTTTCAGACGATGGGACGTGAAGGCGCTTGAAAAACATCCAGAACTTTCAAACGCAAAAAAATCAAAATAATAACAAAAACTTGCCACAAAGCACCAAAAAATGAAAAGTAATATTTTTAACATCTGCGCCCTGAGACTTACTAATTTCAAAAGTTCAGCCACAACATTTTCCAAGCCCTCTTTCGCCCTCCACACCCGATTTCTTCGAGCCTGATTTACTGTGGGACAAAATGACCAAACTCCATCTCAATCTTCACCGCGCTGATTCCGTTTCTCCCCCTTCCGTGTCGATGGTAATGAGAGATAAGAGCGAGAGCAGGGCGGGGAGGAAGAACACGCCCCTCGATTCCAGTAATTGATTCCACATTTTCAAAAGGAACAATCGCTGACCCCATCTGCAGTATGGAGGATTTAGTGAAAATCACGCCCGACAAATGAGCTTCCCTGAATGACTAGGGAAGGAACCGAGGCGAGGAACTGGGCGTGGAAAAGTTGACAAATTACGGTTACCATTTATTTTAAGGGTCCGCTATACCTGACGGTGCATTTTTTGCCGCCCATAAGATTAACATTGCGAGCGGCGATTCATTTTCAAGGTTGACCCTTGGTTGGAAAGACACAAAGTTTTGCCTGTACCTAGCCCTAACAATGTTCTAGGGAGTGTTCGAAGCAGATTTCCCATTTTTTTTACTGGTTTTCGAGATAGAGCACTTTTCTTCACGTATGCGATGCTAGCATTTGCAAAACAGTTGCAATAAAAGAAACCAGTGAGAAATTGAGAAATCTGCTTCGAACACTCCCTAGAACATAGTTAGGGCTAGGTACAGGCAAAATTTTGTGTCTTCCCAACCAAGGGTAAACCTTGAAAATGAATCGCCGCTCGCAATGTTAATCTTATGGGCGGCAAAAAATGCATCGTCAGGTATAGCGTCCTCTTAATGTGTTAGACAGAAATCTAGAACTCGTCTCTCTCTATAACGACCGCCAAGGGACCATGCAAATTTGCTCGCTATAAAGAGAGGGCTTCAAAATAAGTCGTCAGGGTTTGTAAAGGCACTATAGCCTTCGTTCGTTAAAGAGAGGTTTTCGTTATAATAAATCTTTATAACAATGGAAACTGATTCAGAATTTAACAACCGAGTAATTTTTCAACCCTCAAAACAATACGGCTAACGGAGTCTACGCATTTTATGAGGATACTATTGGCTACTGAAATGTTCTGAAAAATGATATGACTTTTTAACGGCCGAAATTAACAGATCGTAAAATCCACAACACAGCCTGTTAATTTCGTCCGTTAAAAAGACTTATTATATTTCAGAACATTCAAATACCCAATAGTATCCTCATATGCAGAAAAATACGTACGACTGCGTAGACGCAATTTTTCAAGCATTGTTAAACTTTCTTCAGATTTGATTGTAACGTCAATGATACGTCACTCACAAGTGAAAGGTAAATACAATAACTGAGTGGGTATGGATAGGTAAACGGTTTCACTGTACATACAACTGTGGTTTACTGGACAAAGAGAGTGACATCCGATCAGTAGCAATAACAATTAGTTACACATGTAACTTTCGCTTTAACCGCTTCGTTACATTTTATTGCTCATGTCGGGACGTTTCTAATGGCAGTGATGATACCAGTTTCATCCTAAGGGCCCTATTACCCTGCTCATATTCTAGCGAGGAGGTGACCACTCCAGAGATTCCTTGAGATTCCCTGAGATTCCATAAAGATTTCCAAAGATTCTCAACGATATTCATAGAAAGATGAACCCCGAAGGGGTAACCACTCCAAAAAAAATTCCAAGATTCCCTGAGATTCCATAAAGACTTCCAAAGATTCTCAACGATATTCATAGAAAGATGAACCCCGAAGGGGTAACCACTCCAAAAAAATTCCAAGATTCCCTGAGATTTTATAAAGATTTCCAATGATTCCAAACGAGATTCCCGACGAGTGGTTAACCCCTCGTATTCTAGGTATCCAGAAAAAATGAAAATGACCATTTACATACGAAGCCAACGTAATTTCGTCCAAGAAAATTTGCTAGTCCGGAGAAATAAGAAAGTTTCTTACATGTCAAAATTTAGTCTTGGACAACTTATAAAAAATCTTCTTCCAGAAAAAAATTTCGTATTCCGAATGTACCCGCGGTTTCGCTTTAAAAATAGCACGGTACAGCTACAGCAATTTAAGTACAGTAGTCCTCCTTATAACGGCCGACGAAGGACCATGCAAATTTGCTCGCTATATAGAGAGTTTGCTGTGGAGAGTCAGGGTTTGTCGAAGGACTCTATATCGTTTTACTCGTTATAGAGAATGACGACTACGCTTAAAATATAAACGCGGAGAATAGAAATTTTTAGATGCTGCTTCATAGTGGATAGTGGGTTTAAAAAAATAAATATTGGTGGGTGAATTGAAAAAAAAAAAAAAAAAAAAAAAAACCCTTACATAGGTAGGTACTTTCCGAAAATATGGCGAGTATTCAGTACAAGGAAGTTCGGAAAGTGTTGTTATCTTCGTGATATGGTATGTGATGGTTAGCCCATAAACCGGAACGTAATGCGGAGTATGTAGTTTGCTCGCTGACCTAGAGATAGACATGTTCGTGTTATGCCTTAATGCCGGTTTGCCAAGCCGGCCGCGTTCCTACGTGTACTCCCAAGCCTTCTCCCTTGCCTTCTGCTAATGTCTTAAGGGTCCGCTATACCTGACGGTGCATTTTTCGCCGCCCATAAGATTAACATTGTGAGCGGCGATTCATTTTCAAGGTTTACCCTTGGTTGGAAAGACACAAAATTTTGCCTGTACCTAGCCCTAACAATGTTCTAGGGAGTGTTCGAAGCAGATTTCCCATTTTTTTTACTGGTTTTCGAGATACAGCACTTTTCTTGAGGTATGCGATGCTAGCATTTGCAAAACAGTTGCAATAAAAGAAACCAGACTCTAAATCATCGTGAATCATGAAAACTGACCAAGGGAGCTGAAAAACAGTATTATCTATTACTGAAAGCAGCTTGCTTTGAAAAAACTGAAGAACCTACAGCGAAAATGGAAGATCCCAGCAAAAACAACTATAGAAACAAGCGAAAATAGAAAATAAATTTCTGGCAATTAGCTTTGCAATTCACGCAGGTATTTTGCTTTGTAAAATTGGGTTTGCTCCTCTCCATTCAGAAAGGTGACTAATAAAAGATACTGAACCGTGAAGGGATGAGGTACGAGGGTATTTCCCTTTGTATCTGAAGCAGGCGTTATTAATTTTCATTTCAAGCGAAAGGAGGGAAGTCTCCCGGCATGGAGGATGCCGTGCTGTGTGTACTCTCTATTGCTTCGGAGCACGAGATTTCCGTCCCATTCATAAACCGGTATACTACAGAAGTGCTTACAAATGCCCAAGCGGTCAAGGGAATCCAAGAAATCCGGGTTCGAATCCTGGCGAATGCAATATTTTACGCCTACCCAAACTCTCTTGTGAGACGAACGATTATGACAGATTCAAGAACATTTCAAATGTTTCACAGGTCCCAAAAAAAAATTGCAATATTGTAGCAATATCCAGAGTGTTGCTGGAGTATTTTCCATTGCATACATGAATAATTTTTTTCAATCAGGTAGACCCTCTCTATGTGACGTAATTCCAGCAGGTGTATTCCCACTATATGATGCAGATACAGCAATTTCCACTGTCGAGGCGTACAACGACAACCAAAATTCTGATCAGAAAAGGTGAAAATCTAAAAAAATTCTATAGGACGTTGTTGAGGACACCGCTCTGCAAAAATTCTCAAGGAAAAAAAAAAGAATTCTCAGCCCCAGTGGGCGGAGGAAAAGCCCAGGCTTAAAATTTATTAATGAACTGTCGGTGACACCTTAGGCCGACTTAGCACTTTATGGCCGTGCCAAAAGCACTTAGATACTCCAAAGCAGAAGAAGGTAAAGACACGCACCTGTTTAGGTTCCCACAGCGTGGCATGATCAAATGAATTAGTTCCACTAGCACAGGTTGGTGTATAACGGGCCTTGGAGTGCCCCATACACATTGCAAGGTAATCGCAATGCAGGTCGAGGGGCATCGGATCACAATTTTCATTATGAATTATCGACGGGGTAACCACTCAAGAGATTGCTTAAGATTGCATAAAGATTTATAAAGATTTCCTGAGATTCTCAACGAGATTCGTAGAAAAATGCACCACAAAGGGTTAACTACTCCAGAAATTTCCAAGATTTCCTGAGATGTCATAATGATTTCCAATGATTGCCTGAGATTTCCAACGAGATTCCCCTCGTGAATTATCAAGAAAGATGATGAAAATACAGCTGGGCAGGTAAAGGGAAGAAATTAGATCAATTATCCACTAACTAAGTACCTGCCGTAACTTTTGAAGAGACGTTTTACCGAGAGGTTTAAGAAATTGCACGTGAGAGAAAAAAATCAAACGACGTAAGAACCCACGACCTTCTGATTGCCGGTAAAGTGGCTCTAAAGCTACAGTATAAGTGTAATTGGAAGTTAATACAATGTTTAGATTACTGACTTAAACCTGGCAATGACTCGGCCACTTAACAAAGGATCGTCAAATCTACTCCAAGGCTGGATCCCACCATCATCGGTTAATAGATAAACTCCCGTTAAATTGGTTTTAACCATGAACCAATTGGAATTCAACCTCTAACCGAGTATGGTAGGATCGAACCTATGTCTTTTGGTTCTTGCAGCTGACTCAAGTGGCCCGAAGGACCATTTTGAAGGGGACTTTCGGTCGATAAAAGCCGATAAAGGTGTGGTGTCACGATGTCGTGTTGTCAACTAAACGCGACCTCCATTATGTCACCTGTCCGCGCTGCTGCCACTCTCGTGTCATTTTGCACTAACCCCGGCTTTCCACTGTAAACACTTTTTATTTTTAGAAATTCTGGCTAACGACACTGAAGCAAAATGCGACAGTAAAAAAAAATCTATTTTGAAAGTTTTTTTTTTCAAGTCCAAAAAAGTGGCTGCAACGAATTTTTTTCAGGACTAAATAAACAGTAAACGAAGCTAACAATCCAACAGTGTTGGAAGTGCTGAAGCGTCGAAGAAGCTTTAAGGAGCAAAAAAGAAACGTAAAAGAGCAAAAAGAAAGACAATTTCACAAAGTTTCAATACTCTGGGAACGAAGGTAATCAAAATAATAAAGTGATAGCCCAACGGCGTCGGGATCGTGCAAATTACTTGGGTAACAGTTAAAAAACGTAAGAAAGAAGCCCATTCAAAAAACTTTAGTCATAAAAAGGGATAACAATGAGTCCAAAAAAAATATTGTTAATTTGGGGTAGAGCCCTTTAAGTTCTTAAAAACTCCTTCAGTTCTGACAGTATTTATTATAACAATACTACCACACAAAAGCCTTGTTCATCATTGTAAAATTACACTAACGAGAAGAAAATGGACGCCTTCGCTATTTCCATTTATAAAGTTAAAATGTTTTGCTATTAATGTAATGAGCCGGACATCAACTGCAGCAGAGAGCAATTTGTGACGTTAAAAAGACGTAGGTAGTGTATTTCAGAACAATTAAATATCCAATATTTTCCTCATAAAGTGCGAATAAAAAAAAACGTAAACAAACACGACTGGTCACTCGTAAGAACAGCATCCCCCGTGGGGGTAACCACTCCAGAGATTCCTTGAGATTCCATAAAGATTTCCAAAGATTCTCAACGATATTCATAGACAGATGAACCCCGAAGGGGTAACCACTCCAAAAAAATTCCAAGATTCCCTGAGATTTCATAAAGATTTCCAATGATTCCCAACGAGATTCCCAACGAGTGGTTAACCCCTCGACATCCCCATATTTTCGATAAAATAATGTTCTGGATTCAGCCCCTTTTTACTTTAATAAATACGCCAAATTTAAAAGAGATGAGAGAAATAAATTAGGGCGTGTGTTTGAATTGATAAGTGGTTCCTGGGAGTTTCTGGCCAGAGTCCAAATATTGGCCCATTTCCCGATTCACTCACTTCTCCTGACCTTCCTGGTACGATTTTGCGATAGAGAGAAAAATAATTTTCGTCTGGCACCTTCAGCTCGCCTTCAAATTAGGAAAGTCACAGCTTCTGGAGGTGTATTCCCTTTCTCGAACGCCAGCAAACCCACCCAACTAACACCTTCAAAATTTATTGTAAGAAGATAAAGCACGCCATGATGCAATATACGGGGAACAGTTCTTCTTACAATAAATTTTGAAGGTGTTAGTTGGGTGGGTTTGCTGGCGTTCGAGAAAGGGAATACACCTCCTGGAAACTTTTACAGTCGACTTTGCCAATTCCTATAAGGAAGAGAGACACCCGCTGTTCTCAAAAAGTACTTATTGTTTGTTCAGAACAAGAAAAGGGACACAACGATCTAAAAGAGTTTTGCAACGACAATCCACATTTGTGTAGTGTAGTCTATCCACCCCTAGATATTACCGAGGATATTACAGAAGAGTGACGTGCACTATAGTACGATAGATAAAGCTACAGAAGACATAGCATGCAATGACGTTTTCAGAAGATGACGGAAGTTTCCCTTTTTAAATCGACCGAAAAAGAACGATAAAATTATCAAGATTTGGAGCCTCGGATTTTCAGTTTCTCTTGCAACTTATCGACTTAAATGTGGAGTCTCGCTTATAAAACTAGACTTACAGAGGATCCCTAAGTGACAGTAAGGAAGCATTTTCAATACTTATCGATCTGGATCCAGGATTACAGTAATTATTAGAGCAGCTCCGCAGTTTTAGCCTTACCTTCAACAGAAAAATTAATTCTTAGCTTAACGGGACAAGAACATCCACACTAACGAAAAAAATCTGGTCCAACTGGGATTCGAACCTAAGTTAGTTCAGACAACTTGACCTTGAGAGTCCAGTGCCCGTGAAATCAGAAACATGGAATATTTTCTCGGGTAGATTTAAAAGAGTTTTTTTTTCTCACTATGAAAAACTGACATCTTATTTTCTTGAACTCGGCTAAACAGCTGACAGAGTATGGGGATTTGATACAGGAACGTAAACGTTCTAAAATCTGGTGACTGACGGAAGGAAATTGTTTATGGTTCATGACAGGGGGAAATTGAAAACTTCACTGTATGACACCACTGAGTCCCATAGTGACACTTTGTAAATTCTAAAGGTAGTGCCGTTTGAATATGTCTGTGACGTGTAATTACCATCAAACTCTGATTTGACGTCACAGCGAGACCCTAAGACTCAAAAGAGAGAAAAATAGACCTTGCAATGATTTGGCTGTTTCAGGTCAAAACTCGGAAGTATAGAAATTAATTTTTGCCGAATAGGTATAACATATTTCGAAATAAACAGAACTCTTTAACAGTTAACATTTTTCCATTTCAAACATTTTATTTGGTTCCAACTGCTGAGAAGAAAAGGGGACACGAGGAATAGATTAGGGGTTGGGCTGGATCGATGAGGTTTTGACATGGGTTGAGCACTACCTCCGCAGCTTTGACCCACTGACCCGGTTTCCCTGACAAAACACATCACTGGGTCAATATGACTCATATTATCAAATATTGACGACTACTTCCCATCAGCGACGCCATAACACTAAGGAACTTAGGAGCCATTCTGTTTCATAGTCAATTCTGCTCCTGATTTTCTATAGATACAGATAAAGATAAATGTGGTAGATGCTTGCTTTTCTCATAATAATTTTCTTTTGTATCGTTTTCTCGGTTCATGGGGGGAACATTCATCATCGAACGGATGCGAAAGGGGGCAATTTTTTTTCAGTGAGAAATCTAAAATGGCTAACATCTCAGCATTCCTTAACATCGTCTCAAAAAACGGATATTCTTTTATCTTCTTTTAGTGATTTATTTTTTTTAAACAAGAAGTATGATATCTAGTTACCCCCCCCCCCTCCTCCCCAATCAAAAATAACATCCGCCGCCTCTGTTCTAACAGTGACAAATCCCTCAACAATTTTCAACACCTCTCTCTCACCATAGTCAGAAGAAAGGGAAACTATGCTCTATGTATATTTTGAACCGGAAACGAGCCGTGTGCGCCAGGTATAATTAGGTACAATGTCTCCAAGATCTGTAGATTGTACAGGTTGCCTTGTCTGACAGTGAAGTAGGGTCACACTGTGACGTCAAACAACGCTAACCGATCAGAATACGATAGCGATTGAAGGCACAGGGCTCAGACTGCTTAGCCTAATCTGACGCTACTGTGCGACCCGGCCCCATCCAAACGAGACAACCTCTATTGTTAACAGTCCTATAGTGGCGTCTCGAAGGAAAGTAGGCCTGATAACGTACCTGGGCCCGCAAACAATAGGCTTTTGTCGCAGTTTACACACGCCAAAGCAATTTACGATCCTTCAGTTCATAAGCTAGGACTGAGACAATGCTGGGCGTCATAGTGATAGCTTGTTTTTACTCTAGGGTGAAGGTCCAGGGTTCAAATTGTAGATAATAAAATAAATAAATAAATGGTGGCTCAGTAGTTTCCTTGTTTATTGGTTCTAACTGTGGAGCCTGCGGGTACACGCCACATCTCAAGACAGTTCCTTACGCAGCCGATAGTTTTCTGGAAGTTCCCCAAATTGTAAATCAAGTACGATGAGTATTTACCCTAACTTTCCGACGAGGGGGTAACCACTCCAGAGATTCCTTGAGATTCCATAAAGATTTCCAAAGATTCCCAACGATATTCATAGATAGTTGAACCCCGAAGGTGTAACCACTCTAAAAAATTCCAAGATTCCCTGAGATTTCATTAAGATTTCCAATGATTCCCAACGAGTGGTTAACCCCTCGCTTTCCGAGGTTCATCGCATGACATAGGACCCTTAAGCGAAGCAAACTGTTAATCAATTCGACACACATTTGGCGTGCATAGAAGAGACCTGGTACTCCGGTAACATTCGACAAACGCGATATCTATTGTGATAACCGGAATAATTTAAATAAAAATAAGATATGTTTAAAGTTCTCACGTTTTTTCAAGACAATGGTCGTGAAACTGGTCAACGTACCCGTTCAGGGGGAAGTCTGAGAAAGAGAAAACACTTCGGTACCTATTATTTTTTGATAGTTCAAAACGGATAGGAGGAATGTGGAGGATCCTCAGTGTACTAGTTGAAAATCTCCTCCAGTTCCTCGCTATAAAAAATGAAAGGAAAATCCAACTCGGAAAGCTGCCAAGTAAACAGAATTGCTGATTTTGTAATACGAGGAAAAGCAAAACGTATAAATATTTCAAGGATTTTCGACATCCCAGATGTCTCGGAGTCTATTTCCATTTTCCAAATTTGATATTTCATCCCTCTCTCAGTTGGACAGCAGTAAAATCAATCATAAATTAAGGTCAGAGTCGATGAACTATTCATAAAGTGTATACGATAAGACTCCCAGAAGGGCACTGGCGTAATGTTGGATCTATGGCCCCCCTGAGACCTCCCAACCGAGGCTGCCCCACTTTTTATTTGCTTTTTTCTTTAAGGTCCGTTCCCTCAATTTCTTACGGTAACCGATCGTAATACGGGTGGGAGTCAGAAATTATTTCGTTCAGCTTGTTGATGTACTGAAAATCATCGTTATGTGCATACTACTGTCACCCTCTTCGATCAAAATTTATAATGAAGACGTGCGAAAGCACTTACCAAAGTTGAGAAATAAAACGTAGGCTAAAATCGACGGCAGCCCGCCAAAAACCGGATGACATTCGGGTTCCTTCCAGGAAAAGATCCGGTTTCAGCTCAAACCGGAGTTGGGGGGAAACAAAAAATCCCGAGTGCCATTTCAAAGAAATGGAAAAAAAAATCCGGATCAGGGCACACTACACTTCAAAAGAAAATAATTTTGGGCGGTAGTGATTATATAACGACCGAAAAAAAGCTTTTCTCTGGGTTGATCAGGTATTGCAGGTATACGGGAAAGCATGACCAAGCCATATCCATTTAATTTTACAGGTGTGTTCACTCATAAACTGGACCTCTAATTTGGCAAATTTAAATACCCACCGGCTTCACGATTACCGTGGATCCCAAACGGTTGGATAAAGGGGTATTTAGGAAGTAGAGTAAAATTTCATTAATTTAGCCAGGAGGGTCAAAGGAACTAAAACTGTCAGAGCCACAGGAAAAACCCATTAGAGGGATGTTAGATAAAGCAGAGGGAGGACTGGGATTGTGATAAAGGGTTAGCGGATTCTGGTTTTTGCTGAGCTTGGGGGAAGGGGTTGAACCTAGTTGAAGTCTGGCATTTTTGCCTCAGGATTTAATCAGCACTTCAGTGCTAACACTGCCGGCACAATTCACGAGCCACCCATTTCATTTGGAAGTTTTATTAGGACTAGTTTCGAAACTAATCGAAATTTGTACCTGCTGAATCCAATCTAACTAGTTGAACGTAGTTTTGTATAGTGACCTGTCTCTCTATAACGAGAATTCACTATAGGGTTTGCCAAGGAACTGAACCATTCACTCGTTATAGAGAGGTCTTGTTGAAGAGCGTCGTTATAGGGAGGGACACCTGTATTTAGTATTAATCCGGAAAATTTCTACGATACAACATTTATTTTTTTCTTACTCTAAGAGAGTCCTTGCCCTCTTGTTCGTCCATAATGCAAGAAAAATACTTTTTTCGAGCACTACTTCCCTTTATTCAAAGGTATATACAGGTCTCAGAAGGAAAACAGGTGGCGGGAAAAGGAAGAGGACTCGGAGAAGGTTAATCCCTAGGGCTGAGGCTGCGGAGACGCGATAGATAATCCTGCATGATAATATACCAGAAGCAAGAAAACATAAAAAGAGGGTACAATTTTTTCATTTGAGCTCTAAGCCTCTTATGCTATATTAAAACACTCCTTTCTATACTTTCTCGTTGGTAAAAAGTACATTAGGCGAGAAAGTAATGCCTTGCTCCAAAGTGTCAAAGATTCTGCTCTATATAGTAATAATCACAAAAATCGAACGTTTTTAATTGTATTTTTCGAGATAGACGGTATACAGGCAACGTACAATAACCTGAAAATAACTCAAAATTTCAATTATTGTGTAATGCCCTGATATGCCTGATACCTACGAGATATCCGAGGGGGTAACCACTCCAGAGATTCCTTGAGATTCCACGGACATTCCATAAAGATTTCCAAAGATTCCCAACGATATTCATAGAAAGATGAACCCCGAAGGGGTAACCACTCCAAAAAATTCTAAGATTCCCTGAGATTTCATAAAGATTTCCAATGAGTGGTTAAGAGGGGTTAAGGGTCCGCTATACCTGTCGGTGCATTTTTTGCCGCCCATAAGATTAACATTGCGAGCGGCGATTCATTTTCAAGGTTTACCCTTGGTTGGAAAGACACAAAATTTTGCCTGTACCTAGCCCTAACAATGTTCTAGGGAGTGTTTGAAGCAGATTTCCCAATTTCTCACCGGTTTCTTTTATTGCAACTGTTTTGCAAATGCATCGCATACCTTAAGAAAAGTGATGTATCTCGAAAACCAGTAAAAAAAATGGGAAATCTGTTTCGAACACTCCCTAGAACATTGTTAGGGCTAGGTACAGGCAAAACTTTGTGTCTTTCCAACCAGGGGTAAACCTTGAAAATGAATCGCCGCTCGCAATGTTAATCTTATGGGCGGCAAAAAATGCACTGTCAAGTATAGCGGACCCTTAACCCCTCGGAGATATCCTTAACCATACTAAGTATGTGCTGGGAAGTCTACGTGTACATAGAATATAACTGACTTGAAAAGTGCACGAAAGTCAAGTGAGACCACTGACCAACTGTGCTTTAAGTAAGCAGTGACCCAGTTCTAATTCATCACTGACTGACTTCTGACAAGTGGCCGCAGACACTAGGGCGCCCGGCGAAGGCAACCAACGGTGATTAGGTCAAGAATTTTACTCATACTTATTTCTGGAAGGCGCGCCCATGCATATATTGTTCAAAGCGGCTTTCAGAATAAGTTGTTAAAGCCCACTTTAGCGTGCAGAAATTGACTATAGTTTGTTTTCGGAAGGACAACGCTAACCTGAACGCTACAGAGAACATTTTATAGTGGATTTTAGGAACTCGTGAAATTGCAGTAATCTCTCTCTATTACGATCGTCAGGGGGCCATAGCAATTTTCTCGCTGTAGAGAGAGTTCGCTATAAAGAGAGGTCGCTATAGAGAGTTTCGAAACGACTCGGAAATTGTTACGGGACGTTATATAGAGACTGCCAACGTAGTATTGAAAATCACGAACAACACAAACACTATATGACTGCGCCGCGCTTGAAAGTAAGTAATTATCGAAAACCAATCGTTCACCTGAGAAGAAAGTTCTCAAAATGCGGGCCCAGACGTAAGAAAATCTTATGGAGATTAACTCACGAGGCATAGCGGTTACCATGAAACAGGGCTCAAATAGCAGAAAACCAATCGAAGATATCACTATAGTGATGGAATGGGGAGAATGCGATTTCATAGGCTAATAACAACACAGTGGAACCTACAATTTGCCCAAGATCTACAAACCTTTAAGGTTGTCTTTCAATACGAAAAGTCAAACACATTAACAAATCCAGAGTAGGTACTCGAAAGACTTGGGTAGAAAGTGTTGGAATGGGTCAGCGTGACTATAGACGTCACCTGGAGACCCTACCACACACTAAGACTACGTAACCTCAAGAATATAAAGGCTTTGTAAATTTGCTGCAGCCTCAAATCCAATATGGCGATTAGACACGCATGGGTAACCAGAGTACTTCCAGATGTGTCTCAACATTTTTCGCGGAAGCTGGTAGACATTCTTAAAACATTTCTGGATCAGATTTGAGGAAAAGTCGGGTCCCTCGTTTTCCAGTAAAACTGAGAAATCCATCTGAACTATAATAAACGTTAATAAATACATACTCTAGTAATTTTTTAAATTTTATTCAGATTTGAACTGGGAGAGCTTTACATAGATCAACACCTAAAAGGTTAATCTGAAGGTAGATTTAGCAAATTTACCCTCGTACATACAGAATTCCCGTTCTCGTTAACACCTCACTTAGGTAAGTCAAACCGTTACCACCCAGTTAACACTGTACTTGCCGACACCTTTTGGTGATAAATAGGTGCTATTTGGGTGTTTTGTTTCGGAGCACACTCCCAGGGATTTAATTCCCGTTTTCATAGCATCTATGAAGTTGTGCCATTGTCATAGCACAAAGAATATCGAGAACTTACCAGAAAGTTACACGCCTTTCTCATCCCTAATGGACAGTGCATGTAAAGTCACTCATGCGGAAACGACAGGCATTACCCCAGGTAAACAAACAGACTACCCTGTTCCTGATCATTCTAGAGGCTACCTACCTACTTCGCTTACGGACAGAACTTTCTACCTGTCTCCAACAGCCTCGGTACCTACATGCTTGTTCCAGAATATTCTGCACCGGTATAAATTCAGACCTCACCGACTTCTCTCCAGTCAGTTCAAACAGTCAGTTTGACTGTCAGTTCGTTCAGTCCAGCAATCAGTGCTATCGTGAATCTGAATCCGCGTTCTCGCTGTGCTATAGTGTTTTCATATTGTGATAATTATCCGCAATAAACCGTTGTGCAAAATATATTAGTGAGTTCTTCTTCGACATCCTTGCCGTTACAAAGTTAACACCAAAAGGTGGGAATACCATTGCTAAGGGTGTTGTACAGGGTGCTATTTTGGTGCTAAAAGAGCGGTAATACCCCCGTACTTGCACTTGGATTCATCACATAATCTCCTGAGTCCGCTCTCGGGGAAGGTCACGTTTAGGCCCCTCAGTAGTCCTATACTGCACGATGACTCACACCAGCTTTGCCGCGTATGTGCCCTTCAGACTCTTTCCCACATTGAAAGTAGTTCCACCATATCATAAGTTAAACTTAGGCTATCCCACTGTTTTGGAATTGTCCCAGTGAGCTCGTGGTGTCGTTCATAGCGGGTCCCCGCGTATACGAGGTGCATCCTTGGCTTTGTTAGGTTATGGCGACCTGCCGATGCCATGGAATGTGGGGCCCTTTGAGGTAGGCGGGAATGTATTGGGAAAATTGAAATTTGAATAGCTGAAAATGGGAGGTGGTGCACTCGCTCCAGCCTTTTTTGAGCTCACTTGCCGTCAACGAAACAAAATAAATAATGAATCAAACAGGGCTGTGTTACCGATAATAGAACTCTAGAGACGGAGAAACATGCAGAATGGAGCGAGGGGTTAACCACTCCAGGAATCTCGTTGGGAATCATTGGAAATCTTTATGAAATCTTGGAATTTTTTGGAGTGGTTACCCCTTCGGGGTTCATCTTTCTATGAATATCGCTGGGAATCTTTGGAAGTCTTTATGGAATTTCAGGGAATCTCAAGGAATCTCTGAAGTGGTTACCCGCTCGGGATGGAGCTATGGCTGAGGAAAATTACGTAGTACTTTACAGATTAAATGTGTTTTTTTTTTTTTTTGTAAAGTACGGTGTTGAGAGAATGGGAATAGCACTCCTGATTATGCGCGAGTAGGAGCGATGGCTGCAGCGGATGCAAGGGCGGCGTGCCAGGACAGAGCGAGACTGCGAGCGAATCGAACCAAGAGAATTAACATGATGATATGCATATTCAAATTACGGCAGTCGCCACAATGCTGCTTGTTGACGTTTTTCGTGACATTGTTCCACAGAAAATGTAAAATATACTTTAAGGGTGGGTTTGGCGATCCCCAATAGCCGAACACGAGTATGCAAAGTCCGTAAGGCAAACAGAAGCCTCCAGGTATACTTGTCGGAAGATAGACGAAACAACCCCTACGGATATCCTCAAAATTTGTTTCAACCCAATCCTGTTCGACTAAGGGCTGCCCGAACAGCGAAGCCCATACAAGGGAGCATAATGCTTGCCGAGGGGGTAACCACTTCAGAGATTCATTGATATTCCATAAATATTTCCAGAGATTCCAAACGATATTCATAGAAAGATTAACCCCGAAGGGGTTACCCCTTTCAAAAATTCCAAGATTCCCTGAGATTTCCAATGATTCCCAACGAGTAGTCAACCCCTCGCTTGCATCAGTGCCTCGTACTCTACAATCTAACCAAGGCCGTTAAAAAGATAAAAGAATCAGCGAGACGGCGGAAAATCTGGGTCCATAAGCCTGGGAGTCACGTGACAGCTCACCTATCGCTGCTGGAAATAACCCACATCCGTATGACCTAGCGGCCTCATGACCGCTCGAAATAGCCACCCCCCCAGCGGATTTAAGCTCTCTTTGTTACAGCTCATCACCCAGAAAAGCTCACCAGCTATACCCTTATTATAACGGACGAGACTCTTTTTCAAAAAGGTTCAGGACCTACAACCATATCAGATCAGCTTTAGCTGAGAGAGGGATGCGAAATGAGCGAACCGAGCTTATCAAAATGAACAGATAATTTGAAACTTCCCTTGTTCATAAATTATCTACAGAGAAGTCTCCCGATAGCTGTGGATATTTTTAGGCTATCCCATTGCAGCATTTAAATCGGCAAAAATAATAAATAAAGGGAAAATTAAATATCGACCTACTGAGTTAGGTTAGAGTTCATATACCCTTACACAAAATTTTCGGCTATAGGTTTATTCGAGGGGATAACCACTCGTTGGGAATCATTGGAAATCTTTATGAAATCTCAGGGAATCTCTGGAGTGGTTACCCCCTCAGGTTTATTTATCGGTGGAAGGACGTGATGATTGCTAAGTACCGGAGATAGTTTTCAATTTCCAGGTTGGATAGGGTTTTGTTTGGAGAAGGCTCAAAAATTTTAATAACGCGTCGGTTTCATGTTTAAGCCTAAACATACAAGTGGCATGACAATGGCTTACAATGGCATCTTCTAGGAAATTGTAGGAATTATGCTTTGTTCTTAAAATATATCTAACCCAGTGAGGTTTGAATAGAAAAAATTGTCTTTCATTTCTTCAGACAAATGTCAAAATCCACTGAAATATTAAATTCCAAATAAATAAAATTCTCCTGACTGGAAAATCCCTTTACTTCATCACGGCAGTTTTTTCCGCACCAAACTCAACGGCACTGAACCTATTTTTAATGAACTTACCAGCCACGATGACTTTGGTAGCTTCCACGCCTTTGGCGGCAGCAACAGCAGGTCCATGGTGCAAAAAGTCCGAAAGACTGAGACTAGACGCGATAATCTGCCTCTTTTCTTCAAAGTTCAGGTAGTCGAGACTGTTACTGCGTTGGGGCACCACCAGCAGAGGCGGGGGGGTCCCTGCCCCAGGAGGGGTGCCCCCCGGACTTGTGGGCACCAAGTACACACCGCTCACTCGTACAGACATACCTACGGCACGTTACGTCCCCGGCCCCATCGCTATTGCCCAACAGGGGAAACTTCACTAAGCCGCAGACTTGTCAAGGACATTATATCCACACTTGGCTTGCATTTTTGTTAGAAATATATAGTCCTGAAGATTTAATGATATTTTGGATATTGCACTGTATGACGCTGGGTATGAGAGCAATAAGTTTGTTCTTTATGGATTCTGGCTAGCCGGATGACGACTACACAGTCGACGGAGCCAACAAAGAAGCATGGCACAAAACATCATGTAATTAAAATGTTAGTACTTAATGCGAACCTTCCTCGGAGGCACTGGCGCAAAACCCACATGTATATTTTCAGACAGATGGCTTAAAGAAACCCGAAATGCAAAATGTAACGTCGAATATTTGGAAGAGGGAATGTAGATATAGATGGGGGCATAGAAGTAGTGGAGAAACACATGCATTCCGCAAAATGTGTGCACAAATAAATTTTCTTCATCTCTAAGGCTGAATTTCACCACTTTCCGATAGTGTCTATAACGAGAGGATTTAACGAGCGGATTTACGTTATCGTATGTGCGATCGCAGAGAAACAAGTCCAAGCTCAAGGCATTGGTCGAAAGCTTATCATACGATAACGTAAATCCGTTCGTTAAATCCTCTCGTTATAGACACTATCGGAAAGTGGTGAAATTCGGCCTAAACCGAAAAAAAATATACTGCTTTTTCTAAGGACTTTGTAAAGAAGGTATATACCACTATGCCTTGCGTTGGCTTATATGCAAAAAAAATACCGTCGAGAAAATAAACTAGATGAACACATAAAAATAAGGTATTCGGTTACAAATCAACATCGGATAGCTCTGGGTCCAATTCCAAATACCGGGATTATTCAAACCTGTTTCAACACCGTTGTAACCAATATAGGTCGGCTATAATATCACCCATTTCCTCAATATACTCCCAAGCAAAGTAAAACTAACGTGAAATGGGAAAGATCCCCTTCAGAATGCAAAAAATAGCACAATTTTACTCCCAACCGTTCAGGCAGAACACTACTTAGCGATTTATGGAAAAAAGCTAGCTGCTCAACACTAAAAAATTTCTATTACACTGAGTGGAACGTAACATATATACGTAATATCAAAATAGTAAACCTCCGCTGGCCTTATAAACAAGCTCACTCAGCGCTCGATAAAGCCCCTCCTCCCTAGGGAGATGGATGAAAGCTGAAAAATGTTTACTGCGGGACTTAAGCTGAGTATGTGTGGAGGTTGCCGCCTCGTTTAAGTTTCCTACAAGGAGCAAAGAGATCGATCTTCACCCGTAAGAGGTGGGGGAGTAGGGTGAATCACACTAAGGGACTTTACACATCATCACCTGCTGCTATTGCAGCCTCACACCCTGAGCTACCCTGATGCATTCTTATTTTAAATATACACTTATCACTCTCTATAACGGAAACCTCTCTATAACGAGTCAACTCGGTCCCCTGACGGTCATCATAAATATTCTGAAATATAATATGTCTTTTTAACGTCATTGTCATTACTCATGACTCATGACTCATGAGGCTATGTTGTGATTTCACGATCGCTTAATTTTGGACAATTTTTTTGGTGACAAAAATCACTCGAACGTAAAATCTCAACACAGCCTCATGAGTAATGACGTTAAAAAGACATATTATATTAGAGAATATTTAAATATACAGTAGTTCTCTCACAAAGTTTTGAAGTCCAAACGTAAAAAAATAGCGAATGTGTATTCAGCCTTAACCCTACAACCCCGACCAAATAAATCCCTAACCCCGCTGAACAGA
The DNA here is from genome assembly GCA_950004255.1 of Mesopsocus fuscifrons. NCBI lineage: Eukaryota > Metazoa > Arthropoda > Insecta > Psocodea > Mesopsocidae > Mesopsocus > Mesopsocus fuscifrons. Next base: position 5,413,283 of record OX465380.1, read on the forward strand.
ATTTCAGAAAAAGTCGAAAATATCGTGTGGTCAATGGTAAGACCTTCCTTCAAAATCAGACAAGACAACCACTTTAGTTTACAGACGCCCTTTATAACAACAAACAGATAGGGGCCAAAAGCATTATCGGGTTTGAATGAAGTTTTCGTTTTTGTTGTTGTTTTTTCGTTAACAACAAAAAAATAATCTCAAAACTGGTTGCTCCCAAAGATACGTGGCGCCGGGTTGGACTCAATGTTTTCACAACAGCGATTGCCTGAGTGTCGTTATTTGTAGTATTGTTAAAGACCTCGTCCACCTAGCCGCGCGGCATCAGCCCGGCCCAGCTCCCTATACTACTCCATAGTTCCAAAAACGGCGGCGAGGGCCGGGTAGATGAACGTGGTCCTTTATCGAGGGGTTAACCACTCGTTGGGAATCATTGGAAATCTTTATGAAATCTCAGGGAATCTTGGAATTTTTTGGAGTGGTTACCCCTTCGTGGTTCATCTTTCTATGAATATCGTTGGGAATCTTTGCAAATCTTCATGGAATCTTAAGAAATCTCTGGAGTGGCTACCCCCTCGTCCTTTATTTTTATCATCCATCACAAGCATTTAGCAGTAGTTCAAACTAAGGCTCTGAATATCTCTTTGTATAGCAACGGGTAGGCTCGTCTATTGTTATGCAAATGTCCTCTTCCTTGGTTCTACACACAGCATGTGAAGCCTTGTGCCAACTCTTTACTAAGCTGCAGTTCAAGTGCGCAATAAGTATCAGTATCTAGTACTTAAGATTAAAAATGAATAACTTAATGAGAGACATTACTACAGGGTGCGACGTCAGAAAACATGCAACGAAACAGTCAGCAGCAGTCTGTTCATTTTAATTTGTTTACATCAAAGTCATTTCCATTGGCCGGTGCCATCATCTTATTTTACACAGAAGTAGTTCAGTTATTATTTAATTTTAAGAGGGCAGTACACCCTCCGACGTCAGATGACCTTCTCCTCATGTCTTCTTAAAAAGTACATGGTAAATAATGCAAGTCCCCTTTTTGAGAGCGGCGCCAAACTAAAAGTCAAAGCATTCAATGAACAAAAATTCATTGATCGGTGTGAAGTGTACAACACTTGGCCCACTGTTTCACACCTTTGACTATGTTAGCAAGCCCACACATGACGGGGCCTTGACCCCCCGGGGCCCAGAGGGCCAAAGGGCCGAGGGGGCCAATGTTTTGGGAGTGGGCCCCAACCACACAGCCGGACGACCTCGCCGACCCCACAGTGCAGCTTACATATTTTATAACTCAATGCGGCCAGGTCAACGCCTTTACGTCCCCAGCGTGTTGCGAGTTTGGAGGTCGCCCATAAAACACAGTCCAATTTTGCGAACCATAACAACGTGACATGAGTTCAGCGAGAATATTTCAAAACTAGAAAGGGAGCTACCACAAAAGGGACAGCCTCGATAGCCGAGTGGACTAAATGGTCGACTTTTGAGGAGCACTGAGAGCCGAGTCACACCGGTTCGATCCCGATCCTAATACCAAAAAGATTTTCTGCTCGGCATTCACCTCTGATATGTTCAGCATGTCAAGTGAAATGTATATCGAGGCTGTGGTGGTTCGGAACCCACCTAAAACTGTAGGTCCCCATTGTTTACACGATGGTTGGGGAGCTGGTATTTGGTAGTGCTGCCAGCTGAGCACAATGGATAGTTCTTGAAAACGGTCTAGTTGCTGGGCTTGTCCCCCCCAACCCTCAGCTATTATTATTATTACCACAAAAGGGCGCTCAAATAACCAATATTTACTTTAATGTATTTCAATAACGGTGGCTTATATTGTACGAGTTCCTTACTGGGCAGATAAGTAACTGAAAACTTTATCTGGCCGTTAAAAGTCCACTAGATAACGGCAAGATAAGGGTGCTATCGGCAGGATGGTGAAAAAGATGGTGGTTCTAACAATAATAAGGATATTTAGGGCAAATGTGTCCAAGCACTATTTTCAACTTATAATATTTCCCGTAGTCAAGTAAAGCCGAAAGCTGACCGAAGCCGAAGCAGAACATCCATGCTATACTCAACGTCACTCTTGAATGAGAGTAACTTCACACACTGTTTTAAAAAAACACAGGGTTTCCAAAATTATTATTTTTTTGTTCAGAACCAGAAATAGACATGAAAAGAACGGTCACAATGCTCTAAAAGAGTTTGGTAACGACAATTCCCATTCAAATTTCGCATACACGCAACCACCCCCAAAACAAATCCAAAAATATGCTTCCGATAAGGCTCCTTCTCTGACAAAAGGGCAAAAAAGGCAGCAACAAGAGCAGCAAAACAAAGTTGTAGTACTCGGAAGGAAAAAGGCTGAAGGAGACATCAGCTGAGATTCTGGAGAACAAAAGGTCGTCAACCACAAAGCACCTCCGCGCGCTCAGACGAGGGCAAAAAAATTATTATCCTTTTTTTTTTGTGGGTAAAGCTGGCACCCGAAACATCAAAAGCAAGTATCAAAGGGTTCATGTAGCACTCGATACGGGTCCAAAGCTGACATGGTTTTTTCGATTGAAAACTTTATTATCTCAATTACAGATCAGTTTTTCTGATGGCGCTTATTGTTTCTCTGTAAATAACGTACCGTTCAATCAAATTTTAATCGGTCAATCTGTCAATTAAACCTCACAACACAATACTGTTTGTTGGCGTTTTCTTGTTACCTTGTCCCTCCAAAAAAATCATGGACAAAACACATGGCTTCCCAGGAAAAATATTAAAAAGGCATTATGTTCCTAAAAAAATGGTTGAAAAAAATATAATCGCCCAAAAGGGCCACCACACATTCGCTATTTTTTACGTTCCGATTTTAAACTTTGTGAGAAAACTATTGGATATTTAAATATTCAGAAATATAATGAGGCTATGTTGTGATTGCACGATCGAGTGATTTTTGTCACCAAAAAAATTGTCCAAAATTAACCGATCGTGAAATCACAACATAGCCTCAGGAGTAATGACGTTAAGAAGACATGTTATATTTCAGAATATTTAAATATCCAATAGTTTTCTCAAAAAGTTTGAAATCGGAACGTAAACAAATAGCGAATGTATAATTCAGCCTTAATTCAAGAAATTCAGCAATTTTTCTATGAGCAGTATGTTCTCACTGATGAACTGAATTATACGTGAGGCCTCGTTCGGACCATAGTATTGAACGAAGTAACCACTTTGACCTTTTACCGTTCGTCACATGCCGGAATGACACAGATGAGCTGAGTGAGTCAGACCTCCAGTGAGCAATAGGATGAGTATGAATAAGGAATCGGTATGGTGGGCTCACTTTATTACGTAAAATAAGACTCATCCTACGACTTAAGGTTCTGCTTCACCTGACGACGCATTTCTGCCACCCATAAGGTTAACATTGCGAACGTCGAATTATATTTAATTTTTCGCTTCGTTGGAGAAACTCTGAATTTCGCCTTAGACGTAGCCTTAGCAATGTTCAAGAGAATACCAACGCAGATTATTTCCCAACGGTTTTGTCGAATTCAATAGTTTTTCAAATGCTAACACCCGAGGGGTTAACCACTCAGTGGGAATCTCGTTGGGAATCATTGGAAATCTTTATGAAATCTCAGGGAATCTTGGATTTTTTTTTGGAGTGGTTACCCCTTCGGGGTTCATCTTTCTAGGAATACCGTTGGGAATCTTTGAAAATCCTTATGGAATCTCAGGGAATCTCTGGAGTGGTTACCCCCTCACTAACACCTAATAATATTTTGTCGACTCGTCTGAGCGAAAGTTCAACGTTAATATTGTGGGTGACCGAAATGCATCATCGGCGGAAGCATAGCCTTAAGTGCAAATACCGGTTATAAAGGAATACATTATACTGCTCAAGCTGACTTAATACAGTCTAGTACCTTTTGTTGTATTGTCATTTCGAACCAGTTCTTCCTGAAACCCACACTGCCTTTCAGATTCACCCATAACGTACTTATCCCACTATGGCGCAACAATGTGTAAAATATGGAAAGGAAGTATACTAAAGGCTGTTTACAATGGTGAGCATTAAGGCGACATGGGAGGTAGATGGGGAAAGAAAAAGGTGAATTCGAAGCTCCCATGGGGAATAGCGTATATATATTCACTTTTATGATGCTTTTCCTATAAAGAAGGATCGTTTTTTAAGTCAGAAACTTCAATGTTTTTCTTTTCTTTAAAACAAAAAAGGGTTATTATACCTCATCAGATCTATACCCTGAATAGCATAGAAAGACCTGTTAAGAATTTAAGACAGTTTCTAAAACTTACCTAACTTTTCGTAAGTTTTTAGAATGTTAGAAGAAGAGGCAGGGGCGGGGGAGGGGTCAGAGCAAGCTCTGCTAATGTTCAAACAGTTCGGGGGCAATTGCGTTAGTATCGACCGGGCAGCGTTAATAATTTAGTACATTTCGGGATGCTTTTTGTTCCCAAGCCATTCACACTTAGTCACACAGTTATCTATGCAATGTAGACTCCATAACCTACCCAATGACAACTAAATGTAAATTGTAAAAAATTTCAAATGTCAACCATGTCGACAAAACGCCCTTTGTTGACGTTTTTTTAGTGTTTTTTATAGGAAACGGATGGATATTTATTTATCCTGAATATGCGTATTCTCAACAATAGAAAACCGTTTAGAATTATTTCTAAATTTTATTCCATAAACTGCAAATGAGGCTGAAGGATGAGTCAGGAAATTGACGAGCAGGAGTCGGGAAATTGTACATTAAAGCGTACAGCAGCAAGAGACAGTCAAAACGCCGAACTAATTGCTGCAGTATAGGCATCAATATGTCTCTCAACACTCAAAATATAAGAGTTCAATGCTCCGGAAAGCTCTTCAAAAATAAAAGCACTCATCCTAAAATCCAATACTTCGTTATCGTAGACTATCAGTAGGTAGATTTCGGATTTTCTGACGTCACCAGACGAAGGCCTATTTTAACACTTCCTTACTGCTAATTTGTATACAGTAAACAATGTCGCTATTGAGATATCCTACTGCTCCATAAATTTTAAAGAAGGCCGGGGGAAAATAAAATATTATCTGAAGGAAGGAAGGATTTAGAACTTGGTTGGATTTATTATTAGTCCGCGTGCAGTAGTCTCTGTCTGCTCGCAATATAGAGAGGATTGCTCGTTATAGAGAACGTCATTACAGCGAGTGACAACCCATCCCAGTCCTTCGAAACATGAGGGAATAAGGGTGTGGTGAAAGACCTCGAGAGATATCTAGGGTGAGATAATGAGAATAAATGATTTTTATGAAAAGTCTTACGCTTATCAGTTTTTTAACGTTCCTGACTTTGTAAAAGGTAGAAAATAATATTTTCTGGGGTCTACCCCACCAATGATATGTCTGACATTAGTACCTACATGCAAGGTCGTACCCAGGGGGGGGGGGGTTAGGGGGGTTCGAACCCCCCCACCCCCCCGAAACTACATGGCTTTACACTAGAGAAAATTAAGTTTTGAAGGAGAAAATATAGTTTCGTACCTAACACCCCCCCCCCCCCCCCCCGAAATATATTCCTAGGTACGGCCTTGCCTACATGACATATTGTTTGGTGATCAACAGACCGATGACTCCATGACAAAATAATGCGGAAAGGGAGGGGCTTTTCAATGAATTTAAATTGTTCTCAGCCTAAACTTAAAATCACCATCTCTCATCTAGAAAAAATATTCCCAGTGGGTATCCAGTATCCAGTGTCATACGGTGCAATACAACAAAAACCAAAACAAGTACGTTTTACATCCGTCGAACGCGTATCCAAAATCTCAGGGACCACTAAAAAACTTCAGCAATCTTTTGCATGATATTCAACACAACACATTTACGGCTTCAAAAAAAAATTGAAAAATAACAATTCAGATCACAAAACGGCTTAAAGCCGTAACGCACGGGTAGAGGAGGGACCTTATTTGGATGAGTTTAGAACTACCATCCGAAACAACACCAAAGCCGCGGGACGACTGACGAACGGAAAGACGGACCCGAGAGCTAGAGCCCGCGCACGTTGACGCTAAAGTCACAACACGTCAGCTACAGGTATGATTTTCCTATGGTAGTTGGGATGTATGAAAAATCAAAGTCGACCTTGATGAACTTCTCTAACTTTGAGTTAGAAAAATGTTCACTTTTAGTAGGAGGTTTTTTCCACTTTCAAGTTTCCTTTAACTGTCTCTCTGTGTAACGAAAACCCCTTTATAACGAGTAGACCCCTCTCTATAGCGGACTCTCTTTAGTTTAGGTGTGGTTTAGGTTAGGTTGGCGATTCTCAAAACAATTTTTTTTTCACAACCTGAAGTATAGGCTCCTTTTAAACGAAAAAACCTACTTGTACACTGCCATAGTATAGGTATAGCTCAACTAAAGACAAATTTCAAACGTTCTCACTGCTAGTAACTACTTATTTAGTTTGTCTGACTTTTAGCTATGGAGAAAAACAGCGCTATTCTTTAGAATGTAAACAGGACCCACTTAAATAGACTCCACTTTGAAAGCACTCTTAACAGGATGCTATACCTGACGATGCATTTTTTGCCGCCCATAAGATTAACATTGCGAGCGGCGATTCATTTTCAAGGTTTACCCTTGGTTGGAAAGACACAAAATTTTGCCTGTACCTAGCCCTAACAATGTTCTAGGGAGTGTTCTAAGCAGATTTCCCAATTTCTCACTGGTTTCTTTTATTGCAACTGTTTTGCAAATGCTTGCATTGCATACCTCAAGAAAAGTGCTGTATCTCGAAAACCAGTAAAAAAAATGGGAAATCTGCTTCGAACACTCCCTAGAACATTGTTAGTGCTAGGTACAGGCAAACTTTTGTGTCTTTCCAACCAAGGGTAAACCTTGAAAATGAATCGCCGCTCGCAATGTTAATCTTATGGGCGGCAAAAAATGCACCGTCAGGTATATCAAGTTACTAAACTTCACAAGTGTTCCCTATATGAAAGCCGACTAATAGCATTATCCTACCGAGCGGTCAAGAGTGCCTTGAGAGGTCCAGGTTCGAAGCCTTTTCCCTCTATCGACATGGATATATTGCTTTCGGCCTACTCTTCTTTGGTTTCGGCCAAAAAATCTCACAATCCGCACTCATCAGCGCATATGTTCAATGAAAAAATTTAACAAAATTTACCAAAACGTAAGCCTTTTGGAACAGGGGTTTAACCTCCACCTCGACCGAAAAGGAAGCAAAGGAAAAGGAATATCAAACATCATTATAATTATTCAGTCCGTAGTTAGTATGGTGTGAATCTTCTAAGCTGGAAGCATCACATTCCAACACTAGTCCACAACACATGGTATTTTTTTGTCCCCTACACCACAGTAGCTGTCATGATTATTATTGTAATAATAACTACCTACACCCCTAAGGTCAAGGCCGACTACTTTTGATACCCCAAAGGGTCAAAGGGTATACATTTTGTAATATAATAGGGAGTGATCTGTAGTTCTGATTTTCAAGAGTCACTGGTCCATTTTCTGTCATGTCTGTCCCTTGATTAGGCAGTCAGTTTCTATCAAACAAACAAAAACTTTTTTTTTTAACGCGCGACGTTCAGAGAACATATGCGCCGATCAGTTGGTTTGTTAGATGTTTTTGGCCGAAGCCGAATATGAGTGGGCCGAAGCCTATACATTATACATCCATGTCGGAAGCGGAAAATGTTTCCGTTCCGCCGGGATTCGAACCCGGGCCTCTCAGGACACAAAGCGGACCCCTTCACCACTCGGCCACTGAGAGGCTCACAAACAGAAACGATTTTGAAGGATCACTAGCTCCGCTGATAAATTTTGCCCAGCTCCGCCCCTGGTCACATGTCGCTCCAATTTTCAGATTTCCACGAATCGCCTAGATATGAAGCAAATTTGATATTTTATTATTGCCAACATACTTTTCCAATTAACAATATGCATGTAATCAGGGCAAAAGCGGAAATGCTGTCTTTCCAAGTAATACGGTTAATAAAAAGTGAATCACAATTTTCATACACGCGAGTCTCACTTTAGTAGCTACAAATTTCAGAATAAATACAGCAAGGCATAAATTTTTTCCTTGAATACTCGTGAACAGTCTCTGTAGGTCAGGGAGATTGTCACAGGGGTTCGATCCCGATAATTTCAAAGTTTTTCCCCCTGTAAAACTGAACGTCCCCCGTTATGTACTGTCACTATTGGTATTGTCGGTATTTGGAAGTGCTGCCAGCTGAGCACAATGGATAATTTTTGAAATGGTCTATAGTTCTGGGCTTGTCTCCTTCACCTTCCTACTATTACAGCAGACTCAACAAGCGAGGAAACTGACAAAATTCGCAAGTTGTGTTGTTTTCATGATGACAAAGTTACTCTGGGGTGACAGCCTCGATAGCCGAGTGGACTAAATGGTCGACTTTTGAGGAGCAGTGAGAGCCGGGCCACACGGGTTCGATCCCGATCCTACCAAAAAAATTTTCTGCTCGGCATTCACCTCTGATATGTTCAGCATGTCAAGTGAAATGTATATCGAGGCTGTGGTGGTTCGGAACCCACCTAAAACTGTAGGTCCCCATCGTTTACTCGATGGCTGGGGAGCTGGTATTTGGTAGTGCTGCCAGCTGAGCACAATGGATAGTTCTTGAAAACGGTCTAGTTGCTGGGCTTGTCCCACCAACCCTCAGCTATTATTATTATTACTCTGGGGTGCGAAGAGCCATCCAGATAAAATACATTTCAGGGTTTCCCCATTAGAAACTGCTTTCAAACTTACTGGAGAGTGATTTGGTTACTGAGTGGATCTACAACTGGGTGATGAGGCAGAAGTCATTAGTGAGTTATCACTACAGAGTTATTTTCTCGCTTTTTCCGAGATGGATCGTTTACTGAAAATGAGTTCCACATTCCGAGAGTTTTCCCCTGATGTCCGTCTCGAAAAAGCGAGTTTTTTTTTTTTTTCTATCTGTTTTAACTACCTATATAGTGTGATCCTTCACAACTCCTGGCTAACCATGGATAGTTATCATATCATGGATAGCTGCGCTATATATAGATTTTGTTCTTGCATTTCTTGCATGCAAGAACAAGAGTTGATTTTCGATGTAAGAACATGAACTAGAAATGACTTGCAAGAACAAGAACTCTTGCAAGAGTTTTGTATAAACCCGGGCAGTTTTTTTTTCAAAGCTTCATTCATGGATTGCAGTCCATATTTTGTACAAAAAACTCTGCAGACTATGCGACGATAGATTGCACTTGTAATGGCCGTTCGGTAGTCAACAAACCACATTATAACCGCAGAAAATTCCATGTGCAAGCAAGACCAAGAAATGATTTCTACTAGATCACTAGATATATCTACCTGGTATAGGGAGTATAAGTACACAAATGAACACTAACATAGCATGCAAGCTCCCCTGTTGAGTAATTTTAATAAGCTCAACAGCTGTAAATCTTCGACTTAACGACGGTCATAAACATCTAGAGGGCGGGGTTACCACTTACGTTTCAAGAGTGATATAAGTTCTATTGGTACTAATAGAAAAGAGTACACACAGGGTGACCCAACCTCCCACCGGCAAAAAAAAACGATATTTTTCTCGTAACCGAGTCGAGAAAAAATAATTCAATCAGATATCCAGCCGAAGAATAAGCTTCAACCCTCAAGCCACGTGGGTAATCATTGAGAATTCTATATCGGAAGTATAACCCCCCGACGCTAAGCCTCAAAACATCGGGAAACGAACAGGCGGTGACGGAATTTTGCACAAAATACGCCGTCATTTTTTTTATAAAGCTACTCGCACTCTCTTCTGTTTTCACTCTTACTGAATATATTTTTGTTTATTTAATTGGTTCTTTGCAAACCCAGGGAAAGCAGGCGACAAGTTCAGTGTAGGTAACCAGGAAGGTCGTGTGAGAGCAAGATCTATAAACTCCAGAAGAAGTTTTCTCGGTCTGAAAGTGAAGAAGGGAACCACAGTGACGGCAAATTATTCTGACCAATTACAGTGTGCGAACCCTAGAAGACAAAGAGTTCTGATTGGTCAATAAGATTTTACGTCACCGAGGGATCCTGCTACACACCTCACATTCTACCTCTAGAACTTACAGACATTGGTGTGAGGAGCCTATCCTACCTATACGCATATATCTAAATTACAGCCTGGAATGCTCACAAAAAACCGACCGTACCTGCGAGGCTTTCGTGGCGCCAGTGTGCCTCGGGCCTTACACAGCGGTTATAGGCTTCAACCGTATTGGCGCCAAATAGTACAACCTCGGCAATCTATGGCCTTGCAGACAGCATGCCAGGAAATTTGTCAGAACTAAGACCGTCCACGGTTTAATGGAGTTAACCACTCGGGAATCTCGTTGGGAATCATTGGAAATCTTTATGAAATCTCAGGGAATCTTGGAATTTTTTTTGGATTGGTTACCCCTTCGGGGTTCATCTTTCTATGAATGTCGTTGGGAATCTTTGAAAATCTTTATGGAATCTCTGGAATGGTTACCCCCTCGAGAATCACTGAGTACACCCAGATCAAACTAATATTTGGAAGTATACTCCGATTATAAACTGACCGTACAAACGCTAGTCAGAAGCGCTAAACCCCCTGCTGAGGGTTGGGGGGGGGGGACAAGCCCAGCAACTAGACCGTTTCAAGAACTATCCATTGTGGTCAGCTGGCAGCACTACCAAATACCAGCACCCCAGCCATCGTGTAAACGATGGGGACCTACAGTTTTAAGTGGGTTCCGAACCACCACAGCCTCGATATACATTTCACTTGACATGCTGAACATATCAGAGCTGAATGCCGAGCAGAAAAACTTTTTGGTAGGATCGGGATCGAACCGGTGTGACCCGGCTCTCACTGCTCCTCAAAAGTCGACCATTTACTCCACTGGGCTATCGAGACTGTGAGAAACCCCCTGATCTTATGAGTAGAATTCAAGCGCTCCAATTTGTTTATCCCGATCCCTTTAGCGCTTGAACCCAGTCAACCGGAGCTCAACTTTGAGTTTATGAAACAGACGGCCTTTCCAAAAAATTCGCAGCCGAGGCTTCAGTGCATGAAAAGGCTTTACAACTTCAAAGGTATACGGAAGCTATAAAGCCAAATCTGAGAAATCTTATAGCAGAAAATTAGAAGAAATCACTTTGATGCTACACCCCACCAAACTCAGTTAAATGGATTCTTTATTTCCCCAAACAGAATAGGTACTCACTGGATTCTAGATCTATAAATAAAATGAACTTCGGTACATGGTAAATTTTCAAATTTCGTTGTAAATTTGTAAGACTTACCATCATTATTGTCGGTACTTTCCGGCGGCTGCTTGGTATATGAACCTGGAACCAAAAAGGAAAGAATCAGCGAAGGTTCACGGATAATTTTTGAAATTATTTTCAATAATAGCACTAGGAAGACACTAACCACTTCCATCCGAAAATATTGCTTTGCGAATTATCTTCATTCTACCCTTGTTTTGTAATTTCAGTTAGTAACAACGTAACCCACATGCATGGAAAGGTACACCCGAACGACTAATGAGAACTGCCCAATTTCGTCAAATAGGGCTTCTTTCCCGACGAAAGCCTGAACAACAGGGGCGGAGAGGCAAAATGGGATAGTGATGTAAAAGATCAAGAACAAAAAGAATTTACACTTCTTGTTCTTGCTACATGAGATACAAAACCTATAGGTAGATTATTTACGATCTAAGCTAAACAAGGTAACAATCCTCGGTGCTGGTCTTGTAGCTGAATTCTTTAAATGCAAAATTCTCAGTGCGTAGTTGAAAAATTGCCCTTGTGTTGACAACAGAATGTCCCTATACAGTGCCCAGGACGCTAATCTGACGGAAATTTTCTAACCCTAGGCTTCCCCTACCACTTCCAGGGTGAGACCTATCAATGCCGTCTTGGACAAAAACACCTCTCGCCCCGGCTCTGGAGATGAGGCAAGAAAAGTCCAGGGTTGGAATTTTTTGTCAGGATAGCATGCCGGGCACTACACCCCATTAGTTAACATGGAAGCTAAGGGAAATAGGCAACTGCACCATGCAATAAGGCCTTATACATTTGTTGACCAGGCCGACGCTGACGTCGTTGTACGGCATCTCACAAACACAGGTGTTTCTCGAAATGGCAAACGCGTGACACGGCTTGAAGATCAAACGGGGGACTGTCAAAAATATCTCGGTACATCTGCCAAATCTTTTGATATTCTCAATGATACAACTGGGACACCCATACGCCTCAGAGGAGCCAACGCCAGTGCGCATCTTTTCCGTAAGTTCCAGCAAAAAGTTCCTTTGAAAAATAAGTATATTCGAGGACAGCCTGGTCTCCGTTATCATGTATCAGAGGTACCCCAACCCCATCAGGAGCATGTTTCATTAACAATTCCATGCATAAGGAATGCATTCGCGACCCAGATTCCTTTGGCAGCTCAGTCCTCATAAAGACACAAAGGACTGACTAATAGAAGGGGGAATGGCTGCAGGGGTCCTGGGGTCACACATACACCGTCTATGGGGCAGGTACGTCATCCAGTTCATTCTGTTTCGCGGAAGTAGGCGTCTGACCAAGAGCGTAGGAGGAGGGAGTTTATAATAAATAACCTGAAAGTCCAGAAGCTAGTGCCTTGATCAAATGTTCCAAGGTCTCCATGCACACTAAAAACATAATAAACACATATCTACAGCGGGAGGTTCGAACTGCACCTAAGCGGTGACGCAACAGAGCATTTTAACACATACCTAACATCGGAGTGCCTACTTAGGTTGGTCTAAACTATTTCAAACTTGGCTTCTAAGACATTTTTATGAAAGGTAAAAAAAAGGTTAGGCGTATCTACAGGTGAAGAGAGGGAACAAGGGGTCGCAATCACCCTGTCAATACCTCGGAGGGGAGGCTGCTAACTGAATCAGCACCACCATCCCTTCAAATCCCTTCACAACTCCCCAGCCAGCATTCAAAGTGATTGCTACAGCCCCTTACCCTGCGTCACGTTTGTTACATCAGGGAATTCTTGCGTTTCAGGTGGCTTTACGTATCTAATTTGAAAGGGGACCCTGACGGAAGCCGACCAGTGGTGTGAAGATGGAAACTGGTCCACACCATAGGTATAGTACGGCCAGCCTGAAATGCCTGGCCCGAGGGCATTCTGTGTGGGTTAGGTTGGTTCCGAACCACCACAGCCTCGATATACATTTCACTTGACATGCTGAACATATCAGAGGTGAATGCCGAGCAGAAAAACTTTTTAGTAGGATCGGGATCGAACCGGTGTGACCCGGCTCTCACTGCTCCCCAAAAGTCGACCATTTAGTCCACTCGGCTATCGAGGCCGTCTTTCCGAAATGTTACTGAAGTTCGATCAAAATGGAAAAAACGGGGAGACAGCGGAAATTTAATGGACAACTGGTCTTTTTCTCTCTCACTTCGTATCTCAGTGCCCTGAGATTTGAGCAAATCTACCCCACAGAAATCAATCCAACCAAGTTCTAAAAATTAAGAAAAAATACTCACTTTTTTCTACAATTGGTGTTGTACATGTAGCCCCCATTTCAATTAAATGCAGGACTCAAACTTACTAATCTCAATGCACTGATAAGGACTGCCCAATGATAATAATAATGTTATCGCGTTAAAATCATCTGCGATAAACTAGATAATCAAAGAGAGGTGAATTTATTTATAATGAAGATCACTGATAAAGAATTGATATGGGTGGACATTAAAATCGTAAAAACTTCCAACTTACCAGCGAAACCATTGGATAGGCGATTAGAAGACGAAGGGTTGATATCCAATTTGAGTCTCACACTATCACCTTCACTGTCCCCACCTAGAAAAATAAATAGTACAAATTAACAAAGTACAAAGATTGTCTCGGAAAGTATAGGCTCCCAGTGTCGCAGAATCCAAGACTTTCACGTCCATGGAATGTCTGAAATGCTCATGGCACTGCGGAGCACGAGCGGTATACCCCTGAAAGTTGTTTTGGCGGCTCCAAGATCAGCGACAGCCAATTATTTTCACTGGAGACATCAGTTTAACTTAGGATGATCTTGGAAGCTAGTAACTTTTTAATTCCCGACCAGAATGTAAAAATTAAAAGTTTAACCAGTCATCATAGAGCCAGAGACTCAACCTGTTGCGCCTTTCATTCCTGATTACACTTTTCAGGTATTCCACATAATGACTTATCAAAAATTACACACAATAACGGAACTTTGATATAAATAAATCAAAATTATGGTAATTATTATAAATGGAGATTTGTGCATATTGAGGTTAGGTTTTCACTGACACACATATCTGCCCCGAGGCATCCGCACATATTCTGCATTGCGACGTATGAAAACGCCCAGGAAAACTCACAAAACATAAAATTATTACTATCAACTACAAACATATAACTTGGATTAAAAGCTGGGAGCAATAGGAAATGCGTAGGTAGATTTAAAATATATTTTTGTAAGTACAAGACTAGCTAGCTTCTGTGCCTAGTGCACAACTACATAATGCCACATATTTACAAGGAGTTTTATAACTGTAAAGAAGATTCGATGGTTTCAATACCTAACATACCAAGTTTAAAGTTCACTGAAGTCACTTCTGCGGTCAAACTGTCATTTTTGGCACTAGAAACCGAATTATTTTGATCAACATTACATAACGGTTCAACACCAACGTCGGCCATTTTTCAACTAATGAAAACAACCGTTGGCGTGTTGTCCTTGTCACAAAGTGCACTATAAAATTTGTTGTAGCAAAATTATTTCCAAATACACTGAAATATTTTCTGTAAAAAAAATTATTTTTACCATGAATTATTTTTTTTTAAATAAATTGCTAAAAATTAAATTTAAATAATAAGCTTTTAAACCATTTTAAGCAATAAATAAAGGAAAAAATGTTTTCAAAATATCGCAGAAAATTTAAACTCGTAATGTTGGCACCGTTCCTCGCGGCCATTTTGAAAATCGTGGTTAAGAAATAGTCAACAAAGTAACATATTTTGGCTAAAAATGGCTGATTTAGAGCTCAGTTTGGATGAAATAATTAAAAAACGGAATATAAGGACACCTGGCGTTGGACCTAAAGTATTGTAAGTCGTAAATGATGTTCAGAAAACACTCAAATTATCAATATTGTTAGCCTTCGAGGTTAGGTATATTTTCGGCGCTTCTCTTTATTTTCATGCTAAAACAAAAGTTCCACCGATTTAAACGTTAAAAAAAGTAGAATTAAAAATAGTTCTTACTATAAGATGTGTTTTGGAAAAACTTCTGGCCTACAATGCGAAACAGAGGCAACAGATAGGTTGGTGCATGGTTGTCATGGCAGAGAGCTAAGGTGCTTGGATTTTTGTGGTTGTCCCATTGTAAGTTAAACACGGTTAAACTTAGGTCGACTTGCTGTCGTGAAAGGTTTGATTTTTGACGGTTAAACTTGGTAGTTTGGATATCTGCGCCAAGCTAAGTAATGTAGATAAGTAGTGGAAATAACGCACCATTGTGAAGACACCCACTGTACTTATAGTTGAAATACCTTCATCTTGGTTTCATTTCATTTTAGAGACGGGAGGAAACCTCAAATACCCTTAAAACGACTATCTGATGGGCCAAAACCGACTTTTCCCAACAAGAAACCGATTGGTGATGCTCGGCTTAAACTTCTGAGGAACCAAGTTCGGCGACAAGCAGGAGGGGATGCGCCAGTTATCGGCGGCGATGCTCGGTACCATTTGGAAGCCATGCGTAGTCGAAACAGACCCATCAGAAGACCCCCAAACTCTTGCGGACCACTGCGACGAACTATACAGAGCCGTATTGGGAATCCACTGATCGGCCGTGGGTTGTCGATGGACGTAGACATGTTTGATCCGGACCCCCTCCTTCGAACAGGGCCATTAGTCCGTACCGTAGAGAACGACCTACCTCTCTACCCTCGACGTCCCTCACGGCCTTTTGATTGGGATAGACCTGCAGAAGAGGAAGATGAGTACATGGATGTTGTCGTTGATAGGTGAGGGAAACATTATTCTAAATTGAATATGGCGTTGAAGTCGTAATGGCATTCAGTTTTTGTTAGCGTGAAGTGATGTCATTTACTGAATTTTCAACAGGCTTGGACGTAATTCTTCAGTACGGACTGGATTCAGACCTGGGGCTCCTGACTGGGACGATATATCCATAACGGTGAAAACTCCCAGTGCCCCTGTACACAACCCAGGCATTCTCAAAAAAAGGTAACGTTACCTGCGTACAATACACTTGTAACAGTCCTTAAAGAAATGGTGTTAGTGTCGCCAGTTCGAACGTCTTCTCTATCAAAATTTTTCTGCCTGCGTTCACCAGTGAACTGTTGTAATTTTACGATCACTAATAAAAGCTAGTTAAAAGGAAATATTTCTGAACAATAGTTTCTTCACAAACGTGTCTTTAAAAATCAGCAACCAACAGCATTGACTTAAAACTTAAAATAATCAACGTGGTTCCAGGCCGCCGCCCCCGCCACCCGCTGTACTGCCTCCACCACGTCCACTTGGAGGCCCAGGCCTCACCTTAAGCGAAAGGTTCAACAGAGATCGCAATGCCGAAGCCGCCGCCAAGGTGGAGGCCCTAAAGGCGCAGCTGAAGGCAGCCAAAGGGGAGCCTCCCGTCCCCAAAATGGAATACGGACACAGAATTGTCGTATCGAACCTGGTACCTTCTGTCACCCATGAAGACGTCAAGGTATACATGGCTGGACTTTATTCTTGTGATTTCATTAGTAAACTGGGTGTAAAAGTCTCCCGAGTTTGAGAAACCATTATTGATCCTCAGGGGCTTTGAAATAAGTTACATGAAACTGGTAAGAATTCCCAACCGTTCAGCCAGAGTAATACTTGGTGATTTACGCAAAAAAAAAAAAAAAAAAAACGTCAGACGCAGCGGTCCATTGCTGTTGTGCTCTGACAAACCATTCGTCCCGTAAACAAAATTATCTTGCGTAATCTTTGACTGTAGGAATTTTAGCAAAAGATTATTAGATTTATTCCACTCAGAATAAATACTGAAAACATTGAAATCCGCCTTGTGAGTCTTGTTTCTCTGGACCGATTTCGTCCATTCTTGCTGCTATTGACTCCATCTGTACTGAACTTATTTGTTGTAGGAGTTGTTTGCTGACATCGGAGAGCTGTTGGCGAGTAAGCTAGTGCGGCCTGGGGTAGCGGAGGTCGTGTACCGTGAACATGAGGACGCCGTCAAGGCTGTGGATGTGTACCATAACCGGCAACTCGACGGCCAGCCCATGAAGTGTCTCCTCGTCAAAAACCAGTAAGAATTCTGCCTGTGCATGACCGAAAGCATGTGTATTTTTTTGGCCAGATTATCTTGAAGTTTTTTCAGACTGAAGATACAATGCTTTTGACTTTTCTTTTAATGACACTTTTCAGATGTCTCGGTTGTCATTTAACCAACAGTCGAGGGATTTTTGGACCCATTCTGTCACTGAGATACATAAACAAACAGTACAGAGCAGCACATTGCAGTTTTTGAAATGAGAAACTAATCTAACACGTTATCATACGAAAACCAGTCAATTGTCAAATCCCCACATAAATTAGTTTCTGTTGTCAAAATGATATATCATATTTCAGAACAAAAAAAGATTTAAAAATATCTCCGGAAAAGAACGTATTCAAGTTGTTCTGAATAGACGGCCTTGATAGCCGAGTGGAGTAAATAGTCGACTTTTGAGGAGCAGAGAGAGCCGGGTCACACCGGTTCGATCCCAATCCTACCAAAAAGTTTTTCTGCTCGGCATTCACCTCTGATATGTTCAGCATGTCAAGTGAAATGTATATCGAGGCTGAGGTGGTTTGGAACCCACCTAAAACTGTAGGTCCCCATCGTTTACTCGATGGCTGGGGAGCTGGTATTTGGTAGTGCTGCCAGCTGAGCACAATGGATAGTTCTTGACAACGGTCTAGTTGCTGGGCTTGTCCCCCCCAACCCTCTGCTAACTGTTCTGAATAGTCATTCATAAATATGTTTTTTGTAGGACGAAAAAGAACGCGCGGCCCAATGTAGAGTTGGACATGGTGACGCTGCGGAACGCTCTTCACAAGAAAGTCCCTGCGTGAGATGTAAAATCTCCAGCTCATCTTTAATTTGTTTAGAATAGTTACTTTATAAGCCTAAGGACGTGTGTAAGTTAATTGCGTAGCCAATTGTTGCAACTGCCGTCCACAACAGGAACATAGTAAAGGAAAATTTCAATACGGCTGGGCACTCCTTACTGAAGACTTAAGGCACAGCATGCCGAGGACAGCAATTTTTTACCAGAATTATCTTGTTGAAGTAAACGGTTGTTTCGTGTGCGACCGCAGGTGATAGAATATTTCGTGGACGGAACTGTGGACTGTAATTGCGACAAATGGCCGTGAAAATAACTGACACAATTCGTTAATGAAAGTAGGGATCTATCGTCAGTTAAGTATCGCCTAGCCAGTTAGCACAGGACTGAGGAGGGTCAGGTGGGACCTGTGAAAATAATCAAAGCAATTGTCACAGAAAACAATAATTGCAAATTTTAAACGTGGAGACTTAACGGGTTTTCAGGTTGAACTGAGAGTTTTCATGAAGGGCATTCGAAATTTTGTGAAAGATTTTTTTCTTAATTTTCATTGTGTTACCCAACTTCAAAAACTAAAAAACACAATTGCAACTTGGTAAATTCATTGCAATTCTTCTAACCCTAACCTATGTAGGGCAATTTTAGTATTGGAGACCTCTACTGTTAACCAGTAGGTGGTATTGACCTAGTTACTTTACCGTTGGAACGTCAGGTAGACTGGGATCACAAAAGGTTCATTGGAGGTACAGGGGTCCGAATTAAGGTTTCAGTTTCCATCTGAAACTACAATGTACCTGTAATATTTTAATACCTAAAAATGAAGGATTTTCCGTGATCCTAGGCTACTCGGTACTTGCATTTTTGTGTTCAAACTTCAAGGAAAAAGGGACACTTTTCCTTACAGCAACACGTTTCTCTTTTTAGTTTTTAATTGATTCACAATTATACATTTTTCAATAATATAAGTACTTTTAAATATGATTACAATGGTTTTATCAATGAAGTACAATCAATAAAAAGGCAAAAAACTGTCGAAACTGCTCTCGAGTTTCAGGTGCCAAGTGAATAAAAATTCGAAGAAAAATCGTATCGAATAAGGAAGGTAACATAGTTTGCTGATTGAAACATGACAATATTGATAATAAATAATTAAAAACTGATAAAAATATTTAAAATTCGAACATTTTTATAGAGCAACAATATAAACGCAAATCTTTTCTACTTGCCAGCATAAGTTCACTATAAAATCGTATAAAAAGCTACCACCGATTCTTAACCTGTAAGTCACGCGTGTTAAAGTTTGGCCCAACCCTTTGCGGTATCTTATGCCAAGTATAGTGTGTGTCACATAACCTTTCCTCTGAGGTTTCGGATTTTTTAAATTAATGAAAATGCCTCAGAAGATCCAAGCTATGTGATGCACTCTATCACTGCAAAAATTTATAAAAATTAAAATTAGTCGAATTGAAACATTAATAACACAGATAATAATTGGTAGATTGAAACATTTTTTGTTGTGGTTGATTGTGGGGGTAGAACTGATGTCCACAGGACAAACACTGATGGACTTCGTTAGATTATTTGATTCATATAGGTGACTCCGCGTCCTTGGCCACTATGCTGTTTCCAACAGTAACAAAGCATTCAAACATTCAAAGACGTTACTTATATTTCAGAACATTTAAATATCCAACAGAGTTCTCAAAAAATGGTTGGAAAAAAACATAAACAAACATGACAAATTTTAGAAAGTATCATGCGGACTACTGTGGAGTTCAGCAGTTTTCAAGTTTGTATTTCTATTTGTAAAAAGATACATTTAAACGCTTGTTTTTGTTGTAAACAGCATGGCGGCCAAAGTGGCGTACCCGTCTACATGAGTCTCGTATTATTAGTTAAGGTGTGTCTATGTGGGATGAGGTGAAACCAGATAAACGACGAAAAATGTGATGTCGACTGCTGAAGCTTAATGTGATGATGATTACAGTCAGGTATAGGTACGATGTATCGTAGGGAATGTTGCATTGGCACTGGACGTCATATAACGTAACTTCTCGACGTTATAACGAGGTTACTGCACTGTGTAACGACGTTACTGCATGGTATAGGGCGGCGGCTGGCATCGCTGCGAGTGGAATGGCTTTTTTGGTGTGTACGCCAGAACCTGGAAATCGAAACAGATTGTTTTCTTCGGTATACAATACTGGCTCAAGTCTCACTTTGGTAGGGTGGCTCATCTATCACTGCAGTTAGAAGAACAAGAGCAAACTGACTTAGTTCTAGCTGAGTGTTAGGGGACTCAGATGTGTTATTAATACCTAATTGATATTTTGGTAAAGTATTTACCACGATGAAATTTTCGGTAACTTTTAAAAAGATTTTTCGAAAGGGAAGAAACTAAAATTCACTGGGTCTTGTAAGCGCGCTGAAAGAGTTTCGCTGTATCACCGTCGCTCGATAAACCAATTTGGGAGTGGGGCGCTTCCCTCGCATTGTTAGCTTTCTTTGATCAGGCATCAATGCTACACCCCCACCTCTCCCCCTTCTATTCGGTATTTTCTTCTTTAAGAACACATAAGGCGATGCTTGTTTCCATACCTCGGCATAAGACTTCTCCAGTTTCTTGAGCTTAGCGACCTCCTGTGCGGCGGTGCTGCGGAAAGGCTGGTACTCCCACCCTCCTCCTCCCGCACTGCTCTGGCTGCCCTCCTTCCCCTCCCTGCTTTCCCTCTCCCTGTGCCTCTGCATGGTGGTGAGCACGTGGCTCCCCGCTGGGCTGGCGTGGCTCCTCCGCGCTCGTCGTCTGTGGGTCCTCGACGGCGAAGCCACTGGACTGGGTTCCGCGGAAACCACCAAGTCTGTAATGTCAACTAAATCTTTGTGCCGTCGAGTGGGCGTATTGGACGACCTCTTCTTCTTCTTCTGCCTGGTTGTAACGAACTCAAGGATGTCTTTGGTGCCGGATGAGGTCGGTTCTTCTGCTTTGATCGTCACGTCTGGGATGGACGACGTATCTGAGGCGGCCACCGAGTCAGGCAGACTGACCAGGTCCTCAAAGTCCACGGGGAGGTTTTCAGTAGCAGGCGTTACAGGCGGCACTTTGGGCGGTTCTTTTTGGTCTTCCAGCAGCGGCAGTAGCTCTCCATCGTCTTTCGCTTCAGCTGCGCGTTTCAAAACATCAAAAATTTCACGGAAGAGGGATCTGTATCCTGGTGTTTTCCGGAAATGGTTTTCGATCGGGTATAGAGTGTCGTAAATGGAAAATCGGCACTCTTCGCCGTCTTGGATGGAGCACAAGAACGCTCCAGGGACGATCTCGTCTGTCTGGGTGGCCTTGGCGCTGGTCTCGTCTGAGAAGCCCGAGGACGAGGTTTCGGCTTCAGAGAAGTCAGTGGGAGTGGCTTTGCCTCTGCGAGTCTCCTTGGTCTCAGTCTCCTTGTGGTAGGAGGTGAAGTCACCAGAGAGCTTGAGCTCCTCCTGGAGGGACAGGGTGTTGTTCGTGCTGATAGTCTTGGTCATCCCGCGGCTGAGCCTCCTTTGCCGCTCGCGCTCCTCTCGCTCCTCCATCATTGCTCCGTACTTCTCAACAAGGGTTCGGTACGGGTTATCTGCCTATAACAGCAAAACAAAGTTGTCACGAGGCAAAATAGAAATGAGTAGGTTAGATTGGTTAGGTCAGTAAATTGCCTCTGCGATTTATTCAGACATTATTTTCATACCTGTGACCAAGTCAGTTATACGTGGAAACGACTATAGTTTTTCCCGGAACGGTGGTGGTTAGGCGAGGTATAACACTGCCGTTATTCATTAGTTAGGTTGGCAGGTAGGTTAAGCACTTAAAACTTCGACATTTCAAGCGCTAGTAGAGCAGACATGAGCCTCACCAAATTTCAAACGATAGTAATGCGAATTTGCTTTGCTGGTGTTACTCTTCATATTATTGCAACAGGGAGTAGGTTAGGAACCACCTATCTATAGGATGTGCTGCACCTGCACTGCGATACAAGTGAGGGGGAACAGTAGGTTTCAAGTAGGTACCTACGTACCAGCGAAGTATACTGCACAGAAAAAGACAACTACTTTTTGAGAATACTTACCGCCAAAAATCAAGCGCAAACCCGTTAAAAGAAAAGCCAAGCTGCATCAGAAAGGTGCAACAGATAGAAAGGCACTTACAAAGGTGATCGTAGTCTCGGAATTGTGAGACCACAAATAAAGTAAAGAGGTGAAAATGCCAAATGAAACATATAAGTGCAGACGCGCACCGAAAAAAACAGCCAGACACCAAGGCAGAAGGCTAGGAACCCGCATAAGGTCCAGCGTGTCCCACAACCGTTCTAGAAAACAAATTATTATAAAGCTGACGCTCATTTCGACAGGACGCAGACGGTTATGGTGAAAATCTGGGGTCTAAAAATGAGCGACAGTTCTATACCACCACCACATCACCACCAAGCAATCAGTTGATCATAATCGGGCAAATAAATTTGGGATAACTCTTCCAAAATTGAGCTATTGAAGATAAGCCTGGAAGACTTCGGTCAAACAGCACACGGCACGACCGCTAACAGACTAACGAACGGACAACTTCTAGAAACCAGTTCTTCGACTCAAAATCGAAATACAAGAAGTATGCCTAGTAACAATAATAATGCAAGATCTATGTGCATTCAAGAAAAGAAAGTTCAGAATCATAAAAGTGCAGGCGCATGCGGTTATATAACGGGAATGATAGCTTACTTTGATATCGCCGTCAGTATCAATAGCTTCAGTCTGATTGCCAAACAGCTCGTCCTCTTGTTCCATCAAGAGGTTCACTTCGTTTTGTGGCCTCCCGTACATTTCTTTGTAGCAACGGCCACAAATTTGACTCATTCTGAAATGTATGACACACGAATTACACATAAGAAATAGCCTGTCAGCTTCAGAGCAGTCGACTCATTGCACAAAAGGTTTGCTTTTCGATGACCTTTTTCCTCCTAGTAGAGAACAATGAGACTAAAATATAAAACCTCTAGGTCAGGAAATAGCTTACCTCGCTTCCTCTAGAGCAGACAACTCCTCCTGCAGGGTGAGGGAGTGAGCCTCCTTTTGCTGCAGACAAGCGATCTCCTCCTCGAGCAGAGCCACTTCCTGTATGCGCCTTGCTAGTTCAGCCTCCAAGTCAGCTATGACTCTCTGATCTCGTGCTTTCTGCTTCTTCAGGTCCTCACACCGAGCCGCCAGCTGCTCGTCCAAGTCTTCGGTTTTTTCCTCCCCTGTTAAGTCTCTCTTTTCATCTCCTGGAGAAAAATAAAGAATTTAAGAGGAGCTGACTCAATTTTTTTGTGTTGAAGGAGAGAAGGAGGTTGAAGATGGATAATAATAATAATAATAGCTGAAGGTTGTGGGGGCAAGCCCAGCAACTAGACCCTTTTCAAGAACTATCCATTGTGCTCAGCTGGCAGCACTACCAAATACCAGCTCCCTAGCCATCGAGTAAACGATAGGGAACTACAGTTGCAGGTGGGTTCCGAACCACCACAGCCTCGATATACATTTCACTTGACATGCTGAACATATCAGAGGTGAATGCCAAGCGGAAAAACTTTTTGGTAGGATCGGGATCGGACCGCTGTTACCCGGCTCTCACTGCTCCTCAAAAGTCGACCATTTAGTCCACTCGGCTATCGAGGCCGTTAAGATGATTAGATAGGCTACATGTAAATCTGGTACCTAGGATAGGCAAGTTACCTGGAAAAGTGGAGCGATTGTGCTGCTTCTGCAGTCGCTGCTGTTCCAGCGCCTTCTCCAGTGTGGCCTGCAGCTCCTCACATCGAGCCTCCAGTGTGTCTTTGTAGGTGGACAAACTCTTCATCTCCTTTCGGATGGCCGCACTGTCCACGGTGAGACGCTTGTTCGCAGTTTCCAGCTCCTGGATAGAAACTTCCAGTTGCTCGGAAAGGCGAATCCGGTTGTCATTGGTGCTGCGGAGTGCTGCTGTTTGCTTTGTAAGGTGCTGCAATAAAAATCATTTATTTTAGGGTGAGCGTTAGTAAGCCTTTTTGATGCCGCCAAACAGACGGCAGTGACGGAAGAAGTCTCCTAAGGCTGTCATGGGGTTTGTGGGTGCGACCGTGACAGTCCTGTAAGTACAGGGGAGGGGAGGCGAGACCCCTAAGACTTCTTTAAGCCGCCTTCAGCCAACAATCTGGTCAGTTAAAAAAGATCCGGACAGTTTAAGCGAATAGGGATTGAAAATAAGGGGAAGGAGAATTTCTCCTAAATTATTTAAGCACATATAGGTACGTACGAGTCATGGCTACCCCATGCCTGTGCCTGTGTATGGATGCCTCCTGTAATAGGTACCGAATCCAACGTTGCACTGTGACTTTGGTTGTTCCCCCAAGAAGAGTCCCTCAAAATTTGATGGGTACGGGTTTTTAGGGCCTGCAAACTCCATTCTGTACCTACCTAAGCCAGCCTCATTGTCAGCTATGTAAGTACGGTTCACATTGCATAATGTTTGACTATAAATTAACACGGTATGTACCTAAGAGGTAAATCAAATACATAGAGAGAGATGAGAGGTACGTTGGATATCTACCGAGGTAGATCTGTGTACCTGCTATATAACTTTTAGCTATAGCTGCCTATTTCTGTGATGTGGTTTTTTCACAATAGGAATAGTACGGCTGGAACGAAAACGGATGCGCCTTTTAGACATGGGCTTGCTGGCAATTTCAGATCTAGGTTAATGATTGCTACATCTTACTGTTGCTACTAAACTATGTTTTCATAGATATACCATTACCCTGTAGAAATTTCTCCAATAATTCATTTATTTAATTTCCAAAGCACACGGCACCCTTTTCAAGTACAAGGTTGACTCTTGAGCCAGGACATGCAGGTAGGTATAGGTAATTTCGACTGCGATGATGTTTAAATTATTTGAAAAAACCACAGGAAAACCCGAACAATCAAATTTTTTATGGCGTGACGGGTTAAAGTTTAAAACGACAAAGGTTCAGGCTCAGACAAATGTGTGCCTATTGCACTGCAATTTACTGGTATGAGCCAGCAATTTATATTATTTTTTGTTCAGAGCTTTGCGCATGGACCTAATGGCAGTAAGAAGCGCGAAACCCGGCCTTTTTTACGCGGGTTATTTTAGCATGCTAATGCATGCAGTCGACGCTCGGTCATTGCCCCCTGGACTTGGAACTTGGCATTACTTATAATTTTCTTTTTAAAATAGCCTTCTCTATAGTTCAGGTACATACCTCAATATTTTGTAACTCAAAAGCACAATACCTACATTGGTTGGACCGGGACTTAGAATCATGCACTGTGCAGACGAGTTGTGTTATTTCCAGTGAGTTCCCTATACAGCAATAATATTGAGCTTATGAGCTTATAGCTCTATTACCTGCTACCACAGGCAATTCTTCTGTAATCACAGCATGTGAATGGGTACCTAATGTACCTAGGCTATTAGCGGCACCATCAAACATATCTCAGGTCTTGCGGTCAACCGCAACCATTGATCTGACCCGAGAAGGACCACACCAATCAGCAAAGAACCTACCGTCTACATCAGGTTCTTCAGTACCAAAGAAGGTACCAATCAATAGGCACCAGACCCTGCTGCAATGGATAATTCTTGAAATGGTCTAGCTGCTGCCCCCCTCTATACTCACTAAAAGGGTGATTAAATAAAAAGAATGCCTTTTTCAAAAAATTTTACTTTCCCATATACATGACGTAAATTATATAGGAACGTAAAACGTATTGTGATAGTACAGAAAATCGATTTTGAGTTTTTCATAACAAAGCGCCGATCAGAGGTCCCAGAACCCAAAAAAGTTGTGTGTGTATGTATGTACGGAGAGCCAGGGCCCAAACTGTCAGGCCGATTTTGTTCAAATTTGGTACACAGGTGTAAAAAAATAATGCCCAGAATCAAGTTTTTTCGATTTCCCATTGGTGAAAACTGGGGAGCGTAGCCCCCCCAAAAACCTCAAAAATTATGTTTTTAATTTTTTTTCTCAAAATTGGCGGCTACGATTTCGTTCATTTTTTCAGGGCTAAAAGGGCATACCTATTATGGGTAAAAATAGCGCATTAGCGGTATATCTGGGAAAACTCGAATTTGGGAGATACGACCCCCAAGGGGTTTTTTATGTTCACAAAATATGCCATGGGGGTATTCAAAATACTTGGGGGACTTCCTCAAGCGAGGTATGTGGTCAAAAAAATTCTCAAAGCATTTTCGACCCCCCCCCCCCCCCCCCAACCGGGTTGAGTTTTTGAAGGTTTGCGAAATATATCATGAGGGTAGGTACTCAAAATACTCGGGGAGACTTCCTCATGCTAGTTATCGCTTAAAAGTTTCTCCGAGGGCCCAGAAACATATAGGTTGGGAAAGTTTGTGCGACCATTGTCGTACCCCTTGTTTTAGTCTGAATAAGTTCCATTATGGGCAATGTTTATATACAAACACATACGACAATCCAATGTAACTAAGCAACAGTCACTTGTACCATAAAAACACTATTAAAGGTGCAACAATGCCGTAGAGGTAGAGAAACAGCGGTTAGCATGGAAACCATAAAGTAAACTTTCGATTTTATCGATCGATAATTGCAACAAGATAGTAGTGCACGTATACCTGCTGTACCATATACTGTAACCCAAAGCGACAAATCGAACATCCGAGTCAGGCAGGGGATGAATGTGAAAATGCAGTAGCTACCCCTATCCAGCTGAAGGTCACCCACCCCCTCTCTTGCTGACGCCGCAGCATCCTCTCTCTCCAGCTCTCCTGGGAAAGGTCACAGTATCCTTGACCCTGTTATGCAGTCAAGTTGCAGCGACAGATAAGTAACTACCCCAGGTTCTTTCCAGACTACTTTAATTCTTCCTTCCTTCTTCCCTATAGGTGCATGATAGGTATTCCGAGTCATTTCACCAACGGAAAAAAAACCCCGCTCGCAACGTCAGTTCTATATGGACGGCAGAAATGCATCATCAGCTGATCCTGAACCTTAACAACTAATGGGAAAAATCGAGACCGTCGGGTTCATGTACCTATAAAACTTAAATGCGACTGAACATTTTTTCAGCAGTGCACGAGAACTACCAAGAGGACTGACTACCCTTGCATACCTAGTCTCTGCATGGTTTTTCGACACGAGTAGGTACTATCCCTTTTACGATCTAGGTGGTAATAAGTGCTCTTTCCTTTCACTTATTATCTTGGATTTAGATATAGGTTTCTAGATAGATAAGAAGAATCATCTTCGAGAAGGCCCAAACTTATCTTTGGCTTTATCTTTGTGGGCCAAAGTCGTGATGCTGATTAGTATAAATACTTTGTATTTCACCATTCCACCACGACGTAGGTACAGATACTCTTGCTTGTTAATTTTTTTTGTGATCATATCAATCGGGGCTTTCAATTGATTCGGCGGGCACCTGTCTACCGAACCGTCAGGTTTCAGGGCCAACTGTACCTGGCCTATATCTACGTGGATAGATGTCCAACAGACGTCTAACGCCCATATTTGCGTGCAAGAGAAAGGAACACGTCAGGAAAGCAATTGACACTTGCGGGTCAAATTGGAAACGGTACCGAAAAAAAAAACGTCTTTTACTTTTTCTTATTGTCAAAATTTCTGCTAAAATTTTGCAAATGTATATATAGGGTAGGTAGCAATATAAGTACCTACATACCCATATGAGAGAAAAAATAAGAGAACTACCTATAGTGTCCGCAATAACATCCACAAAAAATAAAGATGCCTAGCTACAGACGTCATATTTAGAGAACAAAAGGTACACCTGCAGGTCAACTCCGGATCTGTTAACGCACAGTTAACGACGAGATAACAACGTCATGTTTTAGCGTTAGGAGCTTAACGCATAATTAACGACCAAAGATCCGGAATAGACCTACAGGGAAAGTTGGATTTTATTTGAAAATGACACTCATTCAGACCAGCCTGTGTCTCTGACACAGGTGGACGACCCAATAAGCACCTATCATCTTAGGTATGGTCATTGGTCAGATATGCACGAGTGGCCATACCTAAACGTTATAGGTACCTGCCACCTAAGGCAACGACCGAACGCTCTGCGAGTCTCAAGGACGTTCCTCCAGCTGGGACATCACTATGCCTAGTCAACTTACTCCATACTGCTTTTCCTCCCTAAACATTATATACCTATACTTTGTACCTTACAACAATTCATATTTCATAGCGCTCTAGTCCCCCTAACTCTTGGCTGAGAGCAACGACCCCAATTAGTCCCAAAAAAACAGGGTTTCCAAAATTATTTTTTGTTCCGAACAAGAATAAGTAGACTTGCAAAGAAGGGGTTACAATGACCTAAACAAGTTTAGCAACGACAGTTCACATTATTTGTGTAGTCTATCCCACCCCTGGATATGACTGAATTTACTCCCATCTAAGAGTGACATGGACTCTACCAAAATGAGGTCTACTAATGTGGAAATAGTGCTTCGTATCAAAGCATGCCTACTATCACAGAGGAATTATCCGCTACTATGTATCTAGGTACAGCATGCCACCTTACTGTTTTCCCGATTTCCATTCCCAAATTCGAACCTTACCCTAATCACACAAAATTTCAATCCATCAGTTCTCGATCAGGTCCTCCAAACGTGCCATGCCACTGACCCACTAATCTTGGCTTTAATCCTTGAACATGGAAGAATACCTACCTAGTTCTACGACTATGAACTGAGCTTATGGACTCTACTCCAGTACCTACCTACTGTGATCCAGGTAGGTATCATATAAACATAACCATTTTACATAGGATGTCCTAAACAAACAATGCCGTAACGACTTTGAACCCAGACAAGGTACACTGTTCATTTCGAGAGAGAGGATGTCCCGTGCAAACATTGCACAGTACCGCGTCCATGCCTTCACACCTTCAATTATGCCAGTTAAGGTCAATTAAGGTTAAAAATACCTAAAAGTGGTGCTGACATCTTTGCAAGACATCCACAAATGCTTTTTGTTAAGAAATATGATACCTATACCTTTAGAATACTTTCGAATGAGGTACATAACTTAGGTATAGGTCCCTATACATAAATTTTGTGTTTTGCACATACCTCGATCTCCTTCGTCTGCTCGTCAATAGTGATTTGTTTTTGCTTGACGTCATTTTCCAGCTCCTTATTTCTCTCTAGCAAATTTTTCCCCAACTCGGCTGCCAGGTGAAGGTCTGCAACAATAGAATATGCCTACCATCAGAATCGATGAAAGTCACGCTAATAAAAAAGAAACAGAGACAATTTCGCCGACTTGAGCCTTAAGTCTTAAGTCTTCCATTGGGCGGAAGGGAAGAGCCCAATGGACGGCTAGCCTAAAGAGGTCTAGGTTCGAATCCCAGCGTAAGCAATATTTTCCGCTATGCTCCTCTTCAGCTTCAGCCAAACTCCTGTGGTGTTGGTACCGAACGGGGCGTTCACACCCACAGAAAGAAAAAACTTTCCTCCACACCGCTACCTCCGACTGGATAGTGAGAAGTGTCTGTCGACACCTAAACATTGTCTGCATGATTCCGATGGGTCCGATTGTTCCATGGTCCACTGCGAGCATGGAGAAAGGGAAAGGGCCTATGGTGTCGGACATTATAAATTGATTGGACCACTTTTTGATTGATCTTGTAATAATTAGGTACCGCACCCGTTAACAAGGTAGCCTACCCATTATAATGAGGAAGTAATATCAAGCAATGTACGCATGGTGAAATATAGACCTCAAACTGACATTTATTGAAATGATCACCGTCCACTCTATGAAGGAGTTGACATACACCGTTATTTAAGAGAAGTTCCACCATTTTAGTATATACTATATACTATGTGGAAGAGAGTAAATCCAGTCATATCGAGGGCTGGTTGGACTCCAGAAATATGAAGGGATGAGGAGACAAGACCAGCAACTAAACCATAGGCGTAGCAGGACCAAAAACCTGGGGGGGGGGGGGGGGGGCTAAGCCCCCCAGACCTTCTCCTCACCTGGGGGGGATAGGCATGGCTTTATGTAAACGTTATGTGTAGGTCAGAAAAATCCTGGGGGTGGCTAAACGGTTTTTGGGGCTAAGCCCCCCCAGACCCCCCAGACTTGCTACGCCTAAGAACTATACCATTCCAGTATCTACCAGTTTCCCAGCTACGGTGTTTAATACGATAGGAACCTAAAGTTTTAAGTGGATTCCGAACATCTAGACCGATTAATTTTCAGCCAAGATGTGTAAAAAAAAGTAAAAAAATCATTTTTAGAACACCCTGTGACATTATTATTTATCGAATGGCTTTGGAGTAAAGCAATGGAGCGCGCAGTATGGTTGATTGTATAAAATAGGAAGTGCTCACTGTCAGAGTGCCCTTTGGTCTGGGGCCGTCAACACTCATTACGAACTGAGCAGAATGGAGGATGACTAGCACAATTGCATCTTCACGCAGTCAGGTATTTCTTCAGGCACCTTCAACTCAAAAGTCAGGTGCTCAATGATGGGCGCTTGTGGAAACTGAACAACTAGTTCACAGGTACGAAGTCAAAATACGTAATTAAAAAAAATATATCTGAGCATGCATGCAGGTATGTAACGGTATTATAGGTATATAACCGGCAAAAACGTTGGGTCGAAAATAGTCACTGGGAAATATAAGAAGAACAATTCTGATTTTTAAGGTCCAAATTCGCAATAGAGGGCTGCCATAACGCACCAAAATATTACTTTTAAAAATGGTAACAAACTCAGATGGTACAGGTTGGTAACAAACTCAGATGGTACATGCAGGTACCTAGAAATAGAAGTAAGGTAACCCAACTATGCCCTCTCCTTTTTAA
This sequence comes from Mesopsocus fuscifrons, assembly GCA_950004255.1. Classification (NCBI taxonomy): domain Eukaryota; kingdom Metazoa; phylum Arthropoda; class Insecta; order Psocodea; family Mesopsocidae; genus Mesopsocus; species Mesopsocus fuscifrons. Next base: position 5,444,319 of record OX465380.1, read on the forward strand.
GCCACAGAACTAAGCAGATTGTAAAGTAAGTTGAGAAATATCCACTTGGTACCTACTTTTCCTTGTTACAGTTCCCAGGCCACTTCATGCTGGCCCTCAGGTATACACAGATGCCACACCTGTACCAAGAGCACCCAAAAGCATTCGCAACTTCTGGTTGCGATACCTAGAGAATAATCAACCTTTTTACTTTCTCGCCTGCCATAACATGGCGGTATGGAGAATGAATTGTTTTCGTACAAATTTTTTTCATGACAAAAATAATTATTTCTTAAATAATTTCCAAAACTTGAAAGGAGATAGGCGAGGCACAGTAATGTTTAGTTATTTATTATTATTATTAACTATACCAACGCGCAAATAATAATTTCATAAATCTGTTCCAAAACTTGATTGGTAACTCAATCAATCTGAAACCAATACAGCACCTGCACCTGAGTTAGGTTTATTTTACATACTTCCGAACATTCGATATGTAGGGTACTCACGATATCTGTGGGAATCAACTGACCAGCCTAGGTTTGGGGGAATTCGGCTCTCATATTGATACAGTTAGGTATCAGGTATTCGATGCCATTCCTTGAAGGATTCTCTCATATAACTGGTCCAAGGTAGAATAATTCTTTATTTATTGTTTGGTTTAGCATATTCTGCAGCGCAATAGTCCTCACCGCCTCACGCACGACCTTAGTCTGACAGAATGGCAGTCACTCAAATAGACTGAAGTTAGGTACAGAGGTACCTCTTCATGTTCGGCTACAGCAGAAGATGCATTTTTTACCCTCATGCACAATAAGGCCAGGGGTTGACCACTCCAGAGATTGCTTGAGACTGCATGAAGATTTCCAAAGATTTCCTGAGATTCTCAACGAGATTCGTGGAAAGATACACCCCAAAGGGTTAATTGATCCAGAAATGTCCAAGATTCCCTGAGATTTCATTAAGATTTTCAAAGATTGTCTGAGATTCTCAACGAGATTCCTAGAGTGGTTAACCCCTCGCAATAAGGTTAACACTGGAGGTGCTAATTATTTTTTATTCCTTCCCTTTCTTCCCTTGATTGGCGAAGCCTTATACAATAGTAATGTTCCCAAATTTCCCGATTCCAACAGTTCCACAAACGCGACTATGGCACGATTAAATTTTTTAAGGCGAAAAAGCAGGAGATCTTGAAAATCTTATATAGAGACACAGGGAATCGAGACACCTGAGACCTGAGCGAAACTATCAGTCTTCCTAACCAAACGGCGAAAAAAATTAAAAAGAATTTTCCGTTCGCCATGTCAGTCTTATGGTGGCAGCGCAATGCGTTGGGGCAACCTGTAGAAGTGATAGATCTTGATATACCTACATGTATGTTGACTTGTACCCGCTTTACAGGTTATTTACAAATACAGGTCCACTTTCTTTACATGCCGCTGTCATTCCCACGCCCACAATTAACTCATAAAGGCCACAAGTAAATAATCGAAACAATGTGATTTCGTGTCTAGTTGAATAGTGGCTGAAGTCAAATTGAAACTGAGTATTTATACAATTTATACAGTTTCACCATGTTAAATTGTTATTATTTTTCTTTTGTTGCCTCAATCATGCAGGTCGCTTCACTGCAATGTGTTTTCTAAGTCTCGTGAGAAAGGTGAATTAAAAAATTAAGGCCTATCTACGACTGCGTAAGTATACCAACTTTAATTCAAATCAAATCTCCTTGGCGCCATACAGTCCTAGAAGAGAGCCTGGGCTTATATAGTAGGACGCAGAATCCACCTTACGTGACTAGGAACCTGGAACCTGAGTTCTTGCTTTAGAGCTCAGTGCCCTGGACACCGGTACAAATATAGTCCTATACAAGTAGGACAAAATTACAGAAAAAACGCTTCCAAATGTAAATATACATGGTTATTCATGTGATTCGGCATTTTCTGAAAGTATAGTTGCGCCCGTAAATGAAGTTCAACCTTAGCACCAGGTTTGTTTACCTTCTGGCCCTTTAAGGCACTCCAGCTCGATGGTATAGTCCCAGCAGTCCAGGGAAGCCAGTCCAGACTCCCTCCTGGAGGAAGGGACGTAACCATCGTCCTCCCAAACGGCTTCTTCTTCAGTAATCATAGTGGAGGATAGGTTCCAGTTCCAGTATGGGGAATTCTGTTCCAGGAGCCAGGGGCAAAACCACCCTCAGTCCAGATCCTGGCTGTTGTCTCAGTTCTGGAGCCATTATTTTATTTTGTCACATCACTTAAAGTTCGTTTTCAAAACTTCCTGAAAGAGCAGTCAAAATAATTTCTTGGAAGGCTGAATATAGCTCAAGAGTATTAATAGAATAGGAAGGCGGCAGTTCAATGGGATTATCGTCCTATTCCCGGGCTCAGCAGCGGCAACAAGTGGTCGGCGAGGGAAGGCTAGGGTTAAATACTCCAGCGGCTGGAATCATCTGGGCAATCTGAACCTTTGGCGACCGCATAAATTTGGAAAAGGCTGGCGATGATTGCGACTCGTCTAGCTCAAAGACAACGGCAAAGAATCCTGCCGGACAACGAGCGACCAAGAAATAGGTACTGATCAGGTACAACACTGTAGAAGGGAAAGAACCCGAAATTTAATATCAAATCTAACAAAAATACATAAACATCTAAACGCTTTGGAATTACATTCGGTCTGGCGCGTTCGAGAATACCTCAGATGGAGAAGATCCATACTGCAACCAAGTGGCAACTGCGAGTAATGATTTGAACGATGTGAAAGGAAGCTACAGGTACTAAGTACCTATACCTTATTCTCAACCGAAAGATAGGGCAGGTAAAAGGGATTAGTTCCTCCCATCACGATACCGATCGTTCTTGTCACGCCCCCGCCCAAAGCGTGCCTATTAGACACCTTCCCACCTTGTAGCCATCCTCTTCTTTCTTTGACCCAAGAGGTGATCCCTTTCTAAATGAAAGTAATGGGGTGTCCATAACAATGAATTAGACAGTTGCAATGGGTAAGTAGCCGATAGACATCGTACCTGCAGCGATGCGGAAACCTGAAGACAAACTCGTGCGTTCGCCTACCTACGCCCTATGAAGCCTGCTAAGGCCCCTATCACACATTCATATTTTTCTTGTAACAACTTTTCTGATAGTTTCAAATTGTCTGGAATATTCAAATGAAATGAGAGCAACGTCAGTGATATCCAGGGGTGAATAGACTCCACAAATGTAAATTGTCGTTGCTAAACTCTTCTGGATCACAGTGATGAACAAAAAATAATTTTCGAAACCCTGTGGTTTTCTAGAGCAATGAGTGTCGTTCCTCCCGTCAAAGGGTGAGATGGACAATAGGATCTCTATAGTGCCTCTCGAGGGGGTAACCACTCCAGAGATTGCTTGAGATTGCATAAAGATTTCCTGAGATTCTCAACGAGATTCGTGGAAAGATGCACCCCGAAGGTTTAAACACTCCAAAAAAAAATTCTAAGATTTCCTGAGATTCCATAAAGATTTCCTGAGATTCCCAATGAGATTCCTGGAGTGGTTAACCCTTCAGCGCCTCTGTAATATTCATGACAATGTTTCTATGCAAAGCGAATCGAAATCCAAACGCTTTCTTTCCGAAAAATTTCAGTGCAAAAAATGATTTTAATTGGACGTAGTACGTAGTTTTTTGTCTCCTGGAATGCAATTGTTTGGTATTCAGCCGGTGAGTGGGTATGGAATCAGTGAAGCTTGGCCGGTTTCACTCCTCAGGCCGTATAGGAATTCTCCATCTTTTGCAGTAATTAGTCAGGCAGTCGATTAGCTAACTGATTGCAAACGCCCGCGCATTCACTTTGTGTCTGTCTCTCAAACAATAGCAATACAGCGAAAGTGATCCACTTTCGATCCCTTTTTTTATGTACCTAAGGCACACGCTTTATTACCTTTTTCACTCTTCTCGTATTTTATGGAACCATTATTTCGTCCTTACATTAAAACGTTTATTGCCTGCATTACTGTTATGCAATGTACGAGACGAATTTAGAATTAAATTGACATTCCAAGGTGAGAGGTAATTAGGTCTTCCAACTTAAAACCTCTTTAGCATTTAGGTACCAACTTAATTGCCAACTTAACCCTGCCAGAAGCAATTCGAGAAATTTTCCAAATGGCACACCGGTTTAACGGAATTTGGAAATTATCGATGGAGGGGATCCTCCGAGGGGTTAACCACTCGTTGGGAACCTCGTTGTGAATTATTGGAAATCTTTATGAAATATCAGGGAATCTTGGAATTTTTGTGAGTGGTTATCCCTTCGGGATTTATCTTTCTATGAATATCGTTGGGAATCTTTGGAAATCTGTATGGAATCTCAGTGGAATCTCAAGGAATCTCTGGAGTGGTTTTCTACAAAGACACCGAAAAATTGCAAAAATCTGTTTCGATACGTTCCTGGAACACAGCTAATGTTACGTCTAGGCGACACACAAAAACTCCGTATGTAACAACATCCGGCGAGCAATAAAACTGTGATTTATCTATGGTTTAGGGACGGACGGTGTTACAGCACTGGAAACATGGTAGGTTGGTATAGGAAGTTTGAATTGCGTCGATTTAGCGTTTTGTCCTCAAACAAGGATTGCTCGCGGCTCTTCAAAGTCTGCACGACAAAACCATTTCGTAACCTCCCGAGATAACGATATGGCCCCTAAGTAGGCAGCTACAAGTCCTTTCTCTTTTTGTTTCGATGCTAAAGGCATTTCCAAGGATCTGAATCACAAGGAGTGTTTTTCGGTCCTTGTGAGAGTTCACGAACTGACAAAGTTCAGTGACCTTTTCTTGAAAAATAAGTGAAAGAGTTCGGAAAAAACAGCGAGAGAAAATGAGACCAACAGAAGAGGTATGAGGTTTTTGAGGGATGACGATATATGGATCCTATACAAGTCCAAATCTTGATGTTATCAAATTTTCTCTAATTTGCTCTGACTTACACAGGTATACTTATTATGTATATTCCCCTTGGGAAGGGGTTGAAATTACCAATAGGTACATTTCTCTTAAAAACCAAAAACTTTTGGAAAACCCTTTAAAAGTGTTTTGGAGAGAAAATCTCAAAATCAATTTTCTATACGTTTTCAGGAATTACTGATTATATACCTATGCCTATTACTTTCCGCAAAGAAAAATTACTGTCACATGCATCTTCTGGACAACCTATAGGAATACCCGCTTAGCCAGTAGCCGTATGCTTTCGTTCCCTATCACTATAAGGATGCACCTCTACCCTGTAGCGTGCCTGGTCAGGTATTCCAGATTCAACACATGCCTGCAGGTTCGGGAGGTCATTTCCCATTGCGGGACTTGATCGTTGATACAGCTCACCTTGATCTGAACCTGTACCTGCTAGTTATATTTGTAAACCTGGTCCTGACGACCACGGGAAGGCTGCTTCCACGTGTGAGCCAGGTATTGTTATGCTTTGGTAACGACTTGATGTATACAGAGATTTCTATCGCTTGCTTGTATTGTAGCTAAACCTGCACATCTATTTTCTCAGCTGTTTCCACCTGGTACCTAAAAATTTTGGCTATCACTTTTAAATACCAAAGTGACCTCTTATAGTAGGCACTTTTTGGATAGGTGCCTAGGTATAAAAAGGAAAATATTGTAGGTATTGTGTATACTGAGATTTCCACCCAAAAATAATTGCCTGCATGGTAGTCGTAACGAGATGCTCAAAAAAATTACGCCGCACTTTCCTTCAAAATAAAAGTCAGCACTGGTGAAGTAAGCTCCCCCTTGAACGTACTCTTAATTCTAAACATTAACTTCATGACCAAAACCACGAGAAGTGAAATTTCCAGCCCTAAAAACTAAAAAAAAATCGAGGATGGAATCCCTAAGAAGAACACACCTCGCAGGAGTGTTTTTGTTTCAACAGTAAGAACCCAATACAACGAGGAATCTCGTTGGAAATCTCAAGAAATCTTTATGAAATCGCAGGGAATCTTGGAAATTTCTGGAGTGGTTAACCCTTCGGGGTTCATCTTCCTCGAATCTCGTTGAGAATCTCAGGAAATCTCAAGGAATCTCTGGAGTGTCAATAAACCTATCAAAAACTGGGAGGTAATTATTTACGTGTGAGTACGTTATCCATTTCAGTTATAAAGTCCACATGCACTATTAAGGTGTATATAAGCACACGAACACAAGACACTATGTAACCACCATCACGAACGCCGCACCGACATCGACTGAACCTGAAGGAGCCTACTAGACGTCTGGACCTATTCACGTGGTCCCTGCCGCAGGACCGTGTTCAGTATAGGTACCTACCTATAAACAATGAACCCGATTGGCTTGTTCTTAGTAAATAAACAAAAAATGTGATAGACCAAGTGTCTTGTTTGATGAGGAAGTTGAATAATTCCCGTTGAGGTATCACTTGAAGAGTTGTTGATATTTAAGAATTGGGCAATTTCGTTAACACTCCTGAATTTTGTCACTGTCTATATAGAAGAGAAAATTGGAAATAGCGATTTATACATACAGTTGTAACTCTCTATAACGAATACCTCCCTATAGCGAGCGAGCGCTATAGTCCCATGACAAACCCTGACTCATTTTCAAACCCTCTCCATACTGAACTCTCTATAACGAACACCTCCCTATACCGAACGAGCGCTATAGTCATAGTCCCATGACAAACCCTGCCTCCCTGACTCATTTTCAAACCCTCTCCATACCGATCTCTCTATAACGAGCAAATTTATACGGTTCCTAGACGGTCGCTAAAGAGAGACTTCTGTATTTCCCTTTGTAGTTACGCTCCACCAATAACACTACTTTTACTACCAGTGATTTACACGTATTTTTATCTTCTCTTGTTTCAAAGTCTGGATTTTTGTCTAGACGTATAAACTTCGTAATAGCGGATAGCCCAATCCCTCAGAGGTTCTTTTGGATTTGTCATTTTCTAATATCCAATTATGTTACATCCACGTTTCTTAAAAACACTGGAAATTGAAGAAAACATTGAGAAATCGGGTTATTTACGTACTATAAACACTTCTTAGGTAGGTAGCTAGGTATTATGAACCTATAGTACCTTAAAATAGGTGTAACCACCGAAGAAGCAATCTGTTGTGTGAGGTTGCTGGTAACACTCGAGCGCAACTGTTACCACAGAAAGGGAATTTACGTGGATATTTTTGGATATCCTTATTGACCAATGACCTAAGTAAGTGCGGTGAAGGTAACCCAATGCATTGACTTTACTTTGGTACCTATAACTTGCCCCTTCAATTTCTTCATAATAGGTATTATGGTAGAAAATAGGCATCTACTCGTACCTTAGTAACTACTCAGCAAATAACCATAATTTAAATAACTTGATGGTACAATAGTACTACCTGTGGTACTACTAAGGGGGCTCGAAAGTCGCCATAAGATTGGAAAGCCACTCTTTTTTGTTCCTTTCACAACAAAAGCAAAAAATGGAAATTTACCTTATGGTATTTCTTTGCAATTCAGCTGTCCTTCAGAGGTCTCATGACAATATACAATACAATATACAATAGGATGTATAGGATGTGACAAACAACCATTCAGAGTCAGTAAAACTTCCAGCAGCATCAGTTCTTATCTATAGAAACAGCTGTAAGTCATCAAATTATTTATTCACAAGACTAACTTCCAAACGTAAGCTGTAAAAACAAGCTACGTTTTCGGCAATTTCCTCGCGCCGTCCTATAGCTTTCTTGTTAGTTGATCTTTGTTATAAAACGTCAAAAAAAAAACTAAGTGAGATTTTAGCCATAATGATTACTCGAAAAGGGCAGAAGTCAAAAAGAATAACTGGGCGATCTGCGCTCGGCAGTTTTTTCCCCATGGTCTGAAGATATTGAGGAACTACTTAGTTAGGATGACTCTCCTTCTCCTTATCTTTTACACCTATTCTTTCACTTGCACCTTTACTTTAAATCACTTAAAACTCTCCCGACTCACCTTTATTTGATTAAATAAAGTAGATAAACACTTTCTATGCATAAGAGAACCGTCAATTTCTCGATTTCACTTGAAACATTGGGGAGGCCTGATGGGTCATAGTGTGAGAGAAGAGACCATGACTGGAGTGATGACTGGACCTGACATTAAAACAGGCCCCGGCATACCTAAATGCCTGGTTAAAAACCTAATGGTAAAATATGCAAGATGCGTCTCGAAGTCTGACTACCGCTCACACTATAACGTATGGCTTTCATGTCGCATTTGGTGTCACATACCTACATCATAGGTACATACCATACCTACTGAGGAAAAGCACAGAGGGATTAGACAGCTGTAAAAAATCCTCCCCCACCGTTAACAAGTCAGTTCGGCCGAACATACATTCACTATTTGTTTACGTTTTTTCCAACGTACCGATCCAACCGAGGGGTTAACCACTTGTTGGGAATCTTGTTGGGAATCATTGGAAATCTTTATGAAATCTCAGGGAATCTTGGAATTTTTTGGAATGGTTACACCTTCGGGGTTCATCTTTCTATGAATATCGTTGGGAATCTTTGGAAATCTTCATGGAATCTCAGTGGAATCTCAAGGAATCTCTGGAGTGGTTACCCCCTCGGATCCAACTGAGTATACTTGTAATGTGACATGTGACCAACACTGTGGTCATATATCTGAACAGTAGATTCCTAGACATCACACCTTCTTCAAAAATTGCAACTATGGGAAAACCATATGCTGTAAAAATGTGGCCGAAGTATACGAAATAAAAGTACCTAGGCTTTCAGGTAGCACAAACGAACATTTCTCTCAATGCAAGCAGCAAGAGAGAGGCAAGAAATTATATGAATGTGAATTGTGAAGGAGCCATTCACCATTTCCTGTTCCTTGAGGTATAGGTCTAGGTACGTACCTATAAAGATGCCATAGAGGTAAAGCTATAAAGGAGCTGGTGTACAGGTACCTAAACAAGCCGAGGACGTAAAAATATAGAAGGTTATACCCATGCAACAAATTTCAGTGACAAATTTAGGTATACCTCCAAAATAGGTGCATAGCCGTAAAAGTGACCAAAGGCTGGGACTCGTTATTCTGTAATTTTTTCCCCCCCAAAAGTGTCCACCTGTAAGTTAAACGTAGTTGCCACGTGGAAAATAAAATTCCAACTGGAATTCATGGAGCCCATGTTTAATTTACAACTAAACACTTCGGGTAAAAAATTCCAAAATAGCTAAATCCAGCCTTATAACTCACATAGGTACATACCGAGGGGAATCATTGGAAATCATTATGAAATCTCAGGGAATCTTGGAATTTTTTTGAGTGGTTACCCCTTCGGGGTTCATCTTTCTATGAATATCGTTGGGAAGCTTTGGAAATCCTTATGGAATCTCAAGGAATCTCTGGAGTGGTTACCCCCTAGGTACATACCTACCAACTCCCATTGTGTTCTACACCTCCTTGGCTTTCCCTTAGCACTTTCCTATACCTATGAACGATGGAGAAAAAAAGCCGAACAATACCAATACATGTAATGCTCTCAAGTCGTGCGCAGCAGAAATATGCGCAGGTGAAAAAGCAACAAGAGTGGATGAGGAAGCCGAAATATCGGCCCAGGGCGCCGAGTCCAATTCCTTCTTGTTAGCTTATGGGCAGGTAATGGTTATACTTGACACCCTGTGTGTTCGGGGACCTGTTATACAACCTAGGTTAGGCGTATTAGAGAACCAATAGGTATTGTATCCGGAATGATAACCTACCCAAAAATTCCGACCCTCAGGACTTCAAAATACCAGGACATGATCGAGGGGGTAACCACTCCAGAGATTCCTTGAGATTCCATGAAGATTTCCAAAGATTCCCAACGATATTCATAGAAAGATGAACCCTGAAGGGGTAACCACTCCAAAAAAATTCCAAGATTCCCTGAATTTTCATAAAGATTTCCAATGATTCCCAACGAGATTCCCAACGAGTAGTTAACCCCTCGGACATGATGGAGACCTACAGTGTTGGGTGGGTTCCGAACCACCACAGCCTCGATTATATGAATAGTTCACGTGACATGCAGAACATATCAGAGGTGATAACATCGGAATCGAACCGGTTTTCCTCTAATTGGCCAATGGCCATCCAGACGACGACTTAGCTATCGAGGCTGTGAGCATGGAGCTATATCTTCAAGAACTTTCCTCAACAATTCCCTCGAGATAAACGACGGTGAAGTCTACACTGCTCTGATTTTACCAGGCTTAAGCAAAAAATGTACCTAATAGGACCATATTCGGAATCTTGATCAGCTATACCTTTGTAGCCAAGAAGGTCTTTCAGGTACCGCCCTCTTCGGTAATCTGCAATAACCTGCCGTCCCACACTACAATGGACAACCACTTTCTCAGACGATATACCTGACGGCTATGAGTTCGTTCCGAAAGAGACAGAGCACGACTTGGTACACTGACTTGGGTGGGATTACCTGTTGTCTGTACCTGTTGCCTGTAGTAACGTCAATCGAAACAGGTTTAGCTCGGGACCGACTGATTGGATAAAGGCATGATCCCCCTATGGGCAAATCACCAGTGCATATTATGTTGCAGGTTCAGCCACCTTTGACACTTCACAAAATACATGAAACAAATGAAAAGTATTAATTGGTATTTACTTATTACCTTGGCACTTCGTCCACAAAATGCGGAATAGTACTTGGTTTCTTTTTTTACGCAAAAACCTGCGTAACAAACGTTTTGTGAACAAGAAGGAAGATGGCAGGCACGGAGTAAGGACGTGATTTTCGAGGTTCCGTATCATCTGTGAAGGTGGCATAATGCCTGAAATCAGTGGAATCATGATTCATGAATCATGGAATCATTCCATCTGGGCAAACAAGAGAAGAAAGTCGTGAATTGTGCATATTGATGCGATTCCGTAATGTACGGTCTGCGTGACTCACCCCGGGTTCACTCGACCGGTAACATAGGGCAGGGACATCCAGACAACTGCCAGACCCAGACTGAACCCCTAGGACGTAGGCGGGTTAACATCGAAGGGAAAACGGTGCATGCGAACTTTTCTGTTCAGGGTCCGCTATACCTGACGGTGCATTTTTTGCCGCCCATAAGATTATCATTGCGAGCGGCGATTCATTTTCAAGGTTTACCCTTGGTTGGAAAGACACAAAATTTTGCCTGTACCTAGCCCTAACAATGTTCTAGGGAGAGTTCGAAGCAGTTTTCCCATTTTTTTACAGGTTTTCGAGATACAGCACTTCTCTTGAGGTATGCGATGCTAGCATTTGCAAAACAGTTGCAATAAAAGAAAGCAGTGAGAAATTGGGAAATCTGCTTCGAACACTCCCTAGAACATTGTTAGGGCTAGGTACAGGCAAAATTTTGTGTCTTTCCAACCAAGGGTAAACCTTGAAAATGAATCGCCGCTCGCAATGTTAATCTTATGGGCGGCAAAAAATGCATCGTCAGTTATAGCGTCCTCTTAATCGATATTAGGGGCAACTAGCAAGGTTCAAGTCAGATTCGGCGACTCTACTGGGTCTCTCAGTAAAAAGGATGATGAAGAAAATACCATATTGACAATAGTATAGTAAGGTACTTATAGTCATTATCCTCTGAAGTACCTAATCCATCCCGATTACGATGATTGATCCGACTACGATCCACTTGAACTGTTTACAGTGATCTTGGCCTTGATCATGGCGATCACCCTCGACGGTTGTCATCGGTTCAGGTACACTAAGCTTCACTATAGCTTCACCGAACATTATCATCATCATACCCGTCACTCGTCTGCATCAGACCGTTGAGTTCTTTCTTTTCTTTCGCCAAGAGCGAGTGGAGCCCTCTGGACACTTAGGCCGAAGTCCAACTCGGATGACCGGTCTTACTACAGCATCTTAGAGGAAGTCAGCGCATCGGTGAGACCTCATTATGCCCAAAGAACGTGAATGGTTCAACCGAGAGGTTAACCAATCGTTGGGAATCATTGGAAATCTTTATGAAATCCCAGGGAATCTTGGATTTTTTTTTTGAGTGGTTACCCCTTCGGGGTTCATCTTTCCATGAATATCGTTGGGAATCTTTGGAAATCTTTATGGAATCTCAAGGAATCTCTGGAGTGGTTACCCCCTCGGATTCAACCCTCTGCACTGCCCAGTCCCGCAACCCCCGCAGGCGGGTTCCCCAGCGATACCGATTTAGGACTGTTACACGTGTTCAAACCAAGCTCATCAAATGGAAACGTGGTAGGAACTGACTATCGCTGATTGTTCACAGGTAGACGGTGCCTTGTATGGCAAAAAAACATCAGTCACCGCGGTAATCGACCCCTTTCTGTCTATACCCTGCGAGCACCCGAGTTCATCTCTCCGTAGGCTTGTAACCGTTCGTCTCGTGAGCACGTGTTACCGCATACCTAAAACCAGCAACCGGAACCTAAGGCGTGGGGTCGCCGGTCAACGTCGTGGCGCCAGAATGAGCTGATGAACTGGCATTTGGCGAGGACGTGGCACGAGAGAAAGGACGTCGTGGCACGAAGGAAAGGCGTGTGGGTGTGTGAGGTCGAGTCCATAAACAGAATATGGTGAATGGATTGGAAGAATGAACCTGAATATCTGAATCCACGGATGAAGTGAAGGGGAGAGTAAAGAGAGGGGTAAGCGTTCTTCAGAGGGGAGGAAAAGGGTTACAGCCGTTCCTCAGCGGGGCTTTCATTATCATACCAGCAGCATAGAAGAGTACATATGAGTCACGTCTTAAGATCAAATTTAGGGATGCCCATTGGCGGCGGAAGGGGGGTGCAAAGCACCCCTCAGGAGTTGACTCTGCACCCCCCAGAAAGTTAGAAAAATAGTAACTAAAGTATATAAAAAAAAACTCATCATAACGATCTAGGAGTAAATTTACCAGGACAATAGGAAAAAATATTCAACCCTCTCCCGAAAAAAATCTGCACCCCCGAGGAAAGTGGTCTTCCGCCGCCAATGGATGCCTATACCTAATTTCAGTGAAATCTGTTGAAATAGGTACCATTTATACATTGGAAGGATACGGTTGTCACTCTCTATAACGAACACCTCTCTATAACGAGTGATTTATATAGCCCTCGTAGGTATACTTAAATTCGACAACCTATTACAAACCTACGATTTCTGCCAAAACATCCACACTTGTCAATTTACAATTTTATAAGACCTCTCTCACCAAGTCATCGCAAACATGGTTGATACACAGTTAAAAGATAAGAGATACCAACATGAGCGTATAGCAGGACAAAAACCTGGGGGGGGGCATGCATGGCATTATGTGACGTTATATGTGTAGGTCGGGAAAATCCTGGGGGTGGCTAAACGGTTTCTGGGGGGTGGCTAGGCCCCCCTCCTAGCCCCCCCTTGCTACGCCTATGCTAAAATTTCGCTAGGAATAGGAAGTTACGTGCGGTAAACAAGTAATAAAAATCAAGTCAAGGATGTTAGCATATGAATTAAATGGGAAATGCATGAGGAGCAAAGGTATATCTTACTTAGGTAGTGCATCCATACCCACAGACCTCTATTGTTGATATTAATAGGGTGTAATTATGGCTTAACAACAGAGAGATTATCCATGGGATTTTATGCCGTATCCGTAGGACAAAAGCCATACAACTAAGTTAGTCTTAAATAGCTATCCGCCTTACAAAACTAGTCCCTGTTAATGGATTTTTAATCACTACAACCCGAATAAAATTTTCTCATTGCTAATTTCTCCATTTACTGATTGTGCTATTGTGCTATTCTGTTTGACAGGTTTGACCTTCTTAACCGTTCTTCAGGTGGTTATTCAGGCGACGCCTGATAAGATAAAAGTAAAATTCACAGTTTGATTAATCGTTATTGTGCTATATTTTAATACTGAATCACGCACGAAACTTTCAGTCATGCTAAGGGTGCGTCCCACCATGCCCAGTTAAAATTAAACTGGAGATTTTGTCCTATGTTTACCATGATAAATCTCCAGTTAAATTTTAACTGGGCATGGTGGGACGCACCCTAAGTGACCTTCCTCGAAGTCACTGCTCTATTACTACCTACTTAAACAAAGTATTTCTAACATATACATGGAGTTAGGGAAAATCTTGATAGAATCCTGCTTTGATTTGATTTCTTTTATATTAGTGTATACTTTGCTGTTTTATTCCCTTTAATTATAATGAGGCGTTAAACAATTTTACTTGTATCACATGTATATTGCATATCCCCCTTAAGCGCAGGTTAGGTTGTATAGGGGGAATACGACGCATCTGATGTAAAAAGGATAAATAGAATTTTAAAAGAAGCCAAACGCTTCTATCAGAGCTGAGTCAGTTACTCGCGGGGTGGAGCAGAGTAAACAACATTTCGTAATGATGTTTGGGTCAGAGGTAACCTTTGGAACCTTAAGCACATAGCCGATGTAACGCCATTGTGCATTTTAATCCTGCAACCGGCGACTTTTGGTATAGGTCATGAAGACCTGTGGGAAAAGGGTTAGGACATTGTCGCATAAATGCGCGTGCGCCTACATCGTGACTATATCGGGGTAATTGCTCCTATAGCGGGGTAATGGTAGCCATTATTATAGCACGCTGCATTACTTTGCACGGCCGACAGGGCCCTGAAAAATAGCCATAGCGGTCCTCGGGCCTTATCATTGCGTCTCATTGGGGGGTCTCTCACGATGACCATTTTTCCACCCGATTGAGTTATTGAGAGACTTTCCTACTTACTCCAACGACAGCTCAAATCTCTAGCTGAATATGAGCAGTGGATCCAAGCCAGTTTAGGAGTGGGACGAAGCCAATGTATCCATGTCGGAAGCGGAAAATTTTTCCGTTCCGCCGGGATTCGAACCCGGACCTCTCAGGACACAAAGCGGACCCCTTGACCACTCGGCCACTGAGAGGCACAGGGGATGGTGGCCTTTTAGGAACACTAAGAGTAGGTTCGATCCCGATCCTATGAAAGTTTTTCAGATCAGCATTCACGTCTGATACGTTAAACATTTGGCTGTGATGACTCGCAACCTATACCTAAAACTGTAGGTCCCCGACCCAAGCACTCACCCCTCCACTAAAATCTTACCAGCACTGTAAAGGTAATAGCTTGCAAGCTGCAAGCTTGAAAAGTATTCTCCAAAATTCCAAAAGCCTAAAATAGAACAGCGTGCTCCAGAAGTGACCTATATTCTATTTCAGGCACTATCAGATTGATTCATGGAATCCCCATAAATTTTAACGATAAGTAACCACTTTGCTATTCTGAAAAGTCCAAGGTCTATAGATGGCCCATTACAGTCTGAATATGGTCTATAACCTTGACATTGAATGAGCTATTATGGCCAATGACTGATGTCGTCACTGCGTGATCAAGTAGTTAGGACTGCATAAAGTATGGCTATTCCTCCTGAAACTCCACGGGCTTTCTTTACTAAATAGTTGATGTTAGAGCTCTAATGTAGGTTACTTCTTACTTTCTTTAGGGTGCGTCCCACCATACTCGGTTAACGGTTAAACTCCAGTTAAACTCGGTTTTTACCATGTAATAATTGGAATTTAACTGGAGTTTAACGTTAACTGACCATGGTGGGACGTGCCCTTATTGGTTAATGCAGTTACTAAGCGGAATTTTCAGAAAGAAGTCTTGTGCTTCATGCAGTATTATTCATGAATAATAAAATATGCATACAATTTTATTAGCGTCCTTTTTCACAATTTTCCGAGGCCACTTCGCTTGCATATGCTTCACCCAATTTCCCCCATTATGGACACAGGCCAATCTCTATTACAATGACTACAGAAATCTTTAATTCTTACCTTGCAGCATACATCGCTCGTCCCCTTCTTCAATGAAGCTGTACACATCCATGGTAGTTTACTACTCCATCTCTCTGTTCAAAGTCACGCACTCACTTTAAGTTAAACTTCAAAGTGTTTATTTCCAAGGCTCGTTAAGTTTTTAATAGATTTTCAGGTTCTAAGTAAGCGTCTAAGAACATAACATAAGATAGAACAATAAATTCTTCAATTTTTTTAATCTCTAAGAGTTGCTTGTGAGGAGTAAGGATGTGAGGTCTCGTAAGTCACAAACTCACAACAGAATTTATAGAGGGTAAAATTTTCATCGCATATCATGGACAACCTCCATTAATTTGTTGTCCTTAAAAAACTGTGCTTCCAAGGTCGTCCCTCAAAAATAAAAATCCTCTTAGCTGATAGAACTAGTAGAACTGTAGTTGCTAGTACCTCACAATCGTGTTGTTTTTTTCTGCACACTTTATGAGGAAACTATTGGATATTTAAATGTTCTGAAATATAATATGTCTATTTAAAGTCATAAATTATGAGGGTCTGTTGTGATTTTACGGTCGAACTGTCCAAGATTAACCGACCGTGAAATCACAACATAATTTATGACGTTAAAAAGACATTATATTTCAGAAAATTTAAATTTCCAATAGTTTCCAAGTGTGCATAAAAAACGTAAACAAACACGATTGTGTGGTCACTCTTAACTAGCTTCACGTATAAGACGGTCTCGGAATTCAGAGGCAGGCGCTGATTCGGACCACATTTGGCATAAACGGTTATGGCACACGAGATGAATGATAAGTAGTATAGAGAGTGGTGTGAGAGAGTATGTTAGTTATGTAGTTGCAAAGGTCATATGCCATGGCTAATTACGGCCTAGGTCCATAAGTAATTGTTGCGGCGACTGTCCGCATGCTACACATTATCTACATATAGCAGAGGGGGCAATGGTCTATTGTAGCAACCCAGACATAGGGGCATAGCTTTTTCGGGTATTTTGATAATTCAGTGATCTTAACAAATTAAGCAGTTATGCAGGTTGAACGGAGATACGGAGAAAAATAAAATTCCCATTTTTCAATGTATCAAAAATTGCCAGTTTAGGTTCCTATCGAGGGGGTAACCACTCCAGAGATTCCTTGAGATTCCATAAAGATTTTCAAAGATTCCAAACGATATTCATAGAAAAATGAACCCCGAAGGGGTAATCACTCCAAAAAATTCCAAGATTCCCTGAGATTTCATAAAGATTTCCAATGATTCCCAACGAGTGGTTAACCCCTCGGTACCTATTGTCAAATCCTATGAATATCACAAAATAGTAGCACTGCTCAAAAATAGTGCCTGCCCAAAACCTCAAAAAAATCTAGAACCATATCGAAAGGCACCCCAACCCCAAAACCCCCGACACCAACAGCACTAATAAATAGCAAACAATTTTCCTTTTTGCAATCCTTTAGGCAAAATAATAAAAACATAAAAGTTTCATAGTACGTGGGGGATGTGGAAATATTAAGCACGGGCACAGTGTGGTCGACCAAAGCACAACTCAACACACTGCTGAAACTGCTGACGACTATTATCGAACGGTCGGCCAGGGCTGCCAACTGTTCAGCGACTAATTTCCCTCGCTTTCCCTTCCGCGTCCGACACACAAAAAAACGGGAAAATTATTTTTGGAACTTGTTATTGTTTGGTCTCGCATGGTTGTCGTAGACTATGACGTGACTCAGGAGCAATATTTTAATAGATACAAAAAGGGTGGGTTATGTACGGAAATACCTATTTGCGATCCCTCATCTAAGGATTTCATAGTTACCCGCCCCTATGTATTTAAATGAGGGTGGTACGTCAGGCTCGACTGGTCTCAAGTAGGAAATAAAGGGTTCGAATTGTTTTGGGCATATTTTCCCATACCAAGCCATAAGCTTCACACAGTGAATAATTTGTAGCCCCCAATATTGAGCTAGTTCCTAGATGAATAATCATTAATCATATTATTCTAATTCATAGGCAATATGACTATCTTAAGTACCTATATGATTCTCCACATAATTTGCATCAATCTGCCTCCCCCTTTTGCTTGCCCCTCTGACACTGCTCACCAGATCTGGCAAAATCAGTCCAATAGATTGGGCGAGTTTCACGAGAAACCAATAATTTCGCAAGACCTTCCTGCATTAAGACGAAAGAGGTGGATGAAACACGCGCAAAGAACCGTCACTGGAACTAGAATTCAGGAAAATTATCTCAAATTTTTCTCAAACAGACATCAAAAGAAAAGCAGAAGGAAAATAATTCGAAAACGTTGCAAAGGAACTCCTGCATTTAAAAAACCCCACCAGACAGCACCATTATAGGATTACTATGTTATTTTAAGGAACACACAGCTTAAAACAAGGCATGGGACGGCGCCGGCGCCTCAGAAGTACTGGCGAGGAAAAGCGAGGGTCCCGAGGGTAGCCGACTAGTTGGGAACAGAAATAAGAGCCCGAAACCTGACACCCTTGCATGCTCCATGCGCTAGACGAGGTCACTGTCGCAGGTTTTAAGTTTTTACACCCAACCGTAGCATGGATTTAGCCCTAATCCATGGGAAAATAACTATGTTAGTAGAGTTGGAGCAGAACTTTTTTTTAAACAATTTTTTTTAATTTTACAAATAGGGTTTTCTCTAAATCCCATTTTTAGAGCCCCGAAAAACAACATCCCAAACTGTCAATTTGTACCTACAGGTGCATTGGAGATAACGTTAGATTTCCAACTACGAATTTTCCTACTATACTTTCCCTTGGGGTCAGGGCCGGATTTAACGTGAAAACAGACCTTCAAGCCCCTTTTTATCCGCGTCATGACTCTGCGGTTCCTTTTAAACTTTCAGGATGACCCTACTTGCCAATTCCGAGATCCCTCCTAACAATTGACGGGTCATTGAGTTCCCATGGAAATCCTGAGATTAGAGGAAAGGCTTTGTCATTTCCAGTGAATCGCTGGACATTCCAGCGACCTTCTAGGAGACAAACAATAGTTTGTGGTGATAGTACGAATAAGTACTATAGCTACCTTTTACTCCAAGGGCGTAGAGAAGGAGAGAAGGTAGAGGCACGACATACAACTCCCCAGTAATCCAACCCCTTGACTCTAAATCCAATAAAATACAATAATAGGTACCTCTTGACTCTAAACCCCCAAGACGGGAGATCAAATATAAATCTACAACAAACAGAAAGCTTAAGAGGAGTAGAAGCACTCCTAGAAACAAGCCTTCCGGAGGAAATTTTATCTATTTAACGGCAATAGCTAGGGACCTCCGGTTTTTTTCTTAAAAGAAGAAAATGAACCGGCGTGTATGTGAACCTACTAATGAATTTTTGAAAATAGGAAGTTTTTTCCCGAGAGTCGGATTAGTAGAAACTCCATCCAGAGTGACTGATCCTTCTGGTTAGTGACATACTCAGTCGTGACTCGTGCCCACCGTGAGAAAGAGCTATTTTTCTCGCTTTTACAAAACGGACAGCCTAAAACAACCATACCTCTTACAGTCAGTTCTAAAAATACAAAAGACAGGTCCAGCAGGTCTAACCTTGGCTAAAGGAATTTTTGACCAGGTTAGCATTTCGGCAGCTATACACATTTTGGCCAAGTACCTTCTTCTTGAAAGTGGGACTACGCCTATCTGTTTGCCGGCTCTAGAGCTATTGAGGCATTGTTGTTGCTCAGTTGTGAAGGACACTTTCTCGCACTACTGGCGATTAAGAGGTAGGTATAGGTACAGTAGGTACCTAGATTAGGTCCAAATGCGACAACCTGCGCAGGTCATGCCTCTTCCATTATTGTTGTTCCCTTCCCAAGGACTGACTCTTAATGATTTGTGACGCAATAGTTTTTACCTTGCGCTCATGCTCTCTGTGCTTTTAAAGTCACGGCGTTAAGTTACTATTTATTCGACACTTAAGAGGACGCTATACCTGACGGTGCATTTTTTGCCGCCCATAAGATTAACATTGCGAGCGGCGATTCATTTTCAAGGTTTACCCTTGGTTGGAAAGACACAAAATTTTGCCTGTACCTAGCCCTAACAATGTTCTAGGGAGTATTCGAAGCAGATTTCCCAATCTCTCACTGGTTTCTTTTATTGCAACTGTTTTGCAAATGCTAGCATCGCATACCTCAAGAAAAGTGCTGTATCTCGAAAACCAGTAAAAAAATGGGAAATCTGCTTAGAACACTCCCTAGAACATTGTTAGGGCTAGGTACAGGCGTATTTTATAGCTTAGATGATTTTCCGATCTATGGAATTTACTACCCTGTTATATTTTAGTATAAAAATTTGTATAAGGTGCAGATGAGGTGTGGAGAAATGCAAAAGATACCAGCAATCTTGCATGATGATGGAAATTGTTACATATATGAGTTGGAAGGTACAAATTCTGTCTTTCGGATTTTTTCCGATGTGCGAAATTTTCCCCCAGCTAGCTCAGTTGCCGGTAATACTGACGTGCCGCTGAGCTACCTGTTATAAGTACCGAATTAATTAACCTAATGGATGAATACAATAGAATGTAACAAATGAAAAAAATATGTTAAAGGGATTATGCTTATAGTGTAACAAACAGGAAAGACTGAAGGATAGCGAGTAGTGGGAACGAGGTATATAAAAGAGAACAAGAGCAGAATAAAGGTAAAAGTGTAAGTACTTGAACCCAAGAAAGGGAACTTAAGTGATAGTGATATACAATGGTACATACCTATACAGCCATCTGTACAACACTCACGGTGTAAAATAGGCATCTATTTGTGATGCATATGCATTTCCCATACGAATGCCGTGTGAAATGCATCACATCGAAATAATGGGATCAAATTTAATTGAATGGAAAGTCGGATGTGAAAAAAAACTGTGACTGACGTGCCACGCAAACACGCAAATCTTGTGAAACCTTTACTCAAAATCATGTTGAGATTTTGATTTTCTTACAGAAGAATCGGTACTACAACGGATTAGGTACGTGACGGGGTAAAATTTTTCAGCGGCTGAGATTCGAACCTGTCTCCCTACGATTTACAAACCTGCATTATCTGATGATGACTCCGAGACTGAGAGACGTCTTTCAGAGAGCCTATAGTGCTTGGTCATAGGCAGGTCTTGCAGAGCAAATTAGGCTGCATTGTACCATTGTGAAATAACGTGCCTGTACACACCCACGCACCTGTACCGTTCGGCACCTCTTTGACTTTCTTAATGGGGGGCGTGAGAAACGGGAGGAAGGTACATACGCCGATGTGCCAAAGGGTCATAGGATAATAAAACGGTTACGAACCTATTCAAGTCCTTAACAACTTTGTATAGGTACTCTCGTAATTATAGCTAGAATAGGTACTCGAATAAAAAGAAGTGATTTTCTCTGCTACGTTACGTCAGTGGTAGACCTATAAAAATATTATAGGTATAGGTAAAATTTAATATTTTTTCCCTACATGCAGTCAAGGTTTTTGACTTGGCTTTTCGCTTTAAGGGTCCGCTATACCTGACGGTGCATTTTTTGCCGCCCATAAGATTAACATTGCGAGCGGCGATTCATTTTCAAGGTTTACCCTTGGTTGGAAAGACACAAAAGTTTGCCTGTACCTAGCCCTAACAATGTTCTAGGTCGTGTTCGAAGCAGATTTCCCAATTTCTCACTGGTTTCTTTTATTGCAACTGTTTTGCAAATGCTAGCATCGCATACCTCAAGAAAAGTGCTGTATCTCGAAAACCAGTAAAAAAATGGGAAATCTGCTTCGAACACTCCCTAGAACATTGTTAGGGCTAGGTACAGGCAAAATTTTGTGTCTTTCCAACCAAGGGTAAACCTTGAAAATGAATCGCCGCTCGCAATGTTAATCTTATGGGCGGCAAAAAATGCACCGTCACGTATAGCGGACCCTTAATAACAGAAAGGACGGACCCTCCGGCTACCGGACGAATTCGGACGCATAGTTTGGAAGACAGGTGACCACGATTGAGTAACTCACGCTCGGGAAAAGAATGGCCTGAACCACAGAGCACTTTCCTGCCTTTAAGAAGAATGCACGCCTGCAGATATACTGCGCACCACAATCGCAAACCTCCTCACAACAAATGGGTACCTACTTTCATGCCTCAAGGACCTCGAGAAAAAATCTCACAAGTATAAGGTAAGCTTAACACACCTCGCTGCAAACACAGAATGCGAGTCCAGGGCAGGACCCCCGTAAAGAGTAGGTGAATGTGTGAGAAACATGCACGAACGCGTTGAGGAATTATGGCCGTTACAAGGAGAATGTGTTCTGCAGAGTCCCCCTATAAATTATAACAAATAATAAAGGTTCAAACGGCCTCACGACGGCTATTGTTTAAGACTCCTATGATATAAGTGATAGGAGAAAATTCTCCACAGCAGGAGTGAAACTATAGTAAGCGAAGAAAGCTTACCACACAAAGCTAACTCAACCGACGTCCTACCCGTCACATTATGATATGGCACTTGGCACTTGCGCCACCGCGCACACCTATGACAATAGGTATGAATGGGCAGGTAGGGTCTCCATAAATGTGCATTAGCTATTCAGGATGCAGTTATGTCCAGTGAACGGCCTTCAGAGGTATGCCAGGCAAGCTTCCATATACAAGAAGGTACCACCTATATCCAGACCAGGCTTAGGTGCGATGTATGTGTGGTCACTAGATAGGAAGGTATGCTACCTACTTTCTGGCTTATCGTCTCGTGACACCCGTGGGTTGGGTATTTCGACCGCACCTTAAGGGTAAACGCACAAGTGGCAGCAGAATGGTTTTTAATGTCCATTTTTTGAGGACACTGTTGAATGTTCATTTGTTCTGGTATATAATATGTCTTTTTATGCATAGAAACTATAGTTGAATATGTTGTTTTTAACGATCAAGTAATTTTTGACCGAGGGGTTAACCACTCGTTGGGAATCTCGTTGGGAATCATTGGAAATCTTTATGAAATCTCAGGGAATCTTGGAATTTTTTCATCTTTCTATGAATATTGTTGGGAATCTTTATGGAATCTCAAGAAATCTCTGGAGTGGTCACCCCCTCGTTTTTGACACATTAAGCTGTCTTTCAGAAATTCTTTTATATAAAATAGGGCACCTATTCCAGTTCATATTTTGTATATTCGCACTGGGCTGCTGAACCGTCTGTACCGTATTTTCTCAGTCGTACTAGTTACTAACTATATAAATAAGAGGATCACTTTCAAACCCCCTTAACCTATAGAAGCTTACTAGGAAAGCATCCTCCTTTCATGTTCCAGACAATACCGACAAGACACTTTTCAGTCAGACATTATTCTCTGCTCCTAAAGGGATTTCCGGATGTTTTGGCAACAAAGACAAGGAAACGTCATTTAAGACTGAACGTTATAAAGTTCCCCTTTCCCACGATCTGGCCTATGGAACAATATTGTCCCACTAGACGACCAGAAATACTCAATATTCACTTCTCTTTGTGCCATAGGTTAGATAGGTACATTCAGTTCCGCCTGAGATTTTCCTATAGCCGAACACAATGGCTGGTCCGCCGGTACCCTATACCTATGCGCAACGATTTTCTCATGATATGACGGTATAGGTACATCTTAGAAAGAAGCAAACCAATACTTCCTGGCATATGATGAAGGGAATTATTATTTCTACTTAGCAATTGTCACTCTTGCATAAAAAAGAAAAATTCAAAGAATATTTCCAAGCAGTTTCTCACGAGTAAAAATAGGTGTGATTCCGATGAATTTTTGATGGCCGAGTTGATGGCTGTTAGTAGGAAGGAATGAAAGTTTTTTTAAGGTACCCGCCATCCCAGGATTGCCATTCCAGGACGTATCATTCATAGTAGGCATGCATTAGAGACTTGTGGCTTCGCACATGCCCATGAATTAATTGCATTGACTTTTCGTCTTCAACAAAAAAAATTCAGTTGGATCGAAATCGATTTAAGCGCTTCCGTCGCTCGGATGGGAAACACATGGTACCAGAGTTCCAGGTTCAAACTACATGACTCTCCCTATAGAAACGGCCGATTCAATCTTTCGAATACACCATACACCATAGCCTATAGTGAAGCAATACTATGCGACTTCAACGAGAGCAGATTTTGCCAAAGATCCATCCAGCTGAATGTTTTAAAGAAAGTCAAAGAAACTTCGGAACTACGATAACCACGGGAAATAAGGTACAGTGACAGGTGCGTGTCGTGATTGGAGCCTGAGAAAATGGCACAACCTTTCCCATCGGACAGACAGACAAAAATAAACAGACAACCTGACAGGGAGATGAGCGCATTATCGTCACCGCTTATGACATTTTGTATAAAGAAAACCTTGATCTGTGTACCTGCTGTTCACAGGTATACCACAAAGCGACCTATCTCGCTTTACTAGCCGCTCTTTAGTAACATTTGCCCTGGTTAATAATTCTTCTTCCGAGGCTTCTTTTCATGGTCATTTCTGTTTCTCGTTGTCTTACTTGAAAGTAGGGCGCTTAGAAGCGGTAATTGCCCACGCATAGTACCAACCTCCACATCTTCTGCTCAAGAATTTAATTGTTCGGTTAAAATACATTGACTGTTCAGCTGGCTATATTCGGAAGGATCCAGGGTATCTGTGATTTTTTTTAAAAGCGCGACGTTCAGAGAACATATGCGCCGATTATTTGTTTGTTAGATGTGTTTGGCCGAAATCGAAGACGAAGTGGACGAATATGAGTAGGCCATGGTATCTGTGATTAAAGTGTTCAAGAGGTAAGCCCTCAAGGGAGGACCAGGGTTCGATTCCAGCACAGTATGGAGGTTCTATACTGATACAATGGCTTCATTAATCAACTCGAAACTAGGAAGCTTACTGTCCTATACTCCACGCGCATCTTGGATGATAGTGGATTCAGACAAATCGAAGGGTGGATAGGCTACAGATATGTGAATTGTCGTTGTTAAACTCTTTTAGATCATTGTGACCCTACTTCTCAAGTCTACTTCTGGTTCTGAACAAAAAATAATTTTGGGAACCCTGTGTTTTTTTGAAAACAATGTGTGAATTTAGTGTCATTCAAGATGCGCGTGGAGTATAGTAACGGTGGCTCTTTCACAGGTAGCTAAAGTGTATCCTAAAGTTGACTATAGAATTATCCATCCGTCAAGGAACGTTGGAGCCTCACTATAGTCGATTTAATGGGGACACTATAGTAGACTTTAGGGAATTCTTTCATATTTAATCCCCAAGAATTGCCATCCTGAAATTAGGGCTTTTTGAACAGAATAAATACAAGAGACAGAGGAACATTATTTCCTTAAACTATTTCCTCTGAACCAGAATAAGCACCCTTACAAAAGATTGTCACGTTCGGTGTCCGGAGGCGTGACACCTTCTCAAGCCATAAATCACATTATATAGTATAGCATTATATTGTCCCATTATTATATGGAAAGCTGACATGTTATGCCGATCTAGCGTGGAGAATCATTAATCGCATACATAACTCAATCATTCGCTATGATATGGTTTACTTCCCTGGATAGGCAACAGCTCCCTACTTTAACTCAGATTATGGGTATAGGTACGACGGGGCGAAACTAGCACCGGGGCTCTTACTGCTTCTCTCGCTAATAAGCCTGTCGAACAATGCTGTCTGTTGACGTTTTAAAAAGACACATTATATTTCAGAAAAAATAAATACCCAACAGTTTCCTCAGATAACGGACATTCAAAAAAAAAGCTCTGGGTAGTGAGTCTTCGCAATTTTTTTACGTTCCGATTTCAAACTTTGTGAGAAAACTATTGGATATTTAAATATTCTGAAATATAATATGTCTTTTTAACCTCATTACTCATGAGGCTATGTTGTGATTTCGCGATCGGTTAATTTTGGACAATTTTTTTTTTGTGACAAAAATCACTCGATCGTAAAATCACAACATAGCCTCATGAGCAATGACGTTAAAAAGACATATTATATTTCAGAATATTTAAATATCCAATAGTTGTCTCACAAATTTTGAAATCGGAAAAAATTCTGACACCTTCCCACCATATCGGTTAAGAGAAAATCGCTGATTTTTTGTCCAGTTCACTATCAGAATTTTAATGTACTCAAGGCATTTTCATTACATATACCTAAAACCACATGTAGATTGGGCAAAAAGATACTTATCGGTTGGTAGACATTACCTGCCTGTTGCACTCGGAACCTATAGGGTCAGTAGGCACTTACTGCAACCTGTACCTACTGGCATCAACTATCTCATTTCTATCAAAACCACAATTTGCATGGCTATTACCAACGCATAGCTTTGATTTCAATACGCATTGCATATCCTCTCTCACAAGATGATCGATTGCTATGTTGGTATGCCCACAGGTATTAACGCATCTATATACCTCCAGCTCTAGATTTGTTGCATCAACGTGGAAACCAATTATATTTCACATTCCAACGTAAATGCACACTTGTGTAAATACACGTCCTTAATATTCATGTAAAAATGAAGGAGCTTATACACATGGATATACACGTAGATTTGCACGTGCAGAAACACGTGGATTTGCCCATGTAGGTAAGGCTGGACTATCTGGAGAAAGGAGTGAGATGAGATTTTGAAGAAAAGGTACCGTAATTTAGGTGCTCGCTTTCACTTAGGTAGGTAATAAACCAACAGCCTAACCTGAAAGTACTCAGAAAGATTTGTAGCAGCAGTTCTGCATTACTTCTCCTATGCGAAATTCTACGTGTTATAGGCCCGTGTACACGTCTATTTAGGATAATATACATTTTTTAAATAATTTGTAACAGGCATCGCGTACCTAGGTCAAGGAGACAGACCTATTTCCACATTGCCGCGGTGTACCTAATTAACCTAGGTATACGACTGCCAAAACACTCAGCAATAAATTTACTGTGATATACCTATGAATGTTGCAAGTCTTGCACTTTCAAGATTTTAATAGGAACCCCCAGGCGCAGAGGCCCCAGGTATTAAATTGGGCAGAAAAAACCTTAAAAAAAGAACTGTCCGAATGACAGGTGATACATTAATTAGGTGCAGCAGCCCACATCAACAAGTCTGCAAGTGACAATGGTTACATCACTGCTTTCAATACCTAAAGCCATTTATCACTGATCGACAGCATAATGAATTGCATATCCCATTGTAAAAAAGAGCGGCTACTATGAACTGGACTGTAATGCTTTCTGATAAGAGTACCAGCTGGCTGATTCCCGCCAAACCTGAATTATTCAGGTATAGCTGGATGACTAGGGCAAGAAAGCAAGCGTGGGCGATTTCAGAGCGATGCTCTGATCAAATGCATATCGTTCATCGGGAAAGGAACCATCGAGGGGTTAACCACTCGTTGGGAATCTCGTTGGGAATCATTGGAAATCTTTATGAAATCTCAGGGAATCTTGGATTTGTTTTTGAGTGGTTACCCCTTCGGGGTTTGGAATCTTTGGAAATTTTTATGGAATCTCAAGGAATCTCTGGAGTGTTACCCCCTCGGGAACCATAGACCTTCCAATAGCTAAATGGTCGCCTTTAGAAGAGCACTGAGGAACACATGGGTTCGATTACGATCCTATCCTGAGCAATTTCCTATCAAGGTACCGACACATATTCTCCAGTTCCATAGTGACTTTTCGATTTCAACTTTTCGAATTTTAACAAACCTATAACAAGCTATAATTCAATTATTTCAAATACTTTCCCTATATATATATATATATATATATATATATTTTTTTTTATTCGCGACGTTCAGAGAACATATGCGCCGATGAGTTGGTTTGTAAGATGTTTTTGGCCGAAGACGAAGTGGCCGAAGCCGAATATGAGTGGGCCGAAGCCAGTTTAGTAGAGGGCCGAAGCCAATACATCCATATCGGAAGCGGAAAATTTTTCCGTTCCGCCGGGATTCGAACCCGGACCTCTCAGGACACAAAGCGGACCCCTTGACCACTCGGCCACTGAGAGGCACTACTTTCCCTGTTATGCTAAGACACATGACTGTAGAAATAGGCCCCAGCAAGAATGCACTCCAGTAAGTAGGGTATGTTATGTTATGTATATTCCAAGTCTGGATGAAAAATGCAGTTCTTTTACAGTTTTTATGTAACGCCGAACGCGATAAATGGCAGAAAATTCCCAGCCTTATGTCACCTTTTAGAACTAGAGCACCTGAAGACAGTCGCAGTTAAATTCCGAGAGAAAGTGATTAGTTAAAAACAACAAGGTGAGCTATTGTACCGCACCGTCACCAATGGACGGACCTTAATGAAAATTCCAGGACTAAGTAGATACCTGCACAGCTAGATAGATACCTATACCTAGCTTCGTCAAGGTTTTTTCTGCACAGGCATTCTCCTGTTTCTTCTGTTTATGCAGATGGCTTCTACTTTCCCCTCAGTCTGGGTTTAGCTACTCTGGAATTTTTTTCACCCAAAAGTTTGTAGGTACCTGTAAGTTAAACATGAATTGCTAGGGAAATAAAATTCTAACTGGAATTCATGGAGCCAATTTGGCACCCATGTTTAAGGGTCCGCTATACCTGACGGTGCATTTTTTGCCGCCCATAAGATTAACATTGCGAGCAAAGATTCATTTTCAAGGTTTACCCTTGGTTGGAAAGACACAAAATTTTGCCTGTACCTAGCCCTAACAATGTTCTAGGGAGTGTTCGAAGCAGATTTCCCATTTTTTTACTGGTTTTCGAGATACAGCACTTTTCTTGAGGTATGCGATGCTAGCATTAGCAAAACAGTTGCAATAAAAGAAACCAGTGAGAAATTGGGAAATCTGCTTCGAACACTCCCTAGAACATTGTTCGGGCTAGGTACAGGCAAAATTTTGTGTCTTTCCAACCAAGGGTAAACCTTGAAAATGAATCGCCGCTCGCAATGTTAATCTTATGGGCGGCAAAAAATGCACCGTCAGGTATAGCGAAAAAACCCCCAGCCTTATAGTCGTTTGGAATTTAGAATTATTTTCTACAGATGGTTGAGCGCAAAAACGTGATGTCGCTATTTTTGGTACGGCGGAAAGTCATGACAAAATAAGCGTATAAGCGACAGTGCGTCTACTTTTAGGGTTAGCACAGGAAAATAGATCTACAAATACCTGGTAGAGCATTGTAAACGCCAATGTCAACAAATAAACCGAAATACCCACGCGGAACTAACTTATTTTCGTATTTTGTTTTAAAAACTGCTAAGAATAACGCAACAGCATGCGCTCATTACCACCTCCCACTTTAACCCATAACCGAGGGGGTAACCACTCCAGAGAATCCTTGAGATTCCCTGAGATTCCATAAAGATTTCCAGAGATTCCCAACCATATTCATAGAAAGATGAACCCCGAGGGGGTAACCACTCCAAAAAATTCCAAGCCTCCCTGAGATTTCATAAAGATTTCCAATGATTCCCAACGAGATTCCCAACGAGTGGTTAACCCCTCGCCCATAACATATTCCACCTATACGTATAGGTAGTAAAAAATTAAGTGCAGGGTATGGGACACCATAGGGAACTAAAATATATGAAATTTAAGGAGGGGTTTTAGGAGGACGCAATACCTAAACGGTGCCAGAATTTAATGACTACGTTAGGAGCGTCCCGGAATCCCAGAATGGCAACTCAGGGATGGAAGGTACCCACACAAAAACTGTCATCCCTCCCCATACGTCCGGGGATGCCAACTTGCCAGAACGGCCGTCCATCGTATGCCGCCACCATCCCGAGGTACAAAGCTAGCAACGACTACAGACCTATAAGTCGGAAATTAAAAAACTTCGCAACCCCCACGGTTGTTATAGAGACCGGCGGCTACGCCACTGAACGACCTTTATATCTTCAGGCGATTGGGTATGCCTCATAATTTCTATAGTTAGATTTCAATCAACTGACAATTTAGCAATTTCTGATAAAAGTTATTGTCCATAGTGAGTCTGCATAGATAGCGATCTAACATAATCATCGCCACGTCAAACAGACAATTGTTGAACTTGACCAATGGCTATAGACCTACCATACTGTGGAGGTTGAAAAGGCTAAACTGCTGTTAGCAACACAATTCCCGATGTCAAATTAATCAGCATATTACGATGACTCACTACCTGGATAAACGGAAAATCCAAAATCTAAACGTCCGCTAAAGATTTATTGAAATTTTTTTGCCGAGCAACAGGAAACAGCCCAGCACCCAGCACCTACGTAGAATTGGCATAAAGTACCTAACTTTAAGGTACCTACCTACCCACAGATGAACAAATAATTGCTATGTGAATAGATAACCAATCTGGCAGGGGCGTCATTTCAGTTTTTCTTGGGAGGGGGGGGGGGGGGGGGGGCAAGTAGTCACTATATATACTTATCCCACCATACTCGGTTAACGTTAAACCCCAGTTAAATTCCAATTATTAGCTGATAAAAATTGACTTTAACCGGAGTTTAACGTTTAACCGTGAGAAAACGCAACAAAGCATACAGCTTGCGAGCGAGCGAAGCGAGCGAGCCGAAAATTTCACCAATCTCTGTAAAATCTCCATATTTTGCAGGAAGAACTTTAAATTTACTAATTATTTATTACGTTGGAAATTTTTGTAGGCCCCTTCAGAGCGTATATAGGCCCCAAACTGTAGCTTATTTAGCATAGGTAATGGTTAATCCAGCACTGTTCGCAAGGAATTGTCCCCGGTTTAACGTAATTTTTTGACTACACCTAACGGCCATTCTACATGCAATCGACCGCCGTACACAATAGTCGGCAGAGTTTTCCCTTCAAAATACCATCCATGGTCTCTACTGGATGTAACTCATGGTAATGGGTAGGTAGGTAAATCATCCTAATAATTTTTTATTTTTTTTTACGTTTTTCACTGAAAATGTAATTTTTTAATTCGTTCTTGGGGGGGGCAACAGCCTTCTTGGGGGGGGGGGGGGGGGGGCAACAGCCCTCTTGGGGGGGTCAAGTGCCCCCCCCCCCCCCCCCCCCCCAAGAGGGCCAAATGACGCCCCTGCAATCTGGCATCTTTGCCTTTGCATACAGTAAGTAGACTACAGCAATACGAGAAAGTCACTGAAGACCCATGCACTATCAATAAATTCAGGCGTTTGTTTCTTCGAATGAGAACTGTACATAGGGTCTCCAAGTGACGTCAAATCATATGCCTCATTTTATAGAGTGTTGATACTTTATAGGTACTGAGAAAACGTACAGACCTTACTGTCACAGACAGACCCTTAAGACATGAGGAAAGTCCCTCAATCGATCCAACCAATTTTGGGAGAGAATTAAAAAATTGATAGCAAACTTACCCCTAGTAGTCCAGCGCTCGTAGGAATCGGGTTGAAGAGACAAGAAGTCTAGTAGATAATCCTGATTTGTCGCCATCATCTTCAAAATCACTTAATAACTTAACACTGACCCGTACATTGACCGCTTCCCGCCTGAAATAACGTTACAAAACATTACCGAGTTCAAACAAAACCTCACAAGACGCGTCATGAGTGGTCACAGCTATTTGCTATAATCCGCGCACGTCCACCATTCTTCAGAAGTCGAAGACCTCTACCACCTTTGTCCTCTTCGTATTTTTTTCTCCATTCAGTGGTTACTACTATAGTATCCGTCACACATTAAAAACTACTCTCCATTAAACGGTTGTGATATCCACATGTTCTTTTGACTCTATTTTTAAGATGTTGGGATTACCGCATTGTTTGGTGAGACAGACGGGTCAACTAAAAATACTGGTGGTCCGTTATCACTAGAAGGAGATGGCGGAAAGATAAAATGTAAGATGAAGGCTTGAGTAGCTTGGATCCCGCTAAGTGTGTGATATCCCCTATGGTGTAGTGGTACAACCTGTTAGGTAAGTTCTTTTCGGAACCTACAAGATAGGTACCTAATACTTACATATTTCAATACCTATAATAATGGTGGTAATAATTTCTTAGTCGGGTTTTCTACGGAAAGACGATAAACATGGGATTTTTATGTTAAAGAAATATGTAGGTGGGCAAGATTTCTTATAGTGAGTTAATCCTTGGATGACAGTTTATCCATAAGATAGATATTGGTGGGTTCAAACCTCCTGTTAAAAATTAACTGGAGGATAATAAGATATATCTATCGAATACAAATACCTACATGAAGAACCCTAGAAAGATCGAAAGATTGACCAGACCCAATCTGCCCCTAAATCTTCAATAATGCCAACTAAAATTTATTTAATACAGAAAATGGAAGAAAATTTCATCTAAAAAAAATAAATACCATAGAGTTACTATGGTGACACGACCTTAAAATGTTTAAAGTCTTAAAATAGATAAAACTTTAAAAAATAAAGTGATGAAAAGTTTTGCAAACTTTTGGCGCACTGTGATTGTTCACAGCAAATGTCACTCTCCGCCATGTTTTGCTATGGACAATTGTTTACGTAAACAAATAACTAACCTCAATTTTTGTAATGTCTCCGGAAAATTTTGGAAAACTAAATTATAAAAACCATTTTAGTCAAGAAGAGTATGACGCTGTGTACGCACGACTCAAGGCAAAATACGGGAAAAGTTTGATACAGGTAAAACTACTTTTAATGCATTGTAGTGGTTTCCTCGTTTGGTACTTGCTTAGGTACCTATAATCCTCCGTAAATTTGTTCCCAGAACTGGACAGAATGTACGGACCCTCACAAATTCGTGCACGAAGATTTGGGTATAGCAAGCTTCCTGTTGCTGCTGTGGAAGAAGCAGGGCTGTTGCTCATTCGTTGACCTGGGCTGCGGGAATGGACTGCTTGTTTACATCCTGACCGAGGAAGGACACAAAGGGATGGGGTTAGACGTCCGCAGGCGTAAGATATGGGACACCTATCCAGCTACCACCGTTCTCCAGGTAATTTTGAAAAGAAAAATAAATAAATAAATCTAAACGAATGGTAGCAGAGTAGGTAGGTACCTAGCTTTTAGTCACATATGCAAGCAGGGCCAGAATAGCTCAATGGCAGGGAACTACGAAGCTTGTGAATCTTGCCCGATCCTGGGCCTACTCAACTCGACTGTCAGGCGTGATTTTAACCAGATTACCCCTGAAAGATGGGACAGTAGGGTTTATAGGGCTTTACTTAGTCAGTGTTTTTTACCAGAAGTTTTGAAAATTGAAAGCGGTTTACTGTTTGTTTCAGGAGGAAACAGTGATCCCTTCTAGTGATTCGGTCTATCTCAATGCTGACTGGCTTATTGGAAACCATTCCGATGAGCTAACAGCGTGGCTACCTGTCATGGCGGCAAGAAGCAACTCATCTTGCCAGTTCTTTACTATACCATGTTGTCCTTACAAACTCAACGGAGCCAAGTTCCAGCGGAGGAAAACTAACCTAAGTGTCTACCAAGTAGGTAGTTATGTTTTCCGCGCTAAACTATCTATAATTTGTTTTACTATTTTACAAACAGCATTGTATTGAGTCTTAAAATATATTTACTGAGTCTGTTCAATTTAGGATTTCCTGGAGTATGTTCAAGAAGTGGGAGAGGTGTGCGGATTCGAGATGACTGCCGAGAAACTAAAAATTCCTTCGACTAAACGGGTGTGTCTGATTGGTCGCCGGACTCACAGTGACGTCACTGATGACGTTATATCTGCCTTTATTAGTGCTGAGTGCCCTCATGGAGAGACAGCAGAAAACGGTGGTTAGTTATTCCTTGTAATCCTATTTAGAGAGGTGATCTGTCGGGATAGAGACGTCTCTCAGTGTACCTACGGCTATCGAGACTTTACCATTAATCATTATCTCACTTTATTCCAGTGGCGTCTTGGATAGGGGAATTCAAGCCTCGTGTCGCTGTTGAACCAGTGCGGAACTGCACTAAAGTGCCAAAGGACATTCAGTACGAAATCCTGACTTTTACACAGGACCTCTTGCTCTCCTCCCCCAAGTGGGCGCCTATGGAAGGCGGTGGTGATTGGAACAGGGGTGGCCAGATACCTATTTCTGATGTAGCAAAGGCTCTCAGTCCCGAACTGCTACAGAGGCTGAGGTTCGAATGCAAGGGACTTCAAACTTTACTTAAAAACCACCATCAGGTTTGTGCCTCCTAGTTTTTCTTGGAATGGCGTCTGGCATAGGTATGTTACCACAGTGGAGTTTTGACTTAGTTATGTCCCAGACCTGATGTAGGTATATTATGCTCCTGGTTTTGGTTTTGCATTGTACCTTAGGTACCTACAATCTACTGCTATTAGGTAAATAATATGTATTGTACACGCCTGCCGAAACTGACTTCGAAGTAAAGTAACCCATATTACTTACGTTCCTGTGATGTTACAGGTATTTTTAGTGCGGTCAGGTTGTGTCGAACTGCGGTGTCCCGTCAGCTTGCGAAATAGCAGCGAAGCTGTCCGCAGCCGTAAAGATTTTAAGTGGAAGCAAAAATCTTGCTGGTTCCATGACAACCATCCGAATGGCTGCCCCCTCTCCGAACCTGACTGCTCCTACGCCCATGGAACCTAGAACAGTCCGGCCATATCCCATCCTTATCAGGCCCGTACCCAGAAAGCGGTCATGGGGGGGGTTTAAGGGTTATGGGGGGGTAAACAAAGTCGGAATTTTGTTTACCTAGCCACCCATGGCAACCTTATTTAACTTACAGAAAAAAATTCGGGTACGTTCCATTCCGAAATTAGCTAAATCCAGCCTTAACAAGTCTGTCATCAATTAACATTTTACAATTTACAATTACCTACATCTCTTGAGCCTCGACCGGCTCTTCACCCAAACGCTCTTCGTCTACAGCACCCTCTAGAGGTCTACAGCACCCTCTGGAGGTCGGGGGCCTTCGGGATCTAAAACATCAGAAACGTCATTTCCCCCCTGAAGAAAATGTTTAATGACCTACCTGATGAAACTAAAGCTCTTTGTGGAACTAAAAAATACACATTGGCAATAAAAAAAATGGTCAATGCAGGTTCATGAGGATGGATAGGTAGTATTCATCTATTTGGTCATCATTTATAGTTATATTTATAATAGCACTGTAATCATCATAGTTGGAGCTAAAAAATTTAATGCATCGGAACACAAGGTCCTGGACCTTAAGAGGAGCAAAACATTTGTTAAACTTAATTTTGTAAATATAATAAAAAATACCTATTGATACCTATTGATACCTACCTTCATCGAGGTCTACGATGAGTTCGAAATCAGACTCGCCAGCAGTGGTATCACTTCCCTCACTAAATGAGTCTAGAATTTCCACTTCCATAGAACTGGAAGAAGAAGGTAGCTGCAGAGCTTCCAATTCTTCCATGGATATACCTATCATCATTTTCTATGGATTCTAATATGGATGCAAGGTCTCTCCTGGCACTATTATGTCGCGAGCCGGGGGAATGGGATTAAGATCTCTGAAACATAAAAAGAAAAAAGCTATGTCCGTATCTACCGCTGAAAGTTTTTCATCGGAACTATGTGAAAATAAAGGGTCCGACAATGGTCGCACTTGAATCGAAAATTCTGATTCTTTCTACCTACGTGAACTAGGTATTTTTTTCCAGGTTTTTTTTTTTTTTAAGATAATTTTACCTTCACCTTCACACCAAATTAA
This sequence comes from Mesopsocus fuscifrons, assembly GCA_950004255.1. Taxonomy (NCBI): domain Eukaryota; kingdom Metazoa; phylum Arthropoda; class Insecta; order Psocodea; family Mesopsocidae; genus Mesopsocus; species Mesopsocus fuscifrons. The sequence continues at coordinate 5,479,754 of OX465380.1, forward strand.
AATATACAATATTAAACTATACCTACTGAACAGGCCCGTATCCAGAAAGCGGTCATGGGGGGGGGTTTCGCCTATATTTTTTTGCTTCAAGTTGGCATTACCATGTTAATTTTCCGCTCATGGGGGGGTTAACCCCCTAAACCCCCCTGGATACGGCTATGATCCTTATACAGTGTTAGGAATCGCTATGTTGTGTGGATGGTTATTACAGATTGTTGAGCAGTGGCGTCTAATTTATAAATTAAATGGTGTTATCGTCACCTACCAACACTGCAAATCTTTAAATATCAATTCTCAAGATAGGTACAGCAGTGACAAGGACTCAGCTACCTAGGTAAAATAAGTAGGTCCCAAATTTTTATTACAAACAAGGTGTCGAAAACGTGTGAAGCATGGGTCCGGTAAAGGGAAACTGTATGATAAATAAAAATAAAGAAGTGCTTACCTGTTTGACACATTGTGTTTCTTTTCAATTTAATTCAGTGCCGAAGACGAATTTTCCATAATTTTGTGTCTACCGATGTCCGTATTTTCTGTTTATATGGAGGTCATTTTGAAATTTTTAGGGCCCTTTTTGGCGCCAATAACATTTTAATAAAATTTTATAATCTCAAAATAGAGAAAAAGAGAGAATTATTTAAAAAAATATTTAATAATTTATAAAATTATTTTAAATAATATACTTTATACTAAATTGTAGACAATTTTAAATAAGTTTTCATTTATTTTCATTTTTTTCACATCTGTGGCTATCGCTTTGCTTTGTTTTGTTTTTGTATATTGATGTTTCAGTGTTAAAAATGTCTTCGGGATTGTATTTGGAGCATTATCTGGACAGTAAGTTAATCCCTTCAGCAGCTCTATTACGGAACTTTTTATCACGCGTGCTAACCGCGTGATAAACATTTGCAATGCTATTTTCCCTATATTTTCGTGATAACTGCGTGATCACGCGTGATAAAAAGATCCATAATAGGGCTCCTGGCTTTATCCACAGTCTTGGCCTCAATAGATAGGCAGGTGATTAATTTGTCGGTCCTCAAAGCGTTACGTAGGTGCTTCATGTCTACTTTCACAAGAACATCTTACGCTGGCACCGCTCGCTGGTTCTAGAAGTACCATGGTACTTACCCTTGGAAACAGTGTGGTTGGAGGAGTTAGGAGGATTTGATATTGCCTTTATGAAGGCAACTCTACTTGCAGAAGATATACTTAAGTATCTAAAGAACCTTTTCAGGTGTCGTTTTCACCAAATCCGGCATAGGAGACTGCTTACAAGAACCATGTCTTACAACGAAAGGCACTACTCATTGCGTATTTCCTAGATATTTCAAAAGAAAGCTGTCATATTTCCACCTTTCAGGCTTTCCAGATAACTCAGTTTGATTTCTTTTAAAGGTTTGGAACACCTTCCAATTGAACTGCAAAGAAATTTTACACTAATGCGAGATCTGGACACTCGCGCGCAGAGTTTGATGCGTAACATCGACTCTTTAGCGGAAGAATATCTCGAGGGTGTCACTGGCGGGTCTTCTATGGAAAACCGAAAACATCAAATGGAAGAAATCCAGCAGCATTTCAATAAAGCAAAAGAATACGGAGACGATAAGGTTGGTACGGCTACGCTAATTGGAAGTACTGTTAACAAGAGTTTTCGAGTTCGACTCCGGCGGGCCAAGATTTTTCCTGTGATAGGGTCGGGCTAGAGCCAGTGTGACAGTGTCAGTGACAAACATCCAAACCAGTCAGCTGTCAAGGCTGTTTTATCGAAGTATTTACGGTTCCACTCCAGCGACTTTTGGTTGTGAAGATCTAAGTACTGAGTTGTTTTGCAGGTACAGCTTGCCATTCAAACGTACGAATTGGTCGACAAACACATCCGTCGGTTAGATTCGGATCTTGCGAGGTTTGAAGCAGAGATACAAGACAAAGCCCTATCCACGTCCACTGTCGAGGAGAACCCAGCACAAAAACGTAAGTGATGGGTTTTATGCTAAGGTGGTACCATGTGATCTATATTCTGTTTTGCAGCATTTTAATTACTTATTTGGCCAATATTAAGCGCTGTATTTATATGGAAATTGCAACACCATATTGTCGCCACAACATTATTGTCGCAACCGCCGTAACAGAAAAAATAGGTTGGCGTCCTGAAATTGAAAATTGTTTATGTTTATTGAAATTGAAAAGTAAACAAGTGAGTGCTTTCAAGGTTTTCCATTTTCCTTTTGCCTTTTTTGGCTGGTTTTCGAAATGAGTTAGGATGTGCTGTTGTGTTTCAAAAGTAGTTCATTGTGAAGTGTATTTATTTAGAACTAAGCAGGGCAATGCCTTGTTGAAGTCGTGCCAGTGTTTGTGTTTACAAGCAAGAAACAAGAATATAGAAGGCGGTTGAGGTCGACGTTGCGTCGACTTTGTGAAACTGCGCCATATATTGAAGGCGGTGAATATGGTGTCGATAGTACCTGTTAATCTAGCTCCATAGCCAATATAACTCTCAACTGAGAACGATTTTTAGATGGCTTACATAGGCCAGTCAAACAAAATGCTTGAGGGTTTGTTGGCTATAGATGACCGTTGCCGTTAAAATTATAAAATTAGTTAAAAAAAGTCAGCTGCTAATGTTTAATTCCAGGTGGACGAAAGAAGAATAAAGAGGCCAAAGAAACAGGGAAGAAGAAAGGAGTTTCTAGCGAAGAAGAAGGGAAAGTGCGGAAGAAAAATCGGAAAGGGGCTGGCGCGAAGGGCGGTGGAAAAGCCGCCGGGGCTGCGCCATTGGCTGAAGCTGGTAAATAGATTTTAAACGATTTCATGTGGCTACAGTGAATGGGATACAAAATTAGTGTGAATGTATTAGGGTGGCTTCACAAGTTGCTAAAGACACTGGAAGGTTTTTATAGCCGAGGGTTGGGGGGACAAGCCCAGCAACTAGACCGTTTTCAAGAAGTATCCATTGTACTCAGCTGGCAGCACTACCAAATACCAGCTCTCCAGCCATTGAGTAAACGATGGGGACCTACAGTTTAAGGTGGGTTCCGAACCACCACAGCCTCGATATACATTTCACTTGACGTGCTGAACATATTAGAGGTGAATGCCGATCAGAAAAACTTTTTGGTAGGATCGGGATCGAACCGGTGTTACCCGGTTCTCACTGCTCCTCAAAAGTCGACCATTTAGTCCACTCGGCTATCGAGGCCGTTTTCAACTGTAGTGAACTAGATTTTAAAAGTTAGGGGATTTTTTGTGTACTAGAATCAAAAATTGTTTCAGCACTCCTACATGGAATTCCCCCACCTTTTAGGGCCTCCGTATTTTTTTACTATTCATTTACTAGAAGCGAATCTTATGTACATGAGGCGCTAATGATTGTTTTTGTGTGCAGTGTTGCCTGCTCTGGCTGGAATCGCACACCCTGCCGATGTTCTGGATATGCCGGTGGACCCGAACGAGCCGACGTATTGCCTCTGCCACCAGGTCTCTTATGGGGAGATGATAGGATGCGACAATCCAGAGGTGAGTACGAAGTCATTTACTGCGAAAGACTGTGTATAAATATAACCATGAAACTTGCTGTACCTACTCGGTCGGTAAGAAAACCAGTACTATGACATTTTCAGACTGAAAGAAAGTACCCACCATTAAGGATCCGCTTAACCTGGCGATGCATTTTTTGCCGCCCATAAGATTAACATTGTGAGCGGCGATTCATTTTCAAGGTTTACCCTTGGTTGGAAAGACAAACTTTTGCCTGTACCTAGCTCTAACAATGTGTTAGGTCGTCATCGAAGCAGATTTCACAATTACTCACTGGTTTCTTTTATTGTAACTATTTTGCAAATGCTAGCATCGCATACCTTAAGAAAAGTGATGTATCTCGAAAACCAGTAAAAAATTGGGAAATCTGCTCCAATGACGACCTACAACATTGTTAGGGCTAGGTACAGGCAAAATTTTGTGTCTTTCCAACCAAGGGTAAATCTTAAAAATGAATCGCCGCTCGCAATGTTAATCTTATGGGCGGCAAAAAATGCATCTTCAGGTTAAGCGGACCCTTAAGGCGGAATACACAATCGTGAAACACGTGACAGGAAAATTATTTTTCTTCCCAGTTGTTTAGGAATTTGTTGAATATTCTGTTCTGAGATTCTACTACATAACCAGTTACAAAGGCAAATTCTATTTCAGAATGTATAAATGTTCAACAGATTCCTCGAAAAAAGGTCGGAAAAACATTAACAAACACAATTGTTTGGCCACCTGCCACCTTGGAGAAAATGGCCTGCTATTCTTTGCTACCAGCTACCATGTATTGATGATTGTGCTCTGTTGATTTCAGTGTCCAATCGAATGGTTCCACTTCGCGTGTGTTGGGCTGACAATGAAGCCGAAAGGAAAATGGTTCTGCCCCAAGTGCACTGCAGACAGGAAGAAGAAGTGATATTCCAAAGACTGCGGCGTAAAGTCGATCTCTCACCTGCCGCCACGTTCAATACCAACTGGATGTTCCAGGCCGTTATGGTAGATACGATCTTCCAAACAGTGCAGTAGCTGGAAAGTAGATAGTGTTCCGGTGCAGAGCGTTAAAAAAGACTTCATGTTGTATCGTAAGCCCTTCCCTCCGCATCTCACCTTCTGAATGCTCTCAACGCAGTCTCCGACCCCAATTGGAACACACTAAACACACGAGCGACTGACGTTGTATTCGCATCTCCACGGTAGTTATCCACCTGCAGTTATTATAAGACTTGTAAATAGAAAGTAGGCGCTAGGTATTTAAGTACTATCTTCCCAGTTTTCATACACCCACTAAGGGTGCGTCCCAATACATGGTGGAACGCAGCCTAATAGTTATCAACCTAGTGAGTGAGATGCTCTGTCGTGCATTTGTAGGTATGGATTACCTATCTAGGAACCTAAACTCCTCAGTAGTCGAAACTGGCCTGAACTGCTGAATCAGGTTGGTAGCTATATAAAAGAAATGTAAATAAAATAAATTCGTATACAAGAAATTTTGCACGTTCATTGTCGTAAACTGCTATTCATTTTTCTTTTATATCCATCTAAGTACACAAAATTATCGATTTGTAAAGTATTAAAACCCAATTAAAAACTTCTGCGATGTGCTTTCATTATAAATGAAGGTGACAGTAATGGAGGTAACTTAAAATTGAATGAAAGTATGCAAAGTAAGTGATGCGTGCAATGTTCGGAGAACACGAGTTACAAATTATTATTTGAGTGAAACAAACAGAAGAGAGTTTAGAACGCAGGTTTGCGAAGCTGCTATCAATTTAGGTGCCCGTCTAGCTGGACACCTAAAAATCGCGAAGACGCCTCAAAAGTAATGTCATTCTTTAATTGAAGAAGGGACCGAATTCGACTTCCGCGTAACGAAAAATTTATTGCATGTGTTTTTTGTACATTTACAGACATTTTATTATGATTGAAGTAAGCCAGGTTATAACGAGGTTATTTAGACTTTCTTGATCAATCTGCTGAAGGTTTGTAGATTTTTATGTTGGAAAATTGCATTTAAATCGTCAGCATATAAAACTGCCTAACAGTGTCTACAAGAGACAATAATTGCAAATACGTAGTAGGTAAGTTATCTATCATATAAAAGCAAGTAAAAGCAATTAAATATGCGAAAGAAGTACAGGAATGATACAACTGACTTCTGATGAGCAAATAAGCTCCAACTTATGTAAGTTTAATTTATTAGAAGCTAACAAGCACATAAATTCTCTGCACTGGAAAATTTGCTCATTGGCGTAACATACTGCGAGGATGAAGGGCGGCGGCTTCGTCCATTTATTCCGCCTTTTGGCTTTTGCTGGGCCGTGCTTTGGCGTACTAATTCCAAATTTAGACCAGCTGGTGAAATGGCCCAAAGTAGTTGTTCCCATGTTAAATTACTCTTGCTTTCCTGGCTTGTTCCTGGTTTCCGTCTACATGGGTAAGTGACATGCAGGCGCACTGCGACATAGTTGTACTTACGGTTTTTTTGGCTGCTAAGTACCTGTTGTGCTCGGGACGGTAACCTGACCAAAAATTTCAACCCTGGGATTCACCTGCCTCTTCTCCAATTATACGGTGAAATATAACACCGCTCTGTAGAGTAGTTCCATGCTGGTATAATTGACCTTCGTCGGATGCCTCAGTCATATGCTTTCAGTGGAAAATATACTTGAACTGGGACTACGACTGTTGGACAAAAACCTGGGAATGATAATCCACCACACCGTCAGTGTCTGTAACATGGGTGTCTATCTCGGCCGTTTGCTGATTTTTCTGTATTACCGTAAAGATATTGGCAAGCTTTGCCACATGTTCGACCGATTTATCGTCCAGTTACAGGACAGACCTACTCAAATGGTAAGTTCTGATCAGTTTCATGTTTAAAGAAAACCGCCCCCAATTTCCCTGCATGACACTCATTCCTATGGATTCCAGAAAAAGCTCCAGCGACGGCGAACCCTAGTGAATATGATCTGCATACCTTTTACAGCAATGGTGCTCTTAAACACTTCGATTGTACTTGTACCATTCGTCATCAAAACCCATACAGGACCCCACGCAACGATAATGCCGGTTCCAGATTCAGTTATCATCGTGTACCATGCGACACACGCATTTTATTTTCTATTCAAGTAAGTGATATTTAACCTCGTGCCAGTACCCCATATTATATAGCCCTATAGTGGCTCAGAGTCCTCAGACACACTATACTATACTCCAAGTCAGGCTAGGAGCATACCGATTTCTCATAATTTCTTGAAGATTCTCAGTTGACGCCGATCCGGATTTGGGTTCCATATCCTACCATACGCTAAAAATGCCAATCCGACCCTGAGCAGATATTTCCCTCATCAAGAAGAAGCAGTTTTGATCAGCCCTAGATTTGCAAGAAATTATGAGAAATCGGTATGCTCCCAGCCTGACTTGGAGTATACAAGCTATCCTCAGCCATCGCCATTATGTAGGCAACTCAACTGACTGACGCTGGTATATCTGTGATAGAATATTGGGTAGGGTGGTGGCACTGGCGGAGGCTGCTTTCATGGGCCAGAGTGGTATACCTACATAGGTAGGTACTGGCCCAAGTTCCAGTGGGCCAGTGTATGGTGTATGAGCAATAGAAGGGCCAGGGCCAGTGATGGGCAAACAGTGTCTTGAAAAAAACGTAAACATTTGCAAATTACGTCTAGTTTTTCTTAGAAATTACAGATAGTTACTGACAACTATAAAAATTACAGTCGGAGAGAACAGTTTCTTTTTCTTTTGATGTACTTATGCTGATTTTTTTTTTTTTTTTTTTTTTTTTTTGCTGAGTCTAATGCGAAGGAGAACTTATGGCGCTATAATAGGTACTGTGCTTACTTTCAGCACTGGAATATACCACTGGATTTTACTATCGTTCATCTCAATGCCAGCTTTACAATTTGAAAACTTAAGCGAATCGCTGTCAGATATATTTTCTGAAGTATATTTAAATTACGACTTCAGACTTCGAATCAAGAACAAAATATTACGTAGATCAGTGACACCAAAAGGTAAGTTACTATCTATTATGTAGCAGCAAGCACGTATTCAGGGGGGGGGACACCTAGGACATGTCCCCCCCCGAAATTCCGAAAATAAAATTTGTTACGTATCGTATAGTATTCCCACTATCCCCAGCCGGTTGTAAGAGTGGTCAGAGGTCGCAAAACAGGTGTTTGTCCCAGTCACCATAGTGTCGGCGCGGGCAAACGTGATTTTCACAATAGGCAAAGGATTAGCGTCAAAAAGGGACGAGCCTTTTGTTATCGCAAAAAGAGGATTCCGCAGATTTCTATGCTTTTAGAAAGTATCTGGCATATATATGATCCGTGTCTGGCCTTTGACAAATGAGTTCTTGCCGGGTTTTGCATTCAACGGCATTCAAAATGAACAAATTGCAGTCCCTCCGTCAGTCAGTCAGTCTAGTCTAGTGTCCAACACCGGGTTGTCGAGCTCGCGTACACGTACCTGCCCCAAAGTGAGAAATGAAGCTGGTAAAAATGAAAAGTTTTCAAACCCGGTGCAAAATCGTTGTACGAGTACCTACAGACTGGAGTTTTGATGAAAAGGTATGTCTTTTCCTGGATAAAAGGGTAGATTACTGAAGGAACAAGATAAGTGGTCTGATTTTCTATCTCCAAACATGGGTCCCCTGTATAGCTCCTGTGGCAGGCCTGCCGGACTAGGAAGAGGAGGGGAGGGGGGGGGGGGGGGCAGCACCACTAGCAAAGCTACTTATTTTAGCCGGATTGCATTTTATGATCCCATAATTTTTCTTCTCGCTCGCTTCGCTCGCTCGAATGTAGGATTGTCTTTTTTTCCCTTTTCCAAGTGTGTTTTTTCCCAAAGAAGGTCTTCGGGGTATCCCCACCTTATGTTACCTGTGACTTTTGCAATCGAATTCACATCCTACTTTTCTGGGCAGACCTACGAGTATATAGGTAAGCCCTGTCCTTTCCATTTAGCGGAGGTTTTATAGCAGTGGATAACTACCAACCTTCAATTTTTCACTCGCTCGCTTTGCTCGCTCGGTCAGTAGATTCTTCTATAATTTTCCCAAAGCTATTTTTCTCCATTGAAGTCAGTAGGTAGGTACGTGGCGCTACGGTGGTATATTTTTACAAAATTTCCTAAATAATGGTACCTTCGGCTACCCTCACAGAGAATGTTGGTAAAGTTTCGCCCCAAAGTTTAAAAATTCGGCGAGAAAATAATTTTGAATGTTGCGACCTAAATCATGACCTTGACCCCAAGAAAAAATTAAAATGAGGCAACTGTATGGGGGGGGGGGGGGGGGGGGGCGTGATGACAACTTTTTTCCAGAGGGGCCTACTTGGTGTGACTCTTGTCCCCCCCCCGAACCAAAATGCTGGATACGTGCTTGAACAAGTGGATAAGACCAAATGAGTCTCTTAGAATAATTGTTTTCATTTTTTGGATATTAGTTACCTAATTGTAGTTATGTTGGCTTCGTTTGCAGAAGAATCAGTTGTACCGATTGATGAAGACTACAAATTGACTAATTTCCAAATAAGTAAAATTGATAAAGCGCTTAATGAATGGATACGGAACTATATACAGACCAAGCAGTAAGTAATACCTTAAGATGTAAAGATTCAGTAACGGTTGTCCTTAAGAGGACGCTATACCTGACGATGCATTTTTTGCCGCCCATAAGATTAACATTGCGAGCGATGATTCATTTTCAAGGTTTACCCTTGGTTGGAAAAAAGACACAAAATTTTGCCTGTACCTAGCCCTAACAATGTTCTATATAGGGAGTGTTCGAATCAGATTTCCCAATTTCTCACTGGTTTCTTTTATTGCAACTGTTTTGCAAATGCTAGCATCGCATACCTCAAGAAAAGTGCTGTACCTACCTATCTCAAAAACAAGTATGGGAAATCTGCTTCGAACACTCCCTAGAACATTGTTAGGGCTAGGTGCAGGCAAAATTTTGTGTCTTTCCAACCAAGGGTAAACCTTGACAATGAATCGCCGCTCGCAATGTTAATCTTATGGGCGGCAAAAAATGCACCGTCAGGTATAGCGTGCCCTTAACTCCTTAAAATAGAACATGGCAATACTGATTATAAATTTCAATGGTGTCGAATCCGTCAACTTATTAGAAATTTAATGTATAGTGAAATATAGTGAACGTCGGGTCAAGAAAGTATTCTCCGAGGTATTCTCCACTTGACATGCTGAATATATTAGAGGTGAATGCCGAAGAGAAAAACTTTGATAGGATCGGGATCGAACCGGTGTTAGCCAGGTCACTACAATAAAGGCAACCTTCTTGACCACTTGGCTATCGAGACTGCGAGTGAAATACTTAACTTTTGCGTTTGTGCAGTTGCGCTACCGAGCTGAACCGAATATTCATTGGTCCTGTTTCGCTTGGTTACGTCGGGTCAGTACTTCAGATTCTCTCTTTCATTTTTGTCGGCAGAAATACAAAGGTAAGTTCACTTTGCGCATCTAGAACGTCAAGTATAGGTATAGTGCATTAAGGAAGGAGGAATGCGTCAGTATTTATAGCCGGTATACTTTTTGCTTTTTGTGAGTTGCCCCTGAAGTGACTGCGAATTTATGTTTATACAATTTTGTAGCAGCAATAAAACAAAAGTATAATCACTATTTATACTCCGTTGCTATGAAAAAATTGATGTGAAAATCAGGGGTTGAAGATTAACGGAGCCGCAAAGGTATCGAGAAGGACAATCCTCTGGTTCACCGCTCACTAACAAAACAATAAATCTGTTTATTCTTCAGGTTTGAAAATAAGCTGTTGGGAATAAAAAGCAACTAGCAACAAGCTTTCTTTGAAGCTGATAAAACTTGCTTTCTTAGTGAAAGGGGCAGAAAAAGAGTGGCTTTCCCTGTCTCAGTGACTTACCAACCCCCTTAATATTTTTTGTCCCTGCTGTTTTCAGGAGAAGCATCACGTCTCATTACCTATCTACGCAGCACTGTCAATGATGATTTTATTTGCTAACTGCTACTTCGGAGATGACCTCAGACGAAAGGTAGGTCTGTTAAATGGGGGGTCGACACCAGACGAATATACTACCCACCGTATAGAGGACTCATACATACATAACTGCTCACAAATTTTTCGATCACCCATGCACTCAGGCCAGGTTGGCTAAACTCTAAATGTGCCATAAAGTGTTAAAATAATGTAGGGTAAGTATAGTCTTGGTCTCTGCCTTCTACCAAACCTTCGATAACGGTCATATTTGACTTTCCAACTGTAAGATGTGCCAAATCCATGATGTTTCTTTCCGGGCGAAGCTTTACCCCTTCATGGTCGTATATTTCAAGTTATCTAAAGAAAGACATCAATAGACGATTATTTTTTAAGTTTTTCATCACCAAGTATATAAAAGTCTTAATCTCCCACAAACAACCATGCACAAATTCAGAAATAGTAAAACCTATAAAGAGCGAAAATTTTTAAGTATTCGATTTGAACTTTCTAAATTGCGGTAAAAACTATTTGATTTGTTGCAGAGTGAGGATGTAACAGTGAAAGCTCTGGGAAGTGACTGGTTCCTTTACCCAGTTTCCATCCAAAAGAAGCTGCTCCTGACATATCAAGTATCTAATAACAAACCTTCATCTATCACAGCAATAGCTCACCTCTACCCACTTGACTTGGAAACTTATTACGCTGTAAGTTGATGGTAAAGTCCAATTATGTGGATGGAGGAGGAAGGGTGTGAATGAGAATTGCGTCAGCTGAACCTGAACCTTAGGTATGGTTGTTGGGCGGCCGTCCTGGTGAGTTGGCGTCCCGGACGTATCGTTGTTAGGCAGTTTTTATGTGGGTCCTCTCCTTCCATGAGTTGCCATCCCAGCCCCCTCATTCCAGGTCGCCACCTTTAAAGGCTTCTCATTAAGGGTCCGCTATACCTGACGGTGCATTTTTTGCCGCCCATAAGATTAACATTTAGAGCGGCGATTCATTTTCAAGGTTTACCCTTGGTTGGAAAGACACAAAATTTTGCCTGTACCTAGCCCTATCAATGTTCTAGGGAGTGTTCGAAGCAGATTTCCCAATTTCTCACTGGTTTCTTTTATTGCAACTGTTTTGCAAATGCTAGCATCGCATACCTCAAGAAAAGTGCTGTATCTCGAAAACCAGTAAAAAAAATGGGAAATCTACTTCGAACACTCCCTAGAACATTGTTAGGGCTAGGTACAGGCAAAATTTTGTGTCTTTCCAACCAAGGGTAAACCTTGAAAATGAATCGCCGCTCGCAATGTTAATCTTATGGGCGGCAAAAAATGCATCGTCAGGTATAGCGGACCCTTAAGAGGAAGTTCATTTTTTAACTTTTCCTATAGATGCATGCATGTGGAAATATTATATTTTTGACGGCTTATCCTTGTTTCAGGTGGTAAAATTGGCCTACAGCATGTATACATTTGCAGCATCCATGTTAGATTGAGTCCTATTTATTATTATGAGTTCCTTACCTATATATAGATTTCACTTGAGACTTTGAAAACTTTCGTAGGATAGGGATCGGCGAGGCGGTAACCACTCATCCAGAGATTCCTTGAGATTCCATAAATGTTTCCAAAGATTCCCAACGATATTTATAGAAAGATGAACCCCGAAGGAGTAACAACTCAAAAAAAAATTCCAAGATTTCCTGAGATTTCATAAAGATTTCCAATGATTCCCAACGAGTATGGTTAACCCCTCGGGGATCGGTATCAAACCCAGCTGCTCTGAAGACAATAACCACCTACATCACTCGGCTAGCGAGGCTGTTTAGGTATGGTATATAACAGATAGGTTCATATAAAACCTTTCCTTGAAAGTTGATAAAAAAATGTACGATGTTGTTGTGAATGTTGTGGGGGATCATAAGAAACTCCGACATTAACCCTTCTAAACGGGTTTTGCCTATCATCAAGTGAGTTTGTATGTTTTTGTTTACTTGTTGGTACGCCTGATGGCCTGATGGCCTGGTGTGAGGGTGGTCTACATTTTTTTAACTGCCGAGCAACATCTTTGATCGGAGCGTTAAGGTCCACTGAAAAACTATTTTTTCACAAGTAGGTATATTGATAAAAATGGGGGGGGGGGGGGGGTCAACTGTCTGTCCTGGAGTCTGGGACTTATATAGGTTTCAGGCGCCGACCTCTGTATCTCTGTGTAAGACATTAGAGGGGCCATATTCAATACTTCTGATGGCTTTAAAAATTTCCTTACTGTGTAGATAAAATTATTAAGTTTATCTTCCCGATAATGTAGCCGATATCTTTATGTTGCTGTTAAAAGTGCACTAGCTAACGTTATGATAAAGACACTTATCGGCAGGATGGTAAAAGGTACCTACACACTTTTCTTTTTGGTAAGGTTAACGCTATAGTGCACTTTTAGGGGACGTTATAGTAGACTTTAGCAACTGGTGCAATCCACTTTTCGATACTTCGGTAGATCTTTCATATTTTTCCCAGCAAGAGAAAAAATAATTAAAAACTGCAGTTTAATATTAGAGCAGTTGGAATAAGAATCGCAACTGCAGCTTCGAACTACCAAAGCATTACAGAAATCGAGGGGTCACCACTCCAGAGATTCCTTGAGATTCCATAAAGATTTCTTAAGATTCCCAACGATATTCATAGAAAGATGAACCCCGAAAGGGTAACCACTGCAAAAAATTCCAAGATTCCCTGAGATTTCATAAAGATTTCCAATGATTCCCAACGAGTGGTTAACCCCTCAACAGAAATTAAAGATAGAAGATTTTTGAGACGACCGAATAATATGTTGTTTATCTCTGCACTACTGCCACGTTTTTTCCGTGCATTAGACTCGCCCACGGCTGTCACTCACATTTGCCGACATGTTTATGTTCACTGAAAAGCTATGGCCGTTCCATTTATTTATTTCCTAAATAAATCTTTACACACTCGCGGCATCAAATGGGTTTGGTCGGGTGTGCTTCCCTTTGATCTGACCGACATTTCCGGTCGTCCCTCTGTCCCTAAAAAAAGGATTTGGCTGAAAAAATGAGAATTATAAAAATTAATATTGGTTTCTTCTACAAGCCGAATAGCTACATGTAGCCCTATAAGGCAGGTCGAGTTAATCTCAGTGGCCCAGAGGTCAAGGGGTCCGCTTTGTGTCCTGAGAGGTCCGGGTTCGAATCCCGGCGGAACGGAAAAATTTTCCGCTTACGACATGGATGTATTGGTTTCGGCCCGGTTCTTAACTGGTTTTGGCCCACTCATATTCGGCTTCGGCGAAAAAATGCAACAACCATCTCATCGGCGCATATGTTCTGTATTCCAATTTCCCTTATCTGCATGGGTAGTTTTCCCGCGATGCACCGCGGGAAATGCTAACTTGTGCTAAATGTGCTATAAGCAACCGTGGCGCCGAGCCGTCGGGCCTGTCAGTTTGTAATCGCTACCAAGAAGTTGCATGAGTCAGAGTTTTCGGGATTTAAGCCCGTAGCCCCCCTCACTGAAGGGGCCGTATTGCCCCTCGCGGAGTCAGCAACAAAAAATGCAGAAGGGGGGCGTGGGAACTCAGGGCCCCTTCCCGTTTTTTGTCTCCACAACTGCGCGTACATCATGTGGCGTCTTTTCATTATTACTGCTTTTTTATAGCACTAGATCGCTATATTATCTCATCTGAAGTTCCCTTTGATTCAATGCTTACTTTGTACCTTTTTTGTACCTGGTTGTTGTTGCTGCACCAGGTTTAGGACATTTACTCCGTTGGATATTTAGACGTTCCGAAATATTAGCGCTTAGTTTTGGTTTTACGATTAAGTGACTTTTGTCAATAAAAAAAACGTCTTCAAGAATTAAGAGGACGCTATACCTGACGATGCATTTTTTGCCGCCCATAAGATTAACATTGCGAGCGGCGATTCATTTTCAAGGTTTACCCTTGGTTGGAAAGGCACAAAATTTTGCCTGTACCTGGCCCTAACAATGTTCTAGGGAGTGTTCGAAGCAGATTTCCCAATTTCTCACTGGTTTCTTTTATTGCAACTGTTTTGCAAATGCTAGCATCGCATACCTCAAGAAAAGTGCCGTATCTCGAAAACCAGTAAAAAAAATGGGAAATCTGCTTCGAACACTCCCTAGAACATTGTTAGGGCTAGGTACAGGCAAAATTTTGTGTCTTTCCAACCAAGGGTAATCCTTGAAAATGAATCGCTGCTCGCAATGTTAATCTTATGGGCGGCAAAAAATGCACCGTCAGGTATAGCGGACCCTTAATTGATCGTAAAATCGAAGCATAGCAAGTTAATTTCGGACGTTAATAAATATCCAACAGTGTCCTCCAAAAAACACAAATAAACACGACTGTGTGGTCGCCCTTACCCCTCGAAGTACCTATACAGTACTCACAAGCACTTAAGTACCTATGTACCTATTATGTTACAATTCAAAATAATACAGACACGTTATATCTAAATTTCTTCTCGTTTATTTATTATAATTGTAATAGTATTTGTATAAGTAGGTAAGTACAAAAATTATAGGTAGCATAGCTTCAACTTATGAAAATAGACAAATAGCAAAACAATCGCGATCGCACGGTGTGTTGGCCAAACCTAGATAGGCACCTCTCTGATATAAGAAGAGACATGGAAATTATGTGGATTTTTATCCGGCATGTCTACGTATAAATAGAAGAGGACTGAATTCGGAATTTCTCCCGGCGCGAGAAATTGAAGTTTCAAAATTTAGAAAAATAATTTTTTGACCACAGTTGTTCCATAGTTGCCAAAATGAAAAAGGTCATATAACATAAGACTAAGATGAAATAAGTAAGTACCTATGGGTACCTACTTATTACGTCACACCGCGACACCGATTAAAGAAGCCGTGTACCATTCACAATGGAGAAATTTCTAAACTTATCGTAAAACTTAGCAACGTGCAGGAAATCAAAGTCCGGGAGTAATCCACTCCCAAGCACTTAACTCTCACAGGTTGAAAATATTTGGTGGCACTTTGGTGTCATACTGTAGGTATCACAGATCCCGTGGGCAGGCAGGGTCCACTGAAATCAAAATTGTTTTTGTAGATACATTACCCTATAAAAACATTCCGATTATTGCATATACCTAGGTATTTCTGAGAGAGCCCCTGTATATGCCCTGAGTGTGGCTGGAAATACTTGTTCGGAAGTAGACATATTTAGGTTTAGGAATACAAAGAGCTTTAGGAACAATCTAAACTGTAGTTGACGTTCTAAGTACCTAGCTTACTTTAGTGGTAGTTTTTAGTATGTAGTTTTAGTAAGTCAGCACTATTATTAACTCTGTAGTTATGTTGTGTGTGACTTTAAATACATTATTATTATTATTATTATAGGTATGAACGTTTCTGGTGGCTATAGAGTTTCCACTCTCTACAGCGAGCAAGGTCCCGTTATAGAGAGAGACCTGTATATGGGCGTGAACTCCTTATGGCCGAAGCCCGAAGCAGTTCTTTCCTGTAAGAAAAATTGCCTACGCCGGGATTCGAACCCAGGTGTCTCAGGACACAAGTCGGAAGCCTTGACCGCTCGGCCACTGAGGGCACAGTAAAATTTAAAAAATTTCAACTTACTTGAGTTAAGGCTGACCATTCCACTCCCCCTCCATTCTCCACACACTGAAGGCGTAGCTCAGACGCTCATGAGCAACATAGGTACAACCAGCACCCAGGCTGCTGGGCGACATCTTGCCACAGCCCTCTGAAAATTTTAGAAGTACTTAGGGTGCGTCCCACCATACTCGGTTAATGTTAGACTACAGTTAAATTCCAATTATTGCACGGTTAAAAACCAAATTTAACTGGAGTTTAACCGTTAACCGAGTATATGGTGGGACGCACCCTTAGAATAAAACTGGAAGATTTTTTTCAGTCGAACCTATTATTTAGGTACATCAGCAATTTTTGGTCACAGTGTCGGTGTGAAAATAGGAGCGATTTTTTACAAACGGCTTTACCACGACCTCGGGTGGGGACCCTTAAAATATAATTCAACCGTGAGTGCTGACAAACGCAAAATTCCGATCCGTTCTATGGGCCATTTTCACCAAGAAAAATCAAAATCAAGCTGGTTCGAATCAGTTGCTAATAAGATAATCGGCGAATTCGAGCCTTACCATTGGTGTTGCTATAGGGTCATTCTGATTCCGAAAATCAACGTTAATTTTTCTTAGAGAAATTGGCCCCATAGGTATTACAAAACCACGACAACTCCTATAAATACTCTAATAGGTCCAGCGCTTTAGACGACAGGACGTCTTTTCATCATTTGCTTTTACGTTTCTTATATTTCTCGCCATTTAAATAGTGAGAGGTTTAGGTGGTATACCTGGCGAATCCTCCACTTCGCACTCAGGTTCTGAATAGTTAAGAACTTGATAGAGGAAGTCAATGTATCTTGAGGCAAGTTTGAGGGTCTGGATTTTGGAGAGTTTGTCTGAGGGAAGGGTAGGAATGATCTTTCTCAGACTGGTGAACGCCTCATTCAGACTCTGAGTCCTCTGCCGTTCGCGGACGTTCGCCATCACCCGCTGACTCTGCATCTCTTCGTAGCTTTGCGGCGTTTTCCTTCTCGGTTTTGAATGCCCCTGGCGAGTTGAGGAAATAATTGAGTTACTATACTTATTACTGATTTGGAAGTATTGGATATAAAAGAACAAGTCATATTTTCGGAGTAATAGTGCACAGAAAGCTGACAAGTATAGCCACTTAATTTACGAAAAATGGGGGGGGGGGGGGGGGGCGTCTGAATTCTGAAGAAACGAAAAAAAAATCCCTTTTGAAATGAAAAACTGTATAAATATTCCTCCCGAAAGTTCAGCAAGAAGTAGCGATTTACGCAACAAAAAAAACCTATTTCAAACAAGACAAGCTGCGGCCACATATACCTACGATGCTTCCCGGAGTGGTGGGCCTGCCACTCACAGATGGCGGGTACCCACAAAAAGAATGCCATCCCCCACTAATGACACGTCCGGGGATGTCAACTCGCTAGACCGGCCGTCCAAGACGCATGCTATGAGGCCACGCACAATTAAACTTACCCGGGAATTTCTGTTTCTTCGTCCAGTATCGAATTTGAATCTGGGCATATCAGGCCTGTTCGGCCTGTTGTTGATGTTGTTGTTGTTGTTGAAGAGCTCTGGGGGTCTGTACTTTTCTTCTAGGTCGTCGTCGTCCCGCGAAGTTTCATACAAATCGTCTGACGGGTACTTTAGACTCCCCAACGAGTGGTACTCATGTTTATCGTCCAAGTCTCTATGTTCCATCGTGGCTCATCACTCTGCTGTACGTTATCACTTCATTTTTTTATCTAATTTATAAGTTTTTAATGTATTCACTGGGTATAGGTCCAAGAGCCTGCAGAATTATAGGTAAATGTAAGAAAAACAGTAGCAGACGAGTCTGTAGCTTCCGCCGGTCTTGTTAGCAACTGTGATTTTACTATCGAGAGCTTTTTGAAAAAAATCACACAAAAAACACATTAGGGCCATTTTCACCAAGAAAAATCAAAGCTAACCCTATAGCAGCAGGCTGGAATTTTTTTGTTACCTTAGCAGCTTGATTTTTGATTAATTTTTCTTGGTAAAAATGGCCCTTATTGGTTAGCTATTTTCTGAAGATGCAGGGACACATTATAGGTACTTCAAAACGAAGAAATATCCAACAGTTTCCTTGGTCAAAAAAATACATTCTCTATTTTTTTACGCTTCGACTTCAAACTTTGCGAGAAAACTATTGGATATTTAAATATTCTGAAATATAATATGTCTTTTTAACGTCATTGTCATTGCTCAGAAGGCTGTGTTGTGATTTCACGATCGGGTTTTTTTTTTTGGTGACAAAAATCACTCGATCGTAAAATCACAACATAGCCTCATGAGTAATGACATGACGTTAAAAAGACATAATATTATATTTCAGAATATTTGAATATCCAATAGTTTCTCACAAAGTTTGAAGTTGAAGAAAAATAGCGAATGTATGGTGGCCCTTAAGAGTTAATTTTTACGCAGGGTGGTCTGACTGACTTCCAGAACAGTAACGAACTTCCCCGTTGATACTAAAATCTCTCCTCTCCAAAAAAAAATCAGCAGTTAGGGAAATTTTAACGAGTTTTTGAAATAGGGCTCTTGTGACATGCCCCTTCCTGTCTTGCAGACATATTAAAATCGTAACCGGCACCTCGTTGCCCGTAACTTTGTTAATAACGAAGCCTGGACGAGGGCCAAACTGTGGAAGCTGCGTTTTTGTGCGTCTCATTTTTTGTCCTCTCCTCACTTGATGGCCCATTTCTCAAACTGAATATTAACTAAATAGTTTCAGCCATGACTCATACAAATTCTTAATTAGGGATACAATTTGAAATACTACTACTGCTGTTTTCCATTTTCTGATGATTTGTGTGAATGACACAATAAGTGATGCATTTCTGCCACCCACAAGATTAACATTGCGACTGGTGAATTATTCTTAATTTTTTCCCTATGGTTGCAAAGACTATGGACTCTCTGGAGTTTCACCCAGATGCAGCCCTATATAGATAATGTTATAGGTTCTAGGAAGAGATCGAGGAATAATCCCCAGGTTCCCTACTCAGTTTTCGGGATCTCTCAATTTTCCCCGAGGGGTAAACCACTCCAAGAGATTGCTTGAGATTGCATGAAGATTTCCTGAGATTCTCAACGAGATTCGTGGAAAGATGCACCCCGAAGGATTAATTACTCCAGAATTTTCCAAGACTCCCTGAGATTTCAAAAAGATTTCCAATGATTGCCTGAGATTCCCAACGAGATTCCTGGAGTGGTGAACCCTTCGTTTTTCCGGCGCCCTTAAAAAGTGAATGCTCCACATTCTCTTCCAGCTGTCTAAGGCTGGATTTCACCACTTTAACGCGAAGACTATCGTATACACGATAACGCTATCGTATCGGTAAAAAATGTTAACGGCTTTCACCATGCACCGTTACCGTTTCGTTAGCTTTCGAGTGGATTTTCCGTGCGTTAGCGAAAACGATAATTTTCATACCTGCGACAGTGCGACTCATTTGGTGTAGTCTAATGTAGTCTAATCAACATTTTAACTTCTTTCTCGGATAAAATAGGGGTTTTTCCACGTTTATTTCCACTTTTAGATTGAAATTGTTGAAATAAATTTGACCTAAACAAAGCAGGCGAATTCTATTGACACAACAAAACCTAACGAGAGGATGTCTGCTTTTTCGAATCGATAGCTATTCGAACGTTAAAAGGCACTATCGTGAGGTGGTGAAATTCAGCCTAAAATGGTTAAATACCGTATTTTCTCAGTTGTTGGGATTTGTAATGGATTTTATATTAAAACTTCTGAGTGTCCGAAGGGCGGATTGCGTTTGCTGACATCAAGCTAATGAAACTGTTTAATAGGTATCTATTTTTCTTGAAATGTCACTAGATGTTTAGTGATTTTCATGAAAATACTCCGCTTCTGCGTCTGCGTTAAAATTTTATATAAGCATCATGTTTCAGCAAACAGTGAGAAATACGAACAAGTAGCTTTCAGTCAGTAATCACTCTTCAGAACGAAAACAGATAAACAAACAAATTTTTTAGTTATGACTTGTCGCGGACAACCCAGCCGAGCTAGAGTAGGTAGGTTAGATGGTCATGGTCCTAGGTCATAGGCATTAGGATTAGGCTAAGGTATATAAGTTAAGTGGGGCAGTCAGCAGGGAGAGTGTGGTCAGAATCGGTTGTGAGAGTCGGATGAGAGTGTAGTGAGAGGGTGCAGTCCGGAGTGTTGGGAAAGTGCGAGAAACACAGAGTGTGCAAGGGGCTGGCTGCCATCGTCAAGGAATAATATATTGCGGATACATACAACTGAAGTACTCTAGCTGTCTTCTGTAAGGGGTAAGTCATCCTGTCCGAATTACTGTAGAGATCTGTCACCGCGCCCACACAACCCCGTGACAGACTGTAAAAACAGCAGCAAAGAAGTTGCTACCCTACCTATAGGGTAAGACAACTTTCTTCGTTTCAAGGTTGTTATAGGTACATTAACATATAATTTCACCTAATTAAAATTATTACCCCTTCGTTTCTATGATAAAGAAAGTACAAACAAAAGTCACCGTAAAATCCGTCACTACACTGAACGCTCCAGGTGTTCCAAACCGAAACTGGAGAAATTTGGATTGTTTTTTGGTTTTGACACCAAACTCGACTATGATGCATGGTGACTGGTGAAGATGCACTCTGTCATCCCCTCCACTACAGAACCATCCATGTCCATTTCAGTGACTGATTTGAGATATTTTAAACGTGCAATTTTGGATAGTAGGGCTCTTGCTCTTCGCAACTCAAAGTTGCAGGCTCCCAAACAGAACAAAATTTAAATCCAGCAACTTCAGAGCTGAATGCGGGAGTTTCCGGTTACCGCTTACTATTAATTAAAGCAACCAACCTCTGGAGCTAAAAATTAAACGTTCACGTCCAGGTACTCTGGAACGGTTGCAGGAACAGTTATACCTAGGTCCTTTTCTGTCCGACTAAGGCTGGATTTCCCCATTTGTTAAAGTATGATTTTGTAAAGTGTGATTGCACTTGTTATAAGCTTAAAGATCCAATAAGTCTGTCCGTTAAATAATCTATTCGATAGGAGACACTATAGCGTACTTTAGAGAAGTAGGTATAAATTTAGTAGGTACCTTAGTTTTCACTTTTTTAGGTGGGTATTTAGGACCTATAATAATTAGTCTTCCAATTTTATTTGTTTTCGGAAACACATAGGATTCTTCCCTTTTTCGGTTATGGAGACACAACAATTATTCAAAATCTCCACTTGCTCCGAGCACCTTCATACTCTTTTAGGTACACAGGCACATAGTCTCGACCGTCAACTTCCAACCTATAGGTACCTATATCCTACTCCAACCTAAATACGGTATAGGTGAATTATGTTCATAAAAGCACGGTTTTTCCTCCCTAACGTATAACCTAGGAAAACTTTTGAACGACAGCAGCTGCAGGAGTTACCCGGTTTTGACATTAAATCGCATCAAGCGCTTCCTCTACATCACAAAAAGATGAGCTCGGGGAACTCTTTCATCAGGGCGAAACATTCTTATTACAGGGATTTTAAGTTAATTAGGGATTTTAGCTGGAGCCCTCTGTTCCCGCCCAAACCCATGCATGGTGAAGGGCATGTACAGGTGTGCCCCTACAGGATCGAAATAAGGAATGCTCGACATATCGATAGAACTTCTATCGATATATCGATAGAACTTCTATCATAGAAGTCACCGTGGAACTGAGTGACAACAAATAATCATATGAGAATAACATAAAGGCAAATAAAAACGAATTTGGGGGGGGGGGGGGGCATCCCCTCTCCCTCTCCTCAATATCTTTGTTCCAGTAAAAACCTCTGGCCGTTACCGGTATAGGAGTATAGTTAGGACAGGGGCTGTCAAGGTGGCCACATACGATGCGTTTTGGACGGCGTCCTGGCTGCCGGGTCGGGATGCGGGGTTTGGGATGTGAACTCAGGGATGGCTGGTGCCCACACACGATACATCCAGCCCCGCATCCCTGTAATTTGTTTTTTGTTTACCAGAAATTGATGAAACCTTGATTTTCTTCTGATAATCACAGAGTTTCGGCTGTCGCTGGATATTTTTCAATAAATCTACTCAAAACAATTCTACATGACACCAAGAATTAGAAAAAAAAATGCACAAGAAAAATAGTCGATATAACGAATTAAATGCAAAAAGGGCAACAACTTGACGCCCACCAGGGATGCGTGGAATTCGGTTGGAATTCCAAGATCGAGACGGCATCCCTTCAAAACTGTCCATACTTCCCCATTTCGAGGCGTCGAGGGATGCATCCTCGCCAGGACGCCGTCCAAAACGTATGTGGCCACCTTTACATCTTGGTACTTCACATTTTAGTTCAGTCAACTGAAGTCTATTGTCACCAGGTGGTTACCACCTCCACCACCAGCTTAGAAAGAGCTTGGGGTGGCTCGGGTTTTTGCCAGCCTTACATTGGCTACACTGCACTGTCCACTGCAGCACGAAGGGGAACTGCTACCTGGAAGGGGAACTTTTCTCGGAATGCCTCCCTTCATAGTTGGTTCCTTCGACCGTATGGTACATTGGCCGAAGCCTTGCACTAGGTACAAGCTGGCGATTCAATATACGAGTAGAGGTAGCAAGAAAATAACCGGGATTCAAACTAGGGACTCGTCAGGGAGGTCTTAAAACTTAAAACCATACGAGACAACGAATACGATTTTCCATCCCGACCCAAATTTTTTTCCCGCCGTTAATTAAGACCAAATTAAGAGAAGAGGGCGGACCACGACTCTCAACTTGCCGTATAAATTTTTAAATTCTATTTCGGGAACTCAGCTGTCTCAGAGACTGCACCCTCCTCATGCTTATCCCATCGTTTCCTCTGTCTTTGTTAAGAGGCCATGTATGTATGAGAACCTTATACCGCGGTGTTTCCATTAAGGCCGAACATATATTCTCTAGTATTTTCTGCACACTTTGTGAGGAAACTCTTGGATATTGAAACGTTCTCAAATAGGTTTGTATTTTTAAATTAACAGGCGGTGATCTTACGATCGAGGGATTTTTGTCAGCAAAATATTTGTCAGAAATTAACCGACCGTAATATCACCACACAGCCTGTTAATTTCGGCGTTGAAAGAGATATATTATATTGCAGAACATTTAAATATCGAATAGTACCCTCATAAAATGTGCAGAAAAAAACGTAAACAAACACGACTACGTCGACGCCGTTAAGCCAGTACTTAAGAAGACTCCGGCTAACGATTTTCGAAATGGGCATATTCATAAACGTACACATTCGCTAATAAGCAATGGCATATATGTAGAGCGGGCTCATAACTTTTGCGGACTAGGCCTCCTTTCATAGCCTCTTAAGTGTCAAAGGTCCCCTTTGGAGGCCTTTCGAGGGTGGCTAATGACTGCAGTGCGCGGGATACATTGTTAGGGCTTTGATTTTTATGGGATTGCTGCAGTCAGTTTATGGCGTGGCTTTTGACGTCTATGGATATTATTTGACTTTTATGTTCTCTGGCGCCCACAGGAACGACTCAGAATTAAGGTTCAGCAGCAGCTGATTGTGCAATCCTGTATCCTGTCCCTCATCAGATTAATACAGAGAATGGGGAACTCTCGTATTATTCTTTTATGGCAATACTTTGTTTACTGGGAAACTGAGCAATGCCATTTTTACCGATTTCAGATAGTAGCATGAACGCCTATAGCCTTGTGACGAAGGCTGTGCTGCGAGGCGTATCATGCATGCTAACCAAGAACACATGCCATCAGCTTGCATAGGCGGTAACAGCACAATAACAGCGGGGGAACTCGGCCAAAACCGTGAGAATCATATTCAAGTAACAGGGTAAGAACTGGACTCGCCCGTGGTGGCTTAGGTAGCAGGTTTGCCCAATTTGGGTTAATTTTTGTTGAAAGGACATCATTAATAATTTGATTTTTAGGCTTGAAAAATATTTAAAACAACCTACAGATAGAGTTATAGACACTCAAAACTTGCACCATAGTTCTAAAGCCAAAAAAATACAACCCGATAGGTAGGTACCTGCATATTCGCGAGAGATACTTTTCTGTATACCAGCTTCCAAAAAACACCTTTGAGGAGTTCGAGGCCATTCAGAATCCCGGGTCCTCTGTAGATTAGATATGTCTCGGTTGAAGACCCTTCAGACCTTTTTAATGGCCTTTTTGTTTTTGTCCAGGGACTCCAGCCTCCAGCAGTGTCATGTATGGAGCCATTAACATTGTACTAACAAAAAGGCGTTGTTTTTCAACAGTAGGGGGTATAGGGGTTGGGGGAGGGGTTCTTGTGACATGGGATGACGGCTATTCTAAGAAAGGTCACCATTACTACAGGCAAACAACTTCTTCACCCACCCAGGGTCGAATCCAGAACAGCACACAATTTTTTTTTACACTTGGTTGGTTACAAGTTACAACTTAACGACCGAAGTCATAAATAAATAAAAGAGGCTATTAAGCTATCAATGCTATACGTCCCGCAAAATTTCCCTGGTCACAGATTACAAAACCTTAGTGGTTGGAGGGTATCACTGGTTTTGGCTTCTTTCCACCGAGCAAAAGGCTACTTACTTGAGCAATAAAGGCCGGGGAGCTATAGTCCAAGTCAGGCTAGGAGCGTACCGATTACTCATAATTTCTTGCAAATCTAGGGCTGATAAAAACTTTTTCTTGATCAGGGAAATATCTGCTCAGGGTCGGATTGGCATTTTTAGCGTATGGTAGGATATGAAACCCAAATCCGGATCGGCGTCAACTGAAAATCTTCAAGAAATTATGAATAATCGGTACGCTCCCAGCCTGACTTGGACTATACTTATTATGTGTTAGCAATGCCAGCTTAGAAAAATTCTCAGATAATTTTGAAAGCACCTTACCTTGCGAATCCTTGACGCGAATAAGAATCTCGGGCAGGTGCTCTCTTCAGGCCCTTGCCCTTGACAACGGAGGGGTCCCTATATACAGAAAAACAAACCGATTAGTTTCGACTTTTGAGTTTTGAGACACCAACTCCCAGTCCGGAAAAAAATATGCGTTCGTCACTGTTTCGAATCATGGTCAAGGTCTCATACTGCCGCGGCTCTCTTTCCACGTGGCGGAAAAAAAGATGGTCGATTACAATTAGGAGGGGTTGCCCGTTTAGGTTCCTATCCGTGGCCCTTTGCGGACCTTTTGTACAGGTGGCCGCGCAGGTAATGTTTTCAACCAATAGCCATACACTCATACCTGCGCCCAATAAGATTGTTCGCCCAGGTGATATAATGGCTGCTTGCATGGGTACAGCTCCTCCTACTGGAGAAGATGTACGAGGGGTTTGTTTTGTTTTAGAGCAGGTAGATGACGGTCCTTCTACTTTTACTATAGGAATGGTATGGTAGGTACCTACTATGTCGCTCAGTGGACCTCATGAGTCTCATAACCTCATTGAAGATTATTAATATCTTGGGTGCTCTAGAACTGGGTAGGTTGGGTTCGAATACCAATACAAGGAATATTTTCCGACTGTGGCAAGGATGTAACAGCAGGCTTCGGTCTCATGATTTCGTTCCAAATCTGAAGAGTGAAGCATGGCAGTCGGGGAGCCACTAGACCCGAAATGTCATAAACATCCATACTCGTACTTCGTACAATCCCTCCGGATTTTTAAAAATGTCTGTTCAGTACCTAGGCACACAGGGTCACCACAGCAGTTGACTGAATTTTATTTTTTAACGTACAAGATGACTCTTTTACTGTAATATGTTGTAAAAAGTTACCGTAGAGAGCATTCGCCAGTTTCGCCACCCTATAAACCTACTCGCAACTCGACTTGAAAGCATTTTCAATTTACCGAAGTCTGTTTCGGAATGAATGAATCACCTGACTCACCACACAACTCGTTTGCGGTTTCGTCTTTAAAAAAAAAAAAGTTAAAAAATATATGATTTCTAATTTTATTTTTTTGAATTTGTGTTTGTTTACAAGTAACGGCCATTGGTTTTTTAGGGCCTTTTCCGATGTTGACCCAGTTTCCCGCTCTAATTCAAACTGGAATCTAAATCACTTGTTACTCACGCAGTTCTACAGAATCTTGTGGGCTGAATTAACGGGGTGTTAATGTATGGCAAGGCATACAGCATAGGTTCTCATTTGGTGGATTTT
The DNA here is from genome assembly GCA_950004255.1 of Mesopsocus fuscifrons. Taxonomy (NCBI): domain Eukaryota; kingdom Metazoa; phylum Arthropoda; class Insecta; order Psocodea; family Mesopsocidae; genus Mesopsocus; species Mesopsocus fuscifrons. Next base: position 5,506,062 of record OX465380.1, read on the forward strand.
TTTTAATAGTTGGGATCTACCCTGGCCGGAACTGTCTGGTGTCATTACTAGCCTCCTCGTGCGTAGAAGTCATGAAGGGTTAGGTGTGGGTATCATGCGTCCCACTGGGCCCTAACCTTTCCCGAGCTGCTGTAATATTTACGGAAATTACCTACTAGTAGGTACATAGCTACTGGCAGTAGGAAGAAAAACAAAACGACAGGTGAAAGCTACTGTAAGGAATCAACTGTTTAATTAAGTATAAAAAATACAGGCCACACTCATCACTCAGTACCTAGTTCCCTCTACGTACCTAAGTAGGTACGACGAGAGTTTGACACCCACACATCCTGTCTATAGTAGGCAGGTATTAATGCTAATTACCTACACACATAAGCTTAAATACATAATACGGGAAAACTTACTTGTTGGCTACAGGTGGCGACTTTTAGCCCCTTATTGTAGGTACTTTTCTGTTATTTGCCAACATTGGCCCAGCACTACTGAGTGATTTGCAACGGAAAATTCAAAGGGGGTTCTATAGCTTACTGGCCAATTCAACGATCGCCAGTTGAGAGGACGCTATACCTGACGATACAAAGGTTTACCCTTGGTTGGAAAGACACAAAATTTTGCCTGTACCTAGCCCTAACAATGTTCTAGGTCGTGACCGAAGCAGATTTCCCAATTTCTCACTGGTTTCTTGTATTGCAACTGTTTTGCAAATGCTAGCATCGCATACCTCAAGAAAAGTGCTGTATCTCGAAAACCAGTAAAAAATTGGGAAATCTGCTTCGATCACGATCTAGAAAATTGTTAGGGCTAGGTACAGGCAAAATTTTGTGTCTTTCCAACCAAGGGTAAACATTGAAAATGAATCGCCACTCGCAATGTTTATCTTATGGGCGGCAAAAAATGCATCGTCAGGTATAGCGGACCCTTAAGTTCCTGTTTGCTTAACCAAGATATATGCCGTAAGCTTAACATTCTACTCTACCCGTGTTTAATCTCAAGGTCGATGGATAGGCCCTTAGATTTGTTCGCATCATAAAAGTTAAAGATTCGTAATAGAACAAGGTGAAAATCCTAAAGTAAATTTTTGCTTTATCTTAAATGGTGGAGTCAAGTCTTTTTCGGTGCAATCAACTGTTTTAAAACATTGTTTAAACTAGGGAAAAAAATACCAGGCTTGTATACAATAATTCTCACATATCGTGTCTCTCTCTAAAGAAAAGTTGAAAATAAGCGTATGCCTTATACAGCTTAGGCTGAATTTCACCACCTCACTATAGTGCCTCCTAACGATCGAATTGTTATCTTATCGTTAAAGTAGCCGCAAAACTTATCCTATCGTTAAGGTCGACTACACGTACTTGGTTCGCAATGCTACGTACTTCAAGCCCTACTCCGAAGTTACAGGGCGAGTGAAAAGTGTTTTTAGGGGAATGTAAACCTGAGACTCTTTGTCGTGAGGTAGTGTTGTATTTTTGCATGAAATGGAGTTATAAGCCCACAGTAGCGGTTTTAAACAGTCAACTACTAGTCCACATGTTTTTTTGACAGATCGCGAAAACACAACACTACCTCACGCGAAATATTTTTTTGTAACGTTTCGGACTAAAACAGTATGATTTTTTTGTCACATTTAGTAGAAAAGCTTGATAAATGTTTGTAATATTTACCGCCGCCATGTTACATGTTGACAATATTTATTTCACTTACGGAAGTGGGTAATTTCAACAACATTTCTCTACTTTTTCTCTTGTAAAAGCTAAACATAGTGTCCTACTTTCACTCGTTGCTTCGCGTTCGAATAGCACACTATGTTTAGCTTTCAGAGTAGACGCAACCAATACGATATTGCAATTACCAGTCTCCGGCTGTACTAATATGTAAACATTAGTTTTTTCGAATATTTACTTTCGCACAGTGGTTTTGGTGGAGTTCGTCGAGAATGTATGGTGGCCTTTAAGGCTGAATATACATTCGCTATTTTCGACTACACGTACTTGGTTCACAATGCTAAGTACTTCAAGCCCTACTCCGAAGTTAGAGGGCGAGTGGAAAGTGTTTATAGGGGGATGTAAACCTGAGACTCTTTGTCGTGAGGTAGTGTTGTATTTTTGCATGAAATGGAGTAATAAGCCCACAGGAGCGATTTTAAACAGTCAACTACCAGTCCACATGTTTTTTTGACAGATCGCGAAAACACAACACTACCTCATGCGGAATGTTTTTTTGAAAATTTTCGGACTGAAAAATGTATGATTTTATCGTCACATTTAGTAGAAAAGCTTGATAAATGTTTGTACTATTTACCGTAGCCATGTTGCATTTTGGCAATTTTTATTTCACTTACGGGTGTGGGTAATTTCAACAGCATTTCTCTACTTTACTCCTGTAAAAGCTAAACATAGTGTCCTACTTTTACTCGTTCGTTTCGCGTTCAAATAGCACACTATGTTTAGCTTTTAGAGTAGACACAATCAATACGATATTGCAATTACCAGTCTCCGGTTTTACTAATATGTAAACATTAGTTTTGTCGAATATTTACTTTCGCACAGTGGTTTTGGCGGAGTTCGTCGAGAATGTATGGTGGCCGTTAAACGTTAACTATAAAACAAAAAATGGCTTTCACAATAATATTTAACGTTTTTTGTTGTTAATGGATTCTATAGTACCTACATCCAGCTTGGTAATAACTTATTATATGATTGGTGGTAGGTTTTTTCGTGTCACTAGAATTCGTCTGCTTTGTTTACGTCAACTTCGTTTAGGTGTTTCAACAAGTTCAAGTTAGAAATGGAAAATAAACGTGAAAGACACACTAATTTTTCGGAGAAAGGTATTTTTTTTTTTTTTTTTTTTAAACGCGCGACGTTCAGAGAACACATGCGCCGATGAGTTGTTTTGTTAGAAGTTTCTGGCCGAAGCCGAAGATGAAGTGGCCGAAGCCGAATATGAGTGGGCCGAAGCCAGTTTAGGAGTGGGCCGAAGCCAATACATCCATGTCGGAAGCGGAAAATTTTTCCGTTCCGCCGGGATTCGAACCCGGACCTCTCAGGACACAAAGCGGTCCCCTTAACCACTCGGCCACTGAGAGGCACCAGGAGAAAGGTATTAAATTGTTTGGTAGACAACAATCCCTGCCTGTTTCGCACCCAAATGATTTTAAAATATGAAAGTTACCTGTCGTTATTGCTAACGCACGGATAATCCACTCGAAACCTAACGATAAGATAATGGTGCTACCGTCAGGATGGTGGAAGCTTTTTTTCTTAACGATAGGATAACGCTATAGTGTACACTACAAAGTGGTGAAATCCAGCCTTATATACATAAATGTATACCTGGGTTTCAGTCCCTCAACTTGTGGAATAACTAGAAGTAAAGTCCCTTATAGTTAACTGAAGGAACAACAAATGAAGAAACTCCTTCATTGTCCTGAAACATGATAAGACCTTACTACAGGAAACAAGGTAGGTTACCTGTTTAGCTGAACAAGGCAACCAGCCCAGTCAATAATATAACATACCACATCAGTATCGGTATGTATAGCCAAACAGGTATACCTTACAAGGGTTTTGTAATAAGGCTTAAAAAAAAGTACGTGGCTTACCTATTTACGAATTACCTGGCTTTCCCCAAGGGTTGTAACAGCGCCTTCACACAAGTTAAACAAGAACAATAAGTACCCCATAATACTTCTGCCGCGCCTGGGACAAAATAGGAAAAATTTGTAGTAAGCGTCAGCCTTATGAAAATAATGTCATGTGTCATGTCGTTAATCCCTTTTCCATATTCATCCTTCGTTATTCTTTGTGAGGTTATTTCTATGGGCTCAAAGTTAAAGCGAAATTGGACAGACACAGCTCCAAAATTTCCCTTCTCTTTCAAGTGTGAAGGTTTAGAAAACAGAAATTTTAAGAAAACCTTACAAAATTTTGAAGAAGTTTCAATTTCATTTTTGTAAAGTTAGCAGAAGGGGTGAGACTGAACCATACGGAGGTATATCTACTACGTTCAAACAGGCAATAGGAAATACAGACCTACTAGCTACGATCGAAAAATTTACCTTATTTACTACCTACCACACACTGGCTACATTAATTAATACTACTACAGTATTTACAGTGACCCATAACCTAAATGACAACCAAAGAGGTGCAGTCATATGGAAGAAGCATTTCCTTATTGACCAATAGACAGTAGACAATAAAAACTGACTTGTAGGTCGGTCGGACTGTACCGTCTGTAGCAGTCAAAAGAACCAGCCTGGACTAAATGTAAGAGGCAAATAATTAAAATAGTACAAAAATGTATTGGCATGGCCCTGCTCACCAATATTTTATTTTCCCTCTTGCAATATATGACGAGAAAGTATTGTTTTCAATTTAAAAAAATTTCGTTTCCCCCTCTGAATCGAAAAATATCGCCTAGCGCCTTAACCGATTTTGATCGAATTTGGCACAAGTTCCTATCGATCCCTCACCCAAAAAAATGGTTATAATGCAATTTGGAAATCGGTAGTTCGGCCCTTATGTTAAAACAACCATAATCAAGGCTGCAGAAGTTGGTTTCTAAGACCACATCTGACTTAGTGTTCCCACAGGCCATAACCGTTCTGACAGTCACTAGTTGTGTACGTCAATGCTTCTTCCATGTGACACAGCTTTGGCGGCATTGTGAGTAGTATACTGTTACAAGCATCCGGACATCATCCCAGTTCACACTCTTTGTCTTTTAGCATTTCCCAGAGCTAAATGCACAAAATGCGGCTCGCTATCGGCATCGACATATTCGCAGAACGCATTTCCACGTTCTGCAGCGAACATTTCCTACACGTTCTGCGGCGAACATTTCCTACAGCCATCAATTTACTAAAAAAAGTTCTACTTTCCAGGGCTGAAATATTTCGTATTGTAAACGAAAAAATGTCTACAGTGGACAATAAATAAAACGGCGACAGTACACGCCAAGATTAAATAAATAAACGCCTTAGGGTGCATCCCACCATGCTCAGTTAAAATTAAACTGGAGATTTACCATGTTAAATTTAACTTAAAACTTAAATTTAACATGGTAAACATAGGAAAAAATCTCCAGTTTAATTTTAACTGGGCATGGTGGGACGCACCCTTAATCCAATGAAATGTTACAAAAAGTACCGAGTAAGTAACGCGTATACTCCTAATTAGTGAAAGTGTCAATTTCTGACAATAAATAAAGCGGAAAAAATGCGGCAAGTTGCAATAAATAAAAGCCTTCATCAAGAGATTATTACAAAAAGGATTACGGAAAAGGAAACTCCTAAAAGTTACAGTGGAATACCAAAAATAGTTTTCATTCATTTACAAAAAAAAATGAAACAGCACCCAGCCATACGACAGCCTCAACAGACATACGGTGTCACTCCCCAAAATGTAGAAACTAAGCGTCTAGCTTTTCAGTCCTGTGTCATTTTTTCTAAGCGAATTAAAACTATTTTCGCGCCAAAAAGGCGACCCCTCAGAGGGCAGCCTTGTAAAAAGGTTCGTAAATGTAGCGAGGTAGTAAGGTGGTGGTTGCCGACAGCCTAGGGCTGGTACTCATCTAGCTGTTTGATTTTCTCCTTTTCCGCGTCAGTGGCGTCTCGGGCGATCAACAGAGTGTGAGCAAAGCCGCAAGAAACCTGAAACGCAAAACCAATGCAGGTTCAGGCCCAACTCGCAGAAATATAAACAAATGATGTCCGACCAAACCAACCATACCGCTTGTAAGGAGGCAGTTGTTAATTGGATTGGCTGGAAATTTGGGCCTCGGTATCAAATGATTTGACAGGCCAAAAACCGGCAGTGCTATGTCTCACTGGGCACCATAAAAGTCAGGTACAGTACCCTAGCAGTGTTCAGTTTATCTTTAACAAGGTCTTTTCGAGTTATTTTTAACATTACTGAGCCATTACTTCTTTGTCTACGTACCTGGTTGATATGAACGCCATCGAGGGACTTGACCTCCACAGGCGTTGTTGAGCTCTTCCGCATTTCCCCAATACCCTGCAACAAATTTGAGGGTTTAGCGGTTTCACCCACATAAACTGAATGAAGTAACCCGTCCACCTAGCTGCTCCTCGCCGCGGAAAAGTGAGATACCACCTTCTTGCGCCAAGCCAGACAGTTTTTAACATTACAGAGATACCACAGTTATATTTTAGGACAAACAAAAGATAAGTACAAATTTTCTTGGGAAAGATATCACTAAAAACCATCCTTGGATTTTTAGCCTATTCTTACGGGAACAGAAATTATTCAAGCACGTCGAGGCTTCGAGAACATGAGCTCACCAGTTCACCGTAGGTGGGACTGGGTCCCCACGCTATAACACTCTCATCGGCAGCAGCAACGATGGAAGTCTGAGAACAACCAATGCTGCGGACATTCCACCCGGACAAGTCCTGCAGCGGCTTGGGATACATGTTCGCCTCCCCCGTGCGCTTCGTCTGTCCGAAGAGGTATACAGCTCCTGAAAATTACAAATCATAAAAATAATCTACTACGTAGTTTAGACGTTAAAATGGTTCTCAGCATTTGAGACCAGAACATTTCTAAATAGTGCAGTCTAGTGATTTTATGGTGGATTTCTCAACTTCTCTAAAGTACACTATAGTTTCTCCTATCGAACAGATTTATCTTATCGCATGTTAAGATTATGAAGTGCAGTCGTCGTGGTGAATCCACCCTTAGGGTGACAACAACCATCCATTCGTTAGTTTCGTCCGGCTTAAAAGTTAGAAAACCTCCTAGATACGTACCGAAATCATTGACAGCAATGGTATAGCTGGCACCGCAGTAGACAGCCTTGACACCCCGGCTCTGGACGTCGAAGAACTTGATCAGTCTCGGCACCAATTCATTCTTCGGCTCTGCATGACCCAACCGGCCGTAGCCACCGAAGCCCCAGGAGAATACCCGTTTGCGCCCATCGATAAGCACCGTATGGTTCTGGCCACATGAGAAGTCCAGGATTTCATCTACCTGTAAGCAACGTATAACGAATTATTATTCACGTTTGTGAGCAAACGAAAACAAAAATGACAAAAATTTGATATCTCATTCCTTCGTGCTTAAAGCATTCATATGATACCTTTTGATCATGATGTAATTCTCTGTCAAGTTAATGAAATTTACCACCTTAAATTAGCGTAAAATGAACCTTTTCTGACTGCTTGGCGACAATCTATAGGAAGAACCTACCTGAACAGGAGCAGGGTGCCCATCCTTGCCCTTCTCAATAAAGACAGCGATTCTTTTGGGAGCCGTCACATATGAGAAAGACATCTTATTGCCGTTGAGAAAATACTGGCCGTCAGTGTTATGACCCAGCTGACCGTACTCTGGCAGCCCAAACGAATGGAGGCTTCCCTGCACGTCGAGGATCATGGAAAACTCCCCGCCGCAGCCCACCTTTACAATGGGAGCTCCTTTATACTTAATCAGGCGCGGCGTTTCAATGACCTGCATCTGAAACATTCAAAACCGAAATCATATACGTACTGGCATACACTGCTGTCATCTTATCGAAAACTACCATTTTTTTAGCTGTGCATGATTAAGTATTCAAAAGTTAATACAAAAAACAGACCACGAGGTTCGAGTCCCTATTATGTGGCCGATAACCCAGGTGGAGCGGCACCTGCGAACAATTTCGCCTATAGTACAGAAAGCGCTACTTCCTCTGGGCATGATAAAACTATTCAGATACAATTAATACAAAAAACAGAGGGTTGAGCCTCCATTATGTAGCCGATAAACTGAGAGGAGCGACATCTGCGAACAATTTCGCCCACGGTACGTATCTTCTACACCTAAATAATATCAAAAATAATACAACAAGTTAGACGAATCATCTAGCAGAAACATTGGTTCTGATTTTGATCGACTGTTGTTTTTTTCGTCTCTTTTGTACAGGTTGAATTATTGAGATAAACAAAATACTATCAACACAGAAAACAGAAAGCTCTAGTTGCATCCCCCGGATGTAAAGAGCAATACAATACCACCTTACATCAGAAGTGTTTCGGCCGATGCCGAGTTGGCCGCTTTTGTTGTCGCCAGTTGCAAACACGGTGCCGCGCTCAGTCAGGAACAGTGAGTGACTCTTCCCTGTAGCCGCGTCCACAATGGTGTACCACTTGAGAGCTTCCACCAGCTGTGGCACATCCCGCGTTTTCAGGTCCCCACAGCCAAGCTGTCCTAATAAAATAAATGCAAACCAATAATTAAAGTGAAGGAAGAACTAATTTCATTGCTACTCAATAACCACTCTAGTTTTTGTGTGTGCAAGAATCACTCGAATGCTAAACCGTAGGTTACTCAACGACCTAAATAAACAGCGTTGTGTCGACAGGCTGAACCGGCTGCCTTTATTCTGCCTCTCCATTACAAGACACAAACCTTTATCGTTCCGGCCAAATGTCATAGCTTTTCCCTCTTCTGTAATAATGACACTATGGGCGGATGAGCAAGATGAAGCGACAAATCGGACCCGGATCTCCGGCATGTAGCGGGAGGGGACCCAGAGATTGATGTTCCGGGTGGATGCATCTTTCGCACTTTTGGGGGCAACCTTCCGTCCAGACATGTCCCAGTTAACACCACCACAGACTAGGAGAACGCCGACATTGCCCGCAGTCTTTTCTTTCTAAAAACAGAAAGGGGGTAGTTAGTACAGAAAATAAAAAATACAAGAATGAGTTCTTGGCCTTCTTGCCAAGCTGGGAAAGCTGTATAAGAACGTCAAAATAGTGACTCTGGAATAGGACTACCGATGTCATGTCAGAAACAACAGCAACAAAACAACTCAATCGGACTTGGGTATATAAAGCCTCCGAACGTGACAAAACGTCATCAGGAGACCCTGCTACACATGCTAAAGGAATAACTATGAGTACCATCATGGTAACAAAGGTATCGAACCTAACGGGACCTAGTGCATTATCTTTGACAAGTTGAGGCACTGACCTATCTCTTGCAACTTCCTTATGCAATTTTTAAAGGCTTTACATTTGAGATAACTTACAAGTTTCTCAGATGCTTCACTATTTGGTAAAAACTCCTGAGCTGGCTCCTCATTTTTCTCATCTGCCTCGTCTTGGTCTTTATTCGAAGCGTCACTCAAAGAGTCATTCTCGTCGTCAAAATCCTCTGGTTCTGACTCTTCCTTCTTCGCTTTTTTCTTACCACGGCCTTCCCCAACATCCGACTTACGTTTTGATGACATCACTTCCGTCAATAAGAGAAATTTTATGTTAGAAATTTAATTATTTCTTTTTAAAGATTGAACGTGATGCGAAACAATTCGGCTTCCTTTTAAAACTCAACAAGGTTGCCAACCATAAACAACTTGCAAAAAAAAATTAAAAATGTTTTGGCGACATTTTTTGCGGAATGGCGACACTTTTTGTTTACTAACGTTGTTTACTTTTTATTTTTTTACAAATGTTCATATTAATGATTTCGAAGGGAGAATTGAAAGAAAGTTGAGTCAGATTAAGGTAAATTTATTGCTTTTTATTGACTAGTATAGTTCCAGCAGCAACCTACTGTATTGGTACAGGTGGAGCGTTCGAGTAAGGAAAATGTAATGCAGGTAAGTAGGTACCTACATTACCTCCAAGGTAGATATATTTTAAATAGGTTACCACCTCGTTCGAAGTCAGTTTCGACAAGACGTAGGCTAAGTATGGTGACCAGCAATCAGCGTTACAACGCTGACCTGCCGCATGCCATTTTTTGAGTAAACAGATGTTGGAAAAAGTGGAGTGTTTGGGCTTGGTGGTTCTTCTGCCTCGGTGAGGTAGGTGGTTGTATTGATAGAGGATGAGAATCAGAAAGAAATTATGTCAGTAGCACAACAGTTACCCTACCCTCCCGAGTTGCTACGAAGCATATCCGACAATACCCGCTCAATACAGATATTTCCAATAGTTTTTCGGAACAGTAGCTCTTCGAGTAGATCCTTGGAAAGCGTGTGAACAGTTGGCAAAAGGAGAAGAAGCTTCCCGAAGCGAGTGGGTGGCGTATCTGGCCTTGCACAGTGTGCCTGCAGCATGGCATGCGCCTGCTCTTGTAACGCCTCCACGTGCTCTCGCTGGTCCAGCTCTTGTGTCTCTGCGAGAAAAAAATGTGATTTGAAACAGGCACTACGGGGTTTAACGTCATTGTGAGACCCCTTTTCACATTTATACGTGACGATACCTGGTCTGAAGAGGGTGAGGGCTTTCAGACAAGAATATTCGGTGTGGTCGAGCCTCATCGAAGCAAAACGAGCGACCGTCTCCTGTAGTCTATGGACCTGTCTGGCCAACGCTGTTCTCTTTATTGTTGAAGTCAACGATTGACTTAATAAATATTCTGTAAAAAAAAAGGAAATAATTTTGTGATTTGTCAGAAAAACAAATATTTTGCCATAGGTCAGATCTCAGACCTCCGGGCTCCGGGCTACCTGTAAAATTGGTCTTCCGTCTACATTAATATACCTCTTTACTTCTGAACCTGTCGATTGTAACACAAAGATCTTTCACCGTTATTCAAGTCTTAATTGAGATATGGAAAGTTATCCGTAAGCGTATGAACTACTTGAATTAGTTGAATTGTCATCCATGTTTATAGATTAAACCTCCTTTTGATGTCTATACCTTTATCAATAGGAAGAACCCACTCGCCCGCACTTAGGACAAAGAGGTCGCTCCAGGACTCCTCCAGTAGGAGGGTCTGATCCTGAAAGGATAGCTGGAGGAAGGAGGGGATGCTGCGGGCCCATTTGACCGTCAGGAAAAGGAGTTTGGCTGCGCACTCGTACACGCTTTCTGGACCCTGGACGAACGGCAGCTCCAGTAGAGATGTCGTCAGCCCAGTCCCTTGTTTTGACTTATCTGAAATTTATACAGTAAGTAATTTTGAGAAATTTTCTTTAAATATACCTCACTATTTGTGAACCTGGGCGTTGTAAGGGCGGGTAAGGGGCAGGGTGAGATGGATACGATCAACTGGACCCTCCGGAGCATTTTCAGGTTTATTTGCTGAAGCTGGCATTCTCCCCTTATGAAAGAGAATGAAGGTACAAATTTTACAATCGAGGACTACTGTTTGGGATAGTGAAAAATCTATGTCACTGTGGCACTTGAGACCCCTTGTAGAAATAGTCAAATTGGTTGATAATCTTCTACTGCCTACTATTACCAGTATTACCAGTAGGTATTATTAGAAATTGAAAAGTTCAAGAGTCACCTGGGTGGAGGGTGTTCTTAAGGGGGGAAAATAGTGAGAATCAACAATAAATCTGGATAATCGCCACTGCTGCACCCTCACTGTAATCGGGAATTTCGGAATTGTTATACCTGAAACGTTTTGACTTTGGTTTTGCCCGGCCTCCTCGGAGCTTGTTACTTCGTCTTCAGCCACAGAATTTGTTCTGGAAATTTGGGCTGGAGGCTTAGTGACGTCAGCATTAGCTGAACTGCCTGAGCTTACGCAGCGGCCAGGAACCCGCAGTAGTGAGGAACCGTCCTGTAATAAGTAACCAAATCAAGTATCTACTTACCTTCTGTCGTTCTACTGCTACCGTTAATATAAACGTTTTCATCATATTTAGGCACGGTGGGACGCAGCCTTAGAGTTTAATCAGAAAAATGAAACTTACGTGTGCGAGAAGGGATGATGAAAAAGGGCCGGAGTAGTTGAAGAAACCTAAAGGAAGAGTCATAGGCGGCTTGAGCCCGAGGGAGAAGGGAAGAGTTGGCTGAGGGTAGATGAGATGATATCCGGAGAGGTCTGACATAGGCGCAGCGTGACCCACCAACCCCCCCGCCTGGGAGAATGGGAATCCCGGACGCCTAGCGGGACATGGGGAGGGAGGCATGGGGGTTCGAGGAGCTCTCTCGTGCTGCACCGCTGAAACAAATTGTATTATTTTCTCCTCCGTATGTACATGGGCTGAGAAAGTAATACCATCGTGCAAAATTTCAATTTTGAGGTTTTAGGTTGCCCCCATGATCTTATGGAGACCCCCCCCCAAGTACAAAATGTCAGAACTACATACATACATATGCATCTTATATGGCCAGTTTTGTAGCTTGAGGATGGCTCATCTCCTTATTAGATTGAAACTTTCAAATTGTTCTTGCTTTTCAAAAGTTTTCCCGTGTGCGGTAAACTCCAGGTGCAGTTTCCCATAGTTATAGATGTTTGGGGTTTAGTGTAATAGCCGCCAATTGACTTGTAGCATGTGTTACGCATGTTACGCAGGGGAGGGGGCGCAGGACTCAACCCTTCTGTCATTGTTAAATAATTAATCAACCAAAAGTCAGATTGTTTCTGCCCCTGTTCCCCAACGAAACATTGGAGGTACGTAAGTGTGCGAATTCAACCCATTATGGTGTATGGTACTGGGCCCTGGTGGGAGTCGAACCTAGACTTGTCAGGTATCTTCAGTCTTTTCTTACCATCTCTCTTCATGCTGACTGCAAGGCATTTCTTGAAGCGGCATGCCTGGCACTGGTTTCGCCTGGTGACGTCTACCACACAATTCCCAGACTCCTTGCAGTGGTAGGCCAGACCTCTGAAAATACGTACAACCACTATCACGCACCTACTTATTATTATTAGTCCTTTGAACAGTATATTATGGTACGTACTTACTTGTGCTTTGTTGTAGGTATTGCATGGAAGGATGACCAAAAAATGGCTGATAAAAGTTACAAGCTCTCAGCGGTAAAGCGGAACCAGACGGCACTATTTTAGCTGCAGTCATACACTCGCCCGTTGTTGTATATATGTTATATATGTAAATCAGGTAAGTGCCTACAAATTACTTGCATTTTTTCAGAAGGTAAGTTCTGGTGAATAGATGTTAAAAAACACCGTTGAGCAGGGCCAAAAAAATCATTTAAATGACGTTTTCGTATGGGGTTGGATTTGATTTGTCTTGGGTTCGAATTTGGCGTCTAGTCAGCTGTGCTTATAGCATAGATAAAGAACTGATTGTTGGCCAAAGCCAAAAGGTATTGCATGGTACCAACAGAAAGCTTCTAAGATTTTTCCTTCTAGACCACTATGAGACCGCTGTTTAGAAAGTGTTGATCCCTAAAATACCTACCTCCGTATACTCCGTTTGAAAAAACCCCTACAGCCGTCGCAACTGGGAACGCCGTAATGCTTTCCTGATGCTTTGTCTCCGCACACCTTGCAGCATGCGTCACCTTTCTCCATACCTGCAACAAAAGAAAGTCGCCATCGGTTTTCTCGTACCTACCAGATTATGGTGGGACGCCTCAGGATGGGTGTACGGAGTTATACCAACCTGCAGGAGGTGTGGGACTTGGGAGACTCCCTGTCACGTTCTCTGTGAGTGTGAGGCCCTTACCGACCTAAGAATCAAGTTATACACCGTCACTATAGAGCCTGCTGATATCATGCACCAGCCTCTAGTAAAAATCCACGCATTCCTGCAGTCGGCCGGGCTCCTGCAGTAGGGTAGGAAATGCGGGGTAGCACAATGGGTACTTGCCTAAGTGTTAAGGGTGTAGGACGTAAGCCAGGTTCGAAAAGGGGAAAATCAGACAAAAGGGTTGAAAATGAGGAGGATTTTTGTTAACACAGAAAATAATAAAAAAAAAATCATTATTGAAGCTTCTAATAGAACTTTTGTCGTCAAACCTGTATCGTCGATCGATGTGGAAAAGAGTCTCTGTTGTGCCGACCAAGTTTATGGTGCTCAGCCTGTACTGTAAGTGTGTTTGATAATATTGTGGTGGAAGAACACTGTGGGAGGTGCCGATTCGAAGCACGCCAACTTCTGTGTTCACGACCATCACAGCCCCATTCCCACAATTCCCCCCATCCCCCCTTGGTTGAAACTCGAAATATAATTATCCCATGCATATTTTATACAACCCCGACGAGTCATGCCCTCTATTGGATAGACTACCACTATTCCAGGGAGACATTTTTTTTTTACTTATAAAAGGTGGGGCTAAAGTATAAAACGCATGGCTTTCCTATACAACCATATGCTGAGAAATTGGGCTCTTATAAAATACATTTTCGAATAAAGGCGAATAATTCTAATTTTATTTCAACCAGGGAGTGTCATGCATGTATAATTATTGATGTATACCTATACACGATAACACCTGAAATCGGAGAATTGTTTGAACGGAGCTAGGTAGCAAATTTCCCTTTAGGAGGTTACTGCATGGAGATTTCCTTAAACGGCAGGTAAACTTTTTGAATATCTCTGGGCTTGGGCATGGTGCGGGACGCATGCAGCCGTACAAATTGCTCAAGCAGTTATTATATTACTTATAACAGTAGACTCTCGTTTTGTTTTGAAACCAGGTTAGTGAGGGAGAACTCCAATGGAAATCATCTCAGTGGTGAAATAAGTGATTTATTTTTTCGCTTTTGAGTCCGAGATATTTTCGAAATGTAAAAGTAGAGACTCATTTTTCGATTTAGAAAAAATACCCTCCCCCGCCACAGTGTCCAAGCGGTCTGGGTTCGAGTATTCAAAACTTCAACAGGTAGATGACCCACCTCCAGTGGGAGTTGATATTGTTCTTTTTCGTGTCTGACGAGGCTTAGTTCCTAAATCTTTACTACCAATCTAAAAATCAAAACTAATTGGGCGGGCACGAGTACTGTATAAGTCATAACAGGTGTGTTGTGTGTTGGCCGGACAGGTGGCTAATTGTTGGCTCGTGTGTTGTGTGCACCCCCTTATATCTTATATGTCCTCGAACCAGAAGGGTGAGGTTCAAATGCCAGTTAAGTGGACGACATCCATAGCTGGGGGACTTAGGACGTTGCTACGCTTTTAGTTTTGGAGGAAATTCCACGAAAAAATTACATAAATTTAAGAAAATGTATAGCTAGTTCACTTTGCTGGTAAAATTGTGAAATTCATCCCCCTTGAGAAGTTAGGGGGTGAAAAGTAGATTTTTTTCTCTTAGAAATCTTGCTGCTCCCAGAACTTTACGAATCTTGATACGATTCGTGGAGTACGTGCGTATAAAGTTGATTTGGTTTGACACTTGTCACCAAAATAAAAGAAACCCTGATGCCATTGACGCAGGGGTGGTTTACACCCTCCCAGGTATTACGGCCTCTACAGCCTAGCCATTTATCCTTACGAGGGTGAAAAAAACGAGTTTAATTTGCCAAAAGATATTGTAATGGAATGTGGTAGTTATTTAAATTATAAATGTACGCCAAAATATTTTTAAAAAATATTGAAATTGCCGCTTCGGAAATTGCAACGTCTCGTCAACATGAATATATGCCGTTCTAATTCTACAGACAGCGAATGTTGACGAGGCGAGTTTACAGAATTGCATACTTAGCTTATGCCGCATAAGTCATTGGATGGACTCCACGCAACAACGCACTAACTAGCCACAAATTAGTTGGGGGAGCTGGATGTCGTCCACTTAAATACCTGTCATTCTGCCACCCCACAAATATACAAACTAATATCATATTGGGCCACGTAGCATTTGTCCGAGGGGGTAACCACTCCAGAGATTCCTTGAGATTCCATAAAGATTTCCAAAGATTCCTAACGATATTCATAGGAAGATGAATCCCGAAGGGGTAACCACTCCAAAAAAAAATTCCAAGATTCCCTGAGATTTCCAACGAGATTCCCAACGAGTGGTTAACCCCTCGCATTTGTCTTATAGGATCGCCACCCTGACCTGCCTGGCCCGAGGGCATTCTGTGAACAGTAAACAGTGCGGAATGCCCTCGGGCCAGGCAGGTCAGGGTGGCGCTACTATACCAGTCTAAGTTAGCACGCCAGCAAACCCACTCAACTAACAACTTCAAAATTTATTGTAAGAAGATAAGGGACGCCATGATGCAATATAAGGAGAACAGTTCTTCTTACAATAAATTTTGAAGGTGTTAGTTGAGTGGGTTTGCTGGCGTTCGAGAAAGGGAATACACCTGCTGGCGTGGGTCAGTTGTTCCGCCCCTTTAGTAATCCACCTCGACAATTTTTTGAGGACACTATTGGGTATTTAAATACATTCTGAAATATAATATGTCTTCTTAACGTCAGAGATTAACTGGCTGTGATTTTACGATCGAGTAATTTTTGTCAATAAAAAATTTGTCTAAAATTAACCGATCGAAAAATCACATCATAGCCAGACGGACGTTAAAAAGACATATTACATCTGAGAAAATTTAAACATGCAACAGTGTCCTAAAAAATGGTCAAAAAATAATTTCGGAAACAAACAGAAAATGTGGATTCAGTCTCTACTAATGCCTACTCTATGCCTATCGAATTATCTACGTAGTTACTCCACTCAGTTTTTGTGCACTTTCAAGTTAACTCAAACAATATTATAAATTGAATTGAAATTTAATGTAAATGAGACGGCAAAAATTTGAAAAAATTTAGATAACACCTCTAGGGAGCTCGAGCATTACAAACGACAGCTTGCTGACTCAGCGCTTGTCATTCTTTCACGTAAAAAACGTCCCCGACTAGTGAACCGGGTAATATATTCACAATAACTCCATAACGAATAAACCATAAGGGTACAGCATAATACTATTGCTTCTCCATATGGAACGAGTGCAGCGAAGGGTTGGTGGGTTATCAAACACCCATTGAAATTTTGTGTTGTTTTGTAATAAAAATCTCGTTTGGGTGGGTGCATTTGAAAGTGGTGCAACTCCTTCCCGTACTTGTTCATAACTTTTTTTTCTACTTCTCCCGTTTTCTATGTGTTTTTAATTCCGATGGAGAGGGACTTTTTAGTTCTTGCTGCTGGCATGCAAGTTCTAGTCAAATTTCCCGTGTTGTTCCTCGTGGTATTTTTCACGAATGAATATACACACACATATAAAATTCAACAGCCTCTCTCAGTGGCCGAGTTGTCAAGGGGTCCGCTTTGTGTCCTGAGAGGTCCGGGTTTGAATCCCGGCGTAACGGAAAAACGGCTTTGGCCCTCTCTTAAACTGGCTTCGGCCTACTCCTCTTTTTAAAGTGGGAAGCAGCCTAAGCAGATGTGATTTTTCTTGCTTCTATATCTAAAGCTGTTCCTGAGTTCGGTCTGTCAGAACCACCTCTACCTTCCATCCCGTATTTACTAAACCCCCTCAGTGCAAATAAGCTAGGTACACCGGAGTGTAGGGGTGGCCAGTGGGTGAGGGAACTTCAGATAGGGGTGTCAAAACCAGGCGTCTTTTCTCACATCAAGAAGTGAATAAACAACAAAACCAACAACCCGCATGTTTATTTAGTGGTGAGTGGTCTGAAAAGTGCAATGGGTGCAAATGGGATCCAATGATGGACACTTGTCACTTTTCAAATTTTCCCACCCCCGTCATAGCTGGAATATTCAATATTTTATATTATTTTATTTTTTTGTTTTTGCACTGGAGTAGAACCTACCTGACCTGACTCTTTTAAAAAGAAATCTCCTGTTTTACCTAGGTACCGAGGGGTTAACCACTCCAGGAATCTCGTTGGGAATCTCAGGCAATCATTGGAAATCTTTGTGAAATCTCTGGAGTAGTTAACCCTTCGGGGTGCATCTTTCCACGAATCTCATTGAGAGTCTCAGGAAATTTTCGGAAATATTCATGCAAGCAATCTCTGGAGTGGTTACCCCCTCGCTAGGTACCTATACCTATTTTATTCAGTTTCGTGTGCCTACTGACTCACTGTAACCCAGTGGCAGTGGTCTATGGCTGAATTTCACCACTTTCCGATAGTGTCTTTTAACGAGAGGATTTAACGAACGGATTTAAGTTCTCGTATGTTTAGCTTACGACAAATGCCTTGCGCTTGCACTTGTTTCTCTGCGATCGCACTTGTCGTAAGCTAAACATACGATAACGTAAATCCGTTCGTTAAATCCTCTCGTTATAGACACTATCGGAAAGTGGTGAAATTCAGCCTAAGTGTCCTAAGCTGGCTTCGGGCTACTTGGTTTCAGCCACCTCCTCTACGGCTTCAACCAAACTTCTGTATTGTTGCGCCCCAAAATAATAATAAAAATTGAAAATGATATAATATCAGTTTCGTTTGTCAAAAAATACCCAAAAGGTGTCTGGGTTAGCTGGCAAAATAGGGTGAAAAATTTAAATTACTGCATAGGTGTAGGTACCTATAGGTACTTACGTCCCACCCTAATTTTCAAACTTTTATAAGTAGGTACCTATAGTCCTATAGTCTTCTTTTGCTTATGGCATATCGGCAAAGGATGTACATATAATTCGTTTTTTGCCCTGAAACTAAGGGTCTATAGTTAAAGTATTTGTATTGAGATATTACTTATATTGGTACTTACCAGGAGTTTGTCAAAAGTTGATTTACTAGAAAACTAAAAAGTGAAACACAAAGTCAGCAGTAAAATGACACCGGCACCAAACGCCGAATAAGAAAAATTTGAAAGCCTTTGGTAAAGGCTATCCATAATAAAATACCCAGTGCCTGTTGTTGGAAGGGCTCGCTGCCAGTATACGATGTTGAAATATTGAAAGGGGTGGTGCTGCAAAAGCTGGAACCATTCTCATTGGCTGCGTCTATCGCTGAAATTTCTCCAGCGCTTTGTGATTGGTCAGAGCCACACCCCAGTTCACTGCCTTGCCTCTGTGCTGACAAATAATTAATGAATGTCCATGGCTTCTCTGACCCCCCCCCCCCCCCCCCCCTCTCCAAATCATCAGTCGGTACCTACCCATCCAGCCATAATTTGGGGAAATTTTATATTCTGCTGAAACTTATGTATTTTTCAACTGATGGCCTCACTATGTCCCAGCGATTGCACAGGCTGACTCTGTCCGGAGAGACCTGTGTTCGATTCCCAGTATTGTGAAGCGAGTTTCTCGATTCATGACACTGACGTAACACTAGGTATATATTTGACTTCGGCCTAGTTCTGTCTAGCTTCAGCTGACTCTTCTTCGGTTTCGGCCAATATACACCGACATTGAGGACATTGACGGACATATGGGAATTGATGGGCATTGACGAACACTAATGAACAAACATACATAAAAATATGCTTCGACAATTTTCACCCCCGCCGCCCCCAGCGGCAATTTTTTGAAAAAGTCTAATGGAGCATTTTTGGCGGGAAAGGCTTCGTACGTGTATCCACTTTATTTAAGGATATCATCCTTTCTTATCCTGTGAATTGTATGATGAAGTCCCGGACGCTTTGGCCTAGTGATAGGGAATACAGGGAATGGGAACTTCCTCTCTGGGTTTCGAATAAAGGAAGGAATCTTGTGGTGAGAGTTTTGTGAGAACAATGAGGGGTAAGAATCAGACGACACAAGTTGCCGTTTAGCATCCATTAGTTGAACAAGTCACGGCTACAGCCAAGATGCGCTCTCTCATTTTCCCCTTCTTAACAGCCCCTCCATAGGGAAGAAGGGGGATCCGGGATATTAATCCCTCTTGCATGTATACCTCCATGCTTTTAACCTAGATCGAAGGACTGAGCCTGCAAAATATTAGGTCCCACCGTAAATTGTGGGGAGCTGGAGGTATATTCCCTTTCTCGAACGCCAGCAAACCCACCCAACTAACACCTTCAAAATTTATTGTAAGAAGAACTGTTCCCCGTATATTGCATCATGGCGTGCCTTATCTTCTTACAATAAATATTGAAGGTGTTAGTTGGGTGGGTTTGCTGGCGTTCGAGAAAGGGAATACACCAGCTGGTAGGTATTTGGGAGTGCTGTATCTCTGCTAGCAGAGCACGTAGGATTGTATAATTTATCGATAGCTCTGCTTCAACGGATGATGCGTCTCTGCCACCCGTAAGATTAAGATTCTAATTTTTTCCCTTCATTCGAGAGACTCCAAATTTCACCAAGGTGTAGACGTGGTATTTTCCTAGGAAATTTCCTCAGTGTTTTTTTACAGCGTCAACTTTTTTGTATATCTAGCAAAAGTGGGAGATCTCGAAAACCTCTTGAATGATGTAGGTACTACTATGACTTTTTCAGCCCGTGTGTTTCATACGACAAACGGGCGAGGTAGTAAAACCCCCTCTTTCCGTTTTCCTATTTGCCACATCGGAAATGAGCTGTAGCCTTTGTATAGAGATGACACTAAAAATGTCACGGAGGTTTTGAGACGGGCTGCGTGGTGAGCTTATGGGCCCAAAATGTCGATAACATATGCTCGCTTCCCACCTCAACGTCACCAACACATCTTTACTTTCTTTTTGGGTTACTGTTGGGGCAGTGAATTATAGAGAGCTTGCTTTTTTCACAAGACCTTTCTAAGTCCTTGAGAAAGCGAGGTTAACCTTTTTGAATTTCTCACCGACTTATCGATAAGGATAAGGATTCAGGATTAATTAAGGCACACCAGCCGTCGCATTTTCTTAGACTTCCTACATGTTATTAAATTTAAATGGTAGCTGAGTGGAGATAGATTTTACCGCGACCACTTCAGATTCAGAAGTAAGGTATAGCTGTTTGTTTATTGCCAAATGTAGGGTACCTACCTATTTTTCATCATTTCAAATTTTCAGTGGTCATGCTTCGAGTGCAGTATTGGCGGTAGAAGATTTAACAAGACACCTACAACCTATACTTATTACTATAGTATGGCGCAAAAAAACACTGTCAAGAGTGTCAGTCAAGTTGGTAAGTTCCTTTTTAATTCTAAGCAACTAGTGGCCTCACCATGGTCTTGTAGGAAAATAATAGACTCGCACCAATAGAAAGCGTAAGCGCCAATGGAAAAGAAGTAACTACAACTATAGGGAGAAGTTTTAAAACTGTCGCAATTTTATTGGCGGGAAAATATTATGTTGGCCACCTGTCATTTCAGTCGCCAGCGTTCAAAATTTCAGAAGAAACTAAACAATGGCTGCCGAATGACAGAAAGAAAATTTCAACTCTGCTAACGCTCAAAAAAATTCAGAGTCTGGCTATTTAAGTGATAGATCCTTAGTTTTAGGTACCTTTGTAAAAGCTGTACTTCCAGACTTGATGAATTAACGTTCACGATGCTGCTGTCAGTCATAATCTATATGCTATCACCGATAAGTACTTGAGTTCTGTTTGCCTGTATGGGAAGAAACATAATAGGACTACTAGTTTCTAGATGATTTCTGAGCTTTAGAGGATCGTTGAACAGGCGTTGGACCGCTTAGATCGTGTTAAATGTAGTTATACTGCTCTTTCAGAGCCCACCTAAAGACTGTTGGTCCCTACTTAAAAGGAATAGGTATGCTATGATAGTAGACTTCGTGGGACAACGAAGGGTCATGTTTTGAGTGGTAAAGGGTCCCACGATTCGTGGCCTGTGCTTAAGAGGAGGTAATACAGAATCCGATTTTCCCCTGGCCGACGAAGGTGAGGTAATCCCCCTCCACGTCTTCACAGCCAGGTGACACCTGTTGTAGGTACCTACTGCTCTTAAGAACGGAAGCATGTCACCCTGGCTCTAGAGAACAGATAAAAGAGGTGTTACCCTGGCTATCGGGAAGTGGTATCCGACATGATTCATCATCATCAATCGTCAACAGTAATAAATCTGAAATCGGGTCCTCATGCTTCAAGTTGATAAAATAGACTTGAATTCGGATACAGGTAGGTGTAGGTAGCAGGTATTATACAATTTGGAACAACATTAAACTCTTACTATATTTCTTGTTCTCTCGCTAGTTGCGGGTTTCCTAAACGTTACATACGTATATATTAGACTACCAAACACACTTATATTTATTCCTACAAAATTGAGCACAGAAAACACATAATCCCCCCCAATAATCATCCCTAAGTAAGTAACAGAAATATTTTTTAAACAGCCGATAATGGTTGTCGTGAGTGCTGAATTGTAATAAGTGCAAAGAAGAATGGAATATGATAGGACGAACCCCATGAAACATGAAGATAAAAATGAGACAAGAAACCAAAAGTCTGACCAGCCAGGGTAGCTAATGGCTTGTTCTAAATCTCCAGTTACCCAGCATAGGAGAAATGAAGGAACAATCATAAAGAGGTTGTTGTAGAACATAAGCCCGTACTTTCCCAGTTCCTTACTGTCTAACTTTTTCTTCATATACACGCCATATGCAGCAGTAAACAGATCGTTCATTAAAATAAAAAAATAACCTTCGAGGTTAAACGCTAAATCATTACTAGCGGCTATCAGAGCTCCTAATATCATAATGTACACTGAGATTTGAACACCAAACTTGGGCTTTATGTTCAAAATATACAATTCAGCGAGCATTGTCATCAATATGGAAAACCTTCTAAGCGCTGTAAACATGGGAAGACTCAACTCTTTGGTTCCTCCCAGACCAAAAATCATATTACCAACGAAAATAAGAGGTAACGGCCAAATTTTGTACACCACTGTCCGATCGAACGAAGGAAAATCGATTATTCGACACTTTTTGGATAGGAAAAGAACAAAAAGTGTGGCGGTCATCTGTCCGAGACCCAGGGCTTGGAAACTAGGGAACTTAAAGCTTGTGAGCACTGTTTTGTTGACCACGGTAATGAGAAAGGATGCGATGCCGTAGAAGAGGGCTGCTAGGACGCGGGTGAGGAGAGTGTAGACCTGGGGCGAGCCAGCGGACCGCGTGTTGGACGTGGTCGATCCATCCCGGTCCTCTCCCTCCTCCTCGTCTTCTAGTAATGGCACAGAAGCAGACTTCGACATGTCCGCTAACTTTCTTAGTATTGCTGCAAATTGACACAATTGTTGAAATTACACAAAACGCTACTGTGAATAAATGTAATTTATTATGAGAAAATGTTAATCCAGGAAGAGGTTTTTTAGGATTTGCCTATGGTAGGTCGGTTAAGTAAGTAGACTAAGTAGAGGTCGATAAAATGCACACAGAACGTATATTAGGTCAGATAATAAAACACCTTGTTTCTGATAGTGCCAGCTGTTGGAGCGCGGCTTTTGAGTCAGAATCACCACCGGCTGTTGAGCGCGTGTAGGATTCTTGCCACAGCTATTAGAGCACGTGGTTTGTTGACCAGAGAAAAGGCAAATTAGCTATTTTCCAAGGGAGACCAACCTAGCCGGGTTACAGACCCGGTAGGTCTCCCTTAGGTCTATTTCTGCTAAAACTAACATTAACACACTTCTACCTACTTAACCATATATACAACATAAAACCACATTATACATATATACAACAAGGATAGTCCTACCTACATAGACTACCTATTTATCCAGGTTTTAATGTGGAGAAGGTCGAGTAGTTGCTTCAGCGCCCTCTGACGGCTACGCTTACTAACAGTCCGCACGCCTGCAGGGAATGGATTATGCTGGGGGTTTGCATCCGCGAAGCTGTTGGGTAGATCCCAACAGTTTCATTTAGATAAATTTAGATAAAGGAAGAATAATAGCCTTCCTTCATGATAAGGGAACAAGAACTTCCTTTTCACATAAAAACCAGGTGCAAACGGAGGCCAAGATAGCAAGGAAGAGGCTCAAGAAAGAAGTAAAATAAAATCAGTCTTTCACAGAATATGTAAAAGAATGAAAACAGAGAAGACACTTTCAACTCAGACCGACCACTTCGAATTGAAAGATAGTTCACTTCCGCTGGAGCCTCCCACACATTCTCTCAGATTCCACATAGGGAAACTATTGTGATGAACCACCACGTCAGTAGGACAGCCCAATAATTTGATTGCTCAGCTGGCCTACCTGCCTTTGGTATGAGATCATCAGTATCATCACTGCCATCACCTTGAAATCAAGAGTGACAATGAGATACTTACCTTGTCTAGTAGTCATAACTGAGAACACTTAAAGAAAAGAATAGTAAGACCGGTAAACCCTGATTTCATTTTAACATTCAACCAAATCCAAGCACTCAAATTACCGACTGACATGCAAAGCAAAATTATGGAAGCTCTTGGCATGCAAGCTAAGGAACAACAAATTACGCCCGAAAAGAATTTAAGAAGAAATTACCAAACGGATGAAACTTGAGGTATACTCTAACCATTATTAATCCGTCACCAAGTTATCAGGCTTTAACGCAAATAGTACCTTTCTTTACATGTTAAACAATTAACCATTGTTTATGACTTTTTTGTTTGGGGAGCCATTTTTGTTTTCGTGCACAAAGTAGTACGCTTGAAGTTTCTATTGCAGTTTTACATTTTTTTTATAAATGCTTATTTATTTTTATAAATAACCCGTCTTATTTTATTTCAACTTTTATGTATTTTTTGCTGAAATTTTTCAAATTTTTCATTTAAAAGCATTTTAATTGCATTTTGAATGCTTTCTGGGCTGATTAACTTCATGTTACTTGTTAACTTTTCCGAAAAACTTGTGTACTGGTTGAACATAATTTTACAATTTTTTTACAGATTGCTCAATTAATTTTCGTAAAAATGCCTGAGAAGCCTTTAAAATTTAATAGAAAACTGAATTGTATTGCAATAATTATTATTTAAGCGATAAATCACAGAAAAACAGAAATTACATCAAATGGAAATAAGTAAACACACAACAGAAAGATCGAAGTGTCTTTTCTAGAAAAATCAAAATGGCGTTAACAACTTGTTTATAGCCTGTTCTTGTATGATTTTCTTGTAAAAGAAAATCGTATTCTTGTGAAATATTTTTAAAATAATCTAAGGGCATAATGTCGTCATATTCTGGATCACTGGTAAGTGATTAAATGGCTAATTTGTACCAGTCTAATGTGTTTTATATGTGGAACAATGTTAGGTAAAGAATACCAATCTGGCAGAAACTGACACGGTTTCGTTTTAAGATTCTTTGCCTGCCTAAATCGTTATATTTTTCTTTTCTGAAATTCTTATTCTGTTTTCCTCTCAACAGGGCCCTGCAGGATCAGGCAGCAGAGGTCCAGGCTCGTCGCAGGGGTCCGTTCAAGAATTTTCCATTCGCGTTCCAAAGTAAGTTCCTTCCGTAAGGTTCATAAATTCTGTAGAAGGAAGCTGCCACAAAGTTAGACTAGAAACCAACACCAATGACCTGGACTATGAATTTGAAGTCTTCTAAATTCATGCAGCTAATGGTGGAAAATTAGGCGGCGATGGTGTCTAGCTTAACCTGTTTTTCTACTCAGTGCGCTTGTATTTATTGGCAGTATCTGTGTGTGATTTAGGACGAGCAAAAAGAAGTACCAAGTGATGAGGTTCAATGCGACTTTGGGCGTCGACTTTACGGACTGGAAGACACAGGGTACTCAGGTCAAGATGGAGCGAGAAAACAATCTCAAGGAGTTCCGAGGCACGGAAGAAGAGATCCCAAAGCAAGTGCTTTATTTGTTATCTCGCACTTTTTAGGAGTAAAAACTCAAGTGGTGGCAGAATGATTTTTCCTGGTGTCATCTCAACCAAGTTGTAAGGTAACTGTAAAGGGAGAATACCTTTCCTTAAATTCAGGAATATAATTCAAATGAACAAGTTTCTGTTGTAGTCTTGTTGAGGATAAAGTCCGGTTACACTAAGGGAAGCATTTATACTCCATGCGCGTCTTGGATGATAGTAAATTCAGACTTATTGAAGGGTGAATAAACTATAGATATGTGAATTGTCGTTGCCAAACTCTTTTAGATCATTGTGACCAGGGCCGGATTAACCATTAGGCGATAAAGGCAATTGCCTCAGGCCTCATCGAGGAAAAGGGCCTCCAATTTCTTACCAATCTCACCCAATATCTATACCTAAGTACCTACACTTAAAAAAAAATGAATAATCAAAAAGGAAAAAATAAGAACAAAAATAACAAAATCGGTAGAGAGTTAAGGAGAGTTACTTTCCTATATAGCTATCATTTAAGCAATTCTAAGTGTGGGTATAGTATAAGCTTAAATTCAGTACTGTATAACAAGAAGTTTAGGAATAAAATGAGTTACTTAACTAGAATAAGCAGTAATTGCTTTCTACGTCTTCAATCATGAGTAGACGTTCATCCATATAGGTACAATTTTTTTTTGGAGGGGGGGCCTCCTAAAATAACTTGCCTCAGGCTTCCTAACCCCTTAATCCGGCCCTGATTGTGACCATACTTCTCAAGTCTACTTCTGGTTCTGAACAAAAAAAAACAAAAAAAAAAAAATTGGGAACCCTGTGTTTTTTTAAAACAATGTGTGAAGTTACTGTCATCCAAGATGCGCGTGGAGTATAGTTTTAAATGTGTGTGTTAATTGTAACTTAACTGACGGAATATTTCCATCAGATTCGGAGCAGGAAGTGAGTTCGGGAAAGAAGCGAAAGAAGAGGCTCGACGAAAAAAGTACGGAATCATTTCAAAAAAATACAAACCGGATGATCAGCCCTGGATTTTGAAGATTGGAGGGAAAACCGGAAAAAAGTAAGCTCCTAAATTATCTTTTTGGCACTAACCAATAGTTATTTTACATTTTTGTGTTCGGCCTTAGACCGAAGGTGGTTTGCCACAATTACTTTTTGATGTGTTCGTTGTTTAGGTTTAAAGGGATTCGGGAGGGCGGCGTGTCAGACAACACTGCTTATTACGTATTCACTCAAGCTGGGAAAGGAGTGATTGAAGCATACCCCCTGCAGGAGTGGTACAAGTTCCAGCCCATTCAGCGATATAAAGCTCTCAGTGCGGAGGAAGCGGAGGAAGAATTCGGAAGGTATGTTCAGCCAAGATTTCTCCTAGTGAAACCAACGTCTGAGATGTCCGCTGTGCAACGAC
This sequence comes from Mesopsocus fuscifrons, assembly GCA_950004255.1. NCBI lineage: Eukaryota > Metazoa > Arthropoda > Insecta > Psocodea > Mesopsocidae > Mesopsocus > Mesopsocus fuscifrons. Next base: position 5,532,744 of record OX465380.1, read on the forward strand.
CCCACTTAAACTATTGAACAGAATTTGAAGTTCCTTATTACAATAAGTCCAGCTGGATGATCAAGCAGTGCATTTTTGTATCGATCATTTTTCGGAAGTATAATGGACCTGAGTCACCACCCTACTCATCACGTTTTTGTTCTTTCTTAGGCGGAATAAAATTATCAACTATTTTTCTGTGATGATGAAGAAACGTCTGAGGAATGAAGAAGACGGTGATCTGGAGGAACTGGAAGAAGGTACTAAAGGAAAGAAAGGCGGCAGCAAGAAGAAAGATAAGGGTAAGTATTGAAATAGTTACAGAAATCATTAGAAAAAAGGTAATAATATAAAATAATGTCATAATTTGTGAGGTCGCAAAATCAGTTATCAATAAATGAAATTTATTTTAATGTTCTTCCAGCTGAACTAAAAATCTCGGAAATGGACGACTGGGTGGACTCGGAGGAGGATGCTTCTGGTTCAGACGAAGAGGGGAAGAAGGACGACGATGATGATGAGGAGGGAAAGGGAGCTAAGAAGAAAGGAAAGGGTAAAAATGCCAAAGGCAAAGCTGCTGCCAAGAAGAAGAAAAAGAAAGATTCAGACGATGAGGCGTTTGAAGAAAGTGATGACGGTGATGAGGAGGGCCGGGAGTTGGATTATATATCAGACTCTTCAGAAAGGTAGTTAAAGCTAAGTACCCTGTGACCTAGAGCACCTAAACACTCTCACTAATTTTTTATTTCAAAACTGGAAATACTCAAAAAACAGTTCAGGTACCAGGTACTCCAGGTACTGCATCAATACTGTAGATGAGGTTACACCTGCATAAAATATATGGCTTGCATCACCGAATGAAAAAGGTGTAAGCGAACCTCTAGAAGTGTATTATTTGTGTATTTTCAGCGCCTCTGACCACGAGATGAAGGCGAATAAGGAACTGAAAGGAGTCGCAGAGGAGGATGCTCTGAGGAAACTCCTCAACTCAGAATCTGAGGACGAAGACGAAGACGAGGAAAAGAAAAAGGCAGAGGTACGTCGAATACTGTTTTTGAACAGTGGCTAGTCCTGTTAGCTGTCACGTGCGAGTTGTTAAAAATGTGTTGAGGTTCTACTTTTTGATATATTTCCGTTTAGAATGAATCAAACAGCGAAGATGAGGAAAAGAGCAAAAAAGAGGGAGCTGACAAAGAGAAGGGGGATAAAGGAAAGGAAGACGCATCTAAAAAGAAGAAGAAGAAAGATGTGAAAGGGAAAAAGTCCAAAGGAGACAAGGGGAAAAGCAACGGGAAAGCAAAGGAAGGGGAGGAAGATTCCTCAAGTGAGCTGAGCCCCAACACTACAGACACGGACAGCGATGCTCCCACAGGCTCTCCTGACAAGAAGAAGTCCGCCAAGCTGAAGGATCAAGCCAACAGGTTAGTTGATGGTATTTTTTTACTAAAGTAGTGTAGTACAGTGCTTTATTCACGAAATGCCAGTGCTGTGCTGTCTGATAGTTCCTTCGCAAAAGTTAGGAAAAACAAAAGGTGTGATTGTTCTCTAAGGGTGCGTCCCACCAGCCCAGTTAAAATTAAACTGGAGATTTACCATGTTAAATTTAACTTAAAAGTTAAATTTAACATGGTAAACATAGGACAAAATCTCCAGTTTAATTTTAACTGGGCATGGTGGGACGCACCCTTAGGGTGCGTCCCACCATACTCGGTTAACGGTTAATCTCCAGTTAAATTTCAATTATTACACGGTAAAAACCGAATTTAACTGGAGATTAACCGTTCACCGAGTATGGTGGGACGCACCCTAACTCATATGAAATGACACTGTTAAAAATTAGTATGCCTTTAATTAGAGTTTGCTATACGTTTTTCTGTTCTTCCTTTGCTAGTGAGGAACTAGTAAGGGGGGATATATCTACCTAGAGTTGTTTTGAGTTTCACCTCATCTGAAGAAAATATTTTATCTCCCAAATAGAACTATTTCAGAGCTTAGTTAGAACACATAGGTATGTTGTTTGTTCTTGAAGTTGAATTTACTTCCCTCTCGTTATCTTCAGAAGCCAACTTGAATAGTGTCAGTACAGCTGAAGAATTCTTCTTTAGATCTTCCAAGAGTTACAAACTTAACGTTTGTGTATATGGTGTAGTTGTAATAGGGGCGCACCCTAATATTTTGGCTATTTCATTAGCGCTGGAAGCTCGAGGTCTACGACTCCAACTCTCGTGGCTGGAGAAAAGCGGAAACTGACGGCGGCTGAGTCAGCCGTGGCAGCAGCCAAGAAGGCAAAACTGGATACGGGCGGCTCTTCATCCTCTTATATACCATCTAGCAGGTAAATTAACGCACTTATAGTGATTTGTAAGAAATCCAAACTAACGACGAACCAACTGTCAGCAACTTATCACAATTTTAGCAGAACAGTACTGTACATTTAAAGCCATTTTACATGTTTAAGGTACAAAAAACCAAATGTGTCTTTTGAACAAAAAAAAAATGTAAGGGCTACTCTCGGCCTCTTATCCTCAGTTCTGTCTTTTTATGAGACAGACTTCCAAAATGAGGAAACCTGAAACTTATGGTGGAATCGATGTGTTATAGTGAGACAGGTGTAACGGAGGACGCCGTCCGGAGGTATTTGATGCGGAAGCCGATGACAACGATTGAGTTGGTCCACAAGTTCAAATCGAAGAAGACGGGGTTGACTTCGGAGCAACTCGTCAATCTGATGACTCAGATCCTGAAAAATATCAACCCTGTCAAACAGACCATCAAAAACAAAATGTATCTTTCTATAAAACCAACTTAACTAATTCGTTATGTACCTATTTTATTTAAATAAGGAAGTGACTATTGCGAACTTCTTATAAATAATAATAATTATAGTAAAATCTAAAAAAATGATCTTTTGCTTTTTCACTGAGTAGTATTGTTGTTAAGGTACATTCACTATATTATCATTGTTATCGACGACTAACCTCGATCATAAGGTATCTACCTACAAAGGTACCTATTTCGCAAAAAAGCCAACAAACAAAAATTCAGTTGGTATATGGGTGAATCTCGCATAGCGTAAGTAAGTGTAATTATTTTTTGTACTTGCTGAGCTGCCTAACAACAGTATAATACCCATTTAGGTCCAGTATGTCGGTACATTCTGTACTCTCCAAAAGAATTTGAAAATTGGCGGGTCTGTCGAGGTATTTTTAGGGCCCTTAATGTAAACAAAGCGAAGCGACACTAAAAATGGCGGACACATCAAAGCAAAAAGAAAATAATAAATTTTTATTTGTGGTTGACGAAGAAGATGGTGAAATTTCTGATAGCGACCATGACCAAATTAGTGAGAAAGAAGCTAAAAAGCAGAGGGATACCCAATTTATAAAAGAGTGGGCAGAAAAAGTGGAGCAGCAGAAACTGGAAGTTCAGGACGAAGTCAAGACAGAAATGGAAATAGAGACCGATTTAGAGGAAGAGGAGAGTAAGATTGATGTTAAGCCGATTGCCATGACTATCACATTCCGGGACGAAAGTTTCGCTCGAAAAAACCGGGGTATTATTGAAGCGAAGATGGTGTTACAGTTTGGACCCGAATGGGTCGATTCCAACGCTAGCTGTATATTTGTGTCCCCAATCCAAAGTTCTACCGAAGTTACTTCAACTTTACCTGCGCCTTTAGGAGCTATGACCATTGCTTTTCACGATGAAGCCTTTTGTGCGGAACATTACCAGTACATGGCTGATTTCTGTAGACAACTTTTTGGATCGTCAAAAGTTACAAGTGATAAATGGGTGATTGAAGTGGTACAGAATGAATTGCTGGATTTTGTTGTGGATACATCACGGTATGGGGGTGACGAGAGATTATTGTATTCCAAACCGTTGGAAGGAGTTATCCCAGATTCAAACAATTCCAATCGAAGACCGGTGTCAGAGTGTTTCAACTGCGGCGGCGCTCACAGTTTAAATCAATGCAGGGAGCGTAAAAACTACAAGGTTATAAATGAAAACAGGGAAAAGTTTCGCCTGAGAAAGATGAAAGGCAACGGGTGCGTAGTTGAAATTTGTATTTTCTTGTGTGTCTTGTCTGGCTTGTTACAATCCCAGGGAATGTTCTTACCTCTGTCGCACCTCGTTTTGCAGACGTTATCACGTGGAGGTGGACAAACTAAGCGGAATGTCCCCGGGATCTTTATCTCCCCTGCTGCGGGACGCGCTAGGGCTGCGTTCCACCCAGCTTCCCCGCCACATCTACCGTATGCGACGTTTCGGATACCCCCCTGCGTGGCTGGAGGAGGCGAGGGTGGCCCACTCGGGGGTGACGGTCTACGGAACGGGGGGAGCAGTTCCCGAAGAAGGGGACGAAGAGGGGGAAGTTTTCGAGGAGGGCGAGAAGGATCGATACGATATAAAAAAGATTTTAGAGTTTCCTGGGTTTAACGTGGCGCCTCCTGAAAATACTGAGATAGTAAGTCCACTTACTATTTTTATCACAATAAAGCTCTAGCTTGAGAGCTCTCCCTAGTCGATTCCACTCAGTACTGAAGTTTTTTTGATTGGCATTCACATCTGAGATTATGTAGAAAGTAGGCCGAGGGTTCAGAACCCTCCTATAGTCCAAGTCAGGCTGGGAGCGTACACATTATTCATAATTTCTTGAAGATTTTCAGTTGGCGCCGATCCGGATTTGGGTCCCATATCCTACCATAGGCAAAAAATGCCAATCCGACCCTGAGCAGATATTTTCCTGATCAAGAAGAAGTTTTTATCAGTCCTAGATTTGCAAGAAATTATGAGTAATTGGTACGCTCCTAGCCTGACTTGGACTATAGTACTGGAGTCGCCCATCGTGTGGAGCTGGTATTATGTACCTGCAAGCTGTATGACTTGGATACTTCGAAACAGATTCACACTCATTAATGGTTTGCCATTTTTCAGGAGCATGAGGTGTATGACTGTCCACCCCTGTCGGCTGAGCAGGATATTAGTGACATGATCCGCCGTCTGGCGCCCAACGCATATCAAGCATACAAGAAACGCAGAGCCAGGAGCGACGCCACTCTCTCTTCCGTCCCATTTGTAAGTAATTTGCATAGATTTAAGGGTAAGAAAACAAATGGCGCCAGAATACAGAAAACATCCAACAGTTTCCCTGTAAATATACTCGTATGTCACACTCAGTATCAGGACTTGTGTTTTTTACGAGAAACCCAATTGAAAATATTCGGTTTCAGGAAAATGAAAACGACTCTTCACTGAGTAATGGAGCTGTTACTCCGGTTGAGCCGTTTGATACAAGCACAGAAATATCCGGTATCAATGATACCGCATCAGCAACAAACTTAAATGCTATGAATGGAAGTTCACCTGTAGGAAGGACTAGGTCTGACTGTGTAAGTACGCCTGAGCCGGCTTCGAGACCAGTGACTGTGAACCTAGGCACGCCTGTTCTGCCGAGTGCATCTCCCTTCGCAGCTTTACCAGAGCGCGACAAATTCGGCGTCAATATCAGTGACGTCATCAACTTTGAAAACCTACCGAACTCTACAGGGACTTATGAGAAAGTTGTCGGATCCATCGCCAAGATCCGCCAATTTGTCGCCCAAACCAGTCAAGACGAAGCTACGTAGTGCAGAGCGTCATGAAAAACAAAAGAGGTAAGTAGACACCTTTTTCGTCAATTTAAATTGATGTGTTTAGTTAACTGGGAACTTTAAACCTATTGTCTATAATTTAAACTCTTTCACTTAAAACTTAATTTCATATGTTAGAATACGGAGAGTGTGCTCAAAAATCCTGAGAAGGTACAAAATCTTCGTCAAATGTACCTACCCACCACATTTCTACCTTTATATTGTAGTTCTGTATACGTGAAAATAGGTAACGCTATTTCGTTCCGTAATGACATATTTCCCGAGGAAAATCTCGATACATAATTTTGATACATATTAAAATATTTTTAAAATCAAAAATTGTCTTGATTTAACGTAACATAGTTTAAAGAACAACCAGTCTTTTGTAAAAAGAAGTTATATTTTTTATTTTCTAGAAATTATTATAGGAAACGTCAATATGTACAACCAACAGAATTAAAGGCGCCTCCGCGTACAAGCCAAATCGCCTAGAAGTAGCCTCACTAATACCAAGGCCAGCGGTTTTTGAGATTTTACACTTTTTACTTACTTATTAACAGAACAGTGGAATTCGAAAAGAAAAATCTCTAAGAAATTGGGCAAAGCACACACATTTAATCGGACATTACTGAGACGGCACCTAGGCGAAATTTCAGACCAAGAGAAAAGGATAAAAATAATTGGCCGCTTTCTTACGGTCATGTGCACCGTCAGCGGTTTCTTAGCCTTAACAGCAGCTGACTTTTCACTCCATAGAGGTTGATTCTTATTATTCAATAATCAGATGTTAGTCCCTAAGCTGTTTGGCAAGGTTGTGCGTGAGGAGTTGTCTAGTAGAGCTTGACGAGCTGTAGCTGTTGGCGCTGAGTGGCGTGCCGGGCAGGGAAATGGTCTGCGCCTGCCTATCCGGGGTACTCTCCAACGACCTTACGTCCTGCAAATACACTCGAGTTATTCTAACAGTTTCAAGGCTAAAAACACAAGTGGCACCACAGTCAATTTTTTATTAAAAAAAAATCCAACCACTTTCCTCTAGGAAAGATGTCGGAAAATAATGTGTGCAAAGTAAGGTGTCACTAGTCAATCGCTTTCAAATTACAGGATAGACTGGATTAAATTTTGATTCGTGCTCTCTCTCACCCTCTAGTGGGGCGAGGTCATCTTAGCACATTTCTGTTTCTCGACGCCTTTCACCTACGTGTACAGCCTAGAGTGGTTATTCAAGTCTCCAGCTTAGTAGGGGAGGTGCAGTATTGTTGTTTTAGTGAGTCCTGACTGCAAACTTGAATACACACCCAGGACACAGAATACCTTGTCAGGTTCGTACAGCGGGCTGAGAGTGCTGGGGTTCGGCTCGTCGGGGGTGTAATAATCAGAGTCCTCAGCACCAGTATGACCATCCCCTTCTCCCCGTACTGAGCGAGCGGTCTCCTCGGTTTGTACAGGTGCCGGCTCAGCAGGAGGGGTGGGATCCACTTTCTTGACCACCAGCAGGGGGGACAGCTTTTCAGCATCGCTGTCCACGTCAACACACTAGAACAATAATTCTCAAGTCTACATGGAGCCTCCTAGCGTAGCGAGTTTGACCTGCCGCTCTCAAGACAATTTTTTTGCACCATGAGCGCAACCCTGACTGGCAGTACCTACATAAGAATGCAGTGTCTCTTTCAATGATAAGACAGTGCTGTGTTGTGCACGAGTTCCGCCGCAGCCGCAGAGTGTCCATACTTGTAATTTTCTCCATGGGCGCTTCCCTACTATCTTCAAAGCACAAGCTCAATCCCGCTGAAAAGGTAGCTTATGATTGGCCATAGGGAGTTGTACCTCCTAATACTACGCAAAATTCGCCCCTTGAGGCGAAATACCTGTCGGGCGAGGCTAGGTTAGTGATCTGTAATTGAGACGTGTCTGCGACTTTACCTGGTCCGGCTCAGTGGCCACCTTCTCCTCCTCCCTCTCATCTTCTTCCTGGCTCGCTTCTCTGGCTTCACGTCCCCTCCGTTCCTTCTTGGAATTGTGGCGACGGCCAGAATTATCCTCACGTTGAACCAGCACGGACAAACGGTACTCGCCTTTGGATTCCGCAGGGCTGGCCTTACCCTCTTCCACGCTAAAACCAAGTACTTTACATCGTATTTATTTAAAGCGGGGCGAAATTTACTTTAGCGCTTTCTATTGAATTTAACAATTCCTGGACTTTTTTGTTGGAGAATTTTTTTTCAGTTATTCTTTCCCGGTCTCTACACCACTGGCCACCGCACCTAAAATGTATTCGTACCGGTTAAGCATTTCTGCTGCTTGTACCGTAGCCTCCGAGCTAGGGGAATCGGCCAGGTCCAGTACAAGATTAGGAGTTGTGTGAACCGTGTAGGGTCCATTGAGAGCTTCCACTAGGGACACGGCCTCGTAACCAGGCGGGATCTGGTCGCAGGGCGGCGCGTTGTCGTGATTTCCGTGGGTAGCTTGCGTGGGGTTCGCTCCACAGTTTGAGAATTTGTGGAGCGCGCGGATTTGAAGGAGAGCGCGAAATGGCGCACGACAGATGGGGCAATTATTCGCCTGAAAGTACAAGAAAAAGAAAAATGAGCTATTTCGCTACGAGTTCTCTTTACCTGTCCACTTTGAAAAATCTTCCGTTTTGTGGGTCATATAGCTATCTAGAAACGAATTTTACGTTTGCCGAAAAAATAGTCAACTTTTTTTGTTCCGATATCTTACTGTAAAGTATCTTTTCAACATCAGAAAAGGTACACAAAGGTGGAATTTAAAAACTGTTAAAAAAGCTGTCTTTCAGAACTCAGCTAATTTGGAGTATTTACCTGATAGCGCAGGGAGTCAGCACACGAGTTGCAGAGGCAGAGATGTCTACAGGGCAGAATAAGGGTGTCTCGCACATCACACATGCAGATCACACACTCAGCACCATTGTCTTCAGTATCGTCCTCACTCACTGCCTGAAAAGTCCACAAATGAACTTAGCTGTACAAAATCAAAAACACGTTTCCAGGATTTACAGTTTGAATCCATCCTAACCAAAGTATGTAGGATTGAGTCGCCTAGAACGGGCAAATATCCAGCCACACGTAGGTCGAGTGGAAAAAAAAAGTCTTTCGCTTATGGGATAAGCTCGAAAAAGCTCATTAACGTAAAGAAAACACATTGTGTGTCTCTCAAGTACTACCAATACTTTAATTTTTTTCATACCTTCGTATTTTCGTTGTTCTTATTTTCAATCCCATATATCTCTTGCAGCAAGTAGCAGAGACCGTCCACATACAGCTTCTGCTTGAGTGCTCGCAACACAAACGAGGAGTCAGCATGGCGGTCCACAACGCATATGGTTGTGTGCGACTGTCGCGGCTCACCTTAAAACCAAAGATAGCAGTTATAAATTCAATTCTAAAAAAAAGAACAGCCAGATTTTCAAAATGTATTTTTACCAAAATTGGAAGCAGCAGCTAAGAACCTATCCATGATTAGTGGATAAAGGTACCTTCAAAGCCCTCCTCGGCCAGGCAGTGTATGGCGATAGGTACGATTTCTTTTTCAAGATCATACCCAAGCTCCTCCTCGATGTGTTTGCTGGGGTCGAATACGTGACTCGGCTGGGAGAACAGCTGATTGGCTCCGCGCTTCATGTGGAATGTCTCAGAGTTCATTGTAGGCAGCTTCGAAGTATACCTGGAACCGAACATCTTCCCAAAATCAACAAAACAGGTACAGTTTCTGTTCTCGGACAGTTTCATGAGCAGCTGACGAACAAAAGTAAGGGAGGAGGAGATGAGTGAAACGCTAGAGGGTAAGTCGTCGTACAGACTACTTAGACAAAAGCAGTTAACCGTGGGGTACCATGATGTCGACGGAGATTTACTGTATATTATTTCATACCAGCAGGTTCGTAATTTTGCATACTTACACTAATCCTGTGTTAGTGACCTCTTCCGTACAAAAGTAATAGATGGTGATGGCGCACCGAGAGTCACAGTCGAATGTGAACTCAATGTTGAACTTATTGTCTTTCGACTCGTCTTCAGGGAAGTGAGTCTTAAGTATTGAGTCAGGCGCCCGGACAAACCGAACCGATTCCTTACGAATATTCACCAAGCTCTTCAGCGTCTTGGTGGGTTCATTTGCTTGTGGAGGTGGGTACGGGAACTAAAACAAAGACATGAACAGTTGAGAAAACTGAGAATGAATGGAATGAACTGTTTAGTTCAATCGCCTAAAGCGGCTGTTTCTGCTCTGCATATAAGCACACCCACTCTCCGTTTTATGACAATAATTTGCCAACTTTAAGAAGGCTAAGACTACTGACCGGGGTGGGTCTGTTGCCCAGGAAGTTGAGATCGACGTTCTCCCCGAATAGGTACGCCTCTGGCTGCGGTGTATCGAACCTCTCTCCACCCATGATGAAGTGCGTGCCGAAGTAGTTCCCTGAGCGAGGAGGATATTTGTACGCGTGGTTCGATACGATGTCCACCTCCTCTACTCCCATGTTCTGCCGACTCGTCCAATTTCCCATTTTAAAAAATCTGAAAATTGCAACGAAAGTCAGATTCCCTGTTGCATGCTTTATTAAAATAAATCTCACACAAATTACGTTTATTTAGGAACGCAGGACGTAGGTACAACGTACAACTGAAAATAAGCAAAGAAAATGAGGGGGGGACTGGTAACAGTACTGTTGCTAAAGGACAGCTGCACCTGACACCCACACTGACACCTAGAGAGACAACCCACCCGAAGGTGGTGTAAGTAACTAAATTCTCACCTCAGTCCCGAACAGCTGCCACTTACTTCTTCACGCAGCTTCTAACGTAGTAGAACCGATTACTATGTTACATCATTATTTTAAAATACAAAACCCCCTATAAAATGAAACTTAGAAGAAATTTAAACATTTCCTGTCAAAAATGAAATCAAAAATATTTTTTTAGCAGTCGACATAATTTCTAACGTGGAGGCAGATTTTTTAGGGCCCTCAAGCGATTGCCTGCTGCCACTTGTCAATAAATAAACAAAATGAAGCTCAACGCAATTTTTGACGTTGATTGATTTATTTGGCACGTGCTTGGTTTTTTAGATGAAAATGAGTGCGAAAATTTATCATGAACGTCAGGTAATTATAATTTTTGTTCATTTCACTTAAAAATTGTAATTTTTCATGGGTAAAATTGTTAAGTCCAAAGAGGACGCTCAGTTGGTACACTCCTGCAGTGGGCAGTGGTAACTACCAGGAAAATTCTAGTTTTTGCAGGTTGATGTGGAATTTAACGTGTTAAAGCGCGCGACTTAGTCCAACCGCGTTGAACACGAATTCGCATATTATGTTTTTCTTGTTACTCTTCCATGCAAGATTCGCGCCTAAAGAAAACGTGGGCGAAATATTATGTATTCAAGGAGGGTGGCTTAACTGATATGATGCACATGCAACTATTTATACGACCAAGCCTAGGGACTTCACGTTGGTTGAGACAACATTTGAATTTAAACACCGAGTGGGCGATGGTACATAATGTCACACTGGCCCGAATTTGGCCCAGTCCGAGAACAGAGACAGAGTGCCCCCTGTAATATTTTTCACAGATCGACAGTCGACCAGCTCAAATTACCTACGACCTGGTAAAGACAGGCAACGTTTCGGCCTCGAGTAACCCTTTGACGAAAATTCCGTGATTAACCTATGTTCGATTATTTTTCAGGTGAAAGAGCTGTGTGCGATTCACGCTCTCAATAATTTGTTTCAAAGGAAGTTATTTACGAAGAGTGTGCTGGACCATATTTGCGAATGTTTGTCGCCCAGTCGTTGGTTCAACCCCCACCGCTCATTTCTCGGTACCGGCAACTTCGATATAAATGTAATTCTGTCCGCTCTGGACGCCAAGGGCTACGCTGGTATCTGGTTCGATAAAAGAAAGTAAGTGGAACAACTTCGGTGAAACTCGCACTTTCAATCTGCTAATCTGGCGATAAGAGCTATAAATCTAGATAGTGCTACATCTATATACAGTGTAGGTATTCCTGTAATGGTGGTTCTTACTTGGCCTTTAATCATGGCAGCCAAAATCAAAAGGTCGTTGTTGCAGTACTGTCTGATTGTCATTTTCCGTGGAGACTTGAAAATTTATTGGTCCTGATGTATTTTCAAAATCAGAAGTTAGTAACCGAGAGTGAAACCACAGTCACAACACAGATCGACCTCCTAAAAGTTCACGCAAAAGCGAACTGAATCGTAATAATCATTTATTTTAGAGATCCAAAAACGTTGAACTTGGAAAAAATAATCGGTTTTATTATCAATGCTCCTAGCCCATATGAATTTGGAGTGATTCGATTTCCACTGAGCCGAAGGCATTGGTACGCTATTTGCCAAGTTAATGGTCAGTATTACAACCTAGACTCCAAACTCACCGCTCCAGTTCCCATCGGAGATGTGAGTATATAAAATTAAGAGGAGAGTGTACCCTTGGGCCCTTGGGAAGTGTTTTGAAGTGAAATAATCTTTCGGCTTTTTATACTTTTGAAAAATTATTACTAAGTTACTAGTAATAATAGAGATTTGTCCCACCTACTATATGTACTAGTGCACTGGCAAAACAAAATATGAATCTTTTCTTTCATTTACTCCTTATTTTGTCGTTTCTAGAATGAACGAGTGATTACTTACCTACAGACTGAATTGAAGACAAACGACCGTGAGCTGTTTATTGTTGTCGAACAAGAGGTGGAGAAGGAGGCCAGCTGGACAGCTTCGAACCATCAGGAGTCCATCGGGAAAACAAAAACCCAGGAAGTACAAAATTATCCTATTGGTTCAATGGTAGAACAAGAGCTGAATGAACCTGTTGAATCAGTGGCAAACCAGGAGGTGCTAAATGAGCTTCTGGGGAAGTATGAAAATCAGGTCGTACAAAGTGATCCTATTTGTTCAATATTAAGCCAGGAGCTAAATGAACCTCTTGGGAAGATAGAAAATCGGGAGGAACAAAATGAACCCATTGGCACAGAGGTAAACCAGGAGCTAAGTGAATCTATTGGATCAGTGGCGAACCAGCTGCTCAATGAGCCTTCGGAGGAATTTAAAAACCGAGAGGAACAAAATGAGCCTCTTGGAAAAATAGAAAACCAGGATGTTCAAAATGATCCTTTAGCTCCAACTGTTAATCAGGAGCGAGATGAGCCTTTTCGAAGCCAGGAGGTGCTAAATGACCCTCTTGGGAAATCAGAAAATGAGGATGTACAGAATCCTACAGGAACAGTTTCAGAGCAAGAGGTATTGAATGAAACATTTGGATCTAAAAACACAGAGGAGAGTGATCAGACGTGAAGTGGAGTGATTTCTAATATTCAGCAAAATGAACATTTATTTTTCTTGTTGGGTCAATTGTCTTATTTTTACGTGCCTATAAGTGAGTTTGTGTCCTGGAGATTATGAAGTGCTGCCTACACGACGTTCCTAGAGCAGTAAATTACAGGTGTTTTTACTGTAGGTACACACCAGGGACCTGGCTTAATACATCACCGAACTATTATTTTTGAAAATGGCGATTTGTTCGAGAGGTAGGTGGTTCTTGGTATCTTAAGAATAGTCGATTGGTCTGTATTTTAGGTACCTACATGCCACTGAATTATCGAGAATATTTTTTACTTTTTGGGGGAACATTTCTTCAAAGTAGGGAAACTGAAACAGTTGGGGTTGGTCTATACAGGCCCGTCTCCAGAAAGCGGTCATGGGGGGGGGGGGGGGGGGGGGGGTTTCGCCTATATTTTTTTGCTTCACGTTGGCATTACCATGTTAATTTTCCGCTCATGGGGGGGGGGGGGGGGGGTTAACCCCCCCCCGTGGATACGGCTATGGGTCTATACGTATACAAATAAATTAAAATCAGGGGACAATAATTTTTAAACTTCACTAGTGAGACAGAGCCTTGAAACTATAACCACATAGCTTCATCTATAAATTTGTAGTAGGTACATCTAGACTCCCAAAATCAACCGTTTAGGGCCTCTGGGCCCACCACCTGAATTTCCATTGCTCGAACGTGTAAAAATTAAATAATTTAGTCACTTGAGAACTTTCGAGATTTGTTTCTAGGTTGTAGAGTTTACAATATAGTACAGTTCTGTACAGTCATTGCAAAAATAAAGGCTGAATTGAACCCTCCTTCGGCTTTGACAACATACATTATCATCAAAAGATATGGAATCAGATAACGAACTCCTCCTCCATTGCTGTTATCACTAAAGATACTTTCCTGTGTCATCTTTTGGGGATAGGTGATATAGTTGTACATGATGTGGCGCATCTTACGAACATGCGTACAATAATTTTCTACATCGCTTTTTGCTTACCAGAGGCACTTGCTTCAGAGCTTCATATATTATTTACTGATCTTGCCGTACAGTTTATAAAATCTTTGACTCAGTTTTTAACCATATAATTTGGGAAGTAGATAGGTCTAATCACAGAGATTAAGCGGAGTTCGAGCGGGCCAGTCACCGGCTGGTTGGCGCGGGTGTGGATGCTTCTCGCAAGAGGTCTCCGTTCTCCCGCGGTCGCGGCTTCAGCTCCCTCTTGACCAGTCGTCAGTCGCGGTGTGTTTGCCGGTGCAAGTTAACCTGCTGCCTTGCGGTCGGGCAGTCCGTGTCTTCAAACATGTGCGTGCGGTCAGGAAGAGTGGTTAGCTGCTAAGCATTAAGGAAATGGCGCGCTTTTGGACGGGGTGCGTCACGTCACTCCTGCTCCTGCTGAGGGTGAGTTTAATTTTAGTTATCTAGAGTAAGTTTTCTTATAATTTTTTTCAATTAAATTTAAACTGAAATGGTAAACAAACTAGCTATGTGATTTTAACGAAGGAAAGAGGTAGGTACCTAAGTGTCACTGCACAATACCTGCCTTTTTTTCAACTGAAAATTTGAGTTCAATGTCCAGTCATAATGTCACAATCTCTGGAAAACCCTTAGAAGTTTCTCACCTGCCCCCTGAAAAACCACTGGAAACCTACCTGCACGTTACCTTAATTACCTATTTCCAGGGGTACCTTAAACCAGTGTGTTGGCACTTATATACCTGACAACTTATTAGTTTACTCACCAATTGGCTCGTTCAGTAGTTCATGTTGGATTGAACACTGTTATATGCAAGGATCCTAGTACTCAGGCCCGTATCCAGAAAGCGGTCATGGGGGGGGGTTTAGCCTATATTATTTTGCTTCACGTTGGCATTACCATGTTAATTTTCCGCTCATGGGGGGTTTAACCCCCTAATCCCCCCCGTGCATACGGCTATGCTAATACTGTTAGTTAAAAGTTTAAAAAATTCTAATACGCAGCGATTTATAGCCTATCTATCATCATTTTTCACACCTAATCACTTAAATCTCACCATCTTGTCAAATTTTAATGGCCTTTGCAAACCAAATGACCTCTTTGACTCGGTTCATTCGCAGTTGAATGATAAACAACTCAATCTGTCTTCTGTCTAAAAACTTATAGAAACTTCCTTATGTGATGTCGCAAGAGTTATTCAAACTTTACCACATGGCTCCCTATGTGACAACTTAAGTGTCAATTACCTCGATAAGATAGTTGAGTGCCGATGCTTAAGGGCGTCATGCACAAGCTTCCTTCAATCTAGAAAAAAACCTTGAAACCTGCTGAAGTTGAGTTGGTTGTCAGTTGGTAGGGGGCCATCGTGTTAGTACATAATGGGGGCCTACAGATTTAAGTGGGTTCCGAACCACCACTCCCTTAATAGCTTAATAGCTGAGGGTTGGGGGGGACAAGCCCAGCAACTAGACCGTTTTCAAGAACTATCCATTGTGCTCAGCTGGCAGTACTACCAAATACCAGCTCCCCAGCCATCGAGTAAACGATGGGGACCTACAGTTTTAGGTGGGTTCCGAACCTCCACAGCTTCGATATACATTTCACTTGACATGCTGAACATATCAGAGGTGTATGCCGAGCAGAAAAACTTTTTGGTAGGATCGGGATCGAACCGGTGTGACCCGGCTCTCACTGCTCCTCAAAAGTCGACCATTTAGTCCACTCGGCTATCGAGGCCGTACCACTCCCTTGGTATACATTTCACTTGACATGCCGAACATATCAGAGGTGAATGCCTTTCAGAAAATTTTTGGTAGTGTCGAAATCGAACCGGTGACCGGTGTGACCATGCAGCTCTCAGTGTTCCTCAAAAGGCGACCATCCAGAATCAGTGGTTGTGTGCTTTGAGATTGAGGATAATGTGAATTTCGTGTCTGACGAAGTAGCGTAGTGCCGCTAAATGCACGATCTGTGTGGGCGGAGTTTACTTACCTACCTTTGCAGAAAGTCTCTCAAATCGTTACTTGAATTAGGAGCTGAAAACCGTAGAAAGTTGAGAGTTTTCAGTTTGAAGAAAGCGAGAGTATTTTTGTACACGTCTCGCATATCTGGAATGCCCCTCGTTGGGCTCGAAGACTATGCTAACTTCAGGTTATCTTTTAACTTGAAAACTGGTGTTCCCAATACCAATTAATTCACTGATGGCATCTATTTTCAAAATTACGGGTAAAATTTCCTGCAGTGCCATAATCAGATTGAAAAAGGTTCTGAAATACAAATTACAGTCAAATTTTTTGAAAATTACGAAATGTAATTCAATGACTGCCCACCCTTGGTACCATCCTGTAGTTCAGTAAGTACAGATACTTTCTGAAGCCGGTGTTGCGATAGTCAGAGGACAATGTTGGTACTATGGGTTGGTTTGTTGACACTAACAGATAGCCGACAACTCGACGACACAACAATTTGTCTTCATCGTGCTAAATGGTTCCCTGTTTCTGGGGCAAGATCGCCATACCAAATTGGTTTCTTTACCGTCGTATACCTACATTTTGCATACAGACCTACATTATAACAATAGGACGTTTCGGAGTTTTTTATCGTGAGAAAAAAAATAGGGTTCTAAAAAAAAGGACGAAAATTTTTGGAAGTTATTTAGAAATCATTCACCATAAACCATAACACAGGATGGTCCAAAATGCAGTGGGATGTACCTGCATATTATGATTTCCATATTATGGCATAGCATAGCATCCACCATTTCCTGGATCTGATTAGGTCTAGGCGCTATTAACGCCATCCATGTTGTGCATGGAACCTAAGTGGGACTTATACGTGTCTTGAATCTTAAGATGGTAATAAAAGAGGAATCAAACGAAGGCCTAGATAAATTATACCACAGGTTGCGTAGTTTGAATCAGAATTGAGGTCTCCCGATGACGTCAAAGCACGCGACAAACCAAAGTCACAAGTCAATCTAGTTTAGACCATGCAGATACTTGTTGAGCTAACATTGCGGTCTTCTGTCCTTGAAGTTCTCAACGAATTGGTAGGTTATGTATATTACGTCCACCATTGTAGAACAGTCTATACCCGATATACCTACCTACCTAGGCACACCTATAGTCGTCCATCACTGGAACCTGGCTATTAGGGGAAGGCTATAAGCGAAACATAGATCTTGGGTGTTGGAGTCCCGCAGTCACGGTGAATAGCAGCCGGGGATTCCCGGCCCCAGTCTTGGATTCCGCAAGGAACTTCGTGATGGGAATCTATTTGCCATAAGTTAAGGATAAGCTCTACAACCTGCAACAGTTATCTCAGAATGGGTTGGACTTAACTTTTCCGACTTATCAGTATTTTTATATGATGTACCTAGGTACCTATACCTATAAGGTACAATAGGGAATCGCCACTTATAATGGGGCGTTCCACTTCTACGTCAGAGCCTATAGAAAATCCCATTTTTCTGAAAACTTTAGACCTGTGGATAATATGGTAGATTTCCGAAGGGAAGTAAGTATGACCTATACCTACCGTATGGTACCTATAGATTCTTCAAAAATATAACTGAAGTACCTAGATACCTACACCTAAGGCTGAATTTCACCACCTCACGATAGTGCCTTTTAACGTTCGAATAGCTATCGATTCGAAAAAGCAGACATCCTCTCGTAAGGTTTTGTTGTGTCAATAAAATTCGCCTGCTTTGTTTACGTCAAATTTATTTCAACAATTTCAATCTAAAAGTGGAAATAAACGTGAAAAAACCCCTATTTTTTCGGAGAAAGAAGTTAAAATGTTGATTAGACTACATTAGATTACACCAAATGAGTCGCAGGTATGAAAATTATCGTTTTCGCTAACGCACGGAAAATCCACTCGAAAGCTAGCGAAACGGTAACGGTGCATGCATGGTGAAAGCCGTTAACATTTTTTACCGATACGATTGCGCTATCGTGTACACGATAGTCTTCACGTTAAAGTGGTGAAATCCAGCCTTTAGACAGAGATACCACCTAGGAATAGTTTAGGTACCTATGGGTCCTATACCTTTGATAAATAAAGTCTATCCCAATACCATTTCTCCTGATATCCTTCATCCTATTCGTTTCTGACAAAAGTACGACAGTTTTCCCTGGATCAGGTATAGTGCATTCTCACGTTATTGGAATAAAAAACTGTGAAACTATTGGGAAATTCGTTGTTCTGTATTCGATTTGACACATTTAACGCGTACCAGACCAGAACATAATGATGAATGATAGTGATCGACAAGTCTTTGAAACAGAAAACGCATCTCTAACCGGAAATAAACAATATTTGGGCGGCAAATGTGCGTTTCATCACTTCATATTGTCAATAAATAGTTGTCGGGAGTAAGTTACGACGTAGCGTTGTGAAACAACGCAGCTGCCTATATAGTAGGGCGCTCCTCTTCTCCATTCTAAAAACCTCAATCCCCAAAGTTAAGGGTCCGCATACCTGACGGTGCATTTTTTGCCGCCCATAAGATTAACATTGCGAGCGGCGATTCATTTTCAAGGTTTACCCTTGGTTGGAAAGACACAAAATTTTGCCTGTACCTAGCCCTAACAATGTTCTAGGGAGTGTTCGAAGCAGATTTCCCATTTTTTTGACTGGTTTTCGAGATACAGCACTTTTCTTGAGGTATACGGTGCTAGCATTTGCAAAACAGTTGCAATAAAAGAAACCAGTGAGAAATTGGGAAATCTGCTTCGAACACTCCCTAGAACATTGTTAGGGCTAGGTACAGGCAAAATTTTGTGTTTTTTCAACCAAGGGTAAACCTTGAAAATGAATCGCCGCTCGCAATGTTAATCTTATGGGCGGCAAAAAATGCATCGTCAGGTATAGCGTCCTCTTAAGGGGAAATACACCCATTTGATTCGCAATGCTAAGTACTTCACACCCTATTCCGAAGTTACAGGGCGAGTGAAAAGTGTTTATAGGGGGATGTAAACCTGAGACTCTTTGTCGTGAGGTAGTGTTGTATTTTTGCATGAAATGGAGTAATAAGCCCACAGGAGCGATTTTAAACAGTCAACTACCAGTCCACATGTTTTTTTGACAGATCACGAAAACACAACACTACCTCACGCGAAATATTTTTTTGTAACGTTTCGGATTAAAACAGTATGATTTTATCGTCACATTTAGTAGAAAAGCTTGATAAATGTTTGTAATATTTACCGCCGCCATGTTACATGTTGACAATTTTTATTTCACTTACGGAAGTTCGTAATTGCAACACCATTTCTCTACTTTTTCTCCTGTAAAAGCTAAACATAGTGTCCTACTTTCACTCGTTCGTTTCGCGTTCAAATAGCACACTATGTTTAGCTTTTAGAGTAGACACAACCGATACGATATTGCAATTACCAGTCTCCGGTGGTACTAAAATGTAAACATTACTTTTGTCGAATATTTACTTTCGCACAGTGGTTTTGGCGGAGTTCGTCGAGAATGTATGGTGGCCCTTAAGAGAAAACCCCCTTGGCTCAGCAAGTATCGACGCCATTCGCCATTTTCCAAAAAGCACCCTTTTCCTTTATTGCGGCTAATCATCAAATGTCTGGGAACAGCTGCGAACTCGAGAATATAAGCTCGAGGGCTTCCCTGTGAGCTGCGAGAGGAACATAAACATCGCGATGTTATGGGGAACTAATTCTGTCCTCAGCAGTGTTGAAAACACTAAACAGAAGCTACTGTTGACCCGATTAATAATTTTTTCTTTCCCATATTTTTATATTTTTCTATGTCAATAAGCGGCTGTTGTCATGCTCCTTTCCTATCATAGGTGTGCCGGAAAAATGTCTATAAACTTTACTCAGAAATTACGCTACACTGCCGGTATGGAGGTGAAACATTCTCCTAAACTTACTCCTAAACATACGGAAACTATGCATATTGGCGGTTCCTTGTACTTTGATTCAGTAACCTCAAGCTTTGAGGTGATCGAATCATTAATTTATACCTAAATCGTATGAGGTGTTCTTAATTGGCAACTAGACTTTTTAGGTAAGAGAAACAGTGGTTATATGGTAGGTAGAGGTACAGAGGTGTATACGTCCTCCTGGTCCTCCAGGAGGTGTATTCCCTTTCTCGAACGCCAGCAAACCCTCCCAACTAACTCCTTCAAAATTTATTGTAAGAAGGACTGTTCCCCGTATATTGCATCATGGCGTGCCTTATCTTCTTACAATAAATTTTGAAGGTGTTAGTTGAGTGGGTTTGCTGGCGTTCGAGAAAGGGAATACACCTCCAGGTTCATATAATATATTTGGGGATGCGACTGCCTTTTTATAGATGGTTTGTTTGCTTACAGACGGACGGAAGCTGGGGGTTGAATTGTAACCCCATGCTGGCCGACACCTTGCCTGGGAAAATTCAACCCTCTGGGGAACTGAGGGCTGCTGGGTACACCTTCACCCCCGAGTACTTTGAACGCATCAATGCCACCTACTTTCAGTAAGTTACTTCGACGTTTTAACCTAGGTAGGTATGATACGTAAATTCTGTATCATTGAACTACGCGAAAAACCTGAAGAAATGACAATTTTGATGTTTAAGAGGGGTGGGGAGTTCCCACGAATCCCACGATACAATACGAATCAGTTACATTTCCCGCTTCTTTTATTTAAAAAAAAAAAAAAAAAAAAAAAAAAAAGAATGAATGATTGATTTCCCCAGTTGAGGCTTTTAGTAATCTTGACAACTCTGCAGGGAAACTGAGTAGCGAACAGATATCACAGTGGTAGTGGCCAAAAAATACTCTTTTATCTGTTTAGCGTGTGTATGTGCTCCGCCCAAAAGTGCTTACGGAAGTGCTGCCCAGTAGGAAAGGCGTACCTGGGCAAAAAATGCACGGACACAGACATCCCACTCACCCTCAACATCTCCGATGACAGTTTTCATCTCATCACCCCCAGCCCTGTCGGTGAATTTCATCTTGTTATTGGTAAGTTATTTTAAGAGAAAAAAATCGTGGCACCAGAATATTTTTTTTTTTTTTTTTGCGGAAAAATTAGTAAGTAGATTGGTGAAATCGTTGTGACATTAAAAGGTGTGTTATAGTCCAGACTAAAAAATCAGAATCAAACTCACGAGTTTATAAATATGTGGGTCTCCGCCGTGATTTTGATCGAGATACTTCACCCATGCACTGTT
Source organism: Mesopsocus fuscifrons (assembly GCA_950004255.1). Taxonomy (NCBI): domain Eukaryota; kingdom Metazoa; phylum Arthropoda; class Insecta; order Psocodea; family Mesopsocidae; genus Mesopsocus; species Mesopsocus fuscifrons. The sequence goes on from OX465380.1 coordinate 5,553,875, forward strand.
TACTAGGTACACGTCTGTTATTTTTGACAGGAAACACGTGTGTCGAAGGAAAGTACAAACTAGAACCGGATGCCTCAAAAGACGACGAATACTTCATCAAACGTAACGGGCACTTATGGCTGCCGAACATGAAGTCAGGGTACCAAGACTACGATCTGGAGGATTTCTGCGTCGAAGACAGTTTAGATGAGGGGGGGGATGTCGTCGGGGAGACCATCCTTGTCTGCTTCAGGACTGAGGTTGAGGTCTCGAACGCCGTCTACCCGGTAAGAGAACGAAGCGCCTCTTCACACGTATCTACACATCTGAATAAATAAGGAAATCATTTATTTAATCAAACAAAACATTTGTGTACGGAGTGGCCAAGGGGCCCTATGTCCTACCACGTTTCCTAAAAATTCCATAAAATGTGCATAAAAAGTTCGGCAAAAAACTAAAAAGTTACTTGGTATTGTAGCAGTGTTTCGAGTGAATGCGTATAAAAAGTAAGCGATAAACGAATGCGACCAAATGTTTCAGCTCTAAACTGTTGACAAATCATTCGTAGGTATATTATTTTAACTCGGAAATAAGCCATTGCTAGCATGACGTCATGGTTGATCCGTTTCGAGAAGGAAGCTGTGAATCATCTGTTGAAACTCTCTCAGTCGCTTGAATCAGTAAACTACTTCTCATTGTGTGTAAAAGCCTCAAAATAGCAGATTACAGATTACAGTGCATCGTGGGTCTATTCTGACTGGATCTCAGAACTATCAACTGAATCACACCTTAATAATAGCGGAGGGTTGGGGGGGACAAGCCCAGCAACTAGACCGTTATCAAGAACTATCCATTGTGCTCAGCTGGCAGCACTACCAAATACCAGCTCCCCAGCCATCGAGTAAACGATGGGGACCTACAGTTTTAGGTGGGTTCCGAACCACCACAGCCTCGATATACATTTCACTTGACATGCTGAACATATCAGAGGTGAATGCCGAGCAGAAAATGTTTTTGGTAGAATCAGACCTTGCGTCACTATCTACATTTCTTGGGTGTATCGCTGAGGTGACGTTATAACCGAGGTTGATTGTTTTTGTATTTGTTAGATTGGCATGATCATCTCAATACCATTCCTTCTGATCACACTGCTGGTGTACGCGTTCCTGCCGGACCTTCAGAACGTCCATGGGAAGAGCCTCATGTGCCACGTGTCGTCGATGATCGTCGGCTATGTATTTCTCGTCACTGTTCAGCTTTGGGGAAAATCAGTCCACCATGACTTTTGCGTCGCTGCTGGTAAGTTTTCATATCCTCATGTATTTTTCCAAAATGTCTGTTGGAAGGGTTGTATTTTTAACTGCTTACAGAGAGCGCGTCTCACTGCGTGAAGCCTAATCATCGAACTCATATCTTGGGGGGTCTAGGTTCGAATCATGGCACACTGAAACCTTTTTCGGTGCAATCTAGAAAACTATTGTGGGGTGTGTTTGTACCTCAGTTCTTCTGCTCTGCTCTGGTCTGATAGGACATTATTCTGTTGTTCTAAGGCCACGTGAAACGTGAAGCTTTCGGGGTTTTCTATCAGATATCAAAGTAAAACATGCGATGGATGTTAAAGTTCATTTTGCGAAAAATACCGAAAGGTTTATAGAGCTCTGGTTACAGGACGTGTAAACATCAAAAGATTTACGCGGTTGGTAGTGATTTAATATTAGGTCTGGTCAGTTGACATTGGATGATTGTGTGGTCATTAAGGGTAGGCTTGTCAATATTGACCCTTCCTCATCAATATCCGCCCACTCACACAATATGTCAACAGCCCAACATGAAACTCACCAAGGCAAGTAAGGTGGTGCGAAATGTAGTCGCTTTCTCTTTCACTGACAAAACATAGTTTCTCTGGGATCTTGTTATATTTTTGCAATTCAATTATTTTCTTTTGTTTCAGCTTACATCATTCAATTTTCGTTCCTTGCCACATTCTTTTGGCTCAACGTAATGAGCTTCGATATTTGGTGGACTTTCAGGTAAGTATTTTTATTTTAGAAAAAAATGACTCGATAGCCGAGTGGTCTGGGTGGTTGTCTTTAAGGAGCCGGGTCACACCGGTTCGATCCCGATCCTATCAACTTTTTCCTGATCGGCATTCACCTCTGACACTGTGGTGGTTCGAAACCCACCTACAACTGCACTGCACCTTTTCTATGCTCCTCCCTATGCCTTGTTTTCCTGTGGGTGTAGGTATCTATTCCTCCGGATGTTTTAAGGCGTGGGCTTGTGACGTAGGACGAGAATCGCTGCTATCAGTGTATGCGTATGTGCGAGCTGCTTCAAGGTCAGGGTCTGATTCTATAAGGGGTAATCATCTGTAGTTTTAGCGGTCAGTACGAGTGGCACCAGAATGGATTTTGCCTAGATACGTCTCTCCAAAGAGTGTTAAGGCTATTTTTTGTTCTTAAATGCCTACTTTCGAACTATAGGACAACTAGGTAGGGATAGTTAGAATTTAACAGTCGAGTTAATTTTGTCCAAAAAAATGTCATATTCACGAGTTTTTTTGGTTTAAAACTTAAGAGGACGCTATACCTGACGATGCATTTTTTGCCGCCCATAAGATTAACATTGCGAACGGCGATTCATTTTCAAGGTTTACCCTTGGTTGGAAAGACACAAACTTTTGCCTGTACCTAGCCCTAACAATGTTCTAGGGAGTGTTCGAAGCAGATTTCCCAATTTCTCACTGGTTTCTTTTATTGCAACTGTTTTGCAAATGCTAGCATCGCAAACCTCAAGAAAAGTGCTGTATCTCGAAAACCAGTAAAAAAATTGGGAAATCTGCTTCGAACACTCCCTAGAACATTTTGTTAGGGCTAGGTACAGGCAAAATTTTGTGTCTTTCCAACCAAGGGTAAACCTTGAAAATGAATCGCCGCTCGCAATGTTAATCTTATGGACGGCAAAAAATGCACCGTCAGGTATAGCGGACCCTTAATCAACTTCTTGTAGTTGCAGACGTTAAAAAATATTATACCTATTCCAGAAGGAACAAAAGTATCCTACAGATTAGAGCACCTTTTGTACCTCATAGACCTTGCCTACCTATACTTCACTCGTCGCTTCTCTCCGGGTTTAATTTAAATCTATGAGCTATCTTAGGTATAGCCTGCGATCCATTGCCTACCCTTTTCAACAATGGACTGGTAGGTTGGTACCGTTCAACAGGATCTCTTGGTCGAATGTCACGAACCTGTGAGGTGACTCAGTAAAAAGAAGACCAAGGAGGTAGTTAGGTTGCTAAAAAAACATAGAGCAAGTCATGTAGGTACCTAGGTACCTGATTTGTTATTATAGTGGATCCTGACACAAACAATACAGTGATGTTCACCTCAAACATAAAGAAGTAAAGACTGTTTTCAGGGCCATATCAGTAATATTTACTTTTTTAATGGGCATGTCTTGCTTGATGGACTAACCCATTACGGTGGGTTCAACCATCCTCAGTTAAAGTTATCATCAGGTTAATACGATGTTTAGTCTGGATAGGTTAACTGTCAGTTAAGTAGGGCTGTTTTTGTAGGTTAGTCAAATATATTTCATCACTTCCTATAGCTACGACTCTGTGTAGATAATCAACTCTTCATGGTCCCAAGTTCGAATGCCGTTACCAGCAAAATTTTTCTGTCGTTAACGTGAACTGTCTACTTGTTGCTCGGCTTCGGCCATCCTATTCGTTTATGGCTTACGTCCACTGATGGAAACTGAGCTCAGGATAATAAAAACTCGATTACTTCCCTAACCCTCTACTTTCGGCTTGCTGAAACTGAATATAAATCGAAACGGAGAACGCTATCACTAAAGAAATACGGGGTGCTTTCCTCGGTAATATCCTGTTAGCACGCGGTCTACCCTTTCACCTTGGGACTCTCCATAATGAGGATAAGAGGAGAAGGATGGGGGAATTTATTAAGGCTGAACGAGGGGATAACGAGCCATATTATCCCCTGAGGATAGGACTATTCTAACGAGGGGTGTGGTCCTCGTATCAGTCTTACCTAACAATTGAGCCAACTTTTCGTTTCATTAATTCCTAGTCCGACCACTTTAGGGTTAATTAATTAGGTGTTGATGGGGAAGCTGTTGTTCTAGTAATCCTGCACGCACTACAGGTCGTAGTCCCGGTAACACAGTATGTATATAGCTCAGGGTTAGGGGGGGGGGGGGGGGGAGACAAGCCCAGCAACTAGACCGTTCCAAGAACTATCCATTGTGCTCAGCTGGCAGCACTGCCAAATACCAGCTCCCCAGCCATCGAGTAAACGATGGGGACCTACAGTTTTAGGTGGTTTCCGAACCACCACAGCCTCGATATACATTTCACTTGACATGCTGAACATATCAGAGGAGATATCGGGATCGGGATCGAACCGGTGTGACCCGGCTCTCACTGCTCCTCAAAAGTCGACCATTTAGTCCACTCGGCTATGAAGTGTTGACTCCAGAAACTAGGTTGATTAATTTGTTATTTAACAGTCGACCTGTATCAGCTGTAGCTGCAAGCGTGCAGGTGTATATGCACCGTCACAGCTGCTCCTAGACAACACTTTTAATATTCAATGAAACTACTACAGTACCTACATACCTACCACATTGACCACGTCAGAATATCTTGTATGCATTTACACTGATTGATTGAATCATTGACAGTTACATTCCGCTAGGATGTGCTCCCGTCACTCTTCCAACAAGCCATTGCAATTATTTATTGCATCAATTCTCTCTTGTACCTACTACTGGTATTTTAGAACAAGAAGCAGGTATGTGTGGCAGGAGTGATGACTTGTTTATGCCTACTGTTTCACGGTCAACTGCTCTTTTATTCTGTCTGGATAGAGATACCGCCATCATTCTTAGTAATACGGTATTTTTATCATTGGTGGTAAATTGCGTAAGAGTTCCCCTTAAATGGTGCAATAATACCGGTTGAAAGCTCATAAATTGGCGACTCACTCGGCAACTTTGGGACTGGTCCATGGTGATATAGCCAGTAGGTAACTCCATCAAATGAAGAAATTATAAACTAATCTAGCTTAAAAACTGATATTGTCTTTTTTCAGTGGGTTTGGAGGGTTGCGAGGGCAAAGGCGTCGGAGGGAGAGGGTGAAGTTTCTGCTGTACTGCGCCTATGCTTGGGGTGGACCCCTCATTATGCTGTCGGTATCTCTTGCTCTGGACCTGTCGCCCAATGTTCCAGACTACGTCATCACCCCCATGATGGGGTACAAAAGGTGCTGGTTTGCCAGTAAGTATTCTTAAGGGTGACGACACTATGGTATTTTTTCGACCATTTTTTGAGGAACCTGTTGTAGAGTTATGTTCTGAAATGCCTTTTTAACGTTTTGTTAACAAAAATAACTCGATAGTAAAATCATAACATAGCCAGTAACTTTCTGACGTTAGAAGGACATATTTCAGACAAACAGTGTCCTCAAAAAATTCTCGAAAAAGAAGGTAAACATGATAACGAATGTATATTTCGTTGAAAAGTATCTGGGATAGGGAAGCCGCTCTTTTGCTGTTCCTCTCACGACCAAAGCAGAAATTTACATTTTTGTATTATTCAGTCGTCCGTCAGAAATCTCGAGATAATTCATTACAAGCCACAAAAGTCGGTATAATTTTTAGCAGCCTCTGCGGTTGTCCGTTGTCGTCGATCTCTAAATTTATTTCCAAAGCTCTGGTGGACATCTTGAGAATAAAGTTGCCACTGAGCAAAGCAGTGGCACTTCTACCTCGGCGACTTTCCAACCCTAGCTACGTTTTTTATTTACTGTAACAGTGCACTGCACTACATTAGTGTCGTTACAGAATATTATTTAACGAATTGGTAGTTCTGTGCCACACATTTCCACCTAACAGGTATAGGTACAATTTAAGCGGAGTGGTGATATAATTAAAAAGCACGGTATGAGTAAGACAGGTATGTTCCCTGCTATAAATCAGCCCTTACATCCGGGCGTGTTGGCAGAAATTTTTCTCTTATCCGATTTATGCGTATATGTCCTATTTCCATTAGTAATAGCCCCTTGGCCCCTTAAGGGAAGGTTCAACTGTTATAAAGAATCATGTCGGTAGGAATTAATTCTGTCACGCTACATCTGAATATATAAGATGAAAGTTGCCGTGCATTTTTGTACCGTTTGGCATTTACTTATATCCTTCACCTAGTAGTGGGGTAGCAAGCGATTATTTTTTTCTGACGTGACCTTAAAGGTTCAGAAGGTGCCTGAAGTAGGTACTTGGTTGAGGTGGATCGGAACCAACCTAAACTGTAGGTCCCCATCGAGCACATCTAAGTACTTAGTATATTTATTTCTTTTATTGCTAATGCCACTATAGAAGAGATTTCTTAATAAGTACCCCCACGTATTTTGGAATATTAAATGTCCTAACAGTACCTAAATACTGAATTGTTTTTCAGCTTTTACGGCGACACTGGCGTACTTCTACGGCCCCGTAGCAGTGATCTTGATATGCAACATAGGATTATTTGCCGGCACAGCCTACAAGATTTTTGTGGTGAAGCAAGAAACCAGAGTCCTCACCGCTGAAGACAACAGGTCCACCACCACAGAGGCGAACAAACAACGGTGAGAATCTGATATCTAACGTTTACCTATGCTATTAGGTATAATTTTTGTGTGCGGCGATAACGTAACTATTTAGCTGCTTACTCCATACTTCAGAGTAACAAAAGATTTCAATATCGTTGGGCAAATTTCTTATATGATATCTCGATTGATGCCGGTATTTGCACCGCCATATTTATCGTTCTCCAGTGCAAGCTAAACATAGTGTGCTATTCGCAGCCATGTTTTTTCATGTGCGAACAGTACCCTATGTTCAGCTTTTAGAGCAGCCAGGAACACCCATTGGGCGTGCATATACCTACCACTGTCACTTGGAACTCGCAGTTTTTTTTAAGAAAGATATTCGAAAGAAAACTGGACAGTAAATAATTTTCTAATATTATTAACGAATTCTGTGGTACGGCGTTTTTAAATTTATCACTGTTATATCCCCCTTAACCGTATAGGTATGTAACGGCAAGGATGTCGAAGAAGAACTCACTAATATATTTTGCACAACGGTTTATTGCGGATAATTATCACAATATGAAAACACTATAGCACAGCGAGAACGCGGATTGAGATTCACGATAGCACTGATTGCTGGACTGAACGAACTGACTGTTTCAACTGACTGACTATACTGACTGACTGGAGAGAAGTCGGTGAGGTCTGAATTTATATCGGTGCAGAATATTCTGGAACAAGCATGTAGGTGTACAGCCAGTTTAAGCTGCCTTTACCTAAGCTCCGGTAATTGTGTAATCAGGCGTGAAACAGCCCCTACCGTTTCATAGAGTAACGTTTCAATGCAGGTAGCAAGGTTCAGGGTGGTCCCTCAGTGAACATTCCCAAATTGAGACAAATAATAACTGCAGTCGCCAATGGTATCACACTTAACTTAAGTACCTAGATTGTTAGAAGATTGGGTTTCTAATATTTCTGTCATTGTTAACCCCATCTCCGCTAACCAACATATTTATATCAACTCAGGCGCGTAATCTCATTTTTTTTCAGGGGGGGGGCAAGGTTCAAGCAAGCCAATAGTCGGTAGGGTTCATCCGATTTTGCTCAAATTCGGTATATAGGTACCTAATCCTAATGTAGACATGTTTTTAGATAAATTTTGATAACTCAAAAATTGCGCCTGCTATTGTCAAAAAAAGGCAAAAAAATCGTGTTTTTTGACAGTTAGGAAGGGCTGGAGGCTATGTATATCAAGTTGGAACTTTGAAAACTTGTAAAAGTGTTTTTGAATAGATGTTTTTAGGTCAGTTACAACCATTTGGAGGTGGGCTAATAACTTGGCACGGTTTTGGCCAAAACGTGTTGGTCATCACACCGGTGGCACTGTTCAACCGATTTCAATAGAAATTGGTAGGGAGGTATACTTTAACCTTGTTTGAAGTTTTAACGGACCAAATTTATCTAACGTAATAATTATGGCCAATATTGACATTATCGTAGGAAAATTTTCCAAAAATGGAAGTCACGTTTGTGATTGGTTAGGTCACATTTGCAACAACGCTAATCGACGGATTTTCTTGAAAATTGGTGAAAGTGGTCTCAGATAGATGCTTCGAGGTGATTTTCAATAAATTTTCAATTACGTGAAAATTAAGACCGTGACATGCAAAATAGGAAACATGTACTTTGCGCGTCGAATGACACTTCACTGTTTGACGGATATTATGTTTGAAATTCGGTTCACAGGTGTCTAGAATTGTTGTCCAGCGTGTTGCAAAATGTTTTTCAGAAGAAGGTAAAATTCTGGCCAAAAAAAATAATTGACTTAAAAAAAATCAAAATTTTCGATGCCGCTGGCGTAAAAATTGCGAGAAAGTCAAGTGCGACCATTGTTGGACCCTTTATTTCAAATTCACTTCATCCGAGGAGACAGATTTCAGGGGGGGGCAGCGCCCCCCCTGAAACATTTCAGGGGGGGCGCGTGCCCCCTTGCCCCCCCCCCCCCAGATTACGTCCATGTATCAACTTATTAATTAATAATAGCGAGCGAACTACGTGTCGTTGAGTTATTTCTAAAAGTAGATCGTGTCACTAAAATCATATCAATAACATCATTCTAGTGTTGTATTAGCTGTATAATTGTCAACTTTCCATAACAACTAGGAACGTTAATATTTTCCTATAAGCTTAAAAAATTCTACCAACCCCACACTGAAAAGTCCTGGATGAAATTGTCGACGATGAAACGTCTGGTACCATTTCTGTACCTAAACCATTTTTCAATAGATTTTTCATGGAACAAGCAAATAACAATAGACCCATTACAAGAACATGATCTTCCTTTCCACATGAGTGAACGGAATGCCCTCAGGGGAGGCAGCTTAAACTGGCTGTACTTATACCGAGGCTGTTGGAAACAGGTAGAAAGTTCTGTCCGTAAGCGAAGTAGCTAGGTAGCCTCTAGAATGATCAGGAACAGGGTAGTCTGTTTACCTGGGGTAATGCCTGTTGTTTCCGCATGAGTGACTTTACATGCACTGTCCATTAGGGATGAGAAAGGCGTGTAACTTTCTGGTACGTTCTCGATATTCTTTGTGCTATGACAATGACACAGGTACGTAGTGAAGTTGCTAATATGATGTTCGTATTGGTTGCAGGTTTTTCCTGTACCTGAAGTTATTCCTCGTGATGGGAGTGAACTGGGTGATGGAGGTCGTCAGCTGGGCGGCGGGGGGTCCCAGTGAACTGTGGTTAGTCACAGACATCTGCAACACCTTACAGGTAAACAAGACATCGTAAGTAGGTAAATGAGTCATCAGAAGTAGGTAAGTAAATGAATCGTAAGTAGGTAAATGAGTCATCAGAAGTAGGTAAATGAATAGTAAGTAGGTAAATGAGTCATCAGAAGCAGCCCTCTACATTGAAGCTATCACTGAGCTCTCAAAACAAACTACCCTGAGTAGTAATGTATTTTATTGCAACATTAGAAACTTCCGTCTGGTTTGCTAAGCCGAAGAAGCCAGGTTCCAATTCCAGTCGCTGAAAAATTTCTCTACGTCATACTGACCCAGTATGAAAGCCAGTTCTTAAAAAACACTCTACTATTGACTCCTACTAGGTTTTATGTTAAAACGATATCTAGGATAAATATCAAGAAATATCCAACGGTTATCTTTGATTAGGTAGGTACCTAGGTACATCTTGGATCGGTTTCCTGGTTTGTGCCGTACACGATCTCCGCTCTCTCAAGCTCTACCAGCGACTGACGTCGTTACCGGGTATTTCTCTCACGTACTACTAAAGTGAGCGTTTACCTGCATATTTATACATCATTATCGTGCATTTATCACCTTATCACACCATATCATACGACTAGTGATACGAGATAGGTACAGGTGATAAAGCCGTCATGCTGTTTCGAACAGTGATAACTATCACACAGGCCTAGAAAATATTTTGTATTTCAGAGCTTCTATTTTTTTAGTTATTTATAGGTAATACTTATTTATACTCTGTTAGCAACAAGATGGTCGAATTGATGTCCAAAATTTCCGCAGATTGAGAAATTCTGGCTTATCCCCCTACAGTAGTCATAGATCATAGAGTTGATTTCCCGTTTCAGTTTTGATTTTAAATTGATTGATTGATTGATTAATTTAGAACTTGGAATGAGTGCATGTAATTTTTCAGGGTGTTTTAATCTGCTGGATGTTCGTGGGGAGCTCCAACACTCGTTCGTTGATCATTGCCAGAATAAGAAACTCCCAGTCTTCGGCATCTCCCAGAACGACTGGCACCAGTCTCAGTAATCGGTTCAGTCGAACTTCCTAGACTGTGTTGTGAACTAACTTGTTGCTATAGACTGCTATAGTAAACTAATAGCCAAATACTGCCAGTTTTTATAGCGCCACGATGTAGTTAATGGAGCTTCCGTACTGATGCTGTACAGTTTTTATACTTTTTATTGTAGATACCTTGCTATTTTTACTTTTGTTTTAGGGTGGTTTTGAGCGGTAGGATAAATTTCTTTTTGTGAGATAATCGTTAAGTGGAACCGGTTAAAGCCATCCTTAGGCTGCATTTCACCATAATGATAACGATAGGATTTAGGTATGTTATCGTATGTCTAGCTTACGACAAGTATCTTACGATTGCACTTGTTTCCTTCCAGTATCACTTGTCATAAGCTCAACGCATGATAACATTAATCCGATGACGCTATAGTGTACACTAAAGCGGTGAAATCCAGCCTTAGTAAGTTATTGTGAGTGCTTAATATGTGTGACAACATATTTAAATATTTATTCAGGTGTCTGATAAGTTGGTTGAGAGGAATTACACGGTTACGTTCGTAACCTAATGTTTCTATTTTGTAGAATTTTGGTTGGTGACCTATCGCCATTTCACAAACCCATCGAAGTAGAGTTTAACATCAACCATAGGAACCAAACACCTCACCATGATCTTATACTTTTTGTGTAATCTAGAAATCGGTGTATTGCTTTTTGATGGTATCAAGATGAACGGAGCATTTCTATGGAGCAGCCTCTTCTGGCTCTTATACTGAGGTATGTACCTTATCACCCATACGACGGTGTGGGTACAACCTCTCTGCACTTCGGGGTAGTTTTCATACAACAGGGGAAACATTCTCTTAATCAAGCTGATTGATACTTTTCCTTTGCGTGACCCTAGCAGTGCCACTTGTCAAAAAATCACTCGGTCTACCTCTCTGTTTACCTTAGAGGGATTTCTGACTGTAGACATTCTCGAAAAGACACTTATAATCGTGTACTGAGTGCATTGTTTGTTGTCACTTACTATGGCACTATTTTAGACCAAGTTGTCTCAGAAAAATATCGCTTTGAACAGCCTGAGTAGAATGTCTCCTTTCATGTATGCCTGCTTACCCAAACTTAATGGCTGGTTTCGTCAATACTAATTGAACTCACCCGAGAGGATATCCCCTTAATTATCTCCATAGGGAGGAATCACTGAATTTTAATGTGTACCTGTTGAATAACAGCTCTTAACGTATTACCAATTTATTTTTCAAACTAAACAGTTTAGTAAAAATAATGCAGTTGGAATGCTGACTCATACCGATTTATACCATAGCCACATTGGTGCCTCCTGGACGGCCGTTCTGGCGAGCTAGCATCCCCCGGATGTGGGATAGGGATGGCAGTTGTTTTGTGGGAACGTGCCATCCCGGTGTTGCCAGGACGCATCATATGTGGACAGTTGTATGCCCTCGACTAAAAACCCCGTTTGGATCGAAGTGATGGTATGCTGTATTGACGGAGTTACCTTGAGCAACTCCTTTGGACGGAGCCTTAATTCCTGCTTTGACTGTGCTTTGGCTAACGTTGTCTGCTTTCTTCCATGTCTAATCGGCTTGTACCTGTTGCTTGGTTGGATCCGTTAAGATGCCTGCTAAACGTTGGCAGATACCTGTGAACACTGTATTTAGCTTATGGACTAGGGTAATTCTAATCGAATCTTATGGTGGATTTAGTTAACTTGGAACTCCAAGCGCCCCCTGCCGTGTACCTTGTCATTCCATTCAAGATTAACTAAACTCGTCGTAAAATACATTTTTGTGCCCTGATGTGGCTGGTAAGTAGAGCTTTCTACCTGTTCTCAGCTCACTTGAAAGCGTTTTCATTTGTGTTCTAGGGGCTGTTCATCTTTTTCATCTTTGTGTGGAAAAAGAGGACAAAAAAGCTGGTGATGACTAAACTGGGGATGAAGTCGCGAGATACGACCAGCAGCAACACAGTCACTACGTCATTCAAGTCATCGCGGAACTCCTCCGTGATGACGATGAACAATTTGGACAGAAGTATCAGCACTTCCAGCAACCGTCACTCTACTGTCCGCAACAGTCTGCCTCAGCAGAATTAAGAGGAAACACACATTATTGAATTATTTACGTTTTTTTCGACTATTTTTTGAGAACACTGTTGGATACTTAAAAGTTCTGAAATATAATTAATAGGTATTTGTACCATAACATCAGAAATTAACTGGCTATGTGATTTTTCGATCGAATTAAATTATTTTATACTGACAAAAATGACGCGATTGTAAAATCACAACGTAGGTAGTTAACTTCGGACGTTAAAAAGTCACACCTACTTATATTTCAGAACATTAAATACCTATACCCATCCAACAGTGTTCTTATAAAGTGGTCGGAAAAAAACGTAAACAAAATAGCAAATGTGTATTCCATCTTAACTCATCGCTTTATGCCAATATTGGATTATTTGGATTTCTCCTTAAAATGCTTCAGTACCTAATTGTATTGTATGTAAATGTAGTTTAGTGGCTAGTTAGTTACAGACTGTGCATGTTGGAGACCAACTGTTTTAAGGCTGAATATACATTCGCTATTTTCGACTACATGTACTTGGTTCGCAATGCTAAGTACTTCAAGCCCTACTCCGAAGTTACAGGGCGAGTGGAAAGTGTTTATAGGGGGATGTAAACCTGAGACTCTTTGTCGTGAGGTAGTGTTGTATTTTTGCATGAAATGGAGTAATAAGCCCACAGGAGCGATTTTAAACAGTCAACTACCAGTCCACATGTTTTTTGACAGATCGCGAAAACACAACACTACCTCACGCGAAATATTTTTTTGTAACGATTCGGACTAAAACAGTATGATTTTATCGTCACATTTAGTAGAAAAGCTTGATAAATGTTTGTACTATTTACCGTAGCCATGTTGCATTTTGGCAATTTTTATTTCACTTACGGAAGTGGGTAATTTCAACAGCATTTCTCTACTTTTCTCCTGTAAAAGCTAAACATAGTGTCCTACTTTTACTCGTTCGTTTCGCGTTCAAATAGCACATTATGTTTAGCTTTTAGAGTAGACACAATCAATACGATATTTCAATTACCAGTCTCCGGTTGTACTAAAATGTAAACATTAGTTTTGTCGAATATTTACTTTCGCACAGTGGTTTTGACGGAGTTCGTCGAGAACGTATGGTGGCCGTTAAGTGGCCATCGAACCGCCATAGCCTCGGGAATGTTGAACGTTTCGGAGGTGAATTCTAATCAGGCTGGTGATTCGGATCTTATTATTCGGGGTTCGAGAGTGCCTATTTTTTTTACTATAGCTTAATTTGAGCATTCTTGGGAAATTTTATGAAAATGGTCTAAAATCAGGTCTACCTATCTAATTGCTAGAATAGGTAGGTAAGTGATACCTGTCTCACTTTGAAAACATTCCTGCAGGGAGAATTATTTCCTGCTTCTTTTACTTAAGTAGGTACACAACTGATTTTTTCTAATCTCTGTTGTTGAGCATTACCTACCTTATGCTTGTGCAAAATTATTTGAATTAAAAAATTGTTTCTTTGACTGATTAAAATGTTGTATTGCTATACCTACCTATAACTACGTACTATGAATTTGCGATACCTATCAACCCCAGATACCTAGATACAAAGATCCTGAATAACTTTTCTAGCCATGAGGAAAGTTATCATTGGGAATTACTAACAAACCAGCAAAAGAAGAGGGAGAATATTGAAAGCACTATGAAGTAAAAATAAAGGGTCCGACAACAGTCGCACTTAACTTTCTCGCCCCGTATGATTTTTTTTTTTTTTTTTTTTTTGGATTTTTTTGATATTTTTTTGCTGGCGTAATTTTTAAGCAATCCAAAATCGGTTGAAAATGACCCAAGAGCATCTATCTGAGATCACTCCTACCAAGTTTCATGGCTGTCATTCTATTACCGTAGTCCCAAATGCGTTCCGACCATTCAAAAACGTGGTTTCTCATTCTCAACTCATTTTCAACACTTTTTTGACAAAAACGGCCGTAATTTTCAAGATAACAAAATTCTGTTCGATAAATGTTTAAGTTGCTTACTTTTAAACAAATGTACCGAATTTCATGACAATCGGTCAATATATGTGAATGGCGCCGAAAGGATCGAACTTTGGTCCAGAACGGCCGTAATTTTCAACCAATTCAATTTTAGTTGCAAATGACCTCGAAGCATTTACTTGTCAACACACTTACCAATTTTCAGTGTTATAGATTGAAAAGTGTACCGTCGGCGCTTGTCCGACTAACCAAAAACACGATTTTTGAATTATTTTGGCGGTTTTTTGACAATAGCGGCCGCAATTTTTGACCAATCAAAAAATCCTTGAAAATGTGTCTCGGCAGTAATTTTAGACAGGTCCATACCAAATTTCATCAAAATCGGAAGAACGGTATAGGCGCTAGAGCACTGCACGGACTGACGGACGGACGGACGGACTGACGGACGGACAGACTTTTTCCAGAAACCACTTTTTTGGACTCAGGGGACCCCCAGGATCATGGGAAACCCAAAATCTCAATTTCGAAATTTTGCACGAAAACAATACTTTCTCGCCATATATGGCTAGCGAGAAAGTAAAAAAATAATAATGAATAAAAAGCTGGTCCTTTCAGTTTTGAAATGAAGGAAGAAAGCGCGCCAAAACTCAACTTGGATGGTGCTGCTAGTTAGGGAGTCTAGCGGCAGGAAAGCGAACTAAACAGTTGCAGAAGACGCTCCGCGTTGTTTTCATGTTCATGTAAGCATTCGGAATCAGATCAGTCAGTTGGTGTTGTTCGCGGGATGGTTAGTTGTCAATTTTCCGTTAAATAAAGCTTGACGATTTGTGGTATTTCTAGTATTGTGTCGTTCTGTGTTGTGCTTTTCCCACGATTAACCTGCAAGCCGCGGTAAGTTTGTTGAACTTGTGTTTTCCAGTTGCCAATGTACCGTAATGTTTACATGCCACACACTGGTGCGTAAGTAGGTATAGGCATTTCATAGGTGCGTCGCCTCTTCAGTATGTCAGTGCCTAACCTTTAATGAGGAAATCTAGGTAACAACATCCCAGCACACCTGTGATTTATTCCATGCCGCCTTTCCAGACAGCACACTTTGTTGGGCCAACTACGATGGGTAGGATGAACTTGAAAAAAAAAAACAGTACCGTGCGATGAGTACACCTTATCCAATGATTATTGTTACCTACCTGCTGACCGGTTGACGGTCAGTCACGATCTACCATAAGGTTATTATGACCATCGCCGTCTGGGAGTTTTCCTTACGTAGACAGCGTGAGAAGTAGGTAGGTAGATGTCTACCTTTCGAAACATGAGTCATGTCATAACAGTCTAGTGATTTCTATCTGTCATGGAAGAAGTGTAGGTACCTAATTGGAGATAGAAGATAACAGTAATGTCCTGACTCTTTCTTCTTTTTCTGGTCACCGCCATGTATACAGAGAGCGGAGGACCACAGAGTTTTCATGTTTACAACAGCTTACAATGTCATTCTTGTTCCCGCTTGATAACTCGGTGATTGTATTGTATTAGGGGACAGGCGCACTAGAGCTATAGGAATTCTTTTGCAATCTACTTATAGTTACTTACCCGTGAGAGATTACTGTATGGGTTGGCCTAAATGCTGATTGGTTAGGCCAGCTAGGCAGAGAAAATTGCAACTGTTGATTCCTAGTAGGCAGCTAGGTACCTAACTGTGCAGGCTGTAGGTACGCAATGGCATTTGAATGCTCAAACTGTCTCAGAGACCCGCTAGTTATTCGTTTAAATAGGTAGACAGCTGTGATAGTGTGAACCGGATGATGTGGTCTGTCCTGTCATTCAGGCTAAGAAAACAACTCGAGATCCTTTGGAAATTGAGGTTTTAAGCAACGCATCGACCTAGCCGCGCTGCGTGAAATACTGGCTACCCTGTGCCCCGGGGTTTCGGCCAGAATTCGGCACGGCTAGGTGAAGGGGGTATAGAAGTGGGGAAAGAATAAAATATAGCCAGCTGAAGGACGAAATCTTATCTTGAAGTCGTTAACGGTTTAAAAACTAGGTACATAAAATGACAGAGATAATATTTTACTGAACACGTTTATGAGTGAATATATAACTGTGAAAAAGTTATGACTGTAATAACTACATAAGAACCCGCCTAATACAGCACTAGTTGCCTATTACTTCAACAGTAATTTATTTAATTAATATTTAGAGTTTTTGTGCAAATCTCGAAACTCCATTAGGACTTTTACGGCTTCTCTTCCCTCCAGAAGCATAGTATTCTCTTCCGCAAAATGTGCCACTGATGATTGCCAAGAATGGGGCTGTGCCTGTACATTTTCAGGCACTGGGTTGTACCCTCCCTGTATATTTCAGAGAGTGTTCGGATAACACTTCAGGTGTAACGACACTAATCGAATGCGATGAAGCGTTCGTAGCGTTTTGTAATAATGATTATGGAGAGTGGGCCCACACAGAGGGTCTCATCTTCTCATGCATTACAAGTAACTAATTACTTATCCTCACTAAACAATGCTGTTTGTTGACGTTATTTAATTTGGCATAGTCTGAATTTCACCACCTCACGATAGTGCCTTTTAACGTTCGAATAGCTATCGATTCGAAAAAGCAGACATCCTCTCGTTAGGTTTTGTTGTGTCAATAGAATTCGCCTGCTTTGTTTACGTCAAATTTATTTCAACAATTTCAATCTAAAAGTGGAAATAAACGTGAAAAAACCCCTATTTTTTCGGAGAAAGAAGTTAAAATGTTGATTAGACTACATTAGACTACACCAAATAAGTCGCAGGTATGAAAATTATCGTTTTCGGTAACGCAAGGAAAATCCACTCGAAAGCTAACGAAACGGTAACGGTGCATGGTGAAAGCCGTTAACATTTTTTATCGATACAATAGCGGTATCGTGTACACGATAGTCTTCACGTTAAAGTGGTGAAATCCAGCCTTAGGCTTATAACGCTGGGTAAACCAGCTCCTAAAGTCTACTATAGTGTACACCCTAAAAGTTCACTATAGCGTTATCCCCCCGAAAAGAAAAGTCAGTGCCTTTCACCATCCTGCCGATAGCGTCATTATCATAACGTTAGCTTGTGAACAAGATGAAATTTTCGGCTCCTTTGGTAAAATCGAGCCTTAGTTGAAGGTTCAAAGGGAATCCGCACATTTCTGAATGTAGGGGGATGATTTTGTGCCCATTGGGGTGGAATGTGGGCTGCCGAGTCGCCGTAAGTGTAATTAGTGCCGACTTATACGCTCGGTCAGTTTCCAGTCCTATTAAGCAAGCTTACCTGCTTACCTGAACTCTAGCATGTGCGGTGGGCTTCAGGGAGCTTGTGGGTCGTCCCAGGGGGTGAATCACTCCCCTATCTGTTTAGGTAGGTAACGGGGTGAATCTCCCCCTGGCTATAGGTAGGTAAAGGTGTGAGTCTTACCCCTACCTATCTCTCTAGGTAGGTAACAAGGAACCACGAATTTAAAAAAAAAACGGCTAACGGTGCATGGTGAAAGCCGTTAACATTTTTTACCGAAACGATAGCGCTATCGTGTACACGATAGTCTTCACGTTAAAGTGGTGAAATTCAGCCTCAGTGTATATTACATTTCTTGGAAATTACTCAAAATATCTTTCTCATATCGAAATAAAGTTATTTAGCTAAATTCCATTCATCTCATTTTATTTTAATCTTGGTTAAAAGGGTTGGGATTTTTCTGATGATGGATTTCTGCCGGTCACTAGATTAACATTGCGGCATGCGAATTATTTTTTGTTTTTTGTTGGAAAGATTGAAAAATTTTGCCTTGAAGCAGTCTCAGTAAATTTCTAGCAAATATTGCTCGTTCTGTTAGGTATGCTAGCCGCTGGAAAACAGTGGAAAACTAAGAAAATCACTCGAAAATTGGGGGATTTGCGTTGGTACTTACTAGGAAATTTCCGAGTGTGAAACTTGGAATCTCTCCACCGCTCACAATGTTAAACTTATGGGCGATAGAAATGCATCGTCAACCTGAAGTGTTCAGCATTTTCTCAACTCCTGCACGTGTCCAACATTGTTGAATTATTTTAGGCAACTCGCTAGGCCAAGATGAAGTAAGTCATATAGATTTTATTTCTTTTACGGTGGATTTGTTAGTTTCCTTTGTCGGATGTTGGTGGTTTTGTGACTGATTGCGGAATGGTGAGAACTGCTGGAACTCACTTGAGATAACATATACTTCTGTATTTGTAGCTTGAAATGTGAAAGCGCATAAATGCCAAAGAGCTAGCAAGGCCCGATAATTCGTCGAATTAAGACGATGCATTTTTTGCCGCCCATAAGATGAACATTGCGAGCGGCGATTCATTTTCAAGGTTTACCCTTGGTTGGAAAGACACAAAATTTTGCCTGTACCTAGCCCTAACAATGTTCTAGGGAGTGTTCGAAGCAGATTTCCCAATTTATCACTGGTTTCTTTTATTGCAACTGTTTTACAAATGCCAGCATCGCATATCTCAAGAGAAGTGCTGTATCTCAAAAACCAGTAAAAAAAAGGGAAATCTGCTTCGAACACTCCCTAGAACATTGTTAGGGCTAGGTACAGGCAAAATTTTGTGTCTTTCCAACCAAGGGTAAACCTTGAAAATGAATCACCGCTCGTTATGTTAATCTTATGGGCGGCAAAAAATTCATCGTCAGGTGTAGCGGACCCTTAACGAAATAATGTGTCCATCCTTTATCGATTTTTCTATACTTATCGATCGATAATTGCACCTCCATTTTTATCGTTCGATAATATTTGTTCTCCAGTAGAAGCTACACGTGATATTCGCAGCCATGTATCATTCAGAACTCGTACGATGTTGTAGAATATACCGCACATATCTGTCTATAAAGGAGTCACACCAACAGCGTCTCCCTGAAAGAGTATCCGGAAATGAGACAAATGAGCTTTCTGGGTGAATTTAATTGTGAAGTGCGGTGGTGAGGCTGGATGTGCCGTTGGCGTTAGTTAACGCGACCCTTGTTACCCTTGTTAGTGTTGGAAGACCTCCACCCCCCTTCAGCCGGCGAGGGGCTCTCTCAATTCTTTTGCCGCACAGAAAACTCCTCCAGCTAGGAAATGGTAATTTTACCTCACCAGTTGTGAAAGGGTAAAAAGGTCGTGATGGTAAGTTTGCTATCACCCTACGAGATGTCTTTTTTACCCAGCAACTTCAAGAAGTATCCGAGGGGAATCTCGTTGGAAATCATTGGAAATCTTTATGAAATCTCAGGGAATCTTGGAATTTTTTGGAGTGGTTACCCCTCTGGGGTTCATTTTTCTATGAATATCGTTGGGAATCTTTGTAAATCTTTATGGAATCTCAAGGCATCTCTGGAGTGATTACCCCCTCGGAAGTATCCTTTGTGCCTCTGTATGCATTTCACTTGAGAAGAAAAGAGGTGAATGCCGATAAGAAAAATTTTGGTAGGATCAGGATCGATCCGGTGTGACCCGTGCTCCTCTGAAGACATTTAGATCACTAGGCTGGATGTTTCACCACGGAAGGTCACCCCTTTATTTTTATTCTGATTCGAAAAATTCATGCAGAGCATCAACTCACCGGCCTAAATCCGTGAGAGCTGTGTGTGAGGGGAGGGGGGGGGGGGGGGCGGGGGGTTGGGACGAGGGGGGAATCTTTGATTTTTGTCCCTTTTGTCTTTTTGTTTTTCCTGCCCGAGTGCCCGCTTTTCACTTTTTCCCTGGACCGCTTTTCCCAGATTTAGATTTATCTGATTTCCAGCCGTTCCTTTTGCAAATAGAAATATGTTAGGGAGGAAAATCGATTTTTATTACTTCGATAGGTGGTTTTATTGACGTTGACGTCGAATCGTAAAAAATGAGACCTGTTAAATATCCCGTCTACCTAGCCGTTCTTCGCCAGGTTCCATAGGTTCCGCGCATTGAATATGACACTTTTCTCCGGCTCGCCTAGGTATTTAAGTGTCCAGTGTTTGCATCAGAATTCATTTAATCCAGAACAAAACCAGCGATAAATAAAAAAGTACCATGGGTTCTAAAATTACTAAAATCCCGATGGAACGCTGTGCCGAAATCATGATGACTATAAGTATAAATTCCAGTAGTAGGTATCGTTTAGTATGTTTTTGTCATTATCACATACAGTATGCATATGGCCACGCTATCTAGCCATCAGTGCGGAGAGTGCTAAGTGTTGGACCACGAACACCATGCTATGGAAGAATAGCCGGACTTAATGTTAGCATGTAGTGACTGCAACTGTAGCAATTATGTTGAACATTGTATGTTGATATGCTGTTAAGGATTCCAGACATTAAGGCCACACCAAAGGGGAATTTTTGTGATGCTTGGTATCATGGGGAAATATCATTTTTTGAGGTCCTTCTTTGGTTAACCTGAAAGCAGGCTTAGAGGCAGACGCAGCAGCATTGCAATCTTCGTAAAATAAATCACTGCAATTGAGTGTAGCGCACCATTGCACTGGTGCAGTATACAAAGCTGTTGAGGTTGTTGCCCGCTCAAAAACTGTCACACTTTAAAATTATGTTTTAAAATATTCTGGAGTCAGGTAAAAACGTAAAATTGGGACCACAATGGGATTTGTGTCTGAAAAGGATTACTTGTAAACAAGAGGTTTAAGTAATGTCGTCCAAATAAAATAATGAAGCGTCAATCAGGCTATTGTAGTAATATAATTGGTGTGGCAGGGGCTTAAGGGCTTACACCCTGGTCCATCCTAATCAAACAGCTTAAGAGCTAACCCTGTCACCAATTATTGTTTTCCGTGAATGATATGTTTGGGAAAAATAAAGAGCCTCCAGTAAGCCCTTAATACGAGGTTAGGCCATTGTGTAATCCTACTCCCTGGTATTAATTGGGTCCTTTTTTGTTTGTTGGGACCCTATAAACTACAGAACCAACCGATTTATCACTGTTTGAAAAAAGGCGGGAAATACAGAGCAGTTAAAAGAGGGAGGGTGTACTGGGTGTGTTTAATGAGAGACACTTCCCCTCCAGCTCCAGTGTCTGTAATTGCTGGCCACAGACGCCCTGGAATGGTGGGGCTGCTGAAAAACTGCCATCCCTCTGGGGATGCCAACTAGGACGCATAGGTATCTGGCCAGCTTATCAAACGCAGACGCAATTGCGTAAAAAACACATTGCCTTCCGGTAGCCACTGTATATCTGCTACCGAATTTTCTTACTATAGCACTGTTGTGCAACAAATTGTTGAATATTTTTGTCCTGGAGGATAGAATGGACCTACAGGTATCGAAACCATAGGTCTATTTCGAGGGTTAACCACTCGTTGGGAATCTCGTTGGGAATCATTAAAAACCTTTATGAAATCTCAGGAATCTTGGAATTTTTTGGAGTGGTTACCCCTTCGGAGTCTATCTTTCTAAGAATATCGTTGGGAATCTTTTGAAATCTTTACGGAATCTCAAGAATCTCTGGAGTGGTTACCCCCTCGTTCTATTTTGCCCCCTTCTTCTTCTTGCGCGTCTCACCTTAGTTCCGTCTTACTTGTAGGAGGTGAAGGTTCAATCGGATTAATATTTAATTAGGTCCACAGTAACGTTAATGCTACAAAAAAAAAATGCTAGTACCAGGATTCGAACACGGGACCTCTATCCTGCTAGTCTAGAGTCCCCCCCCCCCCCCCCCCCCCCGGTGAGTCCGCATTCGAACCCATTGAGTTAAGAGGACGCTATACCTGACGATGCATTTTTTTCGGCCCAAAGGATTAACATTGCGAGCGGCGATTCATTTTCAAGGTTTACCCTTGGTTGGAAAGACACAAAATTTTGCCTGTACCTAGCCCTAACAATGTTCTAGGGAGTGTTCGAAGCAGATTTCCCAATTTCTCACTGGTTTCTTTTATTGCAACTGTTTTGCAAATGCTAGCATCGCATACCTCAAGAAAAGTGCTGTTTCTCGAAAACCAGTAAAAAAAATGGGAAATCTGCTTCGAACACTCCCTAGAACATTGTTAGGGCTAGGTACAGGCAAAAGTTTGTGTCTTTCCAACCAAGGGTAAACCTTGAAAATGAATCGCCGCTCGCAATGTTAATCTTATGGGCGGCAAAAAGTGCACCGTCAGGTATAGCGGACCCTTAAATCATGTCTGACGGGTAGTGGTAATTGTTGTCGAAGTCGACGCTCGCACGATGTTTGCAACAATCCCTCCTATTCCATTGTTATTTATGTAGTCTGCATACGAAATCAAGTTATCATGATATTTTATTGTGCTATTGGATCTCTATGAGTTACAGCCGTAAAATCTATTTCTGCAACGTCGAACTGGTTTCATTTTTTTGTTCTGAGGCATTCGATTTGCTGCCGACTAAAGGTACGTGTGTATAGGTCTACTGTACCACGTTTTATGGGCTGAAGTTCAATTCGGCCAGCAGGGTTACATTTTTTCGTTACTGTAAACTGGGGACACGCAATTCGACGCCTGAAATGTCAGTGAAAGGCGTGTATTTGGGAAAAGTAGACACTTATTAATTTTTTCCAAAAAAAAAAAAAAATGAACTTTCTATGAAGTGTTATTTTTGAAAAATCATTTTAAAGAAACCAGTGATGGTATAGTCCAAGTCAGGCTGGGAGCGTACCGATTGAAGATTTTCAGTTGACGCCGATCCGGATTTAGGTTCCATATCCTACCATTACGCTAAAAATGCCAATCCGACCCTGAGCAGATATTTCCCTGATCAAGAAGAAGTTTTGATCAGCCCTAGATTTGCAAGAAATTATGAGTAATCGGTACGCTCCTAGCCTGACTTGGACTTAGAGTCCTTGGTTTTTCGCAGTTCTAAAGTAGGGACTGTTCTAAACCATTATCAGACTGAAGAATCAATACGTTTCCACAGTAATTATCCATACGCCCTTACCTGAATTTTCAAGGTACCTCGACCTTAGTTATAAAAATACTATACTAAAGTCGAGCTGGTTGAATACTTCTCAGAAGAAACCAACTATGAGTTATTATTCCCTTACCTATCTTCCGGTTCTTCATTGAGTCGTTTTTTTTTTTTAACACTGAAATACAAAGGACCCTCATACACGCCTGCCTTTCCAGTAAAATTACATGTTGAGAAATTCACCTAAACTATAAAAAACATTTTCAAATAAATACGGTTTTAGCTATTTTTTAGTAAAATAACTTGTTGCGTTCTACCTAAAAAGCTAGCCCCCTTCGTATATGATGCCGAGGGGGGGGGGGGGGGGGGGGGGGGGGTTGGAAAGCTTTGTTGAAAGAGTCAATAGGTTAACAGCAGGGGAAGTAATTAAATCGCTCTTAGTGAGGAAGAGCTTTAGGGAGATTACCGTTATTGGATATCGCAAACCGCCCTCTTAACGTAGGGCTTACCCTAAGGCTTGCCCAAGGATTGCTAAGGCCTCCCCTTAGGGTTTTCCCTATAACTGACTCCGGATTTTCTGTTATTATGTCTGCAAGGCCCGTTTTCACCAGGGAAGTTTAAGGCGGAATATACATTTGCAATTTGTTTACGTTTTTGAGGACACTATTGGTTAAATCTTCTGAAATATAATATGTATTTTTAACGTCATAATGTCATAAATTAACTGACACAACGTATCCAGTTAATTTCTGGCGTTAAAAAGAACATATTGTATTTCAGAACTTTCAGAAATACGTAAACAAAGAGCAAATGTGTCGGAATTCGCAGTCGTGAAATGTATGGCTGCAGACTGATTTTTCTTCTCGAAACTTGGATATTTAAGGCTGAATATACATTCGCTATTTTTTTACGGGGCAGAAAAAAAAAAACGTAAACAAACAGGAGTGTGTGGACACTCTTAAAGTAAACATATTCCGGAAATAGTAAAACATGAAACAAAAGCTGCAACAGCCAGCGGGAACCGAAAAAGTCAGCTGATAACGCTGATGTTTTGCCATTTTCCGCGCGAGACCCCATTCGATCCCATCCGCCACCCTTTGACCCATTAAACGAAGCGCCGTGTACAATATCAATACGAAAGCCAATATTACCCAGGGCCAAACACTGCCACCACCCTCTCTCGCTCATTTTTTGCTTGATGCGGGCTTTGTTGCGGCATTTGGGCGAAGCTCATGGGGCTAATTTGATAAGGGAGGAAGGGAAGCGTATGCTTTCCAACCCGCGACCTACCGTGTAAATATGGATTGACTCTTGCGATTTTTTGATGTTGTAATGGCCAATATGACCGAACCTGTATCTAACCCACTATAGTCCAAGTCAGGCTGGGAGCGTACCGATTCTTCATAATTTCTTGAAGATTTTCAGTTGACGCCAATCCGGATTTGGGTTCCATGTCCTACCATACGCTAAAAATGCCAATCTGACCCTGAGCAGATATTTCCCTACTCAAGAAAAAGTTTTGATCAGCCCTAGATTTGGAAGATATTATGAGTAATCGGTACGCTCCTAGCCTGACTTGGACTATTCCTACCATTGGTAAGGGTGGACTTCTCCACTTCTTAATGTATACTATAGTACTGTAATAAGCTAAACATAACGATAATCTGTTCGATAGGGGACATTATAGTATACTTTAGTGAAGTGGTGAAATTTACCGTAAGACCACTTGGGCGATCACTACCCCTTCCCCAAGTAGTAACCATGGTAAAAATTCCCTATTTCCCTGCACGATACAAACCTCCAAAAAATTGGAGTTTTTTAATAGAAATTTCCAGGTAGGAAAGTGTCCAACAATTTTTATACTTGACGGCACAAAAAAGCAGATTCTGTTGGTCCCCAAAAAGCTGTATTTGTAACAGTTCTCACTATTTCTAAGTGCTTCTCCCATCTCCCACAATTCTTGACATTCAAATTTAATAAAGGCGCAGATACCTATTTCGTGGGCCGAAGCGGGAGTATTAGGTAGAGTCTGCTCCTATTCAAAGCTGTGACCGTTATCAGTGTAAAATTGGGCCATTCGAACTAATGTCCGTGTTAGAATCAATGAAGTGATATTTATTCATGTTCAATAAATTTTCCCTAACTGTTATTTGAAAACACATGTTCTAAATAATTTTGTCAAACGTAAACTGCAAAAATAAATTCAAAGCAAAGGTGTAAAAAAGATAACAGCGGTGGGGTTTACATGTGATATAACACGGCGGGTTGTTTATCGCTGCCCCTATCACCTCTTTATGGAGCCCCCACCCCCTAGCACACAAAAACCCAATTTGCGTAAATTTGCGATCGATCGATTGGAGAGTATAGGTTGTATTTCGGGGTTTGTGGATTTTCAGGTCAGTTGTTCAGCGTGGCAGTCACGCATTAGGTCCATCTGAGAGAAAATTACTGGGGTGCTGAACTTTGGGTACTTATGGGTTACCTGGTTACCACACTTGAACGAAAAAAGGTTCACTGATTTGCCCTGCCTCTTACGAAGCACGAGAAAATTGCCCCTTCGTTTTGACAGTCCTCCGATATTTTAGTTGTTCGTCTATTAGGGTCTTTTAGGAAAATTTAATTTTATTATAGTTTAGATGAATTTTACAGTATATGATTTTACTGGAAAGCCATATGCGTTTAGGAGCCCCACCTTTTTTGTGAAGGGCAAGGGCAGCGGAATTTATACAAAGAAAGAAAAAAATTATTTTCTGCAGGTTTCAAGGTATACTGTCCTACTTCGTCTATATGGGAAAGTAAAATGCTTGGCCTTCGACCAAATGGAGTCAGGGTTAGGGAGCCATGTTCCCCCCCCCCCCCCCCCCCCCCCCCCCCCGATCTGTACCGGAAGTAAAAACAGAAAGGGCGAAACATGCCAACAACGCATTTGAAAGGTATATCGCTGATCAGTGATCACATCCGGGCCAACTCGAGACCTTGCCAATGCCAATACGAATACATCCAATTTGTGCTTAAAATATCGCACGATTTGCTTGACTCGGTTCGCTGTCTATAGACAGCCATCATATAAATTTGCATAGCCTCATTTGACTTTCCCTTATATCAGACTTAGGGTGGGTTTCAACAGCTGCTAAAGTCTGCTATAGTATTCCCAAAGAGAAAAGTTAGTGACTTTCACCGTCCTGCCGATAGCGCACTTTATCGTAACGTTAGCAGTGGACTTTTAACGGCAAGATAAAGTTTCCGGCTACTCTATTGGGAAGATTAATTTACCAACTTTATCTGCCCGTTAAAGAACTTATGAAAGCCACCCGTAGCTAGATTATAATATAGCGAGTGTGACTTTTTTTTCGCTCTTGCGGATTTTCTAGTCTCTGGTGGTTTTTGGTTTTTTCCTTCGTGTCGGGTCTATTTGAATGGGAATTTAAATGAAGTAATCTTTAAAATATTTGTCCTTTGTGTACCTAATTTCTCCGTTGAGTAGTCAGAAGAGCAAAAAATTCTTTCTGGAATATTTCCCTATGACAAAGTGAAAATTCGCAGTTCGCTTCGTGCCTATTATGAAATATGCACAATAACATATTGTGTAGTATAGCAGTTGGTTCTTGTACTGCCTTATTGGTAGCAGAATGGGCCAATTTTTCATAGGCCTACGACTGACTCGAGGAAATGTGATTTATTTGTTTAAAGGCGACGAGTTGTATAAGGGGACAGCCACTCCTTTACCGTTCCTAGCTGGAACCCAAGACTTCTCCTGCCTTTGTCGTTTTATTTTTTATTTCCTATTTTTTTCTGGAACACAATTTATTGCTGGAAAATTGGTTCCAGGCCGTCCTTTGGTCAAGAAGATATTTCGTTTTTTCTCTTCCTGGAGATAGAAAAATTGTTTTAGTAAAGGTGCTTGAGATATTGGATTTTTTATGTCAAGCTCTCATACCTGCTTTTTCATTTCTATACATGGGACGTTGAAATTACCTATTGTTGTTGACAAATATTATATGGGCGAAATAGTTTAGGTTTATGTCGCCACCTTCAGAAAGGAATCGGGGTTGAAATTCCGGTGCGAAACAGAATCCAGGTTCTCTTTAATCGTCTTTAACGCAAAGAACGAATGACGTAACAGGGTGTACTACCCTCTGAATGTGTCCTACTCGCTGGACGAGTGCCAGTGAGCAGTAGCACGCACACACGCACATCCGTGATTTCCACGGGCGTGCTCCCGCTCTTCTCGTCCAATGAGTAGACTGCTTTAAGGTCATCACGCTAGCTAATCAGCAAATATTCAGCAATCTTAGGACACGTGCTGCATTTATTGGTTGGGTAGCAAGTGGCATAGGGTGGCTGAGAAGCCCTTAAGGGTTAAGGGCCATACATTCTCTATTTTTTTACGTTCCGATTTCAAACTTTGTGAGAAAACTATTGGATATTTAAATATTCTGAAATATAATATGTCTTTTTAACGTCATTCCTCATGAGGCTAAGTTGTGATTTTACGATCGATTGATTTTTGTCACCAAAAAAATTGTCCAAAATTATCCGATCGTGAAATCACTACATAGCCTCATGAGTAATGACGTTAAAAAGACGTATTATATTTCAGAATATTTAAATATCCAATAGTTTTCTCACAAAGTTTGAATTCCAAACGTAAAAAAATAGCAAATGTATATTCAGCCTTAAGAGCGACCACGCAATTGTGTTTGTTTACGTTTTTTTCTGCACACTTTATGAGGAAAATATTGGTTATTTATATGTTCTGAAAAGTAATATGTATTTTTAATTTCATAAATTATGAGGCTACGTTGTGATTTTACAATCGAGTGATTCTTGTCAAAAAAAAAAAAAAAAAGTCCAAATTTAACATTTAAATATCCTGTAGTTTCCTCATAAAGTGTGCAAGAAAAACGTAAACAAGTAACGATTGTGTGTTCGGTCTTAAGGTTGTCGTAAGTGGGGAAGTACGGGGAGGTAACAAGCGACATAAATAGCGGGATGGGGTGGGGCATGGTGGTTTCTGTGAGTTAGTTGTGAGGCAGGTAAGGTGGGAAGCCACGGAAACTTCTTCACATTACTCATTTTTATACGGGGTGTCCAGAAGGAGCTTAACGTGCTTCCCCGTACCAAGTTTATTGTGTATACCAAGTTATTTTATCGCCAAGTGCTGCTCAGGGACCCTCTCGTGGTCTAGAGACTAGACTTATCCTTCCTTATGATTTTATTTTGTGGTTTATTTACCTCGTGGGGTAGCTAAAATTAATTGATAAGGGATTACTTGAATTCGACGGCCTCGATAGCCGAGTGGACTAAATGGTCGACTTTTGAGGAGCAGTGAGAGCCGGGTCACACCGGTTCCATCCCAATCCTACCAAAAAGTTTTTCTGTTCGGCATTCACCTCTGATATGTTCAGCATGTCAAGTGAAATGTATATTGAGGCTGTGGTGGTTCGGAACCCACCTAAAACTGTAGGTCCCCATCGTTTACTCGATGGCTGGGGAGCTGGTATTTGGTAGTGCTGCCAGCTGAGCACAATGGATAGTTCTTCAAAACGGTCTAGTTGCTGGGCTTGTCCCTCCCAACCCTCAGCTATTATTATATTATTATTGCTTGAATTCTCCGTACCTGGTTGAGTTGCGAAGAATGAAATTGTAATGTAAAATTTCCGAGAATATTGGCATTTTTCTCTTAACTGAGTACACGGTAGGCGCTTTGAGGAGGTCGTAACAACAGGTTCTGGTTTTTTTTTTTTTTTTAAAAGATGAAAAATGGGAAGTAGGTGAGCGCTGGTAATAAACACTTGAGCTGAGATGGAGGAAACAGCCACTTGTCTCACAAGTGCTCTTCAGCCGAAAACTTGTCGGAAAAAAAATAAAAACCAAAATAAATGTATTTAAATTGACTTCGGAGAGGGAAAAATATGAATAATATAGAGGGTGCGAGTGGTTAGACGTAAGTAAAACTTCTCATGTCTGCTTTCTGTATATGAGAGCTGTTGACTTAAATTTCAACAACCTAAGGCCAATTTTGTGTTGTAAATGACTGTTCAGTTTTTTTTTTTTCGATCTTTCGTTTTAGCGCCCTGCACGATCGCAATATTTTCCTATATACTTGTGATATTTGGGAAAGTAAAAAACACGTAAAAGTCAGTTGTGAGGGGGTAACTACTCCAGAGATTCCACTGAGATTCCATAAAGATTTCCAAAGATTCCCAACGATATTCATAGAAAGATGATCCCCGAAAGGGTAACCACTCCAAAAAATTCCAAGATTCCCTGAGATTTCATAAAGACTTCCAATGACTCCCAACGAGATTCCCAACGAGTGGTTAACCCCTCGGTCAGATGCGGCCGTCAGTACCCTTTATTTTTTTGGATAAAGCAGGAGAGTAAAATCCCGTTACGTTATACGATCAAATCACGTAGATTTGATGGAGAATTTTCCCCTTCAGTTAGCTAACTGCCAGTTAAGCTTCCCCGCACTTAAGCGAAGTAGCCTGAATCTTCAACCGACCCTGGTTTTACTATACGTTCCCGTCAAGTGTGGCTTACTGTTTAAATAAGAAAAGCTTCAAGTTGGCAAGGACAGTGTGAAATACGGACGGCGGAGGAAATTATTTTTATGTCAGAGGATAAAGCCTGACATAAAACATATTTAAATCTAATTTGAGCTATTCTGGAAAAGAAATAATGGCTAACATGAATAAGTGTGGGACGCGGATGGAGTGGGAGATTGAAATTCGTGTCTTGGCGAGCTTTTCACGAAATATCATTCCCGTTTTATAGGCACCCCTCCTCGCACCCCACGCCCCCGTTAAGCATTTTAAGTCCTCCTTCCTTCTGCTATTCTCTTCCCCCTCCTGTTAGTTCTCTTTCTCTCCCCCGCAGTTCTGTTTCCACCCAATTTCCAAGGATATTTATTTTTTTAATACAGTGCACAGTTTTGTAGACCACCACAGGTGTTAATATTGGAGAAGTGCTGTACTTATGGCAAAATAATCTAGAGGAGGAAGGAGAGAAAAATATTTCTTCTACTGACACGATTCGAACTCGGGTACGGTTCATGACATTTACTTTTTAAGTCAACTTTTTTCCAAATACTCGCAATGAAACCAGATTTCTTTCTGTCTCCTCTTTTCCATCCAGTTTCTACCTCTAAAGGGACCTTTAGTTTTACCGAACGGAACGAGGTCATTGAGATTTCAGGACAGTAAGTACGACACATGACGCTACAAATGGCAAATATGCAGTTATCAGTAAAAAGTCGTAAACTTCCCAAAGTTGAGTAGATTTCGCAAAAACTCATTCCGCACGTAAACTTGTAACTTTAGATTTAGGTATAAAAATGTTTTACGTTACTATGGCCCACCTATAGGGCACTGAATAATGTGAATTTAGTCGGCAGTTTCGCTTACTGTATGCGTAATATTTGTAGTGGTCAATGTAAGTTAAGAGGACGCTATACCTGACGATGCATTTTTTGCCGCCCATAAGATTAACATTGCGAGCGGCGATTCATTTTCAAGGTTTACCCTTGGTTGGAAAGACACAAAATTTTGCCTGTACCTAGCCCTAACAATGTTCTAGGGAGTGTTCGAAGCAGATTTCCCAATTTCTCACTGGTTTCTTTTATTGCAACTGTTTTTGCAAATGCTAGCATCGCATACCTCAAGAAAAGTGCTGTATCTCGAAAACCAGTAAAAAAATGGGAAATCTGCTTCGAACACTCCCTAGAACATTGTTAGGGCTAGGTACAGGCAAAAGTTTGTGTCTTTCCAACCAAGGGTAAACCTTGAAAATGAATCGCCGCTCGCAATGTTAATCTTATGGGCGGCAAAAAATGCACCTTCAGGTATAGCGGACCCTTAACAACCTAGACTTTAGACTAATGTCTAATGTTCATCCCAAAACTCGCCTCATAATGGGAGTCGCTCTTAGCGGGGCAATTTCTCTATTATCAGCGAGATGATTTTAGATCATTTGAATGAAAGTTCGGGTTTGAGTTCTGACTTCCTAATGCCTTCAGCGTCTATGTTGATTTTCCATTACTCACGATTTCCCGACAGCTCCGCGCGTATTTTTAGAGAAATGGAAATAAATATTTTGCTGGAAAAAGGGGGATGTGCCGTCAGAAGCCAGGGTGAAGGCGAGATATAAAGTGTGCTCCGATAATTGAGAAAGGAGGCGAGTCAGCAGCGGGCTGCTGACTGACCCTCCCCCATGCCCACGTCAATATCGAGCCTTCCCAACCTACCTGACATGACGTTTGATTCTCAGCTATATCTTCCTTCTGAAATGGACGTTCAGAGATAGGGTTTGTTAAGAACAACGTTCGATTGTATTGGATTGGAAAAACTTAAGTTTTTGGAGGATCTTTGTCTTATCAAAGTTTTTCTAATCAGCGTTCACACAATAAGTTGAGCTCGGTAAGTGGACTGTCTATCGCGAGGGGGTAACCACTCCAGAGATTCCTTGAGATTCCCTGAGTTCCTTAAAGATTTCCAAAGATTCCCGACAATATTCATAGAAAGATTAACCCCAAAGGGGTAACCACTCTAAAAAAAATCCCAAGATTCCCTGAGATTTTATAAAGATTTCCAATGATTGCCAACGAGATTCTCAACGAGTGGTTATCGAGGCTATGGTGGTTGGGAACCCACCTAAAACTGTAGATCCCCGTCGTGTATTAATATACGATGTCTGGAGAGCTGGTTTGGTTGTGCTGCTATAGCTGAATAATTCTTGAAGTCTTGTTCCAGTTGCTGAGCGTGACCCTCCCATTCCTTGACTAACTACTGAACCTGTGGTCATACTGCTTACTCAGTGGTATAACTTTGGGCATCCAAGTTAATTCATCTTGGCCGTTCTGGTACCGTGGCCCTGTTGTTTTAGTATTTTGGGCAAAGTCTCTTGAGCGACTAACAAGCCTGCGCTACGACCAGGTGGAGGCGAAAGGCGAAAAAGTGACTAAACACTGCTTACCATATAAGGATACAATATCTATCGTATAATTGGCGGTTATTGAAATTTTGTACAAGAAGGCAGGTCTGAATATATGAATCCAGTATAGGCGGGTAATTGGTACTTATCGGTGTCTTTCATGTCACCTAGGCCGCTATTTTCAAAACAACGCCCCTCGACATATGCTTGGTGAGTGAAGAGGTGTACCTTCAAATTAACATAAAAAAATCTTTAGTAAGTAAAGCAGGAATTCGACAATCCCTTCAGGACGCAGAGGGAACTTTTTTTTTTGTCGGGGAGATATAGTTACTCAAAACTGGCCGTCCTTTGGGCACAGACGCGGTGAAGCGCGCCGAAGTGACTTTAAAAAGTGCCCGAAAAACCAAATCTTGACATTTTTTTTTCGCCGGTGACATTAGCCATACGTACCAACGTACGGACACCAGATTCAACGTGCGTACTTTTGCGACGCCACTTCTGAATTGCATCTAGAAACCTTCGGTTTATCAGACGGGTGCAGCTTTAATTAAGAAGTTGAATTGGTTATAAATTGATAATATGTATAAGGGGGCCTTCAGGCTTCAGGCCTGGGCCTATTTTCGGCGTGGGCCAGGTACAGTGTTATACACAGACCTGTCGCTTTGGGCATAATGCTAAACAGTGCGGGCCCTTTTTGAGGTATGAACCTCAGAGCTAAGCGGCTTGTACACCAGGCTCAAGCTGGGGAAATTTGACAGTATCAAATGAAGAATATGTAAATTTCGTAGACCACAGGAGTTCATAAGTCAGACCTTTTTTTTTGTGAGTGAAGACGGCCAGCCGAGCTGTCACTATTTTTTTTTCGCAAAAACTAATCCCGGAGGATAAAGGAAGGTTGAGGCCGTGTCGGTGGTTTTGGCGCGTAAATTGAAATGTTGGAGATAATACTTGGGGTATAATAGGGTTAGCGTTATAGCCAGAGGTGAGCCGGACCATTATTATGTACAATACAACCCACCATTACCATATTAAAACTCAACTTTGACTCAGAATCCTTTTTGGAGAAGATGCCTTTGGGTCATTAAGACAACGTGGGTGGTCCTGGTCAATTTAAAATAAGGTCAAGCCCATAGGTTTGGTTATGTATGGCCGAGCTTAAATCTTGTGACCGTCAATGAATACGAAGGAGAATTTGGAATATTTTGCAATGAATATGGGATGATTGCCTTGCTGGATTTACGTTTTGAAAAGCACCCAGTAGTTTCGATCTTGCCAACTGCTGTTACTTTTTTAATTTTTTTTCTTTATCAGATTTGTTAAATATTCGAACTTCTGAAGCTGCATAATTCCTTGTAATAATATATGAAATTACATTTTCAAGGGAGAAAATGATTGTTTTGTTGATTGTATTACGGTAAATTGCATTTCTGTGTTTACAAAAAAAAAAGTCGTTCAGTGTTCATTAGTTCGTAATTAAATCCGTGTCGCGGTAACAAAAAGAGAGAGAGAGGGGGGATTTTAATCGCGGTTTAGGTGAGGACGAGAGCACAGAAAATCAATGTAATTATACGTGACTATTTCTCGCAGATTTCTTTCTGTAACGCAATGCATGCATGTTAACCACTCTTTGGGAATCATTTGAAATCTTTATGAAATTTCAGGGAATCTTGGAATATTTTGGAGTGGATACCCCTTCGGGGTTCATCTTTCTGTGAATATCGTTGGGAATCTTTGGAAATCTTTATGGAATCTCAAGAAATCTCTGGAGTGGTTACCCCCTTGAAGGCGCCAGTCCTACTGATATATGTGTCAGACCACAGC
Organism: Mesopsocus fuscifrons; assembly: GCA_950004255.1. NCBI lineage: Eukaryota > Metazoa > Arthropoda > Insecta > Psocodea > Mesopsocidae > Mesopsocus > Mesopsocus fuscifrons. Next base: position 5,587,929 of record OX465380.1, read on the forward strand.
CACAGTGTTCGGAGTTTTGTTTACATGTTTATGTTTACTATAGTAATGTAAACGCTGTAAGCTTTTTGAAAAAAAAAAAAAAAACCCTCATTTTCATCCCCTTCTTCCGATTTCCCCTTATAACGAACTTGACCTAGATTTGAGACCCTTACATTTTATTCGTCACTCTCTTTTGAACTGACGGTGGTTTTGGGGTCAAAGGACCATGAAACGAAATACTGTGAAGAAATGTTTCGGTAGTGGTAACACTGATACGACTACAGTAGGTAATATTTCTTCGGAGAGTGTGCCTCTCATTAGCCGAGTGGTCAAGGGGTCTGGGTTCGAATCCCAGCCTAAGTAATTTTTTTTTCAGTTAACGATGGATGGATGGCTTCAGCCGACGGGGTAACCACTGCAGAGATTTATTGAGATTGCATAAAGATTTCCTAAGATTCTCAACGAGATTCATGGAAAGATGCACTCCGAAGGGTTAACTACTCCAGAAATTTCCAAGATTCCGTGAGATTCCATAAAGATTTCCAATTATTGCCTGAGATTCCCAACGAGATTCCTGGAGTGGTTGACCCCTCGGCTTCAGCCGACTCCTAATCTGGCTTCGGCCAACTCCTGTGGTGCTATTCCCAACCATTAAAAAAAGAGTAGCTAGGGAGTCACAGTCAATTTTGTTTCGCGTTATTTTTACTAGCGTGAGGTAAAAATGACAATAATTCGTGAAAATTGGACTAATTTCAGGGTGGAAACACCCCTGGGACACATGACACATTCTTCCTTCCCTTGGGTGCCCTCCCCCACCCTCTATTACCGGCGCAGCGTCAGTTAAAATCAAATGGTGACTGTCAATTTCAATTACATGTACATAATGAATTAGCAAGGTCTACTGGCAATTCAATATGCACTCCCATTCATATTCAAATATGTCAACCGTCATTTAATTCCCGCTGAGTGTATTGGCCTATTTTCCTTGTTGACAATACTGGAATGCATGATTAGTAATTTTATTAGTAATATTTTGTTTCTTTTCTTTCCTGTTTTGATATCTGTAGTAGGGTTCCGTTACCTGGGAATTAAGTCCATAAGCTAAATATTACACTAACCTCCAGTTAAACTTTACTGAAGAAGTTTCAGTTTAGTCAGAAGGAGTGAATAATTTCAGCTCAGGTTATCATCGATTATCTTGAGGGGTAACCACTCCAGAGATTCCTTTAGATTCCCTGAGATTCCATAAAGATTTCCAAAGATTCCCAACGATATTCATAGAAAGATGAACCCCGAAGGGGTAACCACTCCAAAAAAAATCCATGATTCCCTGAGATTTCATAAAGATTTCCAATGATTCCCAACGAGATTCCCAACGAGTCGTTAACCAATCGGATTATCCTATCCTGCCATGATTAACTTTGGACGATATCGATATAAAACGTCCCCTTGTATAGTTCGTTAACTTTGCTCGTGACTCAACGCGGCCTAGAAAATATAAGGTGCACCGCAGAAGTAGGTACTTGCGGTCTACAAATCCTTCTTAGGTATTACCCATCGCTATGAATCTTGGGAATGGGATAGGTATATCTGTTTCCGACCACATAGAGTTCAGGAGTCATGGGAGTTCTACGTAAAAGATCATACACTTTGTGTGTAGTCGATCCCACTCAGAGAGGCAGTCCAAATTGTTTTGAAGAAATATTCAAAAAAATAAATATCAGTCGAACTGAAACTGTAGGAAGATCAAAGGTTTCTCTGAAATTCCTTTTTAGAATATTGGAATTGATTTTTATCGGAATTTTAATGTTATACTGTTGTTATTTGCAATTGCCCTACAGTGTGTTTCACCATTATTAAGGGGGGCTCGAAAGGTGGCCTAGATAGGTCCACCACTCTTTTTCCGTTCATGTCGCTGGTAAAGAGAAAATAAAAAAAAAAAAAAAAAAAAAAAAAAAAAAAAAAAATTGTGTGATTATTTTATATAGGAAACAACACCGTGACAGAAAAGACAGTACCTATGGTATTCCTATTCATCTGAGCCTGCTGGAAGTTACCTAAATATTTCCGGAATAGTTAAAGATTTGTTGCCCTATCGCTCGATAACTTTTGACCCTCTTCACCGTAAGTGTACCGTAAAATTTGGGAATATTAAGTACTATCGGTCAGAGCCCCTTCCCCCTTGCGCTAATTGGGAAAATGCGTGCCTATATGTATCCCCGCTGTGAAAACTAATCTGCTCAAATTGCGTGTACATTAGTATTAACACGTACGACGGCAATAAAGTATAGATTATTAGCAAACAGTTTATAAGGCACATGACTCGTTAAAATAAGAAGAAAAGCCGTACAACTAAGGTACGAGACCATTGTCACACAGAATTTTTTCGTGTCTGGAATGCCACGAAAAAAAATTCCCCCACCTTTCGAAAGAGTGGTAACAAAAAAGAAATCGGGAAACTGGAGGCATCGGAAATAAGGTATTGTCGAAGTAAAGACTGAATGGCCACAATGGCCACCTCGGGTTTCTGTTAGACTTCCATTGGCTACTGGCTACTACAGCACGAAGGAAAACTGGTATACCTGGAAGGGGAACTTTTCTCGGAATGCCTCCCTTCAAAAAGTGGCCATTAATTGGTTCCTTCGACAATAAGTGAATCTGTCGTACTCCTTGGACCACGACCTCTTCTTCATGGTCAAAAAACGTCAGTCCTCAATCCGCATTCCTTGCATCTTGCGGCGTATTATTCTTCAGTCGTGAAAATACGAAATTCAGCGTAATATAGGAACCCATTTCATGGAGAATGGGATCCCTCGCAGGGAGGTTATGGTTTGTTTGGATAGGGAGGTAAACCTGACCTGTGTGTAATGTCGGCCATTGGCACGCACCCGAGTCTATAAAAACAAAAAGTGTATAAAGCGAACTCGAACAGCTTTCAGCGGTTTGCGAGGAATAACTTTTTACGACTCAGCACTCAAGTGGGTCAGGGGATCGTGTAAAATAGCGTTAAGGGCTGGCTTTTTACTTCAGTCGCAATAAGCCTAGTTCTAGTTGATTTCCCGCAAAAATATGATCCATTTTAGAAGCAAGAATTGTATTAGAACTCGGATAGTATGTGTAGAAGTGCTCGTACTCAAATTCTTGCAATACATTGACGTGGAACTCCTGGTTATGTCGGTATCTCCATATACGACAGTACAATAATACTATTAAATAATTAAAAATAAGTAATAGACAAGAAAAGTCCTACCTGTGGTCCTACCAAGCCTTGACACCTGATAACGAGGGGTTAGCCACTCCAGGAATCTCGTTGGGAATCTCAGGCAATCATTGGAATTCTTTATGAAATCTCAGGGAATATTTGAAATTTCTGGAGTAGTTAACCCTTCGGGGTGCATCTTTCCATGGATCTCAGAATATCTTCGGAAATCTTCATGCAATCTCAAGCAATCCCTCGCCCGATAATAAGACTGAACGTACATTTTTCTGACACTTTTCTGGTGGAACTGACGGATATTTGTATGAAACGTTCAGCATTTTGTGTTTCACAATGGAGTAATTTTTGACAAGGTGCTGGCTCTGATAATTTTACTCGGGGAGCAGTCACTAAACTGATTGATCGATTTTGATTTGATTGGAGAATCCCCTTTTTATAACGTCTTCTGCTTAGCAGCATTAGCAAGGCCCAGTGGCATCACGAGGTCCAGTGAAATGTTTACTCTAAAAATACATATGATTGACTGATTAATTTGTTCCTGAGAAAACTCTTGTGTACAAGATACGCTCAAAATCAAAGCGTTATATTCAACATAGAAGAATGTTTTTGCGACTATTCCATAACTTCCTATGAGGTAAATTTAATCGCCCAGCAGATGTTACCCTTAAGAAAGGGTAAAACTACTTACCTTTATCCTCCCCCATCCCACCAAGTGTAAACTGCACTCCTACAATCATACAAGGAATAATGTGGAAACTTTCCCGCTGGCTTGAATGGCCTCAGACTCAATGGAACAGAAAGAAACGACTCCTGTTGAAAATGTCGATTTCCTCAGACTTGAAAAAAGGCAAAAAGGGTTTGCTCGTGTTCAGCTTTTTAAGCTTCCCTTTGGGTCTCAAATCCTTCTTCCATACCGCGCTCAAACAATTGGTATTGTTAAAAAGGTATACATTTCCTGTACCGTACTTTTATTATTTTCCGTGTAAAATAAAACATATTTACATTTTGCAGTATTATTTATATAAAACGAAATGTAGTGGAAACTGAGGGAAAATGTGGACATTTTCAGTAATTTGTAATGAGAGGGATCGCTTCGGGCTGTCTGCTCTTTCCCGACAAAGGTTTGAAATTGTGAGAACTGGTACTTGAAATAGGTACTGAGGAAGCCCAGCCTGACCCGGTCGCCATGATATGGCCTCTTCCAGCCTTCTAGAGTCTCAAATACACACCAGCTGACCTGGTACTAGATAGCCCGTTGGGGTCCTATATGGCCTATGTGTGGGCTACAGCACTGGTGGGCTTGAGTGGTAGATTCGTACTCGAGGGGATAACCACTCCCGAGATTTCCTGAGATTGCATGATGATTTCCAAAGATTTCCTAAGATTCTCAGCGAGATTCGTGGAAAGATGCACCCCGAAGGGTTAATTACTCCAGAAATTTCGAAGATTCCCTCAGATTTCAATGATTGCCTGAGATTCCCAACGAGATTCCTGCAGTGGTATTCTCTTTCTCGAACGCCAGCAAACCCACCCAACTAACACCTTCAAAATTTATTGTAAGAAGATAAGGCACGCCATGATGCAATATACGGAGAACAGTTCTTCTTACAATAAATTTTGAAGGTGTTAGTTGGGTGGGTTTGCTGGCGTTCGAGAAAGGGAATACACCTGCTGGAGTGGTTAACCTCTCGTACGTACTATGGTCGATCTTGGTTTATCTATCTGTTGGATAAAGGATCCAATATCCACATCTGTTTTATGTGGTAAACTCTATTTGTCGTGGGGAAATAGATATCTGCGATTGTACGTGCCCTCACCTCATGGGAATAACAACAAAAATAGAAACTTATAGAGCATATTAGAGCGCTGTTCCACTGCTTATTTTGTAAATTGTTATTTATATTGTAATATACAGCTGTGAAGCTTTGCCCTATTTCCCTCAGGATTGCAACTGCTTTATTTTTTATCTGTTCCCTAGTGTGAGCCAACTGGAGGAAGGTTGGATCCCCGATACTCGGTTAACTGTTAAACCTCGATTAAAATTGCATTTTGACGGGAAAGAGTTTATTTTCTGTTTTGTTCCAGAAAGCCAGCTGGGACTATTTCGTGGACGCAATGCCATGCTGGACACAGCCCACCTGATACGATATAGGTGAGTCTCCCTTACTGATATATATCAATGGATTCAGGTATATAAATAGCGAGGGGGAACCACTCCAGAGATTTCTTGAGATTTCACGGAGATTCCATAAAAATTTCCAAAGACTCCTAACGATATTCATAGAAAGATGAACCCGGAAGGGGTAACCACTATAAAAAATTCCAAGATTCCCTGAGATTTCATAAACAGATTTCCAATGATTCCCAACGAGTGGTTAACCCCTCGGCTTTTTGATAGATTAGGCTTTGAAAGCCTGGAGTTTGATAGTTGGTGTTGTTCCCCTCTTGGTTTTCTCAAAACAACGGAGACTTCCGATAAACAGTAAAGGAAATAGGTAGGCGCGCCTGTAAAAGTTCCGTTTCCTCCGAGGGGTTAACCACTCGTTGGGAATCTCGTTGGGAATCATTGGAAATCTTTATGAAATCCCAGGGAATCCTGAAATTTTTTGGAGTGGTTACCTCTTCGGGGTTCATCTTTCTATGAATATCGTTAGGAGTCTTTGGAAATCTTTATGGAATCTCAGGGGAATCTCAAGGAATCTCCGGAGTGGTTACCCCTCGGTTTTCTCTGAAATAGGTAGCCGTCTTACGTCAGAATGCAACACTAAGGCTTTGTCCCACCACTCGAGTAACAGGTAAATAACCTCAGTTAAATTCGATTTTTACTGTGCAATAATTGGAATTTAACTGGAGTTTATCGTTAACTGAGTATGGTGGGGCGCACCCTAAATTGGATATGTAATTGTACAGTACAGTACAGGTGCTGTCTATATGTTAAGAACTCCCATCAGTTCAAAAGTGATATTTAGGTACTGACACAGAGTACTGAGTATTCCTTGCGCCGCAATTTCGTCAGCGTTGCAACAAAGGGGCAACAGCTGACATGCCTGACTATTCCGAGCTGAAAGAGAATACTCTTGAACTGTTGGAATGTGTGAAAACCCGAGCTTTACAGCCTTTTATAGTTGAGAGATCCAACAAATATGACATAATAACCCAGTTCCAGGCCATATTTCTCAATCCAAGTGAAAATAGCGGTAACAACTGTGGTTTCTGTACGATTTACGAACAAAAATGGCGAGTCAGCAAATCTAACTTGGGGAAGTTTGCAAGAATTGCAAAGGGAAAAAAGGGGAAGTCTTCCTGACGTGGATAAGCCGTTTCCCGAACGCGCTTAGCTGCTCCAGCGAAATCTGACCATCTAAACGTTAACCAGTAGTGATGGTTATCACAGGTTGTAGACCTTATGTTTAGCAGTCGGCACGGCACCCTATGAAAACCATCACTGTTGATTTATTGGTCGATGCTTGTAGGCTCAAACGGATTTCAGTCACTTTGCCTTCTTTCGCTGAGCTGAATCTTCTTAGCTGGCTCTATTAATTTGTGGTTTATCGCTGCTGTCAATTACTGCTCTGTGCTTGTTTTTGTTTCCTTGTTAAGTGGACGACATCCATAGCTGGGGGACTTAGGACGTTGCTACGCTTTTAGTTTTGGAGGAAATTCCACGAAAAAAATTACATAAATTTAAGAAAATGTATAGCTAGTTCATTTTGCTGGTAAAATTGTGAAATTCATCCCCCTTGAGAAGTTAGGGGGTGAAAAGTAGATTTTTTTCTCTTAGAAATCTTGCTGCTCCCAGAATTTTACGAATCTTGATACGATTCGTGGAGTACGTGTGTATAAAGTTGATTTGGTGTGAAACTTGTCGCCAACATAAAAGAAACCCTGATGCCATTGACGCAGGGGTGGTTTACACCCTTCCAGGTATTACGGCCTCTACAGCCTAAGCATTTATCCTTACGAGGGTGAAAAAAACGATTTTAATTTGCCAAAAGATATTGTAATGGAATGTGGTAGTTATTTAAATTATAATTGTACGCCAAAATATTTTTAAAAAATATTCAAATTCGCTTCGGAAATTGCAACGGCTCGTCAACATGGATATATGCCGTTCTAACTCTAAGCGGTTGGAGCGTTCAGTACCCTTCAGCGAGTGGTAGCGGGAGGTTATGCTAATCTACCGCGCAAAGCGTTACGCGCCGCGTGCCGTATTCTGATATTTATTTTTGTTGTTTAGTGACAATTTTTGTGTAAAGTGTGTTAGTGTAATAGTGTTCTACTGTGCGAGATGGGCCGGGCTTCTAGACGAGGCCGCAGTAACAAGAAACTTGGTTCCAATATACGGTAAGGGAAAAAAAGCGGTTCATTGCTAGCAGGTAAGTAGGTTACCTACCAACCTACAGTGTCTGTGATAGGTTAGGTTCAAAATGTTGTAGTATGCATTTGCTATACCAGCTCCTATGGGCACCTTGACCTATAATGAGAGCTGGATACAGGTTATCCTGGCTCCTGGGTACATTGCCACTCGTGGTGTTTTTGGACAAAAAAGCTGGTGCATACACCCATGGGCGTAAAAAAAAGCCTTGGCCTTTAGCTAAGAAGGTTGAAAATGATGGGTTTTCTTTCCGTACAGAAAACTGAACCGACAAAGAAGGAAACAAGCTAGGGGTGAACAAGGAAACCACTCAGTCGACTCACCATTACGTGAGTATATTGTATATCATACCTACCTACCTACATTACATATTATACACCTATCTACCGAACGTAGGTAACTCAAGAAAGAAAGAAAAAGAAGGTAGGTAGGTACCTACCTAAGTGCCTGCCTACATATAAGGAGGGTGTAGGTACCAACTGAAACAAAGGAAAATCCTGTGGTGACTACCTACTCTGATTTTGTTTTTGACAGCACTGTTATCCTAATCCTATAGGTAGTGAGCACTGTCATCCTAATCCTATAGGTAGGTAGTTGCTTATCAAGTTATCAAAAAGCGAAACCTGCAGATGTAATTCATAATTCCCATTTCGATACTCTGCAGCGGGACCTGCCTCCACTCTGACGCATGATGACACAGATGATCAGCAACAGTCCGAAGAAATAGAAATTTCTTTCCCGGTCGGCCCACAGGTTGTGTCATTTCGTGTTCCTGCTAACTTCAGTTACCTACTACTCTTCAATGAAAAGGGAAGTGAGGTCATAAATCAGTTCAGGATCATCCTAAAACTGGTCTGTTATTATGGTATATGGTACCTGTACCTGTATCTTCTCTTTCCCCAGAGGAGACAGAGAAGCAATCGAAAGGCGCACGAGGGGGCAGGCAGAAAATAGCTTTTGGTTGAAGGAAAGGGCCAAGAGACTGACTGCCAGTAACTTCGGGGTTATTTTGAAGGCAAGAAGGGCAGACAAATCGAAAATGGCAAAAAGGATACTCACTGTCACTGACCTGTCCAAGAATGCAGCTATAGCATGGGGTAAGGACCACGAAGAAGAGGCGAGAAAGGACTTCGCTCGGGAGTGGGACGTCGATGTATTACCTTCTGGTCTGTGGGTCAGTGAAGACCATCCTTGCTTAGCAGCCAGTCCCGGTAAATGACATTTCTAAAGCACTTCTTAGGAATGTAATAATTTGGAGACGTCCTATCAAGAGATATTACATTAATTTAACCTGAACCCCATCGGAATGTTTGTTTTAGACGGCCTTGTGTGGGACTCCTTGCTTGAAATAAAGTGCCCCTACACCGCAAGGGACACACCTTCGCTGAGTGCTGCCATAAGCGCGCCACTGGTTAGAGACAGGAAGGTTAGCATACCTTTTATTTATAAAATAAATGCACTTTCTTGTAGTCTGTCCCATGAGTATATGTAGGTACACGGTGAACCATTTGAAGTGTAACCAGGCAATACTTACTTAATTTTGTTGTTTTCTTATGATTTTTTCGTATCCTCATTATCAGCTATTGAGTAAAGGTTACTGAACACAAAACCACTGACGTTATTCGACATGCCCCCCTTTTGCCCAAATTATCGCCGTCAGTATGACCCAAAACGCGTTACATGTGGCACGGATAAGGGTAGTGAAGCGCAGGAATGGCTGGCTGCTAATGTGCCCCGGCCCCGGTGCCCCATTTCATTTCTGCCGACCTCTCACCCCCGTACTCCCCCGACACAAACCCTCTGGACTTTTCTATATGGAGCATGATAAAAGCGAAGATTTGCACTACAAGGCGTGCCACCTTCAAAAGCCTGAAAGAAAGTCTCATCCGAGAACGGGCCCAAGATCCCTCAAAACCACATCCGTGCCGCTTGTTTTTGGGACCGACTGACGGCTATAATTAGGGCAAAAGGAGGGCATGTGGAATAACGTCAGTGTCTTTGTGTTCAGTTAGCTTTAGGTATGTACTCAGTAGCTGATAATGAGGATACGAAAAAATCATAAAAAAACAACAAAATTATGTAAGTTTTCTTTAGATGTAGAGACAGAAACATTTTGAACTGAGAGAAGCATGTCCGCTGATGCTATTTATTTTGTATTTAAATTTCCAGATAAAATACCTTGAAATTCGGAATGGAGAGGTGACACTCCGAAAAAAGGATAATTATTATCATCAGATTCAAGGGCAGTTGTTTGCCACAAACAAAAATTTGTGCTACATGTATGTGTGGACCGAAAACTGGGCGGTCACAATACCGGTGCCACGAGACCCTCTATGGGAAGAAAATTTAAAGACACTACAAGGGTACGTCGCTTTTTTCACATTTCCTACAGTGTTTTCAAATTGCAAATTAGGCCTTACTGAAAATACTAAAAAAATTCTTTTTTTTCCTTTCAGATTTTATATGGAGCACATGCTGCACCATTTGGCTGCTACATAATTAGGTACATTACTAGTTCCTACTCCGAAGTTACATGGGCGAGTGAAAAGTGTTTATAGGGGGATGTAAACCTGAGACTCTTTGTCGTGATGTAGTGTTGTATTTTTGCATGAAAAGGAGTAATAAGCCCACAGGAGCGGTTTTAAACAGTCAACTACCAGTCCACATGTTTTTTTGACAGATCGCGAAAACACAACAATACCTCACGCGAAATATTTTTTTGTAACGTTTCGGACTAAAGCAGTATGATTTTATCGCCACATTTAGTAGAAAAGCTTGATAAATGTTTGTAATATTTACCGCTGCCATGTTACATGTTGACAATTTTTATTTCACTTACGGAAGTGGGTAATTGCAACACCATTTCTCTACTTTTTCTCCTGTAAAAGCTAAACATAGTGTCCTACTTTCACTCGTTCGTTTCGCGTTCAAATAGCATACTATGTTTAGCTTTTACAGTAGACACAACCAATACGATATTGCAATTACCAGTCTCCGGCGGTACTAATATGTTAACATTAGTTTTGTCGAATATTTACTTCCGCACAGTGGTTTTGGTGGAGTTCGTCGAGAATGTATATACAGCCTTAAATATATACCTGTGTATACCTCACCGACCAACACTTCAATTGAATGTATGGTTGGAGCAAGGGTACCGTTTATTTTCGGACACCAGTTCCTAGGGAGTACGCTCGTTTGCAACCTGTTTGCATGGGAGCAAAAAAAAAAATGTTCTAAAGAACTGGCATTCGAAAAGGGAAGGTACTCGTGCTCCAACATACCACCAGTTATCACTTTGGCCTACCTAAGAATCAGTACACTAACTTCGACGGTTGTTCATAAACCCATACGCTGGGGCTGGTTTTTCTGATACTTTGGCCTTTCTTGGCCTTCTCTTCCATGCTGCTGGTGGTATAGCCTTATAAAATGTTTGTTTGCTATGCCGGACAAACAATAAATTATCTTGCATGTGTGGCAGACACTCCTTACTTTGAAGTGCGATATTCTGGAGTTCAGCAAAATAGGCTATAACTACACAAAATGAAAATGAGGTCATCTGTGGTCATCAATGAAGCCGTCGCGCGTTAGTGGACTCACCCTGCGCGCGAAATAAAATCAACACACCCATTTATTTAGGTATGTAAGTACCTATGTAGGTACATAACTTGGACCAGACCTGTGCCCAACCCAGCTAGGAGGGCTTGAGTTCCCTCTGGCCATGCCACTGGCGATTATAGTTAGGTAGGTACCTACATATGTGTTGTGAAGTGTAAAGTTTTATGACAGGGTAGATGTATCAACCTGAGCGCATACTCTCGTGACCCTGCCTATACATATTACGCATGCAGTGAGGGCAGCTGCCCCTCCCTGGCGGTGGGATATAGGCAAGAGGTTCAGTGAGTTTTGGTAATGAATCATGTCAGGAAAAACCAAGCTCCCCCCTGAATGAAAATCTGACTACGCCCGTGGTCAGCTCCCCCCCCCCCCCGACTGGTCACCCTTCCCCCCCCCCCCCCTCCACTGCCACATTCCCCTTCCCACTGCCCCACTTTTTACTTTCTCGCTCGTATGTAATACATGGGCTGAGAAAGTTATGTTATCGTGCGAAATTTTGATTTTGAGATTTTCATTGCAAAAGGCGTTTCAGAGGTCCTAGATCACAAAAAAGTGGTTTTTAGGTCATGTCCGTCCGACGTACGTACGGGTTTGTGTTTGTCACTAGCGCGGGTAGAGGTCACACCAATCAACCGATTTGGCTGAAATTTGGAATATGTGTGTCTAAAATCAGTTCCGAGATACATTTTTAATATAATTTCCATAACTCAAAAATCACGCCCACCATTGTCAAAAAAGTGTCAAAAAAAAAAAAAATTAAAAATCGTGTTTTTGATTACTCGGAACGCTTTTGGCGGTACATTTATCAAGTTAGAACATTCAAGTGTGGCAGTTGTGTTCCCGGATAGATGTTTCAGGTCAATTTTTTTTTTTTTTTTAGATGGGCCGAAAATTTGGGCCCAAATTGGCCCATACGTGAAAACCTTGGCCCCGGGAACAGTATTCGCCGGAATTTCTCAAAAATCGATAATCTTGTGCTAAATAACATTACTTAAATATTTGTCGAAGAACTTTTCAGTCGATTCAAAATTGCGGCCGATATAGGTCAGATAATGTCAAAAAGTGGAAAAAACGAAAATCGCGTTTTTGATTGGTCGGAACGGATTTGACAGTACACTAACGGAGCGATAATCTTGAAAATTGGTAAAAGTGATCTCAGATAGATGTTTAAGACTCATTTTCAACAGAATTTTGATTTTCCAAAAATTACGGTCGTTATAAATAAAAGAATAAACATGTAGTTTGCCCGTAAGCTGAAACTTCACCGTTCAATGGATATGCTTGAAATTCGGTATGCATATGCGTAATATTATTGCCTAGGGGTGTGCAAAATATCTTTGTGAGCAAATCACAATTGTGGCCAAAAAAAAAACAATTACATTTTTCGTTTTTCAGTAGCGCAAAAAATGCGAGAAAGTCAAGTGCGACCATTGTCGGACCCTTTATTTCAAGGGTGGTGTCGTGGTTGAAACCTTCTCAAGCCCCCAACTTCCATAGCTATCTTCGCGCCATAAAGATTGAACAGGCAGAAGTTGAAATAATCATAATGAACAGACAGCGAATGCTGACGAGGCAATCAACTATCACGCCAGCTGCTTCGTATGTAGGCACCCACCAGGCATGCACCAGGCTCGCTAGGTAGACAGAATTGCATACTTAGCATATGCGTATAAGTTAAACATTGGATGGACTCCACGCAACAACGCACTAACTAGCCACAAATTAGTTGGGGAGATGGGATGTCGTCCACTTAAATAGCTCACTTTCTAGCGAAAACCGTGAATTTCCGGTAGGATTTGTTAAGGTTCTACTTCTTCTGATGATGTATTTTTGCCATCCATAAGATTACCATTGTGAGCGCAAATAATTTTAAAATTTTTCCCGTGGCTGAAGAGGATTAACCGAGAGGTTAACCACTCGTTGGGAATCTCGTTGGGAATCATTGGAAATCTTTATGAAATCTCAGGGAATCTTGGAATTTTTTGGAGTGTCTATAACCCCTTCGGGTTCATCTTTCTATGAATCTCGTTGGGAATCTTTTGAAATCTTTATGGAATTTCAGGGAATCTCAAGGAATCTCTGGAGTGGTACCCCCTCGGGATTCACGTAGCTGCAGTAATTTCTCAGGTTCCCCAGTTTCATAGTGATTTTTTTATTTTTCGATTTACAGTGCTGACGTGGCATACCTCACTAACTCGATTTTTTAAGACGAAAAAGGATCTCGGATCAGGGTAAGGATTAAGGATAAGGGGATCTCGAAAACCACGGGGGAGCTGGAGTATCTGCATTGTTACTTTGTTGTGACATTAGTGACATTACTGATTCCGCGGCGTCTAAGGGAACTCTGAAATTTTCCGACATAGGGAAAAAATTAAAAAACAAAAATTGCTGGTGGTGTAATTTCATCATCAGCTGAATAAGCCAAACCTTACTTAACAGGCCATACCTGTGACAGCGGAACGTGGAGTTTTTTCAACGAAAGGAAGAAAATAAAAATAATACATCACTTCCAGTGTTATTATTATGGGTGGTAGAAATGCATTGTCAGGTGCTGCCCAACCTTAATTCTGGAAATGGGTTAGTCGCCTCGCTATCTCTCAAGTCGGATGTGCAAACTTTATAGAAAACGTGAGTGATGTGCTGAGTGACATCGTATGAAGTGCCTGAAAGCCTGTCAGGTCGCAGAGAATGAATTTTTACATTTTCATTTTGAATGTAGTGAGCTTTTAGGCTGTCTAGCTGTCACCGCGCGCGCCGCTCACTGTCTGTCTTCCTGCGAGCTATCTCTCTGTAGTTTTGCTTATCTCTCGATCTTTACCGTGTCGTATTTTCTGCTGTACAGGATATACCCTTTAGGTTCAAAAATACAGCTGGTAGGGTTTCCTACTGTACTACTGTCGGATCTGTTGCTACGATCACTTATTTAGAATTTAGACCCAGAGGACCTCACGGGAATTCCAAAATTTTCGCAGCCATAACAGGTACCGAATTAATTCTGTGTAACCACAAAAATTGGCCCGGCCCTTTTATTTTGCGATATCAATTTACGATGACTCGTTTCGAGGTTTCAGTTAAACTGTGCAGCAGGTGCTGGTGAAGTGACTATGAAATTGGTTTTACAATTTGTTAGATTATTTTGTCTTCCAGCTGTATACATTACCTGATTTATTGCTCCCGCTCTAATGAGTTCATTGTTCATTAATTTGTGCCTACTCCTAAGGGACACCTGAAACCTGAAATCGATCTTTTTAAGGTGACATTAAAGTTGGAGCCTGTTTTGGTAGTCCTGTGATTATCTCTAGAAGAGAGCTTTGTTTACCAGCACTAAAAGTACTTAATTTTCGACGTTGATCGTCAATCGCTTATCATTTTGCAAAGTTGCTGCTTCGGCTCGATTCCACTAACAAAATTTAAATTTTCCTTCGGGTTCTTTGTCGGAAATGGGACATTGCTTTTTCGTCTATTTCAAATGCGGACTGTATGGAAGAAAACTGAGGGTTTAATTATATTCAGCAAAACCTGCTACTTGAGTTGGAGGTGAAAAGGGGCAAGAAGAAGAGACTGCTTTTGGGGATGGTATAGAGAAAAGGGTTGAGAGATAAGAAAGGCTGTCGACACGGTCGGGGCGGGGTTGGTCAAAGAACCAACTTGATGATTATATTAATTTAAATGTTGTGGTCTGAATTTGCATTCTAATCTGGTTGCCGCCCTTGCGGCGCCATTCACGTTTTTACTACCCCCACCCCTTCACTCTCACCAACTCATTCTCACACTTACGCCCGTATAAGTTCTTAAGTGAATGGGGTCTCATTTTGAGTACTGCCGCTACCTCATGGGAGCATTAAATCTTTAAGAATGGACCCTGGTTATACAACTGTGTTTTTAGTAGACCCATGCAGTGTTCACTTAACGATCTAGGAGTATACTTCTATGGGGGTAAAAGTCTGCTATATTTCTAATGTTCTCTATAGCGTGGCAGGTTAGTCAAAACTATGGGCCAGTTCGGTTGGATTGTTTGTATAGAACGTTCTGCCGGCAGATCAGTCTTCTCCCACCAGGTGCCACCGCCCTTGTACCTGTTCTCCCATTGGTCACTCTGCTGTGTTATTGATGTAGGTTTCAAAATACAAACAATACCTTTTAATAATTACTTATAATATGATTCTACGTTACATCTCCTTTATGGTACCTGGGTCTAGCACTCTACCAGTACCTTGCTTTGGAAGTGAGGAGGAGAAGAAGAATACCGGGAGAGGGTAGTTCCCAGCCACTCTGATCAAATTTTATTAACAGTTTTCGAGTCCAAGTACTATACATATAGGCCCCCCGGACTCTTGCCGACTGTTGCAAAAAATTTTCTCCACAAATTAACAAATCTAATTTCGGGTTTTACAACTCTAACGCTGTCGCCACCTGAATTGGATATGACAGTCGGGAGTCCGGTAACTTAAGCCGTACCCCGCTCACCAACGCGATGACAATTTAAGCTGACCTGTGCATAACAAGGGGTTAGTATTCTGGAAAAGCCCCCCCACCCCAATAATGCCCTGGGGGGATGAGTCCCCTGCGTATGATGGTTATGATTTAACGGCTACGGGCTGCTATAAACATGCGTGGGTATGTTTTGTATGTTTGCCCCTGCTGTTGGTAATGCCCCTTTGAGCAAAGAATGACAATACTCTGGCAGCGTGGCCGTGTTCGGGGTGATGACAACCTTGTCAACCCCCTTCAGCTCCATTAGCTTTGATACCTTGTTGTTCGGACCCCCACTCAAAAAAATGGACTGCACTCTGCTGACTGGCTTTGTTTGCATTTGACATCCTACTTTCGACTGAGTTGTGATGATACTGTCATGAAACTTTTACCAAATAAAAAAATGGGTCTGTACGCAGTTCGTGTGAATTTGGTTGCCTCCCTCTTTGACCTTCTAAATTTTTTTTTGCGTTAAAAATATTTCGAGTATTTTGGGGAGTGACCTTCTCGTGAACCATGCATGATTTATAAAGACGGGCTGGTCTAAACAGACGGCCTGCTATTATAAATAAGTGAGTGCCTCTGAAGAAACACGGGAGGTCATTGTGGAGATAACCTCATTATCGTATTCATCCGACCGCTCTTCTATCGCTTTATCAAAGAACACCACGAAATGTCCGGAGTCCGTAAATACTCTCGTTAGAACTTTCTGTATGTTGATGGGACTGGACTTTTAAATAGTTAGAGGGAAGAGGGTTTACTTCAGGGGAAAGCAAGCATTACTTTCTCAGAAATTGATATTAAATCTCAATAAAACCTTTTATCAATATTTCGAATTCTAAAATTCATTTCAGACATTATTATGTATTTGGAATTTTTAATTTGTATTTTATAATGTTGTTAGGTCTCTAAAATATCATTTTTATTAGAAAGACCCACCCCTTGCTTTTTGAGGAAGGGGTAAAAACAATATTTTTTAATGCAAAAGTTGCAAGTCAC
Organism: Mesopsocus fuscifrons; assembly: GCA_950004255.1. Taxonomy (NCBI): domain Eukaryota; kingdom Metazoa; phylum Arthropoda; class Insecta; order Psocodea; family Mesopsocidae; genus Mesopsocus; species Mesopsocus fuscifrons. Next base: position 5,604,587 of record OX465380.1, read on the forward strand.
ACTTTTTTCTGTCGATTTCACACGTATATTCTTTTCATATTGGACCTATTCAGGTATTTTTAGATTTACGAAAATCACCCTGAACACAAACATGGTGCCCTGTTTTCCTCGCTCTCTTCGCAATTTTTTGTTGTTGACCCCTGTCGCAGAATAATTTATTACTTTAGGTAGTACTCGTATTTTGTTGCAGAGCCTCTTAATCGAAAAAGGGACTCCATTATCACCATTATCAGACACAAGTTGGTAAACTTTATAAAGCTTGCGAAATCCAGCACACGATGTTCTTAGACGGAAATACTTGGTCTGTAATCCTGGACTGGGTCGATAGGGGCTCTAGTCTCGTTCTCGTCCTGTCCTCACTACTTATGTGGGGGGATTGAGAGGGGTTAGATTGTATTTGCGATGAGACTTGGCACCCTGTTCAGCTGAAAACAGCCGAACTCAGTTAATCCCTAATCCTCTGCGTCTGATGAGCTAATTCATACTAACTACTTACGAATTACTATAGAGTTCCAAGTGGGAAAACTAGTTCCTAGACTGCTGAGCTGGAGCCTGGGGGTGAGAAAAATACAGCTCATTTTGCAAGAGCGGGTGAGAATATTTACAATAGCTATTTATCTAGGTTGGTGTGGATACGAGGGGTTAACCACTCCAGGAATCTCATTGAGAATCTCAGGCAATTGGAAATCTTCATGAAATCTCAGGGAATCTTGGAAATTTCTGGATTATTTAACCCTTCGGGGTGAATCTTTCCACGAATCTCGTTGAGAATCTCAGGAAATCTCTGGAAATCTTCATGCAATCTCAAGTAATCTCTGGAGTGGTTAACCCCTCATCTGGATAGTGACTTATCTGGAGACAAATTCGGGAAAACGAAGATTAAATAGTTGGACTAGCTTTTAGGAAGAAAAAAAATTGAGAACCACTTGAAAGTTCTTCGGGGATTCAGTCCTCCTATGTTCAATTCTGGTACCCCACCCGAGTCTGCGAAATAAAATCCGCCTAGTAATTGGAGCCGAGTTTGCGACAAAGCCGTTTTTTTACTCGACCGTACTTTTTGTATGGGAAAGAAATCATTGAAAGAGCAAACCAATATCGGAGTCTTTCTACCAATTGGCGAAAGAGTAAAAACTGTCTTCCGTTTTTCATCTAATGAATTCTCCGCATGTAAAAGAAAGGGGAAGGCAGCACAAAGTCGCGGAAGGAATGCAAAAGACGTCGGGAGTTGTATTTGGAATTTTTACAAATCCGGAAGTTGAAAAGCTAAGGGAAGCGACGTGGAATAAAAAACAGGAAGGACGGAAGTTGGGAACCAAAGAAGACGGGAGCCAGGTATCGAGTCCAACTGAGGTTCCAAAAAAAAAAATGAAGTTTTGTTCAAACCCATAGGCGTCGTGAAGGAGTTACCCCTCGTGTATGCTTCTTCCCTAGAGAAGGGTATTAATTATTTGTGGAGGTCATAGGAGACTTATAAAGAGTATCAAACCTTGGAAAATGTGAAACTTCGTCCTGCCATGTAGCTTTTATGGAGGTGCTATATTACGTCAAATCTGATGTAGCCAGGTCAAGGTAAGGCGTTGTCTTGGTGAGCTCATTTCCGTAATACGGAATTAACTGGGTGGCCAGGGAAAAATTCAGCTCTCCCTTCCGAGTGTTGAGCTACGCCCATGTGTATTCCTGAGAGAGCCCTGTGAGATTTTACGAGAATTCTGTGACATTTTACGGGAGAAGCAATCATGGGCGTTGATTAGGCCCGTCTATATTTGCAATAAGGCGGACCTGCTTAGAATAACTAACTGCTCTTCCGCTCCTTTTGAAAAATTTTCTTTTTCAGGTCTTTACTTTCCTCATCTCGAAAACGAGATGTCTTAGGGCGGTAACCATTAGTGTCGTGGTTCAGAGTCGTACTGCCTTTCGTGGCTTTGCTGATGGAGGACTCTGTAAGAATTCCACTACCAGCGAATTTTTTCGATCTCCTATAATATATTCCACCCATTGAACATCTATCCACCACGGGAAATGACTAATTAAAATTTTTGGGGGTTTCAGCTGTTTGTCTGCACTACTAACTTATCAAATCTTATACTTGGGAAAGTAAAAAGTACAAGTAACGGCCTCGATAGCCGAGTGGACTAAATGGTCGACTTTTGAGGAGCAATGAGAGCCGGGTCACATCGGTTCGATCCCGATCCTACCAAAAAGTTTTTCTGCTCGGCATTCACCTCTGATATGTTCAGCATGTCAAGTGAAATGTATATCGAGGCTGTGGTGGTTCGGAACCCACCTTAAACTGTAAGTCCCCATCGTTTACTCGATGGCTGGGGAGCTGGTATTTGGTAGTGCTGCCAGCTCAGCACAATGGATAGTTCTTGAAAACGGTCTAGATGCTGGGCTTGTCCCCCGCAACCCTCAGCTATTATTAAAATGTACAAGTTGTGACGCCATATTTGTTCAAGTTAGAAAATCGCATCAGAAACGAATTTCCCCATCATTCCAAAGACGGGTGAAGATGGGTGCTAAACGACATGGTGCACGGAAATGAAAAAATAAAGGTAGGTTGGTTTAATAATTGAGATAATGGAAAATTTGTGAGATATAGTTAAGGAAGTCGATGTTGGGACTGTTATCTTTGTAATTTTGATAAAAAGCTCGCGGCGGAAACAGTTTTCCCGCAGTAATGGGAAACAAGATGGCGGCGCGGTAATTGATTTAGATGAAATGACTAGGGCTTGTAATAATAAGTTTTACAATGGGACTGTCAAAAAAGGCTTACTAAGTTACCTTAAAAAATAATTTGCCTTCGCTTTTGGGGGAGGATTTTATTAATCGAAAAAATGCCTCGGACACCTGTTTTTATATGGTAATTACAGTGGATGTTTCTCAGCAGTTTGATTAATGCTTCTTAATAAACTTGAAGTTTAAAAATATCCCTTAGCTCTTCTTTGGTACTGCTGTGTCACTGCACGGCTAATCTTATGAGCCTTATATAAGGTACAGTATTTTTTTAACGTTTTGTTGACCTTGTCCCGCCCAAAATAGGAGGAACTAATGTATAAAACGCCTGGTTGTCCAGTTAAATTACAAATTGAGAAATTTCTCTAAACTGTAAAAAACATTTTCAAGTAAATATGATTTTAGCAACTTTTTAGTATTGTTAAACTTTCTTCAGATTTGATTTCAACCGGGAGAACGTTATATAGACGAACACCTAAAATCGGAGGACTGTTCAAACGAAGGGAGGTAGCAAATTTGCCTACATGTATATTTGAACACGACCGGGTTTTAGAGTGAAGTGTTCTGGATGTTCGAGGACAAATAATAATACCTGATTAAAAAAGAACACAAGGAGCAGGGAGAATAGTAGATAACTAGCAGTAGAGGTGTCTGGATACAAGTCCAGCAACTAGAACATAATTTCAACTTCAAGAATTGATTACATGCAGCCAATGCAGTTCTCCGTATACCCATGTGACCCAGCTCTCAATGTTCCACTATAGCAGCTGTGGTTTGTCAGTAGGTACACGCATCAAAAATTCGAGACCCCCCCCCCCCCCCCCCTCTCTCAGTTTTCCCTAAGGGATTTTCTGTTGTTTGGGGTAGGTGAGGTTTCCTCTCCAGTGTATGAATTATTGAATCCTCCAAGACTTTCTTTTTGGAAAATGAAAATTGATTAGGTGGTTCGAAACTATGGGCCATTTTCACCAAGAAAAATCAAATTCAAATCAAGCTGATTTAAATCAGTTGCTATGGTAATCAACAAACTTGAGCCTCGCTATTGGTGTTGCTAGAGTAAAATTTGATTTTTATTTCAAATCATCGTTAAATTTTCTTTGGTGAAAATGGCCCTACGTAGCAAAAGCGTCACAGCCACAGTGTGGCATTTAAGGTCACAAAACCCCTCCAGCTCTCGGTGTGTGTGACCTTTGCCCCCTCCCCGCGTAATCCTTTATGAAAACAAGCCATGCTTAGAGGGGGCGTGATATTTCGAGGGCACAATTTGATTGAAAGGTGAGCACCCCACCCTTAATTTTGGAGGTATGCGTAAAACTCAATTGACCTTCACCATGGCCTTTTGGTCCGTATAAATTGTATACTATTGTCGAATTTCGTATTCCGTGATTGACCTTCAGGAAAGACTGACGTTGGCGGTCACAACATTGTAATCGAAGAGCACAAAATTGATTTTGAGTTGCTTGTTGTGAAATGTCTATCACAAGTTCCAGGAAACTGTCATTTTGAAATAATACGTATTATGTGTGAGGGAGGGGCTGTGTGAGAGCTTGAGGTCATGCCATTCAAAGATTTCATTCAAATCTGCGAAATAGGTGGAAAACCGTCGTCATTCCCAGAATTCTTCCAGGATGGGCGTAACCGTGTGGGAAAGTTTTCTCACCCACCCGTTTGTTGCAACCCGAGGTAATATCGTATTGGTCAAAAATTATACAGGTTATATACAGGATAGGTATACCAGGAAAATAAGCAAGTTTGTTTGTGATGGCTCAGATGGGGAAAACTTCAAGTTTTGGTTTCGGTCCCTTCTATAGTTTCAGCAAAAAATATACCTGTAGTGTATGCTCAGCACTCGCATAACATTAAGAAAAATAACACATACATACCTCTCTCTATAGCGAACACCGTGCAAAGACCATGTAAATTCACTCGTTATACAGAGAGTTCGCTGTTAAGAGTGACATTTTGGAGGCAGGGTTTGTCAAAGGACCTGTAGAGTAGCGTAGAAGTTTTCGTTATAGAGAGTACGGTCGCTGTTGAGAGTGACATTTTGAAGATTTTTTTTTTTTTTAACGCGTGACGTTCAGAGAACATATGCGCCGATGAGTTGGTTTGTTAGAAGTTTCTGGCCGAAACCGAAGATGAAGTGGCTGAAGCCGAATATGAGTGGACCGAAGCCAATACATCCATGTCGGAAGCGGAAAATTTTTCTGTTCCGCCGGGATTTGAACCCGGTCCTCTCAGGACACAAAGCGGTCCCCACTCGGCAACTGAGAGGCACCATTTTGAAGATATAGGGTTGGTCAAGGGACCATACAGGGTAGCGTACAGGTTTTCGCTATAGAGAGACAATTTTATACCTATGTATTCATCCTATATTAGGATGTTAGAAAATGAAGATTCGATGGTAGTCCTCAAACAATTTCTGTCCTTGCTGTAGAGCTTTGGCCTGCTTGCCGTGGCGTAGCAAAAATTTGACAACGTCCCATAGGCATGCCGTGTTCCCGTGACATACAGGGCTTCTTGCTGTCCCTGGGGGCTGCAAAGGTTATCATTTATATCCCCCTCTGTTTCCCTTCTTGCCCTTCGTTTTTCTCTCAAATAAGATTGGGGGAAAAGGGAAAAAGATTTATTATTTATTGTATTTTCCGGACCATTGATCGGTAGGCGATTTGGGGGCAGGGGTAGTTATGGGTTCGCTTGCCTCCTGATGGTTGTTTTAGTGCTTCTGACGGCTTAAATTGATGGTCAAACTTATCAACTCTCCTGCTTTTCCGGCCAGAGAACTTATACCTATTTTTAGGCGAATAATGGTTCCCGAACCCCCAAAAATCTTGCTTTATTCTAAACTGCTTTTTATAGCAATGTATTTATCGTGTCTTGTATCACTGTTACCTTTGGAACCAACGGCCATGGGCAGGGGTTTCAATCACTTTATGTCAGCAGTAAACCTATAAATCTTTAACCAATGTTTCGGACTGACAGGAATATTCTCTCCCGTACCCTACCTTCTTCTGATACTGGTACTTAAGGCGGAATATACATTTGCTATTATTTTACGTTCCGATTTCAAACTTTATGAGAAAACTTTTGGGTTTTTAATATTCTGAAATATAATATGTCTTTTTAACGTCATTAGTCATTACTCATGTGGCTATGTTTTGATGTCTCGATCGGTTAATTTTGGGCAATTTTTTTTTGTGACAAAAATCACTCGATCGTAAAATCACAATATAGCCTCATGAGTAATGACGTTAAAAAGACATATTATATTTCGGAATATTTAAAGATCCAATAGTTTTCTCACAGAGTTTGAAATCGGTACGTAAAAAAATAGCGAATGTATGGTGGCCCTTAAACTAATAAAACATAGCCTGTTTGTAGCAAAATACCTCCTGTAACCTGTGGTATTTATTTCAGGAATCAATGAAACAATAACGGCAACATTGTAACATTTCCCACGAAAGACGAAGTACACAACCCAACATTACAGTAAAGTTCAATAAATAACTGGCAATAAACACGCTCGTTTCCTCGCAAACTACGTCCCACGTCACAAACGATCAAAAAGAAAAATGTCTTGAAAAAGTAAAACATCTCACAAATGCAAATGTTAAGACGGAAAAGGGAAATAAAAATAGCGGAAACTTCTCCCCAAGGCTGACGCGACAACGGAAATCTGGTTCCGAAAGAAGGACCGCAAATGACGAGTACGACCGCGAAAAGTGACGCAAAAAATTAGCGCTGCTATGAATATGTAAATTAAGAGTATAACTGACTCAGCACTAGTACTAGAATACACGTGCTTTTCTTTTATTCTTCAATTTTTTCATTTTCAAATGCTTGCGAACAATCTTTAACTGACACTTCGTTTGCCATTTATTTTTTCCTGCATTCTATAGGTTTGGCTTCAGCTGATGTTGCCTTTACCAACCGCACGATTAACTTTGCTGGTTGCGAATTCTTTTTATTACTCCCCTAGGATGGAAAGACCCTGACGACCTTTCCTATCAACGTACCTTACCGGTGGTTTTCGAGGTCTCCCCATGTTTCCCTTAAAAAAGTGAGTTATGCAACGTTAGCAGTGAAAAATTGCTATTTCCTGAAGGTATAGCAGTAGAATAAAGGGAAAATATGGTGAAGTAGTTTTCACGTAGGGGCAACAAAATGATGCTATAGTTACTTAAGGGTGGTGTTGCTCTACAGTATAGGGTTGAAACGTGGGTATTAGAAACATCGAATTTTTGCGAGGGGGTAACCACTCCAGAGATTCCTTGAGATTCCACTGATATTCTATAAAGATTTCCGAAGATTCCAAACGATATTCATAGGAAGATTAACCCCAAAGGGATAACCACCCAAGATTCCCTGAGAGTTCATAATGATTTCCAATGATTCCCAACGAGATTCCCAACCAGTGGTTAACCCCTCGAATTTTTGCAAGAACTCCGGATACCTGTGTATGTATAGAGAGAAGTAACTATTATAATACAAAATTACTGTTCTCTCTATTTAAGCTGCTGCTATTTCTGTTGGAATGTCAGTAATTCCACCAGGAAGTGACCTATATTTATGAGGGGCCTCAGAATGAGAGACAGTGTCACCTCGAGTCACGCTAGGTGATATCAGTGTGACAGTGTACGCTTCACTGTTATTGCACTTGCACCCGCACCGTCTGCTACCCCTATTAACCCCTGCCTCCCCCTTACCCCGTTGCATTGCACCAAATACGGCAAAATACGGCAGACATGCACTCAGCCTCTCTCGCTTCATGCACTTTCAAAATTTTTATCAACCTGTATTCCTAAAAGGGGGTCGAGTCGTCAAGTTAAGTTTGTTCTCTCAAAAAACAAAATTGGGTGGGTCATATAAAATTTAGCAAATACGAGTGGTATGATACAGAATTAGCAGGATCTAGGATCTCATAGGATCAACCCTTTTAACCCCCCAGCCTCCGAAGGTGATCCGACAGCCCACGCTTGAACGCTTTCAGTCCCCCACGTATCGCGTTCAGGTCACCCATAAATGCGTCAGGAATCGTTCCCGGTTCATCGAAGTCAAATCTGAAAAGTTTAAAAAATTGCTGAAAGCCTCTTTGCGAGTATGAAATTATACGTAATAGAAAGAAGTGCAATAGTAGGGACGAGTATAGGAATCAAACTCACGACCTTCCTGTCCCTGCTGTTTTCCTTTCCGTCTATTGAAACTGCAGTACCACTGAAAAATGGACCAGTAATAAGTACCACTCTGGTCTACCTCAACACCCTTCACCAGTGCTGCTGCCCTTACAATGGGCTCTACCTCCCTTCCCAAACACGATCACATTGGGCCATATAGGACCGTAACGGGCAATATACTACCAACGTCAGACAGCTAAGCGGCCTGCCTACGATGGCGCAGACTGGCTTCGGATCGCACATAGTAGGTATATCGGAGGCCATTTTCAGTCCCTGTCTTAATATAATCCCATAGTGGTTGGAACTGCAAAACTAGTTGAACGTGTAGTTTGTAGGGTGAGTGGGGGAGGAAGAGCCACCTCCGCGACCAATAGTCACTGACAAGGCTTTCCCATTAACATCTCCCAATCGAATCCCAAATTTGGATCCGGATTTCTACTCCTACGCACTGGGACTCTATTGGCCCCGTGCCATTTGTCAGCGTAGTTTATACAGGTGCCTTGAATCCTGGATTCATATGGATTTTGGCTGGGTAAATTCGGCATATAACATCCCCTAAACCCTAAAAGGTTCGAACAAATTTTTTTCAGAAGGATAACGTTGTAGTGAATTTTTAGGGAACGTTATATTGTATAACATTAGTGGATTTTGAAAAGTTGGAAAATATGTTTTATAAAATTTAACTAACCAGCTATAGAAGGGTTAACCACTACCACTCGTTGGGAATCATTGGAAATCTTTATGAAATCTCAGGGAATCCTGGAATTTTTTGGAGTGGTTACCCCCTCGGGGTTCATCTTTCTATGAATATCGTTGGGAATCTTTGGAAATCTTTATGGAATCTCAGGGAATCCTGGATTTTTTTTTGGAGTGGTTACCCCCTCGGGGTTCATCTTTCTATGAATATCGTTGGGAATCTTTGGAAATCTTTATGGAATCTCAGGGGAATCTCAAGGAATCTCTGGAGTGGTTACCCCTCGCCAGCTATGTACTTACCTTCTGCAAATGCTACATGAGTGGACGGTGAGCACCATGAAACATGGAACCTTTTTCTGAATTTTTTCACGTATTACCTTGTCCTTGGTTTTCTAGTACCCCCTTGTTGCTGCCCTCTCCTCCAAAAAATTATTTTGTTTCATACCGTATTATTTGTTTCTCGCGCTTATAATGAATTATTGTTCGAGTTGGTCCATAAATTTGTCTTGTCTCAGCTGTACACACCGTTCTTTTCCTCTTTTCTCTTGCCCTTCGCCTCTTGTGGGGCTTAAAAGAGGGGGGGGGGGGCTTCCCCTTATCCATTTTTAGAACACCTGCAAGTGTTGGGTCTTACTGAGGGGGTAGTATTAACTAATTGTTTTGTTATCGGATATTTCTTTTCTTGAATTCTACTGAGCATGAACGTATTACCGAATTTTTAAGTGTTTCTTTAGTATTTAAAGCTGAATATACATTCGCTATTTTTTTACGTTCCGATTTCAAACTTTGTGAGAAAGCTATTGGATATTTAAATATTCTGAAATATAATATGTCTTTGTAACTCATGAGGCTATGTTGTGATTTTACGATCGAGTGATTTGCGTCACCAAAAAAATTTCCAAAATTAATCGATCGTAAAATCACAACATAGCCTCATGAGTAATGACGTTAAAAAGACATCTTATATTTCAGAATATTTAAATATCCAATAGTTCTCTAACAAAGCTTGAAATCGGAACGTAAAAAAATAGCGAATGTATATTCAGCTTAAAATCATTAGGAAATTTTTGGAGAATTCGCCTAAGCCGTCAGCTATCAGACACTAAACGACACCTGTTTCTTATGGTTTCTCCTTTTCACCACGAGATCTCTACAGGGCACGTAAGGGTTTGTAGATATGTTAGTGTGGTAGCGTAAAATGGGGCGTGAAGGGACAGCGGTGACGACGAGCAACTACCGGAACCGGAAACCATGGTGCCCATCCCTCTACTTTTACAAATGGCCTCCATCTCTGCTTCCGCCGCGGTGCCCCCAGTGGTCCCGGTCCTCCGAACCCCCGGTCTCCCCTACGTGCATTTGCCACCTCCTTATGAGATAGCCAACGCTGGAAAATTATTTCGGTTACGTGCTGATTCCAAGATTGCTGCTGGTATCCTTGCAATTATTTTGAATGAAAATAGTCGAGGGGGTAACCACTCCAGAGATTCCACTGAGATTCCATAAATATTTCCAAAGATTCCCAACGATATTCATAGAAAGATGAACCCCGGAGGGGTAACCACTCCAAAAAATTCCAAGATTCCCTGAGATTTCATAAAGATTTCAAATGATTCCCAACGAGTGGTTAACCCCTCGAAAATAGTTGAAATTTCTCATTTATAAAATCACAATATATTAAACTAGCCATACTATATTTCGGAACAAATAAATATATAAATGAATAAAAATCAGTAAAAATCAGTAAGGCAGAATTTCACCACCTCACAACAGTGTCTCCCAACGATCGAATAGCTATCGTATCGTTGAGGTAACCGCAAAACTTATCCTATCGTTAACGAGAATTCCGTTGCCTAGGCAACCGTCGACTTTGTTTACGTGTATGTTTCAACGATTTCAAGCTAAAAATGGAAAATAAACGTGAAAAGCACCCTATTTTTTCGGAGAAAGAAGTTAAATTGTTGATTAGACTACATTAGACTACACCAAATGAGTCGAAGGTATGAAAGTTATCGTTTTCGCTAACGCACGGATAATCCACTAGAAAGCTAACGATACGATAAGGGTGCATGGTGAAAGCCGTTAACTTTTTTTTAGCGATAGGATAGCGCTATAGTGTACACGGTAGTCTACACTATAAAGTGGTGAAATCCAGCCTAAGCCAGGTAATGCCATATAGATTCCCATCACTCTCTGATTCCAAATGTAAAAAATTTATTTTTTATTTACTTATTTTATTTACATAAAAATAACAAATAATATCTCAGTATGGTAAAATTCAACGGGTAAACGGAAAATGGAAACGTCAGTTGAATTTGCCAGGTCAATAAAAAAGACTTATGCCGAAGGTATATTTTCGCAATTTGGTTGAAAAGCCGAAGCTCGCATAAAATACGGCCTTATTTTTAAAAAGTCTCTGCTCTTTCATTTTAAAATGAATTGGAAGTGCTATCGGTATAGCTATTACTCTGCCGGAATCAACTTATTGAATTTTGATTGTCGGCTAATGGAGTATGCCATATTCGTTTGAGTCAGCTATTTCCTATTCCTCCATATTATTCCGATTTATTTCATTTGAATTCAATAACAGACTCGCGGCTTTTCCAATCTACTAAATTAATTTTTGCGGATTGTCATTCTATATTATGGTCAGAAACCAATTACTTCAAAAAATCGTTTGCTGCCACGGACATGGAGGGATAGAAAAAATTCAAAAAATATTTTTATGGCAGTTTGCAAATATTATTCCATGGAAAGGGCAGTGGCGTCTTCGGATGGGGAAGTTGGCGGAAAACCCACAGACGAAATATCCCGCCCATACGCAGGAGTGCTGGTAAAGTATGCACGGTTGAGGGGTTAACCACTCCAGGAATCTCGTTGGGAATCTCAGGCAATCATTGGAAATCATTATGAAACCTCAGGGAATCTTGGAAATTTCTGGAGTATTTAACCCTTCGGGGTGCATCTTTTCACGAATCTCTCTGAGAATCTCAGGAAATCTTTTGCAATCTTCATGCAATCTCTAGCAATCTCTGGAGTGGTTAACCCCTCGACGGTCACTTTCGTACCCCTTGGCCCCTGCCCCTTGTTTGTTCTTCTACTTTACAGCACGTCTGAGGTATAGTGCACTATATGGAGCTGCTTACATTTTGAGATAATTATTCTTCTGTCTATAATCATACCAATCTATTTCTCTTTTTCAGATTAGGTGAGTTGGTTGCTCTTGGATTATTCCCGTCTTGTCTGGATTTTTGGTAAGTTTTAGACCCTGTGTTAATGAGCCTCGGCATTACTTAATCAGCAGCACTCGAGAACTACCTACAGCGTGACCCAAAGAACAATTTTACCTACATTCGACTGCCTGCTCTTACTCTACTCGGGTCTGTCTGCTGAAAAATTCATGTACCTATAGGACCTACTTGATCATGGTAAAAAAATGTACCATGTACCATGGAAATAGACGGGGGAAAGAGAGGGGGGTAGGTGGGGGTGGGGGGTATTGCCGAACCCCTTATTTTTAAGGGAAAGAGAGTGAATTTGGAAATGGTGCAAACAATATGAAAATGAGAAAAAGAATGGGCGACGGGGTGAAGCATGCCGGGGCTGGAGCGGGAACAGGTGGCGCCCTCTATAAATCTTACACTACTAACGAAAAACTTTCACCAGTCGACACCCATTTCCATTGAAATGAACGTTTATAAAAAACATTTTCACCTGATCATCTTCTACTGCTTCTGCTTCTGTGTGTTTTCCTACGTAAGGTAAGCATGGGAATTACTACTTAGCCCCTCTTCAATGCAGAGGGAGGTTTAATTTTTATGTTCTTGCCTACAGTAGTCTTCTCTTTAATCCATGGATCACTCCCTATAACGAACCAACACTGTGCATGGTCCCTTGATTGACCCTGCTTCTGTGTGTTTTCCTACGAAAGGCAAACATGGGAATCACTGCTTAGCCCCTCTTCAATGCAGAGGGAGGTTTAATTTTTATGTTCTTGCCTACAGTAGTCTTCGTAGTCTTCTCTTTAATCCATGGATCACTCGCTATAACGGACCAACACATGTGGTCTCTTGACAAACCCTATATCTCGACAATGCTTTTTACACCTCTCTTTAACGAGATAAAAATATATCCTCTCAGTATAGCGACCATTTCAAAGCTTTTAAGTCAAAAAATCCGGGTAAAGTCTCACAACTGACATGTACCCCATTTCTCAGGGTGACGTCAGTCATAGGAATGTCAATACACCCCCATCTTCCAAGGACATCCACCCCAGTCGTTGAAGGTGTCCTATTTTTGATGATGTCATAGATTCTCCGACAGCAGGAGAATGAGGAAATGACCGACAGTGCCAGTACTTTAGAAAGAGATGTAAAGAAGATTTGGTTAAAATTCACAGCTAAACAATAGCAAACTTTTTAAAAAAACCTCTCTATAGCGACCTCTCACTATAGCAAACTCTCCCTATAGCGATCTCTTTCTATAGCGAACTTTCCCTATAGCAACCACTCTATCTAGCGTCATCTGTCTATAGCGACCTCTCTCTATAACAAGCTCTCCCTTATAGTGACCTCTCTCTCTAGCAAACTCTCCCTATAGTGACCTCTCTCTATAGCAAACTCTCTCTCTATAGCGAACTAACCTATAGCGACGTCTCTCTATAGCGACCTCTCCCTCTAGTGACGTCTCTCTATAGCGAACTCTCCCTATAGCGACCATATTGACATGGCCCCTTGACGGTTTGAGAGAGTTACCGTCGCGCGTCGTTTAAAAAGTTCTTTGGCCGAGGCCGAAGTACATTTTTGAGGCTGTTTAACGGTTTGTCCATTATATACCTGAAGGACTCCTTTCCGCCCTTCACAGAAGTATGCTGGGGTTTTATCAAGTAATGGTTTGGAAATGCACGGCCCTTTTACTGGTCGTTAGATTCTATATACCATATTATATTTCCGACTATTTTTGAACTCCATCTCGAACTCCTTATTCGAGGCTAACTCGTGCATTATACATTTCCTCTTGCCTCAAGGGAGTTCCGCTTTTGTGTTTTTTATCAAATTGTCTGTTTTTAATTTCACAGTTACAAGCAAATACTGAATCGCCTTGGTATTTCGTAATTTAATTCGCCCTCCAGGAGTCGAATGAAAAACTGCGATTCAGAACTCCTCTCAGACTTAGAGAATTAATTATTATTTCATCAGAGTTTGTTTGTAATCACTTTTGGATGGTGTTCTTACCTCGCTCCAGGATTGTTGTTGTTACTGTTTTTACAGTCTTTCTAACACCTGCCTCCGTAACGTAGAGGTGGCCATCTTTATATTTATTTGCTGATTACAATTTTTGTTCCGTTTATATGATTCTTATGCGCGTTCCAGTATTTTTGAGTTCATTCTTGTACTCAACTGGCAGTTTCATGTATTTCAGCTGAACCAGGAAGAAGTTTTGCGCAAATTCTAAACCAAATAAGTGGAAATTCCGAGGTGTTAACCACTCGTTGGGAATCTCGTTGGGAATGATTGGAAATCTTTATGAAATCGCAGGGAATCTTGGAATTTTTTGAAGTGGTTACCCCTTCGGGGTTAATCTTTCTATGAATATCGTTGGGAATCTTTGGAAATCTTTATGGAATCTCAGTGGAATCTCAAGGAATCTCTGGTTCTTAGGCACTCATTGGTCTCACTATAGGCCAGATTTGCAACTGGTATGCAGGGTCCTGAACTGTGAGTAATGAAAACACAGGTTCAGGTCCGGAAGTATCAAGACTTTTTCCCTTAGAATCTTGGACATGCCTTGACTGGCCGTGGTGTAGGTACTGTAGGTAGAGCCGGCGCCAATATAGTCCAAGTCAGGCTAGGAGCGTACCGATTACTTATAATTTCTTGTAAATCTAAGAGGGCTGATCAAAACTTCTTCTTGATCAGGAAAATATCTGATCAGGGTCGGATTGGCATTTTTAGCGTATGGTAGGATATGGAACCCAAATCCGGATCTGCGTCAACTGAAAATCTTCAAGAAGTTATGAATAATCGGTATTCTCTCAGCCTGACTTGGACTATAGATGCAGACGTGTTTCTTGGGCCGCAGTATAGGTTCGCCAACAACTGCAATCATAATCGCGCATGTGAGTTTTGTTGTCGCGGAAACCACTTTCATGGAATTATCTTATCAGCTTATGACTCTTATGAAATTGTACTTTTACCGTCGCGTTTGCGGGGCTTTACCTCTGCAGGCTTACGAATTTGGTACTTGTCTTACCCTGGCATTTCCAGTTTTGTACTTGGTACATGGTGATTGTGAAAGAAATATCACTGAAGGTATTAGGGTCTGATAAACCACGTAGATAGGTTCAGGGACTATAAAACCAGGCTCTCCTCGCTGGAAATCCAATTACCTCGTTATAAGAGCTAATTATTTGCGAATCAATTACTTCGCGAGTTAATTGAATAGGACTATTGCAAGTGCCGTGAACCAGATCGAAATTGCTTCGTGATAAACTACAGCACAGGTTGGTAAACCTTTTTCCTTTCCGAACATCACAATATTCGGTCAGTTCTTCTTACAGTTCGCTTCCGCCTTCAAAACTTCGTAGACAGTAATTTCTCAGCTCCTTTAGGAACTTTTTAAAGTGAAGGGTAGTCGTCGTCAGCGACGTTTAGTTAAACTTTGTTTACTCTTTGGTTGCACCTGATGTAACCGAGATTTAAATGGTTTTGCGGGAGCTTTTTCTACTCTCCAGATCCGAAATTCGGCCTGAAACGTAAGGCTCCTCACGTAATCTGACGTCACTACGCAGGTCTCAATATTCCGGCAGACTTAGGAATTCTGTTGGGAACTAAGAACTATCTTAAGGAAAGTTGAAAACAGAGAGAGAAATGAGTGAAAGTTGAAAGTTAGCCAACTGAGTTACTTAGTTGCTAATTTTGTTGAATAATCGTGCGAAGTGTGCGTCCTCATTATCAACACACGACTAATTGCCTTTCGAACCCAACAGAAGGTGGAAGGGCGCTCAACTTATCTTTCAAATTTACACAGTTGGAAAGACTCTGAGATTGGGATTACCTCTTTTGTTGATATTATCATCACACCTTGACAACCTCGATAGCCGAGTGGACTAAATAGTCGACTTTTGAGGAGCAGTGAGAGCCGGGTTCGATCCCGATCCTACCAAAAAGTTTTTCTGCTCGGCATTCACCTCTGATATGTTCAGCATGTCAAATGTATATCGAGGCTGTGGTGGTTCGGAACCCACCTAAAACTGTAGGTCCCCGTTGTTCACACGATGGCTGGGAAACTGGTATTTGGTAGTGCTGCCAGCTGAGCACAATGGATAGTTCTTGAAAACACTCTAGTTGCTGAGCTTGTCCCCCCCAACCCTCAGCTATAAGCTATATCAAACCTTTTATGGAGAACTGAGTAGTCAAATGGATCCAATTTGTGGTACAGCATGGACGTGTCAACTGAGAAAACCATGTTAGGCCCATGTCAGACGGTTTATTTGATGTTTTTCTTCCAATTTCATGACAATGTGCTTCTTGCTACCCAGTTAACTTAGGAAGTTAGAAACTTTATATTTTCCTCATCCATCATCTTCCTTCAGTGAAACTCATAGGCGGTAATACAGGCCAAACCTTTCAGAAACCATGATACTGAGTTTGGCACTGTTCATGGTAGTTTTGCTATAGACTGTAGGGACTCTGAAGTCTCCAAATAATGCTTTTTGAGCACCATCTCATTTATATCTTAAGAAATAATCAGATGAAACAATACTCAAATCAGTTCCCGATAGATAGCACTCATTTTAATGCCTAGGTATACCTACAGCGCTTCCTATAATAATGTTTATACTTTGAGACTACATGGTGTAGGAAGCGTACCTATGCGTACCTAGATCGTTCTATTGTCCGTATATTGTTTGTGTAACTGTGCTGCTGTACTCACAGTCACACGTATACACTTAAGAAACACCTATACCTATACTTTGCTACTTAAAGAGTAAGTCTTGGTTTTAAATTGTCTGATTCTGAGTACCCCCTATCTAATTTTACCGTATATACATCCCTTAAAATAATTAAGGTGTCTATGAAACCCCGACACCTGTCATCTATGTCAATCTATGACAATTATGAAGATGTGATTGTCCTACTTGCCTTCCACTAAAAGACAATGGGGGGATGTTTTCCAATGACCGGGATTTGAACTCCGGATGCTTTACCCGCACTGACACCATTGGGAAATGCTTTGTTACCATTTTAAGCAGGTATCCAGTATCCAAATAAAATATGTAAGGCAAATCGTGAAGTGAAGGATGCGCTACCAAAGGTGGTGGACCACTCCAGAGATTCCTTGAGATTCCATGAAGATTTCTAAAGATTCCCAACGATATTCATAGAAAGATGAACCCCGAAGAGGTAACCACTCCAAAAAAATTCCAAGATTCCCTGAGATTTCATAAAGATTTCCAACGAGATTCCCAACGAGTGGTTAACCCCTCGGTGGTGGATGGCATGAACCAGGTTCGTGTAAACTGGGTGAGGAGCGACCTAAAACCCTGCAAGGCTTTTATGCTAAGCAAACATTGAATGTTTGTTAAGTAGGTTTAACGCAAGAGGGCCTTTTAAAAGGAAATGATATGCTTACTTTCTCGCACTTAAATCCCATTTACGATGCTTTAAAGTTTAAACCAAAAAGCTTATATTGCCTGAGTCACACTATAGCTGTACTCCAAGCGAGACCGTTATTCAATAGGCTTTATGGTGTTTTTACTAGCAGTTTTTGAGGGACGCACTTACCTGCTTCGAATTCTCAATTTGAACTTATCTTCCACTAAATTTTATGAAGTTAGGTTTATTTTTTATAGCTATTCCATTGGTTATCTGAACCTATATCAGAGACTGCCCCTTAAACATACTCCCCTGGGGTTAACCACTCCAGAGATTGCTTGAGATTGCATGAAGATTTCCTGAGATTCTTAACAAGATTCGTGGATAGATGCACCCCGAATAAGGGTGCAGAAATTTCCAAGATTCCCTGAGATTTCATAAAGATTTCCAATGATTGCCTGAGATTCCCAACGAGATTACCAACAAAATTTCATGGAGTGGTTAACCCCTCGCATACTCCATACGGCTATCGGAGCAAAAATGGACCCCGGATTTTTCGCACCCTTTTTGATGGTTGGCGTTTCAAATTTTTTCGATGTTTCGGTAGCTACATTAAAGTGTTTCCGTGTAGGTATCAGCCTAAAATAAATTGTTAAGCGTGAGTATATAGAATACCATGAGTGAGTATACGAAAAAATCTCCAAGACACTATAGTCCTTAGAAGGGCCTGGTTGGATAAAAGTTTCCTCTATTCGTCACCTGTACACAAGGGAGGCACTTTGTCAGAATCACGCCCGATAGTCGAGGTTTCCCCGAGCTGGTGAAGGCCAGGTACCCATACTCTTTAAAACTCTGTGCCGTTCCACTGATTTAACCGGTCTCGCAAACACCTATGCGCCGCAGAGCGAAATATTTCATTAGTTAAATATAATTGAGGCAGAAGATGAAAACGTCATTAAAAAAATAATCCGCACCGGTTTTCATAATTTTTTAAAATCAGTAAAAATGAAGTGGGTATACCTAAGTGCCTTTAATTTTTGTTTATTATAGAAGGCAAAGCATTAAACCTTCCTACGTGTAAATTTGAATTTCCGTCGGAATGTGAATACCACATTACTTTGTTGTGTTTATTACGTTGTATTCATTCATTACAAACGGTCTGGTTTTCCGGTTGTTTTTTGAATGATTTTTTTTTTTCGTTCTGGGCCTGTTTCGTTGTTTTATTAATCTCGCATCGGTTGTCACTAATCAGGCAATATTAATTAATGTGCACCCTCATCCAATTTTAATTTTGTTTCGCTGTATCAACAATAATTCAATAATTAAAATGAAATTACTTCACAAAATTCAATACAATACGCTTTTGGTTTTAGTGTACACACATGGCAGTGGGGTCATGTGCAAACATATTTTTGTATAAAAATGTTTTTTGGACTGCAGTCTCGATTTGAAAGTCACAGAAAAAGTTTTCTCTGAAAATTGTTGGCTCAGTGGCAAGGTATTGAACAAGGTAATGAACTAATGAAAAACTCATGCAAGTTCTACTTCCGACTTGTCATGATTTTACCTGGAGGATCTTTTGATTACATGGCTACGCAATTACCGAAACAAAATTGTTGAAATATAAACATTTCCCCGTTATTAGCGAAGTCGAAACATCACTGAACGAAAAACTTCATTGACAATTTTAAAAAACGCAGGTTTGTTAAAATTTACTTTTTTTTCGAGCGGACAAAGAGAAAAGTGGGGTCCGGCGCTGTTTTTCCCGAAGCGATTTCCCCCTGTAATTACAATGGGGTATTGGGAAATTATTAATTGAGTCAGCAGTCTGGGACCTCACCCCCCGTGGCTAACAAAAACCTAATGGCTGTAATTAAAAATTATCATTGCAGCCTGATAGTGTGGTCCGTAGGACTTGGCTCATAACCAAGCTCCATATTAATAAATAAACTATGTCTTTGTGACTTGTTAATAGCTTCCACTGCAATTAATTGTTTAAAGTAATTTTACAAGATGAAAAACCCGAAACAATAAAATAGTATAATTTGGATTTTATTATTTAGATGATTTTATTTTATTTTATTTTTTTTTTATTATTATTTTTTTTTTTTGCCGAAAGCCTGTCACTTTAGGTCTCTTCATTTGACGATGCACCATAAAAAGAAAAGTAGCAAACTGTATATTTTTAGATTTAGAACTGTAATACTTATTCCTGAAAAAAAAAAAAAAAAAAAAAAAAAATCGGCAAGGAATTCTTGGCCTAAACTACTGATTCAGCGAGGAGAGGTGTTAGGCGGTTAAAGAAATTTTTTAGCTTAGAATTTTTTTTTTTTTTTTTTTTTTTAATGAGTTCCAAATCGAATTTGGGCCTTCTTCCCCTATAGCTGTGAGTTAGCTTGTTCCCGGTATCATCCTCATAGGAATCTATTGAACTGTATAGTCAGTCGGTTCACTGACCGTTGCAGAAGGATCGCGTGATGGGTAACTGCAATGACCCAGGTAAGTGCTTAACCTAACTAGTCTCGAAATAAGTGCCCTGTTTCTTCTTTATGTGCAACTTTGTCTCGGAGAATAACAGCCTCGATAATTAGGTGGTCTGTCGGTCCTGAGAGTTCCCGGATCGAATCCCAGTAGATTGAAGTATCTAGATTGTAATGGCATGGACGTAACACCCCTTACCAGCATTATCAGACTTCGTTCGTAGAACTCCTTCTATGGTATTAAACCCTATAGAGATGTTCACACAAAAATGTGGTCTCCTTCAGATGGTTTTATTTTATATATACAAAAAACGCTGACAGTCGGTTAACCCGCGAGCCCGTGGTGGTTCGGAACCCCTCCAAGACTGTATGTCCCTGTCTTATTCCTCCACAGTCCTCCACAAAGGGAGCTGTTATAGCTAGTGCTGTCAGAAAAAGACAGTGGACTGTTCTTGAAAACGTCCTCGGATACTGTTCCGATTGAAAACTTGGTTCCTGTAGTATTTGCCGGCACTGCCACTAACTGGGGGTTATGAGAACGAGAATAACACCCCAAGCGTTCATCCGTTCGCAGTGTAGCGTTCCATTTGGAATAGCCTTGAATAGTCTTTCGGTATCACGAAAGTATCCGTTTCTGTAGAATCGTGTGCGAGGGGTAGCGTGCGGGGTGTGTTTGCCACCCTAGTACAACAATGTAATCATGCACTAATCAGCGATGAATGTGGTTAGTGCTTGCTGAATCTCTGCATGATCGCACGCTAACTATACCTTGTCGCCACTGAGTCAGTGGTCTACCTTGGTGCGGGGGTCAGAGCACTGGAAGGTCCTGAGTTCGAATCTCCCCAACCAAAAAGTTGCTCTGACTACAGAAGTGCGAGAAAGTTAAGGGTCCGCTATACCTGACGGTGCATTTTTTGCCGCCCATAAGATTAACATTGCGAGCGGCGATTCATTTTCAAGGTTTACCCTTGGTTGGAAAGAAACAAAATTTTGCCTGTACCTAGGGAGTGTTCGAAGCAGATTTCCCATTTTTTTTACTGGTAGATACAGCACTTTTCTTGAGGTATGCGATGCTAGCATTTGCAAAACAGTTGCAATAAAAGAAACCAAAGAGAAATTGGGAAATCTGCTTCGAACACTCCCTAGAACATTGTTAGGGCTAGGTACAGACAAAATTTTGTTTCTTCCCAACTAAGGGTAAACCTTGAAAATGAATCGCCGCTCGCAATGTTAATCTTATGGGCGGCAAAAAATGCACCGTCAGGTATAGCGTCCTGAGAATAGAATAGCTGAGAAAAGTTATTTAATTAATACCTACTGTCCTCATTACTCATTCACTACAGTCACTATACAATGAAATAGTTGGCGATTACAATAATTTACAAACTGAAATAACTCAGGTACCTACGACGAGTAAGGTAGTGCCTTGATTCAGGATGGCTGTTATATTGTTTGTGATGTAGGAGCGGCGTATACATTCGGTACCTAATTAGTTCACCACACGGTGACTCTGATACCCTAATGAATATTCATTCATGTAGGTACTTCGTTAAGCTCGCTTCACACGGCTAGTGCGGTGTTCAGAAGGTGTTTCGTCCGTAAGGCGAGAAAGTAGTGTTGCCGTGTTCGGTTTCAAATATTCCTCAGCTAAGGATTACACCGTTCGACGGGCTGGAGGCGTTGAAATTACGATGATTGGAATTTTGATTCTTGAGATTCACGTTTAGCGTTTTCTGATAAGTCAGTACTTGATGATTAGTGAAAATAACCTTCGATGTTATATATAAAAGAAATCTTGATCAATGATTTTCTCCGAGGGGTTAACCACTCTTTGGGAATCATTGGAAATCTTTATGAAATCTCAGGGAATCTTGGAATTTTTTGGAGTGGTTACCCCTTCGGGGTTCATCTTTCTATGAATATCGTTTGGAATCTTTGGAAATCTTTAGGGAATCTCAAGGAATCTCTGGAGTGGTTACCCCCTTGGTTTTCTCTAACCTCGGTAGACATCACTTCATTGACAAGTGCGACAATGTCTTGTACGGCTACCCGTAAAATGTGTGAGATTTAATATTTCCGATTGTTTGGTTGGAGTTGTAAGTGTGTGAGTGCCTTTACACTTAGTGGTAGGAGTAGGTCGTTGATAGCAAAGGCTTATGGCCTTTAGGTGCATCCATTGCTTTAAATGTAGGAGGTTTTAGTGGGAGTTATGAGATGTCTTAAATGGTACCTCTTACCTTACCTATTTCTCATACGCCTTTCCACAATATGCGTCATTTGTTTTGTGTCTCGAGGTATGGTACATGATACGTATGTTATGTCAGAAATTATAGAGCATTTCTGACATTAAATATGTTTCACCTACCATGACAGTTGTACAAGTTTCTGTCATCGAGTTCGAACCTCTGACGTGGCAGGTATAGTCCAAGTCAGGCTAGGAGCGTACTGATTACTCATAATTTCTTCCAAATCTAGGTCTGATCAAAACTTCTTCTTGATCAGAGAAATATCTGCTCAGGGTCGGATTGGCATTTTTAGCGTATGGTAGGATATGGAACCCAATTCCGGATAGGCGTCAACTGAAAATTTTCAAGAAATTATGAGTAATCGGTACGCTCCCAGCCTGACTTGGACGATAGCCCTGCGTATTTTTTATCGTACCATCCCCCGGTACTGCACCCCATGCAATATACCTATAGTGAAGGAAACGATGATATATGGCTTCGCAGATTTTTCCTGTTGAAGTAACTGTCACGTAAACTATGATGGATCGTAAATCTTAATAAATGCCTCTTCTGTTTTGTACCTAAGGCTTAGGACTGCTGGGATTCGTCAAACGGCATTAGTTTTGCGGAAATGGAGAAATTGATCCGCTTATATATTAATGTCCCCTGTAGATAGATTATAAATGGATACATGTAATGAATTTCCGGAACGTTGACACGAGTAGGAATGATTCAACTTCCATGCGTACCTATCAAATTGGGCACCTGCGGGCCTATTACGGATCTCGTATCACGCGAAACACGCCTTTTTTCCACGCAGATATCACGAAAAATTGATTTTGCGATTACGGATCGGTTTTTGACGGAAGGCGACCGCCCTTTTATCACGAAAAACTACCGCCAACTCTGCTAGGTGGCGGTAGGAAGCGGTAACAAGGTTTTGTAGTGTGAAAAATGCTATTGTGTGTTTCATTTTTATATTTTGCATGCTAAAAAAAAGAATTTACAATTTCAAAACTTCAAATACACGCTTTTTGGTTTGTTTTGTTTACTTTCCTGTTTTGGTTAAAATGAAATTAAAAAATGATATTTTAATGTTTTGTACTCAATAAATTAAATAATATTACATTTTAAACTGTTTTTGAAGTTAAAACTCTGAAGATTATGAGTTATTGAAGATTTGCGACGATTTTAAGTGAGCCAAACAAAAGACTGTCGGAAAATGCGGCGGTATTAGCTACCGCCGGCGTCTTAGTTATCACGAAAAGATCCATAATCGCAGTTTTGAGATGCCCGCGGTATCTAAATGGCGTGTTTTGCGTGAAAGCGCAGTTATCACGATTTTTAGTACACGATCCGTAATAGCACTGCTGGTTCCGCACAATTTCGTGGGCCTTTACTGAACTCCGAGGGGGTAACCGCTCCATAGATTCCTTGAGATTCCATAAAGATTTCCAAAGATTCCCAACGATATTCATAGAAAGATGAACCCCGAAGGGGTAACCACTCCAAAAAATTCCAAGATTTCATAAAGATTTCCAATGATTCCCAACGAGATTCCCAACGAGTGGTTAACCCCTCACTGAACTCCTTTTTATTCGAAAATGTTTGTTATAGTTTAGGTAAGTTTTCTTTTGGGGACAGGAAGTAAACAGTACGTAGAAAAAGCAAGAACTGTGTGTACCTATACTCAGGCGTCTTTTTAGCGACCTATGGGCTAGGTCTCACGGATGTTATGTATCCCCTTAAAGCCTTAAATTAACGTCGTAAATAAACAAGTGCTTTGAAGTTGCGTATAACAGGTAGGTAGTTTGGAAAACATTGTTTGAAAATCCCCTACACCGTAATAAGCGTGGAGCTTGTAAAAGTTGGGGTTGTTTGTTTCAAGTGAAAAATGACTGAGGAGAGAAGAATGTTGAAGGGGAGCCTTGTTCTAAAGTTTTAAGTTGAAGTCTTGGAGCATCTCAATTTACGGAGGATGCTTCTTCACTCTGATGCCTTTATTTTATTTTAGAAATTTGCGACCGGTCTTGAATCCTCAATCCGGTGGCTACACTGGTTTCTTCAACACCCTTCCGAACTTTTCACTTAAACTGAGTTAGTTTTGTTTGTTCTTTCGTACTACTCCCGATGAAACCCTGTTTTCAGTGACCTTTGCTATTAGAATTATGCTCTTCAAATAAACCCCAAATCTTACGAAGAAATTCTGCACGGTGACATTATTTTTCTATCATCTGTAATGTATAATTTTGGATATAACGCCCAACGTCATTCAATAGGTTCTACATTTAATTTACGGGGTCTATCATTGTCTGTCTATAAGCTCTGTCCACAAGAGAGAGGGAAGTGAATGCCACCTTACTAGGCTGAGACTGCTGAGAGCATTTCCAGGTTTCAGCTTATTCTGCAGGATTCCAGAAAGGTCTGTTGAGCACATAGGTACTACAACAATAGTTGACTGAATGTCTGTCTTTTGACGTATAAGCAGACCCTTTTACCACGGTTGGGGGTTTAGCAAGGTATACCGTAAATAGAGAGGAATTCATCCCTACTGTTGTACCTGGTGAACTTGGTGTTTCTTACGAACAGGTTATCTTGAGTACGAACCCTTTAAAAATACAAGGTGAAAAGTATAATAAAAAAGAATCCGTTATTCCACTGAAAAAGGCTTCTGGGACATAATAATAATAGCTGAGGGTTGGGGGGGACAAGCCCAGCAACTAGGCCGTTTTCAAGTATACTATCCATTGTGCTCAGCTGGCAGCACTACCAAATACCAGCTCCCCAGCCATCGAGTAAACGATGGGGACCTACAGTTTTAGGTGGGTTCCGAACCACCACAGCCTCGATATACATTTCACTTGACGTGCTGAACATATCAGAGGTGAATGCCGAGCAGAAAAACTTTTTGGTAGGATCGGGATCGAACCGGCTCTCACTGCTCCTCAAAAGTCGACCATTTAGTCCACCCGGCTATCGAGGCCGTCCTTCTGGGACATTTTCCGTATTTTGTTGATGGCATTTTGGTATTAGAGGAATCTGGGGTAATACCGCTAAATAGCCAGTGTTTCTGTTGCATACTTAGGTTAATTATTTGTTTTTCTATAGAACCTAGTATAAACGAGGTATTGTTGCTGGGTTGTTATTTTATCGAGGTTCCGGTCGGCGGTAGCGCAAACCGGAAGCAGGCAAGGAAAGTCGAAATTTCCCGCCACTCGCCGGTTTGGGGGGGAAATTTTGATTTTCCTCTCTCGGCGGGTTTGTGGTGGCAAAGGAAGTTCCCTAATGAGGGGTCGCTATACCTATATTACAGTTCCACGGAAAAACGGTCTATGTGCATGTAGAATGTGTACCTTTCATCCCTGGTTCACCTGGTTCAAGAACGACTGTAGCAGCTCTCGTTTTCTTTGAAGTCACAATATCTTTGAAAACCAAGAAGTAAATCCATAATATGCGTAAAACCTAGAAAAAGAAACCTTTTCTGTTAGTTCATATTTCTTTTCTTGCTTCCGTTCTTTTTACTTTCCCTCGAAATTGAAAGGTACAACAGTCGCGCAAAAAAAGTAGTATTTAGTTTTTCATTCTAGAGTTCCCAGATCCCAGATCCCAAAAAAATGATATTTTACAAAATCAAAGTTCATCTACTGTTCACCCTCGATTTTGTTCAAATTTTGTGTAAATAATTTGTACAATTTACTCTACCTTCTCTACCTTCCCTTCATTTCAGTGGTATAGTCCAAGTCAGGCTGGGAGCGTACCGATTATTCATAATTTCTTGAATATTTCCAGTTGATGCCGATCCGGATTTGGGCTCCATATCCTACCATACCATACGCTAAAAATGCCAATCTGACCCTGAGCAGATATTTCCCTGATCAAGAAGAAGTTTTGATCAGCCCTAGATTTGCAAGAAATTATGAGTAATCGGTACGCTCCCAGCCTGACTTTAGTGTGTTCGACTGAGGTGTGCGGGTGTACCCTACCTGTAGGAAACATGTCACCCAGCTCATTAAATCCTCCTGTAAGCCTCCTACTAATGAGCAATTGATATCCCTTTGACACAGATATCATCACCTCATCTCAAAGGATTATATGACCTGGCGTTGGCCTTTCCGAGAAACCAGTAACCTAATGGCAGGTTCTTGGCAAACGGATTTATTAAAATAATAATTTTACGATTAACTCAGAACAAATAAATATCCAACAAAACAAAACAAAACAAAAACTTGCATGAAGAAAGAGCGGGAGCAGGAGGTTCTGTGACGATTCCGAGAAACCAGTATGTTTGTTTCCGGAGCAAATTTTGGTTGGAGGGAGATCTAGGTGCTATGTTATTCACAAAGCTGAAGGGGGAGCAGGGGGCAGCAGTGTGCTGAATTTAATTTGAGGTTTGGCCCTACTATTTCTTCTTATTTTCCATGTTTGAAGTGATTGACTAGTCTGTGGCCCAGGTAAAGTAGTGCAGTTACCGAGGACCTAGTGATTGCGTGATTTGGTCATATCAATTGATTTCTTATGGTTAAGAGGTCGCTATACCTGACGATGCATTTTTTGCCGCCCATAAGATTAACATTGCGAGCGGCGATTCATTTTCAAGGTTTACCCTTTGTTGGAAAGACACAAAATTTTGCCTGTACCTAGCCCTAACAATGTTCTAGGGAGTGTTCGAAGCAGATTTCCCAATTTCTCATTGGTTTCTTTTATTGCAACTGTTTTGCAAATGCTAGCATCGCATACCTCAAGAAAAGTGCTGTATCTCGAAAACCAGTAAAAAAAATGGGAAATCTGCTTCGAACACTCCCTAGAACATTGTTAGGGCTAGGTACAGGCAACATTTTGTGTCTTTCCAACAAAGGGTAAACCTTGAAAATGAATCGCCGCTCGCAATGTTAATCTTATGGGCGGCAAAAGATGCACCGTCAGGTATAGCGGACCCTTAAGGTACGAAATTCAGGTTGGAAGAAAATATCCTGTCAGTTCCCTAGTCTTACCCAATCCCAAACAGTACTATTTAGAAGTATCTTCAATATTTTGTTGTATTAAAACAGCAGAATTCAGGTATATGATACACTGACTCGTTATCGAACTATACCTATACCTATACAGTCGAGGGTTTAACCACTCGTTGGGAAGCTAGTTGGGAATCACTGGAAATCTTTATGAAATCTCAGGGAATCTTGGAATTTTTTGTAGTGGTTACCCCTACGTGGTTCATCTTTCTATGAATATTGTTGAGAATATTTGGAAATCTTTATGGAATCTCAAGGAATCTCTGGAGTGGTTACCCCCTCGGAACTTGTAGTTTCTAGTATTGGGGTCGTATTCTTTGTTAGCACTTCACAAGCCCAACCGTGTGTAATGGGTATTTTGTCTATGTTTAATAGGGTATAGATGCCCCAGCTTCAACCTGTGATAAATGAGTTCAGGCTTGCGATGCGCTTATAAGGTGACTCTGAGAAAGAGGAAATAACAGCTCTATCATGTTGACCGTTGGCATTGATTAGCAAACACTGAACACTCCTATACCCATCTGATTGCTCAGCTGGGTTATTGCTAGTTTGCATTCTGGCTTAAGCATCCGATATTAGCTCCAATCTAGCCATATCGGATTTGGATATTGGCTATCCGTATCCATACCAATCTTAAATTGGCCCCATTTCAATAATTATTGACTTCTGATACCAATAGTTGAGGTATTTAGTTAATAGGATTGCATGGGATTTACCCGGGATGTGGCCGACCTGCCTGTTATATTACTGAAAACTGGATAGACGGTTATACTGTTTCTTGGGACAGAACATTTTTTACGCTACCCTCATTAGTTGAAAAATATAGTTTTTCTTTAGTAATCCTAATGGAATATAGGCAGTAAAAATATAGCGCGATCGGGAAATGATCGAGGTGCTCCTGCCCCCCCCCCCTTCCCCCGAATCTTCAGTGAAAAAAAAACGTACGTAGGCATAAGCACGTTTATTCATAAAGTAGGTATATAAAAATTGTTTAGCACTTACATATAGGTGTTTCCAGAGGAATTTATATTTGCTCGACAAATTTTACCAATAAAAGGGGAATTTCGCTCGGTCAATTTTGCGCCCCTGTGTACCTGCGCCCTTGGCGGCCGCCCACCTCGATTTGCTACGGCGCTGGATCGAGGTTATGAGATTTTGGGTTTCCCATGATCCTGGAGGTCCCCAGGGTCTAAAAACGCGGTAATTCGGTCGTAACGTCTTTACCACAGCTTGCAGTTGAACCGATTTCGGTCAAATTCGGTAAGTAGGTATGTCTAGAGTCGGTTGTCAGAACCTTTTTGAAAAAATATTTGACCTCTCAGAAATTGCCCTCGTTCCTTTCAAAAACCTGTTTTCAGACTCATTTTCAGCTACGTCATGATTGGCCAAAAGTTTGAGCCAATTATAACCCTTAAGCCTCGCACTATTCCTCTACCACCCCTTAATATCACTTGGCTTTGAAGACTAAGTTGTGAACTTGTCTCCATGTCTTCATCGTTAGGACGGTTAGCACGCTGAAGACATGTTAATATTGAAAATGATGAGATAACTTGAAGTTGCGGCAGTGTTGAGGAGTTATTCTACGGTATACACAGAAGTTAGGAGAATTCCGTTCAAACAGTTTATATCCTATACTATTATTTCTCGAAGCAGCCTCGGGCTGACACGAACATACCAAGTTAGAGTAGTTAGAAAATGAAAGAGCGGCCCACGTTTGCATCGAATTTAGCGCTGGAAGGTATCGAAAAAATTCGTTTTGTTCTCAGAACTTGGCGCCAGAAGGTACCGTATGAAATTAGTGTTAGGTATAGTTCCAGCCGAGGGGTTAAGCACTTCAGGAATCTCGTTGGGAATCTCGTTGGGAAATCTTGGAATTTTGGGAGCGGTTATCCCTTCGTGGTTCATCTTTCTATGAATCTCGTTGGGAATCTTTGGAAATCTTTATGGAATCTCAGGGAATCTCAAGGAATCTCTGGAGTGGTTACCCTCTCGGTTCCAGCTAGTGGACGTCTCCAGCACAATTTGGAAATATTAATAACTCTTGAGTGAGAGTACCAAGACCTATTGTTTTAAAAAAAGCAGGGTTTCCAAAATTATTTTTGGTTCAGAATAAGGACTACATTTCTGTAGTCTGGTCCACCCTTGGATATTACTGACTTTGCTCTCGTCCACTAGTCAGGTGGAGGTTCACTTTACATCTGTACATAATATAGCCTGTGGCCCTATAAGGGGACGGATATCAAAGGAGTGCCGCCTGAATAACAAAGTAGGTCCAGTACTTTTGCGTTGGCCAAAAGAAGAAACGGCCCATTCAAGTGCAAATACAATGGGCAAACAATCGGAGCTTCCAATTAAGGCGGACCAAAACACAGAACAGCAGCTGTACTACCTACCGACTGTTCTCCTCTTTATTTTCTGGTAATTGGGTGAAAATGCACCCGAATGTGTTTTTAAATGATCGCTATGCGTTATGCATTGGAAAATATTTATCGCTTGGTTTCAAACCCGATGCATTGTTTCCTTTGCAGGGAAATCTGTCCCTACTAAACGTTCTGCAGGCCTATTCCGGATCTGTTAACGCAAAGTTAACGACGAAGTGGTGTAGTTTTAGCCATGTTTTAGCGTTAGGACCGTAACGCATAATTGATTCGGTTGGTGGTTCTTGAACCTGGTACCTAGATTCGTTATACTGCGATAACAGAGGGAAATTTAATTAACAGAAATTGGCTGAAATCCATCTTGATCCTTCTGTACCTTCATTTATTTCATTTCGTTTTCCTTCGGCGAAGTATTCTTTTATTCGTCCTTGGGCAAACTCTTGGGGGTGTTGTAAAGATAATGGGCCCTTCCCCCCAGAGTCCGGCAGTCTGAATTATGTTATCGACTTTTTCCAATTCTCTTTTCCCTCCCAGTCAGTTGAAGTTGAAAAAGGGGGCTGGCTTTGGCAATGTTAATTATTCAGCAGATGCTATTAGTGGATCCCCCCCAACCCCCACCCTTTCAGCCATTTTCATTCAACTCACACCCTCTTCAATCAGACCGGTATTTTTTCCCATTTTTCTTCTCATGACAAGGAATGCCTCACCTAACCTTGCGAGCTGACAGCACCGATAGCAACCTGTTCTAGAGGAACACCGAAGGAGATTGCTTTAGATTGCCTGAGATAGCATGAAGATTTCCAAAGATTTCCTGAGATTCTCAACAAGATTCGTGGAAAGATGCACCCCGAAGGGTTAAATACTTCAGAAATTTCCAAGATTCCCTGAGATTTCATAAAGATTTCTGATTGCCTGAGATTCCCAACGAGATTCCTGGAGTGGTTAACCCCTCGAGGAGCACTGTGAACCGCTTCACGCCGGTTCGATTCCTATCATATCAAAGTTTTTCTTATCTTTGAACTCAGGGGAATCTTTGGAAATCTTTATGGAATCTCAGGGAATCTCTGGAGTGGTTACCCCCTCGGGCACGTTGAATGAAATGCAGCATTTTCTTACCAGGTGTACGAGTAGTAGTTGAGAAATTATTAATGGAAGCCTCTAGCTTCATAAATTGCTCCACGAGTGGGTGCTTCACAATGAGAAAATTAATAAACTCATGTGTGAAAAGTCTGATAATAGAATTTTTTGTTGGAAAATGTACCCTCCCAGTCAGCTGCAAGTTTCTGGAAATATTTCACAATTATCCGCAAATGGGCTTCAAAACCTGTATTTCTCAATTGCCCCTTAATCTGTTTTTCTTTCTGCTATCTCAGCAGCCATTCGTTATGTATTACATCGTAATTTCGAATAAAGAAAAGAAAAAAGCATTATTCCTTTCTTCCGTAGCATTGTTATAGCAGACTTTTCTTAAATTATCCTTTGTGAGGGAATTTTTGTGTTTACGAAGCTTGAATTCATTGTTCTGTTTACGTTAGTCGACTTCGGCCTTAAGGGCTTTTTAAGGGTTTTTTTGGGAAAATATACGTGGTCTCCACTGGTAACGACTCCGCTTATTAAGTCTTGTATCAATAAAGATGAAATATTCTTTAAAAAAACATCTTAGAAAGTCTTAAATAATTTTCTGTCAGTTGTAGATATAAATTCTCTGCCAAGTCTATGACTTCAGCACATTTCTTCTTTCGCAAATTTAAAATTTTTGCCCGTTGGCCACTGGAACGGCACTAGCCGAGGTTCCTGAGATTCCTTGAGATTCCACTGGGATCCATAAAGATTTCCCCTCGGCACCAGCTGTACTATTTAGGACTATAATCTCGAAAGAATGTATGACCCATCTCAACAGGGGTAAGGGCGTCTACGCAGTGATGCTTGTTTACGTTATTTTGCACATTTCATGAGGATATTATTGGATATTTAAATGTTCTGAAATATAATATGTCTTTTTAACCGCGGTTACTTTCGGACAAATTTTTTGTTGACGAAAATGACTCGATTGTAAAATCACAACATAGCCTATTAATGTTGTCCGTTAAAAAGACATATTATATTTCAGAAC
Organism: Mesopsocus fuscifrons; assembly: GCA_950004255.1. Lineage (NCBI taxonomy): Eukaryota > Metazoa > Arthropoda > Insecta > Psocodea > Mesopsocidae > Mesopsocus > Mesopsocus fuscifrons. Next base: position 5,635,989 of record OX465380.1, read on the forward strand.
ATTTAAATACTCAATAGTTTCCTCTTAGTCCTCTTAAACCTTTTTTCAGAGTCGAGGGACTGAGCGATACTTTCCCAGCCATGTACAATATTACATAAGAGCGATTAAGTAAAAAGCTGTGAGTAGCAAGAATAACTTCAAAACTGCACTGGGTTTAACAACCTCTTTTGTTCCTTCCATGGAGGAATATAGTTTTGTAAGCCTGTAGTTGTTCTTGCAAAAAGCTATTAAAACGTGTTAAACTCTATCAAAGCAATTAAACGAAAATTAAGAAACATACTCATAACGGGATGCGGAGCTTCAAAGCCATGTAATTACAGAGTGAAGTCTCGCCGCGAGTTGCCCTGCTTTCCACGTCTTTTGTTCAAAACGTCTGTCTGCTAGAATTCTTTGTTAGTTTTCACTTTATTCCATTTCTTGCCAAGTATTATAAATTTAATTATTGTTATTTTTAATTATGTTCTATTTTACACATTATTTTTTAATCTCCATTATTTTTTTTTCTGTCATTTTGTTAGCTTTCTCTAACCGGGAACTTTAAAGTAGTAATTTTACTACTTCTTGAAGAATACTATTGTGCGATTGCACTTGTGATAAGCTAAACATACGACAAGATTAATCTGTTCCATGGGAGACACTATAGCATACTTTAGAGAAGTGGTTTTGGTTGGAAGTGGTTTAATCGTTTTATACGAGGGGTTGACCACTCCAGAGATTGCTTGAGATTGCATGAAGATTTCCAAAGATTTCCTGAGATTCTCAACTAGATTCGTGGAAAGATGCACCCCGAAGGGTTAATTACTCCAGAAATTTCCATGATTCCCTGAGATTTCATAAAGATTTCCAATGATTGCCTGAGATTCCCTACGAGATTCCTGGAGTGGTTAACCCCTCGGTTTTATAGTGATTTATTATCAACTTAATTTTCCCTCCAAAAGGTACGGCTCTGGAAGAAATGAAACATCAACGTTTCACCTTAAAAAATCCGCCTATTTGAGTATTCTTTTTCGACCATTACCAGACCTTGCTGTGTTTGATGAGGTGGTTTTCCCCTTATGAGTCTGATGAAACACCTTTGGGAGAGTCCAAGGTGATAACTTGGTAAAATAGACATTGGAGGAGGAGAAGGCAAAAATACATGGGCTTTGTGGCGTTATGTGGGGAGGGGGAGGGCATTATGTATTTTCAGCACGGCTTCTCCCCCCCTCTTCCTCCATCAGCCCCTCCAATCATCCTCTGTGCGGCCAGTGACCTGGAAACTGTTTCAAGTTGCCTACCTTGATTTGAGGTTCTGTATATCTTTCACCACGTCCTGTCTAGAATGCTACACTGCACCACTCGATCAGCGCCTGATCTGGAGGATTACGTGAACAGAAATAACCTGATACCCCTCGCCTTCTCTTGCAGATAGGGAGGTATAGTCCAAGTCAGGCTGGGAGCATACCGATGAGACATAATTTCTTGAATATTTTCAGTTGACGCCGATCCGGATTTGGGTTCCATATCCTACCATACGCTAAAAATGCCAATCCGACCCTGAGCTGATATTTTCCTACTCAAGAAGAAGTTTTGATCAGCAAGATTTGATTGGCAAGAAATGATGACTCATCGGTATGCTCCCAGCCTGACTTGGACTCCAGCCTCCAAGGTATACCAGCAGGTGTATTCCCTTTCTCGAACGCCAGCAAACCCACCCAACTAACACCTTCAAAATTTATTGTAAGAAGAACTGTTCTCCGTATATTGCATCATGGCGTGCCTTATCTTCTTACAATAAATTTTGAAGGTGTTAGTTGGGTGGGTTTGCTGGCGTTCGAGAAAGGGAATACACCTGCTGGAGTGGTGGTAATAACGACCCTGCGCCTTGTGGCCAATAATTTGTGGTGTCTCTAGCAACGCTAGATTTCTTGTTGGTCTGGGTTTGAGTCCTAGCAAAGGTATTATTCGAGGGGTTAACCACTCGTTGGGAATCATTGGAAATCTTTATGAAATCTCAGGGAATCTTGGATTTTTTTGGAGTGGTTACTCCTTCGGGGTTCATCTTTCTATGAATATCGTTGGGAATTTTTGGAAATCTTTATGGAATCTCAGTGGAATCTCAAGGAATCTCTGGAGTGGTTACCCCCTCTGAATTATTTGAGGCCAGGATCCCTGTAAAAAAATATCCCCGTCCCATATCGCGCGATGTGTTGAATTTTATAAAAAAATGTGAAACGGATGGCAGACGTTGTAAGCATGGATAAAGCATTCATTGTTGTCACATTTCATATAATTCATTAGAGTAATGAATGAGAGGATTGAATGAATGACTCACTCCGGCGGATCCTAAATTGAATCCTAATTGGATTTTTTTGCGGGTTTCCGATTCAAACCACTAATATAAAAAAACGGTCTCCCTTTCATACCAACCACTCCACATTTTCTTAAATGGGTTTTCATTATAAGCAAAAAAAAAAAAACGGCTTTCGATGGAAAATGTTGGAAAAAACATGTGGCGCCTGGGATGAGATGCTGGAAACTGGGAAATTCAAGTGCGGGGTGAAACGTTTTGCTGGATAATTGCTCAAAGCAGGGTGTAGGAAGAAAGACAAGAGGGAGTTGGATATATCGCAGGTGATATATTTATGCTTTTTGTTCGAATGAAGAGACGAGATTCCAAAATTAAAATGTCCTCCTCGCACCTCTCGGTTTCCGAAAATAAGGAGTTTCTTCTTTAAGGCGGTGGGGCATAGCACTACAGCAGGTCTATTACGGATCTGTTAACGCTAAGTTAACGACTTTGATAACGACCAACTGGTTTAGTTTTACCTATGTTTTAGCATTAGGAGCTTAACACCCGAGAGAACGATCAAGATCCATAATAGAGCTGCTAGTAAATATTTGACCGAAGCCTTATATTCTCGTAAGCGGTTTACTACCACAAGCCAGAAACGTTTTTGGGCGCTGTGACGAGGCTGCCATTGTAAGTCCGAATATTTTTTAGCCTTCTTTCCCAAATCTTCATTCGTGCGCTTACTACACGTATTTTATGGTTGTGCGGCGTCAATGAGCCTGATGCGTTTGCTAGCAATTTCCTTTGAATTGAATGGCACTTCGCATATCAGAGAAAGGATAGTGACAACCAGAGTGACAACTTCCGGCTTTGTTACTGGTAAAAAGGCCCGTCCGGAGCAAGCGTTCAGTCATTACCATGTTGTTTCTTTCCAGCCTTTTTCTCAAAATTGACACGGGATAACCACCCTTTGTGAAATTCAGTCTTCAGATAATAGGTATTGTTTTCCCAAAGACCTAAGAAGAGGCCTTAAATGAGGAATATACCGCTATCCGCCACGCCAAGCCTTTAAATACTTGGTGCAGACAGGTATTACGCATCAGTTGTAGAGAAAAACAGGGGGCTGATTTAAAATCCAATGCGAACTTCCGAAAGGGCGTGGAGTGAACAAAGGTGCCTTCATTTAAATTTCATACGGCACCCTCCCGGATCTGCCGGAGGGCTGGGGGCAAAAAAGGTATCTATAGGGCTATGGGGGTCGCCCTTCGAGGTTGACGGAGGATTTTCGACACCCTGCGATACTCCCCATGAAATCCTTTTCTAAACAATCTTGCTTCTCTTATTTAGGTAGTTACATTTGTGGATTTGCCCTTGTACAATTTCGGAGTAGGTATAGTACATTATTTTGTTAGGACTCACAGCAAGCTTTTGTTTTCGAGGTACATAACCGTAGTTTTAGAAATTGGTACGGACTTGGAGCGTCAACGAAGCCAGGCTATGGGCCATTTTCATCAAGAAAATTCAAATAAAAATCAAGCTAATTTGAATCAGTTGCTATGGTAATCAACAGACTCGAGCCTCGCTATTGGTGTCGCTAGGGTCAAATTTGATTTTTATTTCAAATCAGCGTTGATTTTTCTCGGAGAAAATGGCCCTATATTATGTATCTAGTGTTGAAAATATTGCTTGCCTCGGTACTAGAGCCCAGACCTCTCTTTATAAGAGCCGATATGCTATGCCACTCTGACACTAACATATCCTAACAAAGAACTACCGAAAACATTACAAGAATTAATGACTTCTTTAGCAGATTTGTATGTAGCAGAAGGTTGGGGGGGACAAACCCAGCAACTAGACCGTTTTCAAGAACTATCCATTGTGCTCAGCTGGCAGCACTACCAAATACCAGCTCCCCAGCCATCGAGTAAACGATGGGGACCTACAGTTTTAGGTGGGTTCCGAACCACCACAGCCTCGATATACATTTCACTTGACATGCTGAACATATCAGAGCTGAATGCCGAGCAGAAAAACGTTTTGGTAGGATTGGGATCGAACCGGTGTGACCCGGCTCTCTCTGCTCCTCAAAAGTCGACCATTTAGTCCACTCGGCTATCGAGGCCGTAGATTTGTATGTAAGATCTAGAACTGTCGCAGGCTGAGTTGATATTCTTGGTTCCCGTTCACCTGACACTCCTGACAGTGACGGGATACGGTGTGTATTGGTGTATATGCTTTGAGGACAGTTAATCCCATCTGAGGATTGTCTGTCTACGTTTGAAATTTGTCAACCGTGCCGAAACCTGGGGAGAGAGAGATCACGCAACGTTTGTCATTAGTGGTAGCCACGGTCCATGAATTTTAGAGGTTGTCTCAGTTTACTGTGAAGTTATCCTTTACATTTTTAAGGGCCTTTAGGTCTCCTGATGACGTCATATCGTAATATAGAACCCTGGACCGTGAAGCACGCAGTCGCGCCGAATTATCAGCGAGGTTCGAACTGATCGTGACACTCAAACTTACGTCACAGATCTTGAGTGTTAGCAGGTGACAGTGCCATAAGTTTAGCATTGTTGCTAGGGTAACTGACTCTATCACAAAGTAGATTCACTCTTCTGTGATTGCGCCCAGTGGTGGTAGCAACAGGCAGAGCAAATAATCATCAAATATTAATGGGATTCGTATTCGTAGAGTTGTATATTTAGTTACAATTCGGCTGTCAAAGGTACAATTGATGCCCTTAGACTTGGAACTTATGGCTCAGAGCTGTCAGTGATAGGTTTCATTTTGTAGAGTCGTAGACTTGTAAAATTTAAAAAAAAATATTCTTGTTGATGTGTGCACGATCATTGTCGCTTTTGGGTTTTTTATTCCCATGGAATATGGAAAAAGTGTACCGCGAAGATGTAGAATGGATCAGGAAACAAGGAAAGAACCGAGGGGAATAGAAATCGAAAAAACAGACTTAAATTTTGATGAGAAACCGAAGATCCAATTACATGCTATCTCTTATACCTTACATCTCACATCCATTGTATTGCTGATTCAGTCATTCTCCTCCATTTTTCTATCCCGTATTTATCATTTTTTTCTTGGACTGATTTTCCTCCCTGGGTCGGAACTACAGGAGACGTCTTATGTCAGCTGTGAACACAAAATATGGTAAATTTGAAGATTTCAAAGAAATGCTACGTGTACTTTTTTAAATTTTCAGTGCGCTTTTCTTTTTTTTAAGAAATTTTTTCACTCAGCCTTCCTCATGCATGAATCTCTTTGATGTCCGAACACCCTGACAATTTTCCTCTTATTATTTTTAATATTTCTTCTTATGAGACCACGTCACGTAGGACAATGGACTAGGTACCTCCTTTATTTGACGTAGAGTTTTACATGGGTATAGCATTTTTGCATAAATTTCCGAGAAGTAAAACTATGCTATGGTTTATGTTTTGAAGAGATTTTGTTTCGCTTTGGCTTAATTTGAGCAGAATTTCGACAAAACAGAATATTCCCCAATCTTTCCCATTTTCTGTTGCTTGCAGTTCTTAAAAAATGTAAATTGTCTAGCAGGAGAGGAAGAACGAGGTAGCAGCCGGCCTTCTTGTTTGCTTTCATCTTCCGGTATCCTCTCAGTCAGATAGAACCCTCTGTTGTAATTAAATTTATTTAGATTGCTTCGAAATCAAATCAGAAGACACCTTTGTATCCGTTGTTTCTGTTGGATGGGTTGTTGGATTAAAAATGGGTACGACATACTTTCTCAACCGTCATCATCAAAAAACACTTTTTGTAGGCAACAGCGATTTTTGCACTTTTCTGTATTTTTGGCATATTATGGGAATGCAAAAAACTTTCTGTTGGTAGGTAGCCAAGAGTAGAAATAATAAAATAACTATAGCTGCTTGCATGCGGGTGTGTGTCACGAACCCTAAATTCTACAGGTTCTTTCGTTTGAATGTATTTAGGGCCTAACAATGACGTCAAACTACGGTGACCAATTAGAACTTTATGTATTTATTGTAGAGCAGTATGATAGGTCATAATTTAACGGCACAGTGAGGTCCTAATGCTCATTTATATGAGGCAACCTAAAGAATTTATAGATCTTGGGTGTATGTGGCGTCCGACCCGCATGGCCTTTGTACATACTTGGACTTCTATGTATACCAGGCAGTTGCTAGAAATGCAGACGAACGGAAAGCAAATTAGCAAATGCGAATGTATCTTTGAGTCATTCGTTATTTACTTTTTCTTTCTTTTTTCAGGTAAGTCTTATGCCGCTAGCAAGTTCTACTTTATAGGCGGTAAGTTTTCGGTGGCGCAGAATAATTTGTTGTTTTGGTAGAGAAAAATATAGCTAGTTCTCAAGTAACCGTAAATTATTTTCAGCAGCGTTAGCCCATCTTGTATTGGTTAGGTGATTTCTGGACTAAAAAACAGGGAATTAACGAGAACTCTCCAAATAGGATTATGCGAAAAGCTGTTGTAACCAAGGGGTTAATCACTCCGCAGGAATCTCGTTGGGAATCTCAGGCAATCATTGGAAATCATTATGAAATCTAAGGGAATCTTGGAAATTTCTGGAGTAGTTAACTCTTCGGGGTGCATCTTTCCATGATTCTCGTTGAGAATCTCAGGAAATCCTTGGAAATCTTTGTGCTATCTCAGACAATCTCATGCGATCTCTGGAGTGGTTAACCCCTCGGTTGTACCTATACTGTTTAAATAACTTTAGGTGAACGTTGTTCGGACCGTGAAGTTTGCACAAGTTTATTCTCAGTATGATGAAATAATACAAGAAGCGAAAAGGACAGGATAGTGAGAAACAAGCGACAAAAGTACGGTATTCCCTGAATGGTTTCGGGTGTCCGATTGTGCAACTCAAGGGCGAATTATAAAACCCCCTGCACCCCTTCCCTCGTTTCCTCACCCCCAGGAGAGTATTTCCCTGGTCAGAGCATTGTCCCCCCGTCTCGCTGCCGTCGCCCTTGACTTATTTATAGGGGTCCTCTGTCCCTTAACACCCCAAAACTTCTCTATACCCCGAAGCTGAACGTTTTCCCTTCGAAGTAAGTATTTTATATCTATAGTATCACTTATCTGAAAAACGGCATCGATAGCCGAGTGGACTAAATGGTCGACTTTTGAGGAGCAGTGAGAGCCGGGTCACACCGGTTCGATCCCGATCCTACCAAAAAGTTTTTCTGATCGGCATCCACCTCTGATATGTTCAGCATGTCAAGTGCAATGTATATCGAGGCTGTGGTGGTTCGGAACCCACCTATAAAACTGTAGGTCCCCATCGTTAACTCGATGGCTGGGGAGCTGGTATTTGGTAGTGCTGCCAGTTGAGCACAATGGAAAGTTCTTGAAGCGGTCTAGTTGCTGGGCTTGTCCCCCCCCCCCCAGCAATAAGCTACAAGCATGGCATATTAGCCTACAGTGGAACCAAATACGACCGTTTCACTTATTGCGGGTAATATAGGCAAGATTTGGAGCACCTCCAAAAATTGCAAAACTGTCTCACTCGCCCTTAAGTGAAAACATAGGCGAGATATCTCTTGTGTCTTTGAATTAGAATACCTGCGGCTGCTGCCACCTTTACGCCTCCCCAAACTTTTTTCCCATTTCCCGAAACCCTACGGGGGATTTACCCTCTGAGGCGTCCCATTCTTTGATACGTGGCCCGACCGTTGACGCGGTAGCAAATAAGCCCTGTAGCTCCCCAGGGCAGAGTTAGCTACCTTTTTATTTTGTTAACTTCCCCCGTCCCTCCCCGTCTCTTTCCCCCCCGTCGTTATCGGGTTCGCCTTATTCCCAATTGGCCGTTTTGTACGCGTTTTATCGAGAATTATGGGGTGAAGGCTTTTATTCGTGATACACAACGCGATATGAGGTTTTGCGATCCGGAGGGAGATTCAAAGACCCGCGTGTGTGAGGTGCTTTATTTTTACATGCTTTCTCGGTGGTCATTACGTGTATTATGAGACAGTACCTTTGTAAAATTTCAACTTACTTCAGGTTTTTCATAGGATTTGCCCTAAATTACAAAAAATGCTTTAATAAGTGATAAAAAAAAGTGTTACCGAAAATTTGTAAACTTACCCCTTTGGTGCCTCTTAAAGGATCCATGTGAAATCCAACTTTATTATTCTTAAAAGCGTTTTTGTCCTATTTTTATTCATCATTTTTGCTGATGTTATTTATAATTTAACGCACTTCGCACTTACCATAACATATAATACAAGAGTGCTATAAAGGCTATGGGACAATGGGGTGGTTTTAGTAAAAGCAGTAAGTGGTTCTGGAGGTGAAGGGTCCCCAAGAGGCTGGAGGGGCTGAAGAGATAAAGACTTGAGGGGGATAGGGAAAGGATGCTATCCCACCTGTATAAAAATAAATGAACACACACCTTCTTCAATAAATCGAAATGGAGGTAGGGAGGGGGGACATTTACCGTTCCAAAACAAAAACATAAAAAGTTTACTCGTGCGCACCCTTTTTTGGGGTTAACACATCCAAATTGACTAACTTTTGGGCTGTTTTTTGACCCTGTCCCTCCTAAAAAAAGGTTCATCTAAACTATAAAAAACGTTTCCTAGTAAATAGGCTCTTCAATTTTTTCAAAATTTTCTTCAGATTTGACTTCAGCAGTTATATAGACGAACGCCTCAAATCGGAGAGCTTGTGCCGTTGTGCCCCACAACACTACCCTTACACTTGTAGGCATGTATGGGAGGCTCCCTTATAACTTGCTGAAAATTTTGGGTGGAAAGTCAGTGCTGAATGCATGATTGGTTTCTTTGGGGGCATTCATTTCAAAGGAAGAACTGACCGATGTGAAATATGTTTAGTGGTGCTTTGGATTCCAGAAGGCCGTGAGTTAGTTTATTGAGACCTCTCCTCCCTTTGACGGCTTTGTTGACTACTGAGCGAGCCTTTGTAAGCACTCCTTTCCAAAGCGGTATTCATCCTTGTAAGGTTCTTTTTCATCAACGGCTGCTTTCTTGAGCCTTCTGATGTATTTGAAGTTTAAATTTATAGCGGTCAGCGGACTTCTCTCTGTGTTAAAGGGTCCGGGTAAATACCTAAGCCTTTCGCTTGCAATTTTTAAGACACCGTTTTTCGAGTTTTGGCCACTGCAAGAGGACCCAAGTTCTAGTCCTGACTTTTCTACATTTTTTCGGGAGAATCTTGTCGGGCCCCGGGCTTCACCCTGGATGGCGCCACGAAGTTATTCAGCTCATAATTGACCGTGTCATTAAAATAAGCAACACCATCCACCTTATAAAACCTGCTTTCTAGAGAAGGGGATGTAGTCCGCGTAAAAGGCTGGGGAAAAATTACGCTCCTAATTTTCCTATGAAGAAAATTGTTGCTGACGCAAAAAATGGCCGTGGAGCGGGAGCTCTCAGCCTTGTAAGCTCTCCCCGACGCTCCATAAAGACGCTTATTTAGCCGCGCAAAATATCGAAAAACTCCTTTACATATTTTCAAAGAATAATTTGCCGAGTATTTTTATATTGGTTTAGAGGGAAATCTGTGTCTGGAAGATTGAAGTATAAAAAGATTGTCTGAAATAGAGCAGTCTCTCTCGCTGTCCATATTTTTCTTTTAATTCAGGGAAGTTTGTATGAAGTCCATTCATTTAAGGCTTTGAGGCATGTACAATGCAAAGAGAGAAGGAAGGAGGGGTGTAGCTGATGCCTGACCTCATCCGTACGTGTATTCCGACATATTGTAAAAACTAATTTTACTATACCTGTCTGTATAGGATACGTATGATAAAGAACTACTCCTGCAAAAACCATGATTATGTACAATAATAGAGAAGTCGGTGTACACTAATTGCACTACGCCTGCAAAACCGTGATTATGTAATTAAGAAGTCGGTGTACACGTATTATACAACCATGACTATGTAGTTCCATAATTGGTGTACATGGAAAGATATTTTGTAAACGTTACCAACTCATCACGGACCCCTTATAGGACCCCTGGAGGTCTGCGGACACTAGACTGGGAATTTCCTTAAACCCATTTGATGGCTTCATAGCTTATCAAATTACTCAGAAGCTGACCAACAGCTGACTTGCAAAGATGTTTCGAAAGGAAGGCCTTAAGTCCTTGGATGGGCAGAAGCCAACCTCAAAACATCGGAGGACCGTTCAGTCATAATCAAACTTTCCCGAGGGGTCGGAGACGGGTTGGTCTCGATGACGAAGTGCGGTTTGAGAAGGATTTTCCAAGTCCATTCATAACTGTCCTTTGGCTGGGAGTGTTGTACTGTTCATTCCATTCCATAAAATCAAGAGTTTGAGACGTGTACGGTTCTGGCATACTGGTACTCTCGACACCATATACACTGCCTTCTTTAAGGGTCCGCTATACCTGACGGTGCATTTTTTGCCGCCCATAAGATTAACATTGCGAGCGGCGATTCATTTTCAAGGTTTACCCTTGGTTGCAAAGACACAAAATTTTGCCTGTACCTAGCCCTAACAATGTTCTAGGGAGTGTTTGAAGCAGATTTCCCAATTTCTCACTGGTTTCTTGTATTGCAACTGTTTTTCAAATGCTAGCATCGCATACCTCAAGAAAAGTGCTGTATCTCGAAAACCAGTAAAAAAAATGGGAAATCTGCTTCGAACACTCCCTAGATCATTGTTAGGGCTAGGTACAGGCAAAATTTTGTGTCTTTCCAACCAAGGGTAAGCCTTGAAAATGAATCGCCGCTCGCAATGCTAATCTTACGGGCGGCAAAAAATGCACTGTCAGGTATATCGGACCCTTAAGTGGCGCAGTTTTTACAAAGTCGATATACAAATCGATCAAAGGGCGAAGTGCAAGTAAATATTCCTTCTATATTATCGATACCTAGAGATTATTGCGTCGATATCATAGAGAAACACAGTAGTTACCATGGAAACCATAGAGTAAACCATCAGTAAACTTTCGTATGGTGTGGCGACAATATTGTTTTGAAATTTCGATATATGTTTAGCCCCATAGAGACGAGTACGTACGAGGTACGAGGTTTTTTGTTCCGCAATGTATTCCCTCGCATTGGAATAAATTTCTGTCACGAAGCTTACCTTTCTTTCTCTAAAAGCTCAGCGAATTTTATATAGAAACATGCGGTTTCAATAAAACCTAAAATTGGTAGACTGTTACTGTAGTTGTTCCTCGGTGTGAAGGTGCTTGTTTTGAACGTTCCCATTGGTTTGTGAAATCAGTCGTCAACGAATTAACTTTGAATGCACTTCCTTTTTATTATCTGTGAATCTGATAACGTAAAAAATATGTTGTTACTGGGATTCGAACCCGGGGCTCCCACCGCAAAAGCCTAGATTTCTATCAGACTGTCCAAACTTTGCAGTTACGGCAAATAAATTGCAGCCAAGCTGAATGGTCCAACCAAAGTGACACAAACTCATAAAGAGGAAGGGGGAAGGGTGACAACAAACTTGCTGCGGGGGGGGGGGGGGGGGGGGGCGGACGGATATCCGGTCAAGGGAGGAACTCGGCGACCATTCCTGTTTCCGGATTTCGCTCCTATACCCAACTTACTAACTTAAACGGAACTTAGGTTATACCAACGTCTTGGCTGCGGGAATGGCTGAGAGTTCAGTATTTGAGTCATATTTATACTTCCGGCAGATTTTGAATCTGCGTTAAGACGGAATATACATTTTCTTCTTGTTATATATTCTGAAATATAATACCTACGAGTATGTCTGTCTTTTTTACGTCAAAAATTTTATTGGCTATGTTGTGATTTTACGATCGAGTAATTTTTATCAACAAAAAAAATTGTCCAAAATTAGGTTAGGATCATAAAATCGCATTATATTTCAGAATAAATAAATCTTCTACAGTTTCCTCAAAAGTTGGTCGAAAAAAAAATATAAACGAACATGATTGTTGGTGAGTTCCTTGCCCAGAGTCCGTTTGTTCACTATATCGGCAAATGAGAAAAAAGATAAAGTTTTTTGCGTATTGCGTGGGTTCCTATAAAGTTACACTTAGCCTCTCATCTTCATGCAGAGTGGTCGTCCCAGCGCCTGGGATGTCGGTTCGTGGGTTTTTAATTTCCTGTCGGGGAGGGGGAAGGCGGGGGAGAATCCTTGTCGAACATCCCTCCATCCCCCTCTTTCAACCCCTTCCACTATTTTCCTCCGCCATTGTGTACACAATTTCCAGTGTTATGTAGTAAAAGCCGTTACGAATTTGGAATTTAAAAATACTGTTGGTAGTCCAGTCAGGAATTTACTTACAAAACAGGGGGTACGACAGTAGTCGCTCAAACTTTCCCATCCTATATGTTTCTGGGCCCTCCGAGAAACTCTTAGAAGAGATAACTAGCATGAGGAAGTCTCCCCGAGTATTTTGAGTACCCACATGACATATTTCGCAAACCTTCAAAAACTCTACCTGGTGGGGGGATGGGGGGGTCGGAAATGTTTTGAGAATTTTTTTGACCACATAACTCGCTTGAGGAAGTCTCCCCGAGTATTTTGGATACCCACATGGCGTATTTCGTGAACATCGAAAAACTCACCTATTGTGGGGGTCGTAGGTATCTCCCAAATGCGAGTTTTCCCAGATATATTGAGGTTTTTTGGGGGGCTACGCCCCCCAGTTTTCACCAATGGGAAATCGGGGGAAAGTGAGTATGCGCGTTATTTTTCTACACCCGTGTACCAAAATTGAACAAAATCGGCCAGACCGTTTAGGCCCTGGCTCTCCGTACATATACACACACTCACACCTTAACGCTTTTTTGGGACCGTTGATCGGCGCATTGCAATGAAAAACTCAAAATCGATTTTCTGGACGATCTCAATACTTTCCTACATACTTCGTTTATTGGGGAGTGCCTCTCAGTAGCCAAGTGATCCAAGGGTCCGCTTAATATGCTGAGAGCCCCGAGTTCGAATACCACAACCTATATATACTCGTCAGCTTATTTTAAAAAAACTCCAGGACCCGAGTCATTACTTCGGAAAAACTTACAGGAGTCGGATAGAAACTTCCACAGTAATGTCGAAAACTTGACTGGAAATCAATAATTAAATATACTTTCGGGAAGTCTTCATATTTCTTTTCTCTTATTTCAGGCCTTCCCATCCTGAGCGTTCACCCAAAAGCAGCTTTATTTTTAATTTATGAAATCAAGAATAAGAAGGCAAAAACTCGAAGCTTTATCTTCTTTGTAAAATAACAAAGGCCTCGCTCGAAAACTTTCCTGGAAAAACGCTAATTCCGAGAAATAAATTAAAGAAAAATCGAATCGTACTTTCTTATGTCTGTCGTTACAACGTATTACTTAAATTTGAAAACTTGTTCACTGCGATTGCGAGTGTCGGAAACTTTTAAGAAAAAAAAAGTTTTATGTTTCACTGAAAATCTCGTTTGCAAAGAGATTTCTTCTCAAGAACTCGTTTTCGAAATGTGCGAGATGATATTGAAATTGTAGAAAGCTTCAGCATCGAGTGGCTCATTCCGGCATTTCTTTATAGCTGTAGTTTACAACTTGTTTTCTTTTCCTTGTAAATTACTCAACGATACCGGTGTCACACTATCAAAATCAGTATCGGATGTAGTACTAGTAGACGAATGGCGAGGGGGGACGAACCGAGGGGGTAACCACTCCAGAGATTCCTTGAGATTCCACTCAGATTCCATAAAGATTTCCAAAGATTCCAACGGTATTCATAGAAAGATGAACCCCGAAGGGGTAACCACTCCAAAAAAAATTCCAAGATTCCCTGAGATTTCATAAAGATTTCCAAAGATTCCAGCGGTATTCATAGAAAGATGAACCCCGAAGGGGTAACCACTCCAAAAAAATTCCAAGATTCCCTGAGATTTCATAAAGATTTCCAATGATTCCCAACGAGATTCCCAACGAGTGGTTAACCCCTCGCAAATACCAAATGCCATCGTGTTTATTAGTCTAATTTGAAGAATATAGGATTAGAATATGCACCATACCAACAGAAATTTTGCCAGTACCTTGATTCGAACCAAATTATCTATCGTTTATAAATGTCGCAATTTCTTGCTCCTTTTTTCATGAATAAGAAAGTAAAATGAAGTTTTTTGTGTGTTATATGATATCTAGCTTTGGAGGGTATAGGACATTAACCCTTGTAGACGTTCCCCTCGCGTTTTTCCGACAGCCCCCAATTTCCTGCTACCTTTGTTGTATTTCAAAGGAGAAAAGCTCTTCATTTTTACAAAATATCCTATCGTGTTGTCTGAAGTTTTAACTTTACAGTTAGCGATTGGTGGTTAAATTTTCTTTTATTCAGCAAACTTAAGCTTCAGTCCTGTTTATTGTTACGTTTAAAATGTCTTATTTAGTGGTTTTATATGAAGCATGCCCTGCACTCGCTTTTCCAGTAAAATGATTTTAAAAAAAGTCATCTAAACTATAATACACAATTTCAGATTAACAAAAAGTCAGCAATTTCAAATGCATTAAACATTAATTGTTGTGTCGTGTTGCGTGACGCAAAAGAGGTACGAAATCTTAGAGTTTCCAGGAAAATTCCTGAAATTATGAACAGAGCGAATAAAAATGTAAAAGATAAATCCGGTAAAAGGCTTTGGGAACTAAGCCCCCCCCCCTTCCCCCACCTTCAACTAATCTAAATTCATGGCAAGTCCCCTGTCGCTGAGTTTTGTGAATGCTGCCAGCAGTTGCTTCGTAAGTCAGCGAAGAATCAGCGTGTAGTCTCTCCCGCACCACGCACCGGTAACTCCGAACAAAGTCTGTTATTAAATGGGAAGAAACGTAGACCTGGAAAGCAATATATTGTACCACCTCTGTATACTCTCTATTGCCAGTATTGCAAATAATATGGTGTGCGGAGGAAAAATTTTGTGAAATGAATTTTCTTCGCTACTAGAAGTCATTCAGTCGTAAAATTGAAACATATTGAGTAGTTTTTGACGTCCTTAGAAAACAGGCAACAGGCCAAATGAATATTTGGTGTGACATCCAACAGAAAGTTATTGATGGTACCGGGGTTGGACCTCAATCTTAAGACTCTACAGTACAACCAACGAACTGCAGACTTGGTAAAATGTCATTCTAATGCCTAAGAAGACAGACGTTTTGTTTGAAAAAAAAAAACAGTTTCCTGGCCTTCCAAGAGTTCAGAAAAAAAGAGTTTTTAAAAGATCGAAGAACTGTATCTTTCTCAAACAAAATGTCTGTCTTCTTAAGGTGGCCACATACGATGCATTTTGGACGGCGTCCTGGCTGCCGGGCAGGGATATGGGTTTGGGATGTGAACTCAGGGATGGCTGGTTCCCACACACGATACTTCCAGCCCCGCATCCCTGTGATTTGTCTTTTGTTTACCAGAAATTGATGAAACCTCTATTTTCTTCTGATAATCACAGAGTTTCGGCTGTCGCTTGATATTTTTCAATAAATCTACTCAAAACAACTTCATCTGACTCCAATTAGAAAAAAATGCACAGGAAAAATAGTCGACGAATTGGACGCCCACCAGTGATGCGTGGAATTCGGTCAAGTTGGAATTCCAAGATCGAGGCGGCATCCCTTCAAAACTGTCCATCCCTCCCCATTTTGAGGCGTCGAGGGATGCATCCTCGCCAGTACGCCGTCCTAAACGCCTCGTATGAGATTTTACTAAGTCTGCGTTTCGTTGGTCTTACCTGTTCCTACTAGACCTCGTTGAGGCCGCAAATGGATATTCTTGTGGTGTTCGGCAAAGTTTTCAAACACTCGCGTGAGTTGATGAAAGTGACGAGTGATAACCCGCCACTGCAATGCAACAACTGTGGCACTATAATATAACCAAGCACAAAGGAGAAGACGAACAAAGTTAGCAGCAACTCATACAACTTGCATGACAAGACATCGTTTCTGCTGATGACGTTCCATGGCAAGTAGGTTATTCAAAATACATAGATGCACAAGGAGCATACATAACCTGCATAAAGTATATGATTCTTAGCTGTATAAACAGAATACATAATCTGAAGAGGTAAGCTTAGTTACGCCAGTAGACGTATGATTCACCTATTATTCTAACCACGAATATTTTCCGTGCTAACTCTGTGTTAATAATGGGATATTCAGACGGGAAATTTGCTTGGGAGACCATAGCCACAGAGAGTTCCTTCTCAAAATATCTCCCCAATCGGGGTTGAGTAAATAAATTTGGTTACACTCGTATTTCGCTGATGTGCCTGGGGATTCAGGTTTTATACGGTGACTAACATCGTTAACTTGGACCGGAAATACCTGGTAGTTAAATAAAAACTATTCAGTAAAACAAAAACAAAAATCGTAACTTGTTGATTCGGTTCTATTTTTTATTTTTTTATTTTTAAATCACTGTCCCATGTTCCCTAAACCTCCACCAGCAGGTCTGTGTTTCTCACGAAGTTATCACGGAAATAACATTGCAAGTGATTCGCGGTGATTAAGCGTGATAAAAAGATCCGTAATAGAGCTGACCGCTGATGTTTGTTACAACAAATTCCTCGGGCTCTACTTCATAGGCGTAGCAGGACCAAGAACCTAGGGGAGGGGGGGGGGGGCTCAGCCCCCCCAGGCCTTCTCCTCATGCATGACTTAATGTGCAGGTCAGAAAAATCTGGGGGTGGCTAAGCCCCCCCCCCCAGCCCCCCCTTGCTACGCCTATGTTCTACTTACTATCGCGTATTTGTAGTTTTCGCTCGCTCATTTTCTTAATCCATGTTATGATAAATGACTAGACGGGTTAACTAAATTACAAACGTTTGCATAAGGCCCTAGCTGGTGCTGCTGGGAAGGTTCTCCGTAATAGCTCTGACGGGCTTAACCAAATTTCAACAAGGGGGGGGGATGGGGGTGTGACAAGACTGACAAGTGGGTCTGCAACAGGCCCCGGGGCTCCCAACACTTGTATTGTCATGCATTTACACAATAGCGGCGGTAATGCGCTAGGCAAACCTAATTTCCCTCCGATTGTTGTTCTATTTCTGTTGATCAATATTGGAAAATTTTGCGCCTCATGAGCGTTCCCCCCTGTGAAACCTTATGATTGTGGTGTACTAGAGGAGTTTAAGGTCCCCTACATACTTCAATATGAAATTTTGAGTCGATATTCCAAGTGCTGTTGAGTTCTTTCCTACCTCTCAGTGCTCGAGCGATCCAAAATCATATTTGGACATTATAAAGGTATAGTTGTCAGTCTCTATATAACGAAAGCCTTCCCATATAATGAGCGGAAACTATGGTCCCTAGAAAAACTCCTGACTCATTTTGAAACTCTCTTTATAGCGAGAAAATTTACTTATTCGTTATAGAGAGACACTACTTTATGATATACAACTAGCTGTTCAAAAGCTAGGGTTCACGTTGCACATTTGCCCTGTGTCGGAAAATAGCTCATGCATGAGGGTATAGCTATAAATTTTTTCCTATTGATGGTGGTTCGACATCGAATGCCCACCCAAGCAAATTTTTCTGCTTGTGGCGTGGCTGTAAGAGGTTGGTAGAAAGTGTAATTATTATATTTAAAGCGGGAAAACGTTGCTGCTAATGTAGGTAAAGTTAGAAACATTTACACTGTTTTCCCAGGTTGTATTTGTATAGTCCAGCCCTATTTCATTAGTTTCTTCCAGCAGAATACACTGCTGAGCTCCCTCAGGTATGCATAAATATTTTCCGACCGGTCAGTAAAGGTAAAAGCACTCCATAAATTGCAAATTCGTTGAAGAGTCAGGTGTGACCTTTTTCAAATATTAAGACTTGTGTACACACCCATTCATGGTCCCTGAAGGCCTCAGACCTCAGGGCTTTAGGTTTACATATTGAGATGAAGGATGAGCTACACGGAGCGTATACATTAAGGTGGTCTGATATGCATTGTGACTCAGGAAGTAGCACTTTATGATTTTTCGCATTCGTTTTTGTTATTGCTTTATTTTCCCTGTTTCATCTTACTGAATTTGTTTATCTGTGAGTATTTGGCTTTTGGTGAACAGCTGAATAGTCGAGAATCACATAATTGTGTCAGAAGTTTATATAGTGCTATGTAACTGCGGAATTTTCGAACCACCTGAAAGTGCGACGTTAGAAAGTCATCGTGATGTGAAAGCCACACTGAATTTTTATTTTTTGCTCCGGTAGTGAGAGGAACGATGACTTTCGAGCCCCCTTAAGGTTGGGGGTACGGATGAAGGATGAGCCGCACGGAACATCTACATTCATCAACATGTCTAATTATTGTGTCTGGCGGCAGCCCTTTGCCCCTAGCTCTCTTATAGGGTTACACCCACAGTCTCCGTCCCTTGTCCATTCTGTTTGGTTTATTCATTCAAACTTGTTGCTGAGTATAGGTATACTGCTGCGGTATCATAGCTGTTTCAGACAACCCCAACGGGCAACTCCTCCGAAATCGTAAAAGATGAAATCTGTTATGGGTCAATTGAGATGGAGATTGCATGGAGATTTCTAAAGATTTCCTGAGATTCTCAAAGAAATTCGTGGAAAGGTGCATTCCGGACGGTTAAATACTCCAGAAATTTCCAAGATTCCCTGATATTTCATAAAGTTTTCCAACGATTTCCTAAGATTCCCAACGAGATTCCCAATGAGATTCCTGGAGTGGTTAACCCCTCGAGTTATCCTTACAGTCTGTATCCAGTTATCCTTATTTGAGGTCGCTGATAAGGGGATTATATATTTCGTATCCACTTTAAAGTTAAAAACTTGAAGTTCTACTTTTTTATTCGCTTGAAGTCCCACAGACGTGTCTGCATGTTCTCCAGAAATACTTCAAATTGAGGAAATAATTGTTAACTCAGGTTTGTTCGGCTGAAATCTGGGTCGGGGGTGATGTGTTCCTTTGCTGGAACGGGAACTGAACAAATTAATTTTAGCAAAACTGGCTAGCTTATACAAAAGTTCCAACTTCTTGAATTTAAACAGAAAATAAGTGACGCTGACCCATTATTTCTCACTAACACCCCGAGTTTTTTACGACTTCTAAAATGTAGTAGGAAAGAAAGAAATACAAAAGGGAAAGTCAGCATACTTAGCACGGCATTGCCCTTTTGCGTACGTTTGAGCTTTGCCGGCAGCTTTCCCCTTATCAGCGACTTCAAACAAGAGTCTAAACTGAAACTTTTTGCCCTTCGGGGTTCTGGAACTCCAACTAAGTCACTTCTGGAGACTCCAGAGATCTATTAAGAAAATCTTGATTCCAGTTTTTCTGTACGGCCGTGGGCTTGAACTCCTTCCCCTTCGGCAATTGCACTTCTTAGATGTCGGTTTGTCTGTTGATTAAGACATTTTTTGAACAAGTTACCTGTCTCAGTACTCAGTACCATTTCCATTTGGTATTTTGTACGCAATATTTTCTAAAGTGCTGTCTGTCATTTTTTGAGAAAACTGTTCGATATTTTTTTCCCTGCAAATTTATCGTAAACTCAGTCACAACTTAGGTCCAACGATGACCCTAGCAACACCAATAAGGAGGCTTGAATTTGTTGGTTCAAATTAACTTGATTTTGATTTGATCTTTCTTGGTGAAAATGAGTGTAGATTTAAATGCTGTTGGTATGCACTGCTTTATACTATCTTTCTGGGGAACATTAAGATGATTATTTGTTCTGAATAGGTCTTCATAGGCACAAAAGCAAAACCATAGACGTAGCTCGGTGAGAACTCTCCTAAAACCCATCTGATGGCAATGAAATCTATTTATGGTTCGGACGCTATGTAGGTGTGGCGGTGGTGGTAACGGTCCATTGCCTTCCGACAGTACGCCGCTGTTGGATATGCTATAAACGTGTCAGACTTATTAGTCTGGGTTAGCCGCATGCCAGCAGTCCTCTGTTCACTAATTGCAATGCTTTGTACGATATTATGAATTCCATAGGATTTGCTGAGTCTTCTTTTTCCCGTTTTCACTGCACTCGATGTAATTATGTATGTAGGTACATAATTTATTCTGAAAAATGTTCTCATACGGTGGATATATTTTTCACGTTAAAGCTGGTTGTTGATGCTTCGTGTCGCTAAAAAAAAAAAAAAAACTCTATTCTTCGAATGTAGGTACGTAATTTCCAAAGTAGTGGAAGCAGTTCTTAAAGGTATCACACACATGGCACCAAAATATATATATATATTTTTGTGCCTCTCAGTGGCCGAGTGGTCAAGGGGTCCGCTTTGTGTCCTGAGAAGTCCGGGTTCGAATCCCGGCGGAACGGAAAAATTTTCCGCTTCCGACATGGATGTATTGGCTTCGGCCCACTCATATTCGGCTTCGGCCACTTCATGTTCGGCTTCGGCCAAAAACATCTAACAAACCAACTCATCGGCGCATATGTTCTCTGAACGTCACGTGTAAAAAAAGTAAAAAAAAAATATATATATATATATATTTTTTTACTCTGTCAATTTGAAAATGTACCTGGGGATGGCCAACAAAAAGTATCCAGAAAGGGCAGTAAATGGGGTAGTAGTAAATTGGTAATGGCGGGGAATTCAGGCCCGTCAATCAAGCGGCAGAAGCGGAGCGGCGCGGCGCGGCGCCGTCAGTCGCGCTCGTTCTCTCGACGCACGCACGTCGGCGTGCGAGCGCTGCGTCGATTTCGCGCTGTTGTTAGTTCTTGTTTTATTTTTTTGGCCTCAGCTGCTATGGCTATGGGTCAGTGCTTGGTTTAAGACAGCTATCTCGAACATTTCAGCGATTATGTACCATAGTGTCAGCCTTAATCTCATGATTATTCTCCTGCATCGTTATTGTGTAATCATCCAACTTCACCTTTCTGCACTACTTAGGAGGGTATCGCGATCTAAGCTAAAGGTAAGATTTTGATATCATAATTAATTTCTTTTTACAGCCTCTATGGCATTTGGTAGCGCTGGCAGCTGAGCACGATTGATGATTTTTGAACTGTCGGATATTACCACCAGTATTGTGCAAATGAGAAATGCCTGAAATTGAATTTCAGGTTAGGTCCGGTTGGGCGAATATTTGTGAAGGCTAGAGGGTGGGGGTAGGGGGGCAAAAAGCAGCAGGCTCTCGAGACATTGACGAATGTGGCAGTTTACGCCCCGTATCTTGTATCTTGTATCTCGGATCC
Organism: Mesopsocus fuscifrons; assembly: GCA_950004255.1. Taxonomy (NCBI): domain Eukaryota; kingdom Metazoa; phylum Arthropoda; class Insecta; order Psocodea; family Mesopsocidae; genus Mesopsocus; species Mesopsocus fuscifrons. The sequence goes on from OX465380.1 coordinate 5,657,386, forward strand.
CCCATCTCGTGTCTCACATCTCATATCTCGTATCTTATTTTGAGTGATGTTTCGATTTAGAGGGGAGTGAGGCGAGTCGGAGGCCATCCATCCTTCCAGTCGCCACTCTTGTTCCATCCACTCTGCCATTTACCATCGTGTCAAATCCATTTACATTGATCGCCCGTATATGTACAAAGTAATGCTGCTGGATACCTACCATTAGTGCTTCTGCCGTTCCATAGCATGCCATGAGGGTTGGATCGTTTGGAGCAGTAGGGGTGTAATTTCCCAGTACTTTTTTTTTAACGCGCGACGTTCAGAGAACATATGCGCTGATGAGTTGGTTTGTTGGATGTTTTTTGGCCGAAGCCGAAGACAAAGTGGCCGAAGCCGAATATGAGTGAGCCGAAGCCAATACATCCATGTCGGAAGCGGAAAATTTTACCGTTCCGCTGGGATTCGAACCCGGACCTCTCAGGACAAAAAGCGGACCCCTTGACCACTCGGCCACTGAGAGGCACCCAGTACTTTTATTGGCTTGATCCGAGACGATTGACTCCAAAATTGTCGGTTTCATGTTGTGCCTAATCTAAACAAACTCTTCGGCACTTCCACCTTTCTTGACCTATGTACCTGTGACCGTTGAGTTATTCAAGGTATCCATTAGGGCTGGCTACTCCCAGGGCAGGGCAAGAGTCATTAGAAAATGTCGTCAAGGCAGGACTAGATCTTCGGTCCTCCACAACTGAGTGGCCTACTACTTGTTGTAGAATTACGAAAATAAGCATTTTTTTATGGATTAATACGCATTATTCTATGAAAAGGTGTCAGGAACACCTGGAGAAGGTGTTTCAGTGTACCTGGAAAGTGTGAAAACGGGGAAATTATATAAGAAAAGGCAGGTAATGCAGTGAAGCAGTGAACTACCCAACTCTCTGACATACAGATTAATTAGGAGCTTCACCCGAAATGAACTTTTCACATATTTCACGGGATCCGGCTGACTGAACGCCCGAACGTCTAACCAGCTTTTCCCTTCCCTTGCCAAAACACGTGTTCTCTTATTTCTCCAATGTTCCGCCCCGCTTCACTGCTGGCACAGATGGGAAACACCTTTTTTGCAAATAAAAAATCGGGCCGGACTGTCATCTGCGTGACTATAGGGGACGGATGGGGGGGAATTCAGGAATTACCATTTTTCCTGAAAAGGAAGGAAAAATCAAGTAGCCATATTATGCTACCATCAGTGAGTTTCACCTAATATAAGTATTTTATTTACAATAGTTGCCGTGTTTAGTGCAGTTTGAGGCCTGTCTACGTCGAGAAAAAATATAGATAACTCGGGACTCGAACCTGAGCTTCACGGCTTTGCCTCGGCGTTAGTTCTGCCCACATTTTATTATAAAGAAACTAAAGGATACGATGAGGGAGGGGGGGAGTATTTATCCAATAAGGTTGTGGCAGACCTGGCGTTGCGTCCCATGGGGCTTGAGGTAATGGCGCCTGTCACCGCCCTCCAGGTTTTTTCATTCATTTCAAATTCGATGTGTCATCCCATTTTTTCTTTTTTTTTTCATTATCGAAGTTAAGGTAACCCCATTGGTTTTTGATTGAAGTCGGAAAATGTCATGCTCCTGGAGTTTTCAAACAAGCAGGAAGAACAAGAACAAGACTTGTCTCGTAACATTAGAAGTAGAATTCTTGCATAAGAGGAAATTGAATTGGCCTGTGACCAAAATTTAGCTCTTTATCTCATATTGAAAACTAAGCCAATTAACAAACGTCAACAAACGGACAGGCTCAAGATCGGTTGCTGACAGAAGAAAATTAAAGTACGTAACTCGAAAAGTAACCAAAGACGTTTAACTGAACTTATATTTTTGTTCAAAGAAACTGACTAAGGATCGACACGGTTTTAATTTCATTCTTTGTTTTCCTTGGAAGCTTGCTATCCCACTTCAGCTTAAGTAATTCTCGCCATAGTCAATGCTATTTCCATCATCCATTTTGCACACAGACGAAACTTTCAGTGTCACAGAGAAAGTGTCTATCGAAGAAGTAAACATTTCATCCTTGGAAGTTCGAAGTCTCTTCAGTCGCTCCAGTAAAATCAAGGACCTATTTCTTAGTTCTGGTGATCTCCTCACGTTGTCTGGATTGGCCTTGTCCTCAATCTCCACGTGATAATGAGGGAATTGCTAGGTCGAGGAGGTTAATAGCGGAGAAAGGGCTGGAAAGGATAAATCACCCGGGAAAAAAGACAAAAACTCAGTTTGTTTTTGCAAGACTGTAAGCCAATAGCTGCTAACGAACGCAATTACCCGAATACCGGGGAAAGAAATACGGGGGAACTCATGAAAAACCTCTTGGCTTCCGTTATTGGCCTCCCCATTAGCCATGCTGGAAGCTACGCCATTTGTCTGCCGTATAGCCATGTACAATATTATGTTTTCTCTATTACGAACAACCCGAGGGGTTAACCACTCGTTGGGAATCTCGTTGGGAATCATTGGAAATCTTTATGAAATCTCAGGGTATCTTGGAATTTTTTGAAGTGGTTACCCCTTCGGGGTTCATCTTTCTATGAATATCGTTCGGAATCTTTGAAAATCTTTATGGAATCTCAAGGAATATCTGGAGTGGTTACCCCCTCGGAACAACCGATAAAGTTTGGTCCATTCTCGTAGATGTCGGTCAAATATTTCTTCCTCCACCCTATACCTCGTATCGTGCGAGAGTTTATCTGTATAGTATGTTTAGCTTAGGACAAGCGCTATCGCAAGGTTTGGAGGAAGTGGGAAGTGGCCCTCCGTGGTCTTGTGGTCAAACACAGGACTTGTAATCGGAGGGTCCCGGGTTCGAATCCCGGTAGCGCAGATTTTCAGATGGAAGCATATGGATGTCTATAGTGGGTCTCAATAGCCATCCTTGGTTAATTGTTGCAATAACTTCTTTGATTATGGTCAAATATCAATAATCAGTGGTGTCCTGCCTCTACCGTTGGGCACATTGCATGGTCAGTCTGGAGCTGGACGTGTAAGATAATCCAGTAACAAAATAAAAAGGTTTAGACTCTAAACCTTAGAGGATACTTGTAATGAGATAAACATACGAAGATAAATCTGTTCGTTAGGAGACACTTAGGTATACTATACTTTTAGATCTGGTGACATCCAACCTTAAGGCTGAATGTACATTCGCTATTTTTTTACGTTTGGACATCAAACTTGGTGAGAAAACGATTGGATATTTAAATATTCTGAAATGTAATATGTTTTTTTAACGTCATTACTCATGAGGCTATGTTGTGATTTTACGATCGAGTGATTTTTCATTGACTGTCCAAAATTAACCGATCGTGAAATCACAACATAGCCTCATGAGTAATGACGTTAAAAAACATATTATATTTCAGAATATTTAAATATCCAATAGTTTTCTCACAAAGTTTGAAGTCCAAACGTAAAAAAATAGCGAATTATATTGAGCCTTAATGTCTTAAGGTAAACACGGTATGGATGCCTTTTATAGAGAATACTTGTGTGTGCAATAGAGTATGGTTAAGAACACTTCCTTTGCCTACGTTATAAGGACAAGAGTCGCTCCTTCTGAAGAACTCACGCTTTTCCTCCCTTCTTTTTGAAAAATTCACCCCATGAAAAAGTGTTCAAGATTCCTCTCTTGCCGCGAAAATGTGAAAAATGTTTGAAGAGTGCCAAAGATTTTGTAACTTTATTAGCCTTCCTGCCACGTCATTTTGACTTTCCCGCCGCTCGAAAACTCGTAACCAAATCTTACGTTACTTCACATTTTCACTGAAAATTCATCTGTATCCTACAAAGGCTGCATAGTTACTATATGAATGCTGTTTGTTTTTCTTACTTTTATGTCTCGGAGGAAACGGTTGGATATTTATATTCTTTGAGATATCTGTGTCGTACATATTCAACGTCAAAAACTAGTTGACTAGTTTGTGGTTTGTTAAATTACAGCTTATAGAAGCTACTTTCTGATGAAGGCATGCATGTTATGTTTCAGAACAAATATCTAACAGATCCTTAAGAAAAGTAATAGGATACCTATTGTACCTATAGCGTTATTGTGGAAGAGAATAAATTTTTCTCTACCTGACGATGCATTTTTTGCCGCCCTTAAGATTAACATTGAGAGCGCCGATTCATTTTCAAGGTTTACCCTTGGTTGGAAAGACACAAAATTTTGCCTGTACCTAGCCCTAACAATGTTGTAGGTCGTCATTGAAGCAGATTTCCCAATTTCTCACTGGTTTCTTTTATTGCAACTGTTTTGGAAATGCTAGCATCGCATACCTCAAGTGCTGTATCTCGAAAACCAGTAAAAAAATGGGAAATCTGCTTCGATGACGACCTACAACATTGTTAGGGCTAGGTACAGGCAAAATTTTGTGTCTTTCCAACCAAGGGTAAACCTTGAAAATGAATCGCCGCTCGCAATGTTAATCTTATGGGCGGCAAAAAATTCATCGTCAGGTATAGCGGACCCTTAATTTTCATTTAAAATTTTTGATATGGGCACACCTTATACTTTTGGTTGCGAGTGGGAAGATCAGAAATCCAGGAGGACTAGTGCTGACTGTCGAGGGACGGCATTGAGTTGTAAAGTTACACATTTTACAGTCTTTTTATGAAATGCCGGTATTTTTTATTTTTACCGCTCCCCAAGTAGTTTTTCTTGGGTCGGCTTTTATTTGAGCCTTGCGGAGGTAAGGGCGAAGTCCGTTACGTTGTGTGTTTTACTGTCAGCCTTCTTTAGGGACTCGGAGGTTTTAAAACATTTATTTCCTACGCGATCTCCGTTGACTTTAGTTACTTACTTCAGGAAAATGTCTCAAACAACGAAGAGAAATTTTAAAGTGTTCGCTTATTTGGGCATAAATTACTTTACAGAGAACATAAAGAATTTCCCAAGTTTGGAACTGTGATATTTTGAGGCAGCTATGCGGTAGTTTTGGAAACTGAAATGTTAGAGTTATGCCTGGTGCGTTTGTCTCCGGGCAAACTTTGCGAATCTGCAAAATCGCAAATGTGACAGTGACAGTCATGTGGTGAAGTTGCATTAGCAGTGAAATCCTGCGATCTGTGCTGTTTCAATTATTTAATCTCTTTTGTTTCTTTCTATTATTATAAATTTTGTGTCATACTGAAGCATCGAGGGGTTAAACACTCCAGGAATCTCGTTGGGAATCTCAGGGAATCATTGGAAATCTTTATGAAATCTCAGGGAATCTCAAGCAATCTCTTCGGGGTGCATCTTTCCACGAATCTCGTTGAGAATCTCAGGAAATCTTTGGAAATCTTCATGCAATCTCAAGCAATCTCCGGAGTGGTTAATAATAATAATAATAGCTGAGGGTTGGGGGGGACAAGCCCAGCAACTAGACCTTTTTTAAGAACTATCCATTGTACTCCGCTGGCAGCACTACAAAATACGAGCTCCCCAGCCATCGAGTAAACGATGGGGACCTACAGTTTTAGGTGGGTTCCGAACCACCACAGCCTCGATATACATTTCACTTGACATGCTGAACATATCAGAGGTGAATACCGAGCAGAAAACCTTTTGGTAGGATCGGGATCGAACCGGTGTGACCCGGCTCTCACTGCTCCTCAAAAAATGACCATTTAGTCCACTCGGCTATCGAGGCCATCATTCCGGAGTGGTTACCCCCTCGTGAAGCACTATAGGAACCCTATTAAAGATACATACAGACGACAGACATAGTCTCAACGAGAAAACCTTGAAAGTAATAGACCTTGGTACTACAGAAAATCCCTTTCGGCAGCCCCGAAAGGCGTAGGTAGATTTCGAAGATTACTTCCATCAACTAAAAGCAGTCTAAAATCATTTAGAAAGACGGATAAGAAGATTTTCAGTTGATCCAATTGCATTATCTACAATAACAAACGGAGGAATTGAGTTTTGAAATTTCACCCCCCCCCCCTTAACAAAAAAATGAAAGTGATTTTACAAAAAACTTTTTCAGGCAAAAGTTGTAGATATTATTAATAGAAACTCATAGCAAAAAGATAAAACTCAATATCTCACCAAATAAGTGAGTTATGACGTTTTGAAAATTCAAGCCCCCACCCCCTGCCTAAACGGTGCGTCGGACGAAAAACTTTTTCAGACAAAAGTTGTAGGTTATATTGAGGCAAATGCATTACAAAACAAAAGAACTCGATAACACCCCTAGGACACAAGTTATGAATTTTTTTGTGTGCAAAACCCTGTTTTTACACCCTTATTCAACCATTAAGGGTGGGATCAAAAAACGTTACAAAGAAAAGTTGTAGGCAGTACTGTTAGACGACCCTCAGAGAAAACCACGTTTCATTAGTTGCAATATTAAGGGAGTTATGGCCAAAAAAACAGATTTTGTAAAAGTCCCCCCATTTTACCCCCCTTCGTCCGATTTCCCCCATTAACGAACTCGACCGAGATTTTAGTCCCTTATATTTTATTAAATAGTCAAAACCAATTATTTTTCAAAAATACGGCTCCTAGCGTGTTCACAAGGAAGTGAAAATGATATATAGATAGATAGATATATATATATATATAAACTTTTGAACTGATGGTGGTTTTGGGATCCAGGGGTCATAAAAAGAAGAACTGTGAAGAAATTTTTCAAAAGTGAGACTACTGGTACGACTACAATAGGTAGATTTTTCTTCGAAATCTACCTAAAAATCTATTTCAGATCATTTTGAGAAACAGAGAGATGACTCGAAACAGTTTTTTCACACCAAAAGAAGATCAAGGTGAAGTGTGAATTTGATTTCATCATAGGTCCTCCGTGAAAGGGTAAGAACTTCCGTTTAAGTTCATAAAAAAACCAAGAATATCTACTCTCCCGCATTCGGAGTTCGGTAAACATGGGAGAATAGGGAGATAAAAAGGCGCGAATTTTTGAAATAGGGGAGTTTGAAGTGAGAAAAAGGCGGGAAAAATTTGAATCCGTCGGGAGGTTCGCCTTGCTCGCCAATCCCCCCCATCTCCCATTTACGTTATATGTACTTGGGAGTCTTTTCCTATGCAGCGTCAGTTCGGGGATAGTTGTGTACCTCCCTCGCCCCCCGCCCATCCATGGCATCTGGATTTTCTTTTATTCGAAAATGTGTGAGAGTTGCCCGTGAAGATTTTGGAGCTGATTTTGGAGGGCCATTTCTTGAGGAAAACAAAAATCTGTTGTAAAATATGAAGTTTCAGAGTCTAGGTTCTATCAGTGCTATCTATATTATAGGATGGAGAGGGGGGGGAGTTAAGTACGGTATTACGTTAAGCATGGATAGTAATCAATAATTGGAGTGCCATAGTACCTATAGAGCCTCGCAGCTTGTGAGCGGTCTGACAAGCTGTCTTGTGTCCTGAAAGGGATATAGGTTCGATTTCCGGCGTCAGCATATTTTTTTCTTGTGACGTGGATGTCCTTGGCTTCTCCAAAAAACTTCGAAATCAGAGCCATAAAGAAGGAATTTATTAATCGTCACCCACTGTTTTTATGGCTTTTTTGACAATGCGTCACATGCTTTATCTTCTACCAATTCCTTCAGTAGTACCTATATAGGTACTTTAAATCAAAAACTGTACCTGTACCCTGTACCTGTGAGAAATAAACCATAACTTATAATTGACAGTTACAGAAGTCTGAAATAAAAAGCCCTTAAACACAAAATCAAGTTTTCCGTCATAGGCTCTTAAAAAGGAGATGTCAGTTCCACGAAAGGCCTTGCGTAAAAAATATGAAAGTTAGGCCCCCGAGTGCTCCACTCCTTCGCCTTCCGTAGAAGTCTGGAACGTATCAAAAGTATCGAACGCCTCAGAGTATTGAAGGGTTGCTTTTCACTGGCAGCTTTGAAGAAAGAAACTTCCGAAACTCTTTGACAGATATTGTCCTCTATGTCTAGAAGTATCCTCTTAAGGTTCAAGTCTATGTTTTATCCAGTTTGGAATTCAAAATACAAGAGGTGCGAAAGTCATTGTGACTTTTATTTTAGGAATAAATAGTTTTTAAATAAAGAAATAGTTTACCGAGGTGGTAGAGTAAAGTTTTCTCCCTTTTTCCAAGCAGGGGGTGGGACAAACGCACAGTATATTTTCAGAAGTAGTTCGGCCCAGGTACAGCCGAGGTACCTAGGTGTAATAACTGTTCACAAGATAGTTAAAAAATGCATTAGTCCCTCTATAACGACCGTCGAGATACTCGTTATAAAGAAAGTTCGAGAGGGGGTAACCACTCCAGAGATTGCTTGAGATTGCACGAAGATTTCCAAAGGTTTCCTGAGATTCTCAACGAGATTCGTAGAAAGATACACCCTGAAGCGTTAACTACTCCAGCAGGTGTATTCCCTTTCTCTAACGCCACCAAAACCCACTCAACTTACGCCTTCAAACTCCCTAAACGCTCAAATGGTATTCCCCAACGCTTATGGTGGGTTATTGAGTGGGTTTTGGACGCCCTTTCAAGGCGGTAGAACTCACCACCCCTTCCCATTGGTGCAAAGTCAACTTGAGTGGGTTTCTGAGCGGATTTAATAGAAAGTGTACTTGAAAATGAGAATATATCTATTTTTTTGGGGGAAAAATGAAAGTTTCTTTACATTTGCAATGAAAGAAGTACACTTCGTTTTGCTTTTGTTTGAGTTTGGTTTTTTGAAAAAAGCGGCAAATTTGAAATTTTTTCACGACCATTCAATTTTAATATTATTATCTTATCTTCTACTCATTTTATCTTGAATAATTAAACATTTTAATAGAAAAATATAAAATAACCAAATAAGGTTATGAAAGCTTACCATCTTTTACTTTCACAAATTTTAAACTGAAATCCATACATTTTATGTTCTTTGAAATTAAATAAAGGTATTACTGAAACATTTCTTACATTAAATCTAGCAAGTGTTACATATTTAACACCTAAAACTAAATTTGAAGTTCAATATTAACAAGAATCCGGTAAAAATGGATTCATATTGTTGTTGTTTCGGTCTGTCTACTGCTTTAACGCCAAGTTTTCAAAGTTGCGACAAATTTCCCTTGTTTTGTTTGCGCCTGGCGGTAGGAGATAGCGCCGACGAAAAGCGTAAAAGTAAGCGGAATACGGGAATTGCTGAAGCGAGTTCTAAGTGGCGTAAAAATAGCGGTTGCGAGTTATCGCCTGCTAAAAGCGTTCCCAACGGGAATACTCCTGCAGGAGGTGTATTCCCTTTCTCAAACGCCAGCAAACCCACCCAACTAACACCTTCAAAATTTATTGTAAGAAGATAAGGCACGCCATGATGATATATTCGGGGAACAGTTCTTCTTATAATAAATTTTGAAGGTGTTAGTTGGGTGGGTTTGCTGGCGTTTGAGAAAGGGAATACACCTCCAGAAATTTCCAAGATTCCCCGAAATTTCACAAAGATTTCCAATGATTGCCAACTAGATTCCCAACGAGATTCCTGGAGTGGTTAACCCCTCGAGAGTTCGCTATAGGTATAGAGTAACATTTTGGAGTTTGTCAAGGGACATGGCGAGTGTCCGAGTGTCATTACGGAGAGTTAAAACTGTAGTTAAATAGTCCTTGCGCTGTCCGCCGCGAATGAACAAGGCAAAACTTTAGCGTCACTAATGAATGCTACCTTTCGAGTCCATCCTTTCGATCGATATCAGTAGTTATTTAAACAATACTACGCAGGGTTGAAATGAAACAAGACACGTCGACACAATCAAGGCTCGGAATTCGGAGCTTGGCAACCCCTTGAAGCTCTTCAGAGCCGCACTTGAACCCTTCATTCCGCCACAGTCCTCTTGTAACCACTTGACCACTTGACTTGAAGGCGGCATCTGAAGTTGAAAGCCCGTAGAGCTTCGTCCTCTTCACAGTAAAACACATTTACTCATATCACTCTTATTCTTTCTCTTTTGACAAAGACAAAACTGTTTTTATTTCTTCAAGAACAAAAGCGGAAAGTTGTGATTTTCTAGAATTGAGGTTGAAGTAAACAGACGTGTTAATTTTTTACCCCATCGACAAGGGGGATGTGTTGTGTCTTCAAATTGTACGAAAAGTTTGAAAAGCACATGTTTCTTCTAGCCTGAAACCACATTAAGATCTATAAATTGTACAGGTTGCCCCGTTTGAAAGTGACTGAGGCTTGCACTATGACGTCAGAATACACTGACCAATCTTAGTGTGTACAAGAACCTGGAGGCGAAATACTCGGATTGGTTAGCGTTATTTGACAACACTCCACCAGTGCTTCACATTCAGATAACATAACCTTTAGGATTTAAAAACCTGGTGGAAAAATTCTTCAAAATGAAAAAGCATCATTATTTTATTTATTTCTTCGAAACTATATCGCTGTACTGTATTTTAGGCTGGATTTTGGAATGGAATTTACCTGAATATTTTAGGGTGCATGGCAAAGTGGCACAAAAGCCAGGTTTTAATCCCGTTTCGCTGAAAAATAGAAATATTTCCCCCTCCGTATTGCTGTCTCTTGGTATCTAATTAGTAGGTAGGAAATTCATGACGTTAGCTTCTCTGGGAATCTCTTGTGTACAAAAGAACATAGCAGTTATAAATAAGTATGTAAATCAATAACAGGAGTCGGACGAATCCCGAAAACATCTCTGAAACATTTTGTGCTGAATTTCGAGTACCTACTTGAATTTGAGAGGTGGGAATATCTGTCTTGAGGAGACATCGTAGTTATGATCAAGTCTTTAAAACAAGTTGGGAAAGAATTACCAATGATAATGAGAGGGGAGCCATCCCAACGAGGTGGGTGGGGCTGGCTTGGCCTTAAGAGGCCATTCAACTTAAAACCCAATATGGCAGTTCTGCTTGTTAATCTCTCTTTTATAGGCAATACTAATTTTCACGCATTACAAAAAAATAGTTGTCAAACTAAATCATAGCTCATAAGCAGGGGGCGGATCGACATGCACTAAAAATCGACGAAATATGCATGCAACATGCAGTAAAAAATACTCGATATATGCAGTTAAACATGCAGTTAAAAATGCAATCTCCCCTATATAGGTAGGTAGACAAAGATTTTTTTTTTTTTTTTTTTTTTTTTTTTTAAATTGGATGCCTTGACCGCTTGAAAGAGGCCCTCCTATGACTAAAGTACCCGCTTATGGAAAAGGGCTAGGCATCACAATGAATGAATCAGAAAGAGTTGACGATTTTTTTTTTTTTTTTACGCGCGACGTTGAGAGAACATATGCGCCGATGAGTTGGTTTGTTAGATGTTTTCGGCCGAAGCCGAATATGAGTGGGCCGAAGCCAGTTTAGTAGTGGGCCGAAGCCAATACATCCATGTCGGAAGCGGAAATTTTTTTCGTTCAGCCGGGATTCGAACCCCGACCTCTCAGGACACTTAACAGACCCCTTGGCCACTCGGCCACTGAGAGGCACAAAAAAATAATTAATGCACTTAAATGTGCGCGCTGGCCACGGCTGGTGAAGGCGGAATGAGTACCTAAGGGAGCTAAGGCAAAACCGTAGGATCCCCTACCTTACCACCCCTACTTAACAATATACAAAATCATATACTGGTTTCTCCATAAGTTAAGAATAGTGCTAATATCCATATTAATTGTACCTTGCCACCCCGTTCGACCCGAGTCGATGACCTCGGAGATGGCCAGTCAGGAAACAAGACAAATACCTGTACCCAGTAATCCCAAAATAGAATCCTTATCTTGTAAATTTCGACCAACATGCTCGGGGTTTACGCAATTAACAGAAGTGCCTATTTTGTGGACATAAATATTTCTCCGATTATAGGAAATTAACTTGAGTCAGTCAGATATGCATAAACATGCGGTTAAAACCTAAAACATGCACTAATTGAAAAAAATCCCGAAACATGCAAAATATGCACTAAAGATTTTGGTATTTTTGGGCTCTACAGGCTTTGAAACGTGTAAATACGAAGTCTGCATGTGATTAAAGCTAAAATAAAAAACATGCAAATATGCAAAATCCGCCCCCTGCTCATAAGAATTCACAGTTTTTCTCCGAGGTTGGTAGTATGAATCGAGACATTATTTTGTTTAGCTTGAAATGGCTCATGAAATGAATATCGTCTCTGAACCACGATTTCTACATTACGATAGTAGCTAAGTGAAAAATCTTCAAATTATTTTAGTGCGGGAAAAAAATTCTGTAGCTTTTTATGGGAGTCTTAACGCAGGAGTGTTAAAGCTGGGTCTTCCTTGAATGTACTCTTAATGTTGTAATTGGCATAATCTGTTATTGCTTCTATCCCCTGTCCCTAAGCTCTAAGGAGCTATGGCAAAAATCTCTCTGTTTTGATTCCTCTTTTTATATCCTCTTTTTCCTTCATTATTCCTATACGAATCTACCTTAGACAGAAGGCTGCATATTTTTTATTACTATTATTTTATTATTATTACAGTCCATTTTGTAGTAAGGCAGTGGATCTTGGTCATCTAGAATCTGGCGTTAAGGACCACTTTTTGTCTTTTGTAGTAAGAAGGAAATTAACAGAAAAGTGGTATTTTGTATGTATTTTTGAAAAGGCGTGTTCGTGAATGTCCTCTTTAGAGAAATGGCAGAACTCCATGTGGATCATCACAGACCCTTAATGCGCTATTAGCATGATCTCTGATTGGTTCCATCGCTGATCCGTCCCAAGCGAAATCAGCAATTATTTCAGTAATTTCACCCGCCATATCCCGCATTCCATAAACCCCTCAAGCCGTAGCCTATAGGCTTATTTACCTTTGATTTTATACGGGGCAGATCAATCCCCACAATGATATTCTGAACAATACCGCTGCTGTTTAGCGATATTGCGTGCTCTTAAGACCGAACTATTTGTTTACGTTTTTTCTGCACACTTTATAACGAAAAATATTGGATATCTAAATGTTCTGAAGTATAATATGTCTTTTTAATGGCCGAAATTAACAAGCAGAGAAAAACGTAAACAAACATGACTGCGTAGACGCTCTGAAGGCTGGACTGAAAGGCATTACTGTCAGTGCATGCTGACAAAAGTAAGACTAAATGGTCGACTTTTGAGGAGCAGAGAGAGCCGGGTCACACCGGTTCGATCCCAATCCTACCAAAAAGTTTTTCTGCTCGGCATTCACCTCTGATATGTTCAGCATGTCAAGTGAAATGTATATCGAGGCTGTGGTGGTTCGAAACCCACCTAAAACTGTAGGTCCCCATCGTTTACTCGATGGCTGGGGAGCTGGTATTTGGTAGTGCTGCCAGCTGAGCACAATGGATAGTTCTTGAAAACGGTCTAGTTGCTGGGCTTCTTCCCCCCAACCCTCTGCTAAGATTTTCACGATTCCATGATTCCAGTTTAAAATCTTTCAGGAAAAAAAAAAACTCTATAAACTACTACGTCTTGTTAGGGACCAATAGTGGCCCAGACGTGGGTTTCATCTCAATTGTTGACTCTTCAAGTTAACCACTTTCCTGTGGTCGTGAAATGCAGGAAAAACTTTTAAAACGTTTTTCCTGAAAGTTTCATCCAAACCCAACTGTTCCCGATGATACTATTGATTGTAACAAAATCCCGAGCGATAAAGTGGGTCCACAAGTCCACCAGGAGATAAGGTAGCTACTATCCTGCCTCTCGTTACCGAAGGAAAAACTGAAAATTTTCTTTTTGACATCAGTAAAGCCAAGCAGACGATTATTACTCCGCTGGTAGGATTGGGCCGCTGTCAGCAGTAGTTGGATCATTCAGCATTCTATGACACCATGAACGACTGGCCTGAATCCTGATAATTTCGAGCGAGCCTCTCTTTTACTGCTCTTCTAACAGCCGTATTAAATAATAAAATATCTGATTGAGAGCTCTCTAGCTGACTCAGTTATCGCTGAATCCAATTCGCCTCGGGCTGTCCATTTTAAATCGGGAAATTTTATGGCGGAATAGTCTGTGTCACACCCACAATAGCATTTTTTATTGTTTTTATATCTCTGTATTATGGTTATACAATGGGTTACAAATGTTTTATTGTTAAGTAGAGATGGGACCATTTCCTTTTGTGGAATCATCCATTGTTGTCAGCTAGCATTACCGTTCAGAATAGCTGCTGCCTATTAAGTTCGCCGTCCACCTAGCCGTGCTGTGGAAAACTGAGATAGCAGTGAGCCGCTATCTCGTTCCCTGAATAATTCACTTTTCTACGTCACTTCCCTGTACGCTTCAGAGGTGTGCCAACTATAGGAGTGATATGAAAGAATTGGCCTGGTATTGATTTACTGCTGATCAGGATTTTTAAGGTACTCAGCACGAAATCGATTAATTTTTCTTTTGCCTCCATCTGTACATGGGTTTCCCCATGATGGGGTTCCCTGGGGTGAACCCCCTCTGTTGGTTATAACAACGGTTATATTCGAGGGGGTAACCACCCCAGAGATTCCCTGATATTCCATATAGATTTCCAGAGATTCCCAACGATATTCATACAAAAATGAACCCCGAAGGGCTAACCACTCCAAAAAAAATTCCAAGATTCCCTGAGATTTCATAAAGATTTCCAGTTATTCCAACGAGATTCCCAACGAGTGGTTAACCCCTCGGTTATATTGTAAGTTATAATCCGAAAAAGTTTTCTTGAGTATTGCTTTACTGTTGGCACTTCGAGGTATCCTTACTGTATGCTACCTACACTGAGTTTCTACCAGAGTCTGCCCATGCATCTTTCCCTATGGTTGCTTGCCTGTGTCTCAAGGATAGGTGCAGACGATAAATCATAGCAGGCGCTGTCTGGCGGACGTGACAGCCAATCTTCCTCTCTTTAATTAAACTTGTTTCGAAACGTCTGGAAAGCAAGGGCACGGGTGGGGGGATGGCGAAAAACGCCAGTCTGACGGAGCTGGAATGCCTTTCTTCATCTATTGCCCGTGATTAATGTGTTTCTGTTGTCCCCCGTGTCTTTGTCCCTGGTACGCTGCTGGGGCATCTTCTGCCATCTCTGGCTTAAGTTGGTATTTACGATTCCCTTTAAAGGAGGTCGTCCACCTTGCCGCGCCGCCATTTTTGATAGTATGAGGTAGGATGGGAAACGCCTATAGGCACCGCCCCAGCCCGCCGAGCTGTCAATCCTACTCGAGGGGTTAACCACTCGTTGGGAATCATTGGGAATCTTTATGAAAGCTCAGGGAATCTTGGAATTTTTTTGAGTGGTTACCCCTTCGGGGTTTATCTTTCTATGAATATCGTTGGGAATCTTTGTAATTCTTTATGTAATCTCAGGGAATCTCAAGGAACCTATGGAGTGGTTACCCCCTCGATCCTACCTATGCTTTCGAAAACGGCCGCCTCACCGTGCTGCGGCTAGATGGACGACCTCCTTTACAGGGGATAACTACACCAGCCTATATTTTGAATGAACCGAAAGATACTGGTCCCAGTTACTCCCGAAATGTTGAGTCTTTGGTATGCGACGACGCATCGACTGTTGGTTATGCAGTAACTACTCGTTGGGAATCATTGGAAATCTTTATGAAATCTAAGGGAATCTTGGAATTTTTTTGAGTGGTTACCCCTTCGAGGTTCATCTTTCTATGAATATCGTTTGGAATCTTTGGAAATCTTTATGGAATCTCAAGGAATCTCTGGAGTGGTTACCCCCTCGGTAAGAATTCACTTTATTGACCACCTCATAGTGTCTGAGCTGCCTAAGAGCTGTCCTGAGAGGTCTTAGTTCGAATTCCAGTATTTTTTCAGATCTTTCAAACAACCCTAGGCTATCACATCAGTGTTTGTTTTCCGTAGCAGGTATTTTCTTCGGTCTTGGTTCATCATCCTTTGTTTGAAACCGCCGACAGTCTTTTAAATACATGAAGCTACTCAAACATTAACAGGATAGCTTCTGGCTGATTGTAATGTGGGCGTGTTTGTAGTTGAGAGCAACGCGGGGAGATGATGTAAACAAATCTGAAACAGTGATTCAGTTCTGATCAGAAATAAGCTCCTCTGATCGTTAAATGAGTTACGACTCGCGGGAGTGATGCGCATCGTCTTGGTGTTTATTGATCATCTGATAGCTACACCGGGCCTGAACATTAAATACTTGAATAGGTACACGGTGCTAGTTGAATTAAAGCGGCTGTGATATACATATTAGGGCCATTTTCACCAAGAAAAATCAACAACGGCTCGAAATTAAAATCGAAATTGCTGATTACTTTAGCGACTGATTCGAATCAGCTTGAATTTTCTTTGTGCAAATAGCCCGTAGTATCGCGGAGTGCTATTGGTTAAAAAGAGATGTTAAACTTGAGTTCCCTCAGTGACTGTTTGACATAATTTGGAAATAACTTCGCATTTGTACGACAAAAAGAATTTAATAAAAATATGACTTGTGTCGTCTTACGACTCCGAAGTGAATTAGACCAAAGAGGTGCTGTATTGTTAAATAAAACAACATGTGTTCTATAAGTCATTTTGGATCATGCATGGGAATATTTTTGGAAGTTGTTAACATCATCAAGATGCACCATTTCGTTTGTTCTCTGCTCTGCTGACTGCTGCTGCTTACCTTTTTACTTTCTCGCCCGTATGTAATACATGGGCTGAGAAAGTTATGTCTTCGTGCAAAATTTCGATTTTGAGATTTTGGGTTTCCCATGATCCTGGAGGTCCCCCGAGTCCAAAAAAGTGGTTTTTAAAAAATGTCCGTCCGACGTACGTACGTACGTACGTCAGTCTGTCGCGCAACTGGACGTCACACCGTTCGTCCGATTTTGCTCAAATTCGGTATGTAGGTACCTAATGTAAATATCTGGACATGTTTTTTGATAAATGTTGATAACTCAAAAATTGCACCTGCTATGGTCAAAAAAAGGCAAAAAATTGTGTTTTTTGACAGTTAAGAAGGGCTGGAAGCTACGTATATCAAGTAGGAACCTTGAAAATTTGCGAAAGTGTTTTTGAATAGATGCTTTTAGGTCTTTTACAATCACTTGGAGGTGGGCCAATAACTTGGCCCAGTTTTGGCCCAAACGCGTTGGTCGTCACTCCGGTAGCACTATTCGATCGATTTCAATACAAATTGGTAGGGAGGTGTACTTTAACCTAGTTTGATGTTTTGCCGAACGAAATTTATCCAACATAATAATTATGGCCAATATTGGCATTATCGTAGGAAAATTTTCCAAAAATGGAAATCGCGTTTTTGATTGGTTCAGACAGATTTGCAACAACCCTAATCGACAGATTTCCTTGAAAATGGGTGAAAGTGGTCTCAGATAGATGCTTCAAGGTCATTTTCAATAGATTTTCAATTACTTGAAAATTAAGGCCGTGACATGGAAAATAGAAAACACGTACTTTGCGCGTCGAACGACGCTTCACCATTTGACGGATATGTTTGAAATCCGGTGAGTAGGTGCCTAAAATTATTGTCCAGTGTATGGCAAAATATTTTTTAGAAAAAGTTAAAATTTTGGTCCAAAAAAAATAAATTACGTAAAAAAAAAATCAAAATTTTCGATAAAAATTGCGAGAAAGTCAAGTGCGACCATTGTCGGACCCTTTATTTTTCTTTACATACTTTAGCAACAACAGAAGCCTGTAACCGAATGGACTGATTGCTGAGTAGCCGTGTTTGGTATTTTCCAAAGGTGGATTTTTTGTTATTATCAGTAATCGCTGATCAGCTGTTTTGAATAATTTTAATTCGCTTTTGGGTTTTCGCTTACCACTAACTCTGTACTCAGTGAACCTCACCGCCCTCGGAGTTGGACCAAAATGCATTGAAACATAACTTACCCTACTTTGCTGGATTTATTTTACAATTTATTCACAAAACCATCGGCGTGATTTTAAGCCGTTCGCCTTTCTATTTCGCATTTAATTATCACATATTAAGCTGGCAGTCCGTTTGCTGAAAACTTAATAACTGAGTCAGCGCTGTGTAACCTGTTTAATTTGCTGGTAAATTTGACCCAGGCTTTGACTAAATGTTTGAGAACGAGCTGAAAGCGTCGGGGCGGGTTGGGGTAAGGGGTGAGGGATGTAAATGGAGGCCTTCCGGGGCTGACAGTGCTGGATGAGGGAGGAGGGAGGGGGTGGCTCACGTCCACCCAGCTTCCCGCTACAGAATCGCCAAATAAATTGGGTCTGTCTCTGCAAACAGGGGCGGGTTGGCTCTTTTCGTCTCCTTTCGTAAGGTGTTGGTTTCATAGCTTTAAAAAAAAATCCCTAGGAATCTAGGGAACCTTAAAAGGCAGTTGCCTAAGGCTTGCGTTACTCTGCAGATTTTCAGAAAAATGAAATATGCCGAGTTTTTATTCCTGTAGTTTCTTGTATATTTCTTTGCCCTCAGTTGTTATTGCGGAGGCCGTTGGCAGGCGGAAATCGAACGCAGTTGACAAAAATATCCGCTTGATTTCAGAATTTGTTCCTTTTAGTATAGATCCATTTACCGACTGTCCTTGACTTACGGGCATTCAGTGAAACGGCTGGATTGTCCAGTCCAGCCCTGACGGAGGTGAATTGGAATTTCCACCGCTGACGAGTCCTGAGCTGCTGACCGGTTCCCGTTTCTATTTACAGTACCTTCCCTTTTCCCATACAATTATTCCTACCTGTTTCTCACCCCGAATTATGGGCTGCCACCCCAAATGATCTCGATCTATAGAAGACTGTAAGAAGACGTAGCAGTCCATAGCCTTTGCTGTATGAAATGCTTGAAATGATTACACATCAGCATTCCATATTTTTATCAATAAGATGGGTTATCCAGTAACCTACAAAAAATTGTACTACGCTACTATTGGATGGACCAGAGAGTAGGTGGATGTAGGGTTCCCACGAGGGGGTAACCACTACAGAGGTTCCTTGAGATTCCACTGAGATTCCATAAAGATTTCCAAAGATTCCCAACGATATTCATAGAAAGATGAACCGCGAAGGGGTAACCACTCCAAACAATTCCAAGATTCCCTGAGATTTCCAGTGATTCCCAACGAGATTCCCAACTTGGTTAACCCCTAGTCAGAATCACTCCCGATGTTCCTACTGAAGGTCAGGTGCCTATCGAGGTTGGGTGGGTTCGAAATTGTGCAAGATTCCCCTAGAAATTTGGCACTTAAACTGGATTCTCTTTGTAACGGTTTAAAAAACCTGTCGTTCGGGATCTCACTCCTTGCCCGGCTACTGTGGGGGGTTCTAAAGTTTCGGATTATTATTGTTTATTGTTTGCTAATTTTAAAATTTATCGTATGGCGTAAAGCTGGTTTTTGTTTTCTTTTCGGGGCCTGAAATTACCCATTATAATGAAGGCCTAATTTAAAGAGGGGCATGGGGTGAGGCCCCGAGCGGCTGCATGGAGCATTTGGAACCTGCACTTTCTTTTGAACTAATTTCCAAATTTTCCCCGTATATACTGTATCCCCAGTCCATGTTATTAAATGAGAACCCTCCTCAAGATCTTTCCTCTAAATGGAGTAGGCGATTATAAATGGCGCTCAACGGTGGGCCTACGAAGTGTCGCAGTTTGAGGACGAAGCAAGAAGAGGATGAGGAAGGGTGGCGGTCCAGTTCCTGTCCCTGTTTGCGGAGTGGCTGCCCCTTATCGACTCTTCTTGCTAAGTTACTTAGGATTTCGTTTTTTTTTCTTTTCAAAATTCTAAAAGCGATTAGGTAGGCTATCGCAATGTTTTGATTTTCGGGTTTTTATTTCGGCATAATTTCATTGTTTTTTAGGTAGCAGTGTCTGTTGCTATAGGCAACCTGGAACCGCCTGGTCGTTCTGTTTGTTTGGGTACCAGCGGCGTGTGTTCCGGGGGGTCTAGTAGCAGCACTGTCCTTTCTGATTTTTACTGGACACATGGTTTTCGGAGCAGTTGACTTCTGGTTTCCCTGAAATTATCGGTGGTTGTCTGTGTGGATCTCAGTGTCCCGTTTTATCCCACTGATAATTTTCGGGGCAACCAGAAGTTGTCTCAACATACTCTTGATTGAACCTTGGCTGGTCTTAGGGCTTTCAATGCGTGACTGTGCGGACCTAGTGTCCCGTTATTTTGCATTGATAGCCTTTGGATCATCTAACGTCATTTAAGGTATGCAAAATAGGGACGTAAGTCCTCATTTTGAAATTTTTGTATTATCAGGGTGTGGGTCCAATTTGTAACGGTTTAAAAAACCTGTCGTTCGGGATCTCACTCCTTGCCCGGCTACTGTGGGGGGTTCTAAAGTTTCGGATTATTATTGTTTATTGTTTGCTAATTTTAAAATTTATCGTATGGCGTAAAGCTGGTTTTTGTTTTCTTTTCGGGGCCTGAAATTAACCATTATAATGAAGGCCTAATTTAAAGAGGGGCATGGGGTGAGGCCCCGAGCGGCTGCATGGAGCATTTGGAACCTGCACTTTCTTTTGAACTAATTTCCAAATTTTCCCCGTATATACTGTATCCCCAGTCCATGTTATTAAATGAGAACCCTCCTCAAGATCTTTCCTCTAAATGGAGTAGGCGATTATATCTTCTTTCATTGCTACTCCCACCTACTAAAGACAAGCTGTCCTACCAAGGTATTTTGAAAAGCTTCGCTCGGTTTCGTCTTTTAATCCGAACTCCCATTCTACTCCAAGAAATCATGTCTCAGGACAATAGAGTAAAAATTTCTCGAGAAGTTACACTAAAATTATCACTTTTCATGAGCCGTTTCTAATGTAGAAACAGAGGCATATTTTCACTTTTCTCTTTCGTATAATATCGCTTGTAAGATCCACTTGAAAAAGAACGAAAACTGTGCGTCTTTACTGAAAATATAAAACCGAGCTCCCAGCTGATATAATGGAGGTTGCTTGAAACTACGAAGTCTTGATACAATGTGGGTTGTCTCGGTACAATGCGGCGTGTCTTGAGTTTTTCGCCCGGGGCCTCCTGGGCCCTCCATGTCTCAGCTTCATCCCCTGTCTTTAAATATTTCACCATTCTTCTCGACAGCGGGGCGGCCTTCCCTGCCGTGCCCAGCATTACAGCCCTGGGGCAGCTGCGCCTCTTTGTCGGCCAACTCGACGGTGAACCTGCAAATGTCAGTCATTAATCCCTGCACATCCTTATAGCTGTGGAAGTATGGTGTTAAGCTGGATTGTATCTACATTTCTGTTTTTTGACATTTTTTTTTCAACAATTTTTTGAGGAAACTACTGGATATTTCTATGCTCTGTACAGAGCCGGATTAACCTTCAATGAGGCCCCAAGCTAGCCTCGATTTTTTTATATTATTTTTGTCATTTAGTGTCAAGCGAAGCAGAAAGTGGGGGGAAAAGACAATAAAGGAACCTAAGGAGCCGAAAATTTCACTTATCTCCGTAAAATCTCCATCATATTTTTTTTTAATTGTTTTTACGTTGGGGCCTACAGCGTAAGCCCTAAGCTATAGCTTATTTAGCTTAATGGTTAATCCAGCACTGGTTCTGTACCTTTTTGACTTTAGATAACTGTGCTGTGATTTTACGTTGGAATGATTTTTGTCGATTGGAATATCACAACGTAGCCAACTAATTTCACTTAATTCTGTCTTTGAAAGACATAAGTACCTATTATATTTCAGAACATGTAAATAGCCAACAGTTTCCTCCCTAACCGAATTCCTATAAAGGTTGGGAAAAAAACAGCAGTGTACCTATATTCCGGCTATATAGGCTCTGCCTTTTCCGCCACCCGCAAGATTAGCATTACGAGCTGCAAATACCTTTAATCTTTTTCATTGACTGAAAAGGCTCCCTAAAACTGGCTTCGGCCCGCTACCACTTGCCTTCGACCGAGGGGTTAACCACTCTAGGAATCTCGTTGGGAATCTCAGGCAATCTTTGGAAATCTTCATGAAATCTCAGGGAATCTCAAGCAATCTTTGGAGTGGTTACACCCTCGGCTTCGACCTAACTGCTGTGGTGTTTTACCCGATGGGCTCTCATACCCCCTTCCCCAAAATGAAAACCACTGACTTCAGTGCGAGGAGGTCAAGTAATGACTATAGTCCAACTCGATATTTTTCTCCCTTCAGTTTATTGCAGAATACAGATATCAGTTGTTATTACCATTGACCCCACGAACCCTTAATAGCCCAGCTCATTTACAGCAGACTAATGGAGTATAGAGGCTATAATAATTTAATGTCTTATACGCTTTTATACCCTCTTCAATTTAATGAAACCCGATGCTGCGTTGTGCGAATTTTGTAGAGTTAAGTAGTATATCAGCAGCGAAGAACATAGACCGTCTTTATGGTTCCGACGTTGTTACTTCATACTTTATACTTTAACTGCTGACTTCTCAGTTTGCAAAATTAAATTAACCATGTTGCTGTCGTGTCATGTTGATGGCCATAACTTTAGAGTCTCGTATAGTTTGGAAGTATTTTCAGTTTATTGCAAATTGGTTCTGTATGGAAAATCCTGGTTAATTTCTGCCTCAAGTGATTTTATAATGGTTGATCGTATAGCGGATCCAAACAGATCCAAGTATATGTTTTACGGACTGTCAACAGCCTCGATAGCCGAGTGGACTAAATGGTCGACTTTTGAGGAGCAGTGAGAGCCGGGTCACACCGGTTCGATCCCGATCCTACCAAAAAGTTTTTCTGATCGGCATTCAGCTCTGTTCAGCATGTCAAGTGAAATGTATATCGAGGCTGTGGTGGTTCGGAACTCACCTAAAACTGTAGGTCCCCATCGTTTACACGATGGCTGGGGAGCCGGTATTTGGTAGTGCTGCCAGCTGAGCGCGATGAATAATTCTTGAAATGGTCAAGGGCCGGTGCTGGGCTTGTCCCCTCCCCCTCTACCAATACGCCGCTGTATGGTTTCAAAATTCTCGAAAATTTTCCCAACGTGGTAACAAGAAAATAAGTTTTTCAGTATCAGAGCTAGGAATTCTGAACTCCCGAAAACTTTCCAAGAAACTCAATCTGAAGGCGCAAAAAATAACACAAGCCATGAAAATTCATTCTGCCATTATCAAAACTTGGGCGCAGAGTTGAAAATTACTTTCTGGCTTCATTTTTAGCTTCAGCTTGAAATTTAAATGTACAAATATACAATATTAAAAGAAAATGAGCCAAGGCAAAAACCTTCCCACTCAAACTTTAAGTCAACATTTTCCTTTCTATAGTCAAGAATTGAAACAAATACTTCGTATGGAAATTGTCAATCTTTCATCTTTCCTGTTTTACTGAGCCACAACCGTTCCATCCCCATCCTATCAAATTCAGGTTTCTGATTGGCGTTCAGGTCTGATACGTTCAGAATCTCAAGAAACAGGTAAATCGAAGCTGTGGTGGTTCGGAACACACTTAAAACTGTAGGTCCCCATCTTCTATTGAGCTCTGATCACCGTACTGTAATTCAAAATTTGCTACCTCCCTTCGTTTAAACAGTCCTCCGATTTTAGGTGTTCGTCTATATAACGCTCTCCCGGTTGAAATCAGATCTGAGGAAAGTTTAGCAATATTTAAAAAATTGCTAAAATCGCATTTACTTGAAAATGTTTTTTATAGTTTAGAAGAATTTCAAAAGGTAGTAAACACCAACAAGAACGGTTTTGGGCGTTTACTAGTGTCGTTAACTTATCCTACAGCACCATCTTAAAAACTAATTAGGCCTTTTCTTCGCAGAACATTCATGAATAAGTGAACAAGACGAAATTAAATGCAAACTCATAACAGCGAAAACAAAAAGTATGAAGTAAAGGGGGAAACCATCAACAAAGTGTTTAAGAGTACATTCATTTAGGGACTAGTTCAGTGCTAATTATTCTACTGTAAATTAAAAAGTCCGGCTAATGCACTAAATTTTTCGTTAGAACCGACTCTCTTTCTCCAACTGCTTATGGGGTTAAGGTCGACTACACGTACTTGGTTCGCAATGCTACGTACTTCAAGTCCTACTCCGAAGTTACAGGGCGAGTCAAAGGTGTTTGTAGGGGGATGTAAACCTGAGACTCTTTGCCGTGAGGTAGCGATTTATTTTTGCATGAAATGGAGTAATAAGCCCACAGGAGCGATTTTAAACAGTCAACTACCAGTCAACATTTTTTTTTGACAGATTGCGAAAACCCATCGCTACCTCATGCGGAATATTTTTTTTTAACTTTCGGGCTAAAACATGTAGATTTTATCGTCACATTTAGTAGAAAAGCTTGATAAATGTTTGTAATATTTACCGTCGCCATGTTGCATGTTGACAATTTTTATTTCACTTACGGAAGTGGGTGATTGCAACACCATTTCTCTACTTTTTCTCCTGTAAAAGCTAAACATAGTGTCCTACTTTCACACGTTCGTTTCGCGTTCGAATAGCACACTATGTTTAGCTTTTAGAGTAGACAAAACCAATTGCGAAATTGCAATTACCAGTCTCCGGCAGTACTAATACCTAAACATTAGTTTTGTCGAATATTTACTTTCGCGCAGTGGTTTTGGTGGAGTTCGTCGAGAATGTATAGTGGCCCTTAAGGCTCTGCTTTACCTGGTGATGCATTTCTGCCTCCCATAAAATTAACATTGCGAGCGTCGAATTATTTTTAAATTTTTCCCTTGGTTGAAAAGACTCTGAATTTCGCCTAGATGTAGCCTTATAGTAATCTAGGGACAGTATAGTAGGCAGGTCCCCCAATTTCCTTGCAGTTTTCGAGATCTTCCATTCCTTCCCTTATCTTGTACAAAAGTTAGAGTACCCTATGCCTTATAGAAGTGTTAGTGAAATTCGAAAAAGCCACCGCGAAATTGGGGAACTCAGGTAGAACATCACGTAGGGAAAAGCCCGAGGGGGTAACCACTCCAGAGATTTCTTGAGATTCCATAAAGATTTCCAAAGATTCCAAACTATATTCATAGAAAGGTGAACCCCGAAGGGGTAACCACTCCAAAAAATTCCAAGATTCCCTGAGATTTCATAAAGATTTCCAATGATTCCCAACGAGATTCCCAACGAGTGATCAACCCCTCGGAAAAGCCTCAACTCAGGCCTCCCAAAATATAGGCACCAAAAGGAGAAACCACCAACAGGATTTAACCTAATAACCGAGTTTTTTCCCAAGAAGTATATTTGAGGTCCTCCTGAAAAAGTTTTCAGAGAAGCAAAAAAGAAGAATGGGAAAGTTTGGAGTTGAAGGGTGTACTCAACTGCTGGACGAAAAGACAAAAAACTAATTTGAGACATCAAGTGGCCGTGGTGAGTGGCGAGGGCTCCAGCCCAATTTAGGGCTGGTAAAATTTTCAAAATCATGGCCACGCCGGGAAAACAATGCTTACCTGACTTTTCAAAAAATTAAAAAAAGACCTGAGATATTTTTTTCCACAAGAAGGACCAACCCTCAGTAGAGGGGGAGAACGAAAAACACAAAAAGCATAATAAAAATAAAAATAAAGAGTTCAAAATGAGAAAAAGAGCGGGAAATATTAGAACAGCCATAACCGGAAGCGAAAACAAGCAAAGCAACCCAATAACCTCAAACCACATTACCCACGGTACACAGATTACAACCAAAACAGCCTTCTTAAAATTAATATTTCGTTATCTTTTTTATAAACAAGTAAGCTACGTGTTTAATAAGAGGTCGGTGCTTTTCTTTTCAATTTTCGCCTTGATCTTGAAATAAAAAAAATCTTCTTAAATGTCTGTATTTTTTTATAGTGGTTATACGATTTTTAGGTATAGGCTGGAGCCCTTGTCAGTGAAACGGAACTGCCGCCGGCTAACGTACGGCAGGAATGTGTTTTTGTTTGCATGGGCCATTTTGCAAACAAACAGGGACTCGTTATTATGTTTCCTGTAGCCTCCCTCGGCCCCCGCTCTATACCTTCCCGCAGTATAGTTAACCAATTTCCTGTTTTTCGTAAAAAAAAATAAAGAAGGAAAATTGGGGAAACGGAAACGAGTTATGAAAACAGTAGCCTGCTTTCCAATCATCTGTCATCATTAAGGGGAAGCTCAGTTATACTGGAAGAAATATAAGATTTGAAAAATTGACATGAACTGTGCCACTGCGATTTTTACTTTTCTATTGTCGAAGTATAGGAATCAGAAGGTTTTTTGTGACAGTTTTGAGATCATTATGGGAACCATTCCAATACGGGGAAAAATGTATACGGACATTGCAACAACATATTGTCGCCATACCACTTGAAGTTTACTGATGGTTTACTCTAGGGTTTCTATGGTAACCGCTGTTTCTCTATATTATGGTATCGATGCACCACTTTAACGAAGACAATGTTACTCGTATTTTTTTTTTAACGTTTTGTTGACCTTGTCCCACCCAAATTAGCTGGAACTAAAGTATAAAACGCCTGGTTGTCCAGTTAAATTACAAATTAAAAATTTAGAAATTCTTCTTAACTATAAAAAACATTTTCAAGAAAATATGATTTTAGCAACTTTTTAAATATCGTTAAACTTTCTTCAGATTTAATTTCAACCGTGTCGAGAGTCCCAGTATTCAGCTCCGTAAATTCCATAAAACATTGGCCCATACTACTTTTTTTCAAATACCTGGTTTAACTTACTCATTAGGCTAGATTTAGCTAATTTCGGAATGGAACGTACCCGAATTTTTTTCTGTAAGTTAAACCAGGTTGTCATGGGTTGCTAGGGAAATAAAATTCCGACTTTATTTACCTTAGCAACGCATGGCAACCTTGTTTAACTTACATAAAAAATTTCGGGTACGTTCTATTCCGAAATTAGCTAAATCCAGCCTAAGTAACTTTTTTTTAGAGAATTAGAGCCAGAAAACATATTCTTAACAAACGACGGGTATCTACTGTTTCGAAAACCACCACAGCCTCGATAAACATTTCATTTGACGTGCAGAACATGTCAGAGGTGAATGCCGGTCAGAAAAACTTTTTGGGTAGGGTCGGAATCGAACCCGTGTGACCTCTAAAATCGACCATCGACACGGCTATCGAGGTTGTTAACTCAGGAGGGTAAGTTGGGCTATTTATAAGCACTGGGTCATGAGGGGTAACCGTGACCCCGTACCCCATCCCACATGGGACTGATGTCTTTTCTTTCCAAATAATGTCGCAGATGCTGCTAACGGCTTGCTATTACTCAACTTGACTTAACTTTAACTTTAGTTAAAGTGTTCCTTAACTCAGATCGATGATGTGACCTATTCAACATGTCTATACCATCCGAACACCACCTGATACCTTACTGCTGGAATTTTCTACGTATCCTGTTGCCCTGCTGTCGCGAAAACGTGGTTGTTTGAATATAAATGATTCTGACGATAGGAGTTTTGTGTTGTTCTTAATTTTTTCATATCGTATGAAGAAGGGACTGGGACGTTTTTTCTTTAAACATATTTGGATATAAACCCACTCCCCAGGGTTGGAAACAGGCCGAGCATCGAATATCAATTTTTCAGCACATTAGCCACGTCACTTAAGGGGGGTTTGTTCCAGTGTAGCTCAGCACTCCTGAGTTATATCACAAAACAAACTCTTGGCATAATGGCTGACTATAGTTCCCGAGGGGTTAACCGCTCGTTAGGAATCTCTTTGGGAATCATTGGAAATCTTTATGAAATCTCAGGAAATCTTGGAATTTTTTTGGAGTGGTAACCCCTACGGGGTTCATCCTTCTATGAATATGGTTTGGAATCTTTTAAAATCTTTATGGAATCTCAGTGGAATCTCAAAGAATCTCTGGAGTGGTTAGCCCCTCGATAGTTCCTATAGGGAGGGCAGCCATATTTATCTTAACTTCCATCTGTACCGTGGTGGGTGCGCTAAAATAAACGACATTAAAAAAATCCTTTTTTGATTTTCTATCTATAAAATTCCGATAATTCTATATCAGGAAAGTGGAAAGGCTTTCCGGATCAATGCCGATTGGGGAAGAACAAAGGGAAGCCACGCAAAACGCGTACACTCATTGTGCTCCTATCAGTCAAAGCTTTCCTAATTTTCAGGTTGGTCGGCTAAAAATAAAGCCCTTGGGGAGATGGCGGGGTACGTGCCACAAAGGCCGCGGGGGATGCGAGAATTCGGATGAAGGGTCAAACGAAAAGTTCATGCTTTACTGGCCTCATACAAACGAAAACAGACACTCTGGTCCCCCACTCACGCACCCACAAACGGGAACCAATACTGCTGCCTTGCTGTGTTAAGATCGCTTTTTTTGAGTTAAGGGGGACTATACATTCTCGACGAACTCCACCAAAACCACTGTGTGAAAGTAAATATTCGACAAAACTAATGTTTACGTATTAGTACTGCCGGAGACTGGTAATTGCAATATCGTATTGGTTGTGTCTACTCTAAAAGCTAAACATAGTGCGTGCTATTTGAACGCGAAACGAACGAGTGAAAGTAGGACACTATGTTTAGCTTATATAGGAGAAAAAGTAGAGAAATGGTGTTGCAATTACCCACTTCCGTAAGTGAAATAAAAATTTGTCAACATATATCAAGCGCTTCTACTAAATGAGATGATAAAATCTGCATGTTTTAGCCGGAAAGTTGAAAAAAAAAAAATCCGCGTGAGGCGTGAGGTAGCGTGGGGTTTTCGCGATCTGTCAAAAAACATGTGGACTGGTAGTTGACTGTTTAAAACCGCTCCTGTGGGCTTATTACTCCATTTCATGCAAAAATACAACGTAGCCTCACGACAAAGAGTCTCAGGTTTACATCCCCCAATAAACCCCTTTGACTTGCCCTGTAACTTCGGAATAGGACTTGAAGTTTGTAGCATTGCGAACCAAGTACGTGCATAAATTTCCCCTTAAAAAAATTAAGGTTAGGCTTACTGGGGATCTTTTGAACCTGTCCTAAATTATTTAGGGTCATAATACTGCACTGTGTGCATTGTGTGGCATCCCGCATGGTCCCGAAATTGCGTTAGTAACACGACTGAATTTAAGGTGGGGCGAAAGTACAAAATGCCTGGCACTCAAGTAAAATCACTAATGGAGAAATAAACTGTAAAATGTGTTTTTGAAGAAAAGAAAATAACTAATATTTTTTAACTTTCTTCGTATTTGATTTCAATTGAGAGAGCGTTCTATAGACGAACAGTTCAGAACAAAATCTAGGCTGCAGAGGAATCAATCCTTATCGAAAACATGGGCAATTTTAAAAAACGTCGTTAGTAGTTATGCCCCGAGGAAATGGAAAATCTTGGGAAATGTAAAACTCATCTAAAATTCCGTATTAATCGCGGGAGAACGTTGCTTTTCAATATAGTTGGAGAGAAGGATGGTGAGGATGCTGTGTATAAATTTCAATACTTAGCGCTTTCACTATTGCATTCGGCCCTCGGGTGAAAGCACGCCTTTTCCATGGAAACTCTACTTCTGCAATTCAGTATTCCCGTTTTAATATCATGAGATATTGATATGTAGGGATATGGAAAGGATGCTCAGATTTCCGGCTTTAGGTATTCGCAGTGTATTTCATATCTTGAATTTAATTTCAGCTCATATTCATGAATGTGGAAATATTTTCTTGTATTTAATTTTTATATTTTGCACTTTTTTGCTGCCGGGGAGACGATTAAGCTATGACTGACTTATAAATACGAGGGAATTCGAACAAAATAAGGGCCGTGGTGAATGGGGTGAATGTCGGACAGCCTCTCAGTGGCCGAGTGGTCAAGGGGTCCGCTTCGTGTCCTGAGAGGTCCGGGTTCGCATCCCGGAGGAACGGAAAAATTTTCCGCTTCCGACATGGATGTATTGGCGTCGGCCCACTCCTAAACTGGCTTCGGCCCACTCATATTCGGCTTCGGCCCCTTCATCTAACAACTCAACTGAACGTCACCCGTAAAAAAAAAAACTTTGGTAAAATCGGGATCGAACCGTTGGGGTGTGACCCGGCTCTCACTATTCCTGTAAAGTCAAAGACCATTCGTTGTATCGAGGCTATTATAGTATCGCCACTCTGACCTGCCTGGCCCGAGGGCATTCTGTAAACAGTGAACAGTGCAGAATGCCCTCGGGCCAGGCAGGTCAGGGTGGCGATACTGTACCACCTATAATGTTTCAAACTTTTCCCAAATAAGAGGAACGAAGGAGAGAAAGCGGGACAGCGTAGTGATGTTAGGGGGTGCGTGTAAGTTGCCTCCCTTGTGGCCTGAGAGAACTTTCCTACCCCTCTCTGTCTCCGTCACATAACTCCGTACTATCCCACATACTACTTAGTTGTTGGTCTTCTCAACTTCCTCTGATACTTACCTAAGTATCTACTTACTAAGTTCTTGGTTTTCGATGGCTATGAACCTCCACGTACAATGTTTTATTGTAAATAAGTTGACGTCTTTTAGAACCCTTTGATACTCCACAAGCATAACATACGCTACCTCAGCTATAGTCCAAGTCAGGCTGGGAGCGTACCGATTATTCATAATTTCTTGAAGATTTTCAGTTGGCGCCGATCCGGATTTGGGTTCCATATCCTACCATACGCTAAAAATGCCAATCCGACCCTGAGCAGATATTTCCCTGCTCAAGAAGAAGTTATTAGCCCTAGATTTGCAAGAAATTATGAGTAATCGATACGCTCCTAGCCTGACTTGGACTATATACTCCATGTAATATATACTAAGGGTGCGTCCCACCATGCCCAGTTAAAATTAAACTGGAGATTTTGTCCTATGTTTACCATGTTAAATTTAACTTTTAAGTTAAATTTAACATGGTAAATCTCCAGTTTAATTTTAACTGGGCGTGGTGGGACGCACCTTTAGGGAGCCAAAATGTTCTAAATTATCTACAGAAAATAGGTGCCCTTTTCCTCGATATTTAAAATGATCCAGAGGTACCATGGTTGATGAATGATTATTATGATTTTATACTCGCAACGTCTAATACCTGACAATACCTTTTTTGGGTAATGGAACTAGGGTTTTCTTTTAAGTAGGTAGTTTGGGGGAAAATAAGTAGGGAAATCGCAGCTTTAGATCCTCCAGCCTGCAGGATTTCACGGTAATCCTACGCAGGCTAGATGAATGTTCCTTTTCAATCTCTATTTAAAATCCATTCACCCTTCCCCTGGTTTTTACACCTGAGCTGCCTACCCTTGTAAGATCCCCCCTTCCTGCTGATAAAAATTCGTCTTTCAAAATTTGAAAGTACGAGTACCCAACCAGGAAAATATTAGCTGTTTCTAGCCCATACGTTTGTCATACTATAATTATTTTGATACTAAAATCCCCATTCATCTAATACGAATTTTTGTGTAACAACTAAACAAATCTCGGTGCAGTTTGTACCGAGGGGGTAACCACTCCAGAGATTTCTTGAGGTTCCACTGAGATTCCATACCGATTTCCAAAGATTCCCAACGATATTCATAGAAAGGTGAACCACGAAGGGGTAACCACTCCAAAAAATTCCAAGATTCCCTAAGATTTCATAAAGATTTCCAATGATTCCCAACGAGTGGTTAACCCCTCGGTTTGTACCGTTTCCACTGAACGAGTTTGTAAACCTACATCTGACGTAGGTTCCTATCACATCCAAAGTAACGGCACCCATAAGCGAAAACACACAAAGGTTTGGTTTGTTCCTTTAGGGTGACTTTTTCCTTTTTGGGAAAATTGGGACTGAACTGGTTGTGAGTAATGGGGCCACTTGTGGAAAACCTTTTGGGACAAAGGCGGTGACTGGAGACAATCCTTACAAAAAATGCCCTCCATATTTCGCGGTTTTATATAAATGGACTAAAGAAGCTTTTTTTTACCTCAGCGAGGGGTTAACGAACAGGAAAAAGTCCTTTGTGGGGGAGGGGAGGTAAATGAACCTTGGAGATTTATAACCAAATCGGCGCAAGAGGTCGGAGTGGGCATTAATACGAATTAGGGCCAAAGCCAGGATCTTAAAGTCCCCCCCCCCTCCTCAAGCTCCAAAGCGCAGACCTGGCACGTGACTCCTACCCCTGCCTTTTTCTGCTAACCGTCGTACCTGTTCTGTCATACTATTTTCCGGATTACCCCCTTCACCTATTTCCTTCTGTTGGTAATTCAGTAGGCACTTAAAAACTTGTGGTTTTTACTTTTTACCTAGTTATTTTATCCGAGTTCTTACCTTACTTCGGAATGATCGTAGTAGTGTCTTCTTTAGTGACCAATGACTCCCACCTGATCTGTAAAAAAAACAAGAACTGTCAGTTTTGAGGTTCTTTCCCCCAGTACGACTTTTATGTTTTAACTGTGGCTAAATTTGATTTTTATAACAGACTGTGCCTAGACGTACAATTTCACTAGTGCTGTCTTCGACAAAATAGAAGTCAAAATGTGTATGAAATCCTTGAATTTGCAGTTATTAGATAATTCCTCGAACAAATTGTTTTTGTCGTGTTAACTGAGGTATTCGGCTATTGTAGGCTAACTTCGTTTTTCGTACCTGAAAGCTGTACATTCTGCTCACTAATTAGAAAATTGTGAGCTTGATGAAATTGGACTGAATGCTGTACTGTATTCGATTCCATTGTATTCTATTTGAGACTGGAATTTGTCACGAGACTGACTTGTTTTTGAATTGCGATACCTAGAGAATGGATGTCAGGGGTGTACAAAATAGGACGCATTTTTCCTTAGGGGGATTTAATTCGAAAATCTTGAATCTGTGTGGGGTTTCAGAGGGATAGTCACTCCCTGTTCAAAATTGCTCACCCCTAAAGAGTAAGAGTAGAGTAAATAGGGATAATTTAAAATTTACTCCATGAGGCTGAAAATATTTTGGGTTGACCCGTCTGAGTTAAATTTACATAAACCTCTAGCGATGTCAGCTGAATAAAAAACATTCTGATTTCCGTTACCCTGCCGTTAAAGTATCGAACGAGGGGTTAACCACTCCAGGAATCTCGTTGAGAATCTCAGGCACTCATTGGAAAATGAAATCTGAGGAAATCTTGGAAATTTTTGGAGTAGTTAACCCGTCGGGGTGCGTCTTTCCATGAATTTCGTTGAAATCTTCATGCAATTTGTCCTCCGCGCGATAGCGCCATCATCCAGACTTCTTCAAAACAGCTTAGAAATCGGCAAAACCGAAACGAACACATTGGCGGGAAAGCCAAGGAAAAACCTTGTCACAGGTTTTATTTATTTTATAAGGGGGTAACTGAATAAAACGAGTATTGGGAACCCCTGATTGCATCCCCCGTTCCGAACGCCTCAGTTGGTCTCGTCAGCGCATTGTAATCTACGATTGCTTTCCCCATCCTCAGATCCTAAAATGACCGACTCCAGCGTCAGCTAAACCTTGCTGAACCGCTGCAAATTTTTTGGAGAAAAAGAGAAACAGTGGAAATGGGATTTTTCTAATAATCGTGAGGTGACTATACAATTCTCCCACTTAACGCCCCTCAGTTCCGCCTCAAAATATAAATCCATCTTCTTTTTCTTTTACCCCTTCTTTTATTTAGAATTTTTCAGGATCCTTAGTAAGGGTTGGGTCGAAACAATCACGACTACTAATATATATATATATATATATATTTTTTTTTTTTTTTTTTTTTTTTAACGGATACAATTGAACGTTTATTAAAATAATAATTTTACGATTAACTCAGAACAAATAAATATCCAACAAAACAAAACAAAACAAAAACTTGCATGAAGAAAGAGCGGGAGCAGGAGGTTCTGTGACGAAGGAATCCATTACATTCTTGGCAGCTTTCATTTTTCTTAAATAAAATTGAAAACTAACTGAACTTCATCATCCTCTTGATAATCGCTGACCATGCAGATGCTCCTATAATATGAACGAACCCATCTATATCTGTTGGTCGCTATGGCTGGGGATGAGCTCGTTGGATAATTCGTGAGGCGGTCAAGTTGTTACGGGCTGTCCCCTCCTCCTCATTCTTCGCTAATTCAATAACGGATTTCCGAAACCTCTAGGCAGTCATTTCAATCTCTGATTCCGATTTTGAACGCGGTTTACCTGTTTAAGGTAAAACACGATTAATTTCGGATCTTACTTGTCTTGTCTTAAACATGGTAAACATAGGACAGTTTAATTTTAACTGGGCATGGTGGGACGCACCCTTAGTTAGAATTCTGGTTGTGCCCATCGTCAGTTAAGTGGCCTATGTTTAATTTCTGACATTAAGAGCGACCACATGTTTACGTTTTTTTATGCACAGTTTATGAGGAAACAATTGGATATTTAAATGTTCTGAAATATAATAAGTCTTTTTAACGTCATAAATTATGAGGCTGTATTGTGATGTTACGATCGAGTGATTTTTGTCAACCAAAAAACTGTATAAAATTAACCAGTCGTGAAATCTCAACATAGCCTCATAATTTATGACGTTAAAAAGACGTATTATATTTCAGAACAGAAAATACAGAAACAAACACGATTGTGTGGTTGCTGTTAACTTATCGTAAAATATTGATTTGACCTGCACCTGAAGTATTTGTTCCATACAATCATACAATAACGTTCTGCAAGTATAGAATTTGACATAGCAAAATCTGGTTGTAGCCTCCATGTGACGTCAATAATTGTGGTTATGTGGTGGCAATGAATATGAGGGTCGATACGCCCTTCCCTGTTAAACGATCAGAGCTCAGTAAAGAATTTTTTATCCGTTAGATACTTTACTGCAGATGGGTAATGGGACTGAAAATTGTGGGTGCGAAATTTCAGAAGTGGCAGGAGTCAAAGCCCGGTGTTGTAAAACAAAAAGGAAATAAGCTATAAAGAATGAGTCCCCTATTCAGAAGCAGATAAGGGACGAGTTTCAGATAAGCTTGGCCATTTATGTGATCGCCATGTTTCTTGCTGAAACTTAAGTCATTTAACTTAGTACGGGCTTAAAAGAATGGGGAATATCCCGAAAGCGGTTTCTATTTATTAATGGTACTATTTTGTGTTCTTTCGCTTTTATCGCTTGTTTCGACCATATTGCAAAGCTTCTTAGGTCCCTTGTTATTTTTCTTTTATCCTCGGAGCTGCTTAACTATCAAGAGCCACCTACAGGTTATTTTGCTCCTTTATAGGAATAAGAGACGCTGCTAAAATTATTTTCTCCAAGACAAAATTATTTTGACTTTCACGGGTGTTGATCACTTCATTCAGGTTCTAATTCCTGAAAATTAAGGACCAAATGAACTTTGGAAAAGTTATACTTTCGGCTGTTGAATAAGTGCCGTACAGTCCCTCAGAACGTTCTGCCTCGTTCTTTTCGACTTGGAAAATGATAGTCTTCTTTGCATGTAAGACGAATTTGTGAGCCGCACCTTGATCCTAAGGAGCTATTTTGAAATTTATTTGTTCTAGAATAATTCTAAATGATCTGTGGACGGCAGTTTGCGATAGGACGCGTTGAAGTTACGTGACCAACAATTTCATAGAGCTTAGAGCTTAAAATTTGAGCAATTCCGTTTTGAGAACTTTGTATTGAATCCCTTTGCCGTGATCTGAAGGGCTAATGATTTAAATTTTTTTTGTTGGTAATTGTGGTCTTCTAGGTCCAGGCCCAGGCTTTACTAAACGAAACTTCTGCTTTTCTTTTCAGATTGCCATGAGGTAGAGCGTAAAAGAATGGTCAGAGGCGGGCGGCACTACTGCAAGGTGGCCCTGTGCCTCTGTCTGGTGGTTTTTATCTTCCTACTCCTGAGGAACGTTGCAAGATGCTCCTGGAAGGACACAGGACCACAGATGGTGCCCTATGAGGTGAGATCACTTTTGTCCCCATAGGTCAGGTCAGATAGGACCTCTGAAAAATAGATCCAGCTCCGAACAGACCAATGCACCCACCGGTAAAGGCAGGACACTACTGATTCTTGATATATACCATTATCAGGATGTTATTGCTCCCACACAAAATCTGCGCTACCGGGATTCGAACCCAGGACCCTCCGATTACAAGTCCTGTGTTTGACCGCAAGACGACGGAGGGCCACTATCGAGGGGGTAACCACTCCAGAGATTCCTTGAGATTCCATAAAGATTTCCTAAGATACCCAACGTTATTCATAGAAAGATGAACCCCGAAGAGGTAACTACTCCAAAAAATTCTAAGATTCCCTGAGATTTCATAAAGATTTCCAATGATTCCCAACGCGAGTGGTTATCCCCTCGGCCACTATGGACCTTACAACGAACAGTATTGTTTCTAGAGCCTTTTTTTTTTTTTTTTTTTTTTAAACGCGCGACGTTCAGAGAACATATGCGCCGATGAGTTGGTATATTAGATGTTTTTGGCCGAAGCCGAAGATGAAGTGGCCGAAGCCGAATATGAGTGGGCCGAAGCCAATACATCCATGTCGGAAGCGGAAAATTTTTCCGTTCCGCCGGGATTCGAACCCGGACCTCTCAGGACATCTAGAGCCTAATGTTTAAAAAGTAACAAGGAGAGATATGAAAATGTAGGCTACAAAAGGAAGGAAATGAAACAGGCAATGACTTTATTGGTTTATGGAGTGATGTTAGGCCTCGGCATAATGCAGGCTACAGAGAAATCAACTCGGTCTGATTGGGCCCAAAGCCTTTGCTAAATAAATTGAGTTTGCCTTCCGTAAAAAAAATTATTTCCCTCCACGTGGAAAAGGAGGAAATTGGGTTTAAATCATTGGAGGGTGAGTTATTATTGGTGCTCTTACCACCACCCGCAGCGGCCCCGTCAGAACCCTCTTCACCGCCAGAATATTTCCTTCTTTTATTTTAAATTTTCACCCTTTTTGTTCTAAGGCACGTCAACGACTCATCTTACATCGGCTCCCAAAAATGGCAAAATATACAGTATTTCATTATGGTGTAAACAGTATGTTCAGGTTAAAGGTATCACTGCCCGACGATTCACGAGTTTAGTGCGGAATATTTGCCCCTCAAAACGACCATAACGAGTTTTTTTTAGTAGACGAAGATTTTTCGAACGGCTCACAGGGTGATGGACAGTTGCCATAAGCTTCAAAGATGATAGTTGCAAACCATCACAGCATTGATATACTCTTCACTTGAGATGCTGAACGTATCAGAGGTCATTGCCGATCAGAAAAACTTTGATAGAACCGGGATCGAACCTGTGTGACTCGGCTCTCATCTATAACCATAATAATAATAGCTGAGGGTTGGGGGGACAAGCCCAGCAACTAGACCGTTTTCAAGAACTATCCATTGTGCTCAGCTGGCAGCACTACCAAATACCAGCTCCCCAGCCATCGAGTAAACGATGGGGACCTACAGTTTTAGGTGGGTTCCGAACCACCACAGCCTCGATATACATTTCACTTGACATGCTGAACATATCAGAGGTGAATGCCGAGCAGAATTTTTTTTTGGTAGGATCGGGATCGAACCGGTGTGACCCGGCTCTCACTGCTCCTCAAAAGTTGACCATTTAGTCCACTGGGCTATTGAGGCTGTCGTACCATAAATGGATAGAAAATACACAAGCCAAAGCACATTTTTTACAAAATATCGTAATGAAACCAGCTCCTATATTTTCATGAAAACCTACAGTATAAAGGCTCATGCTGGTGTAATCAACTCACACCATAACTGATTGTGTCGTGTGAATAATTTTAAACTTGACTGGTGGGTGAAGTGCGAATTGCTCTACGTCTACAACCTATACCCTTAAGTGCTCGGCTGGTAAAAGCCATGCACTTTACAGTTAGAGAGCGTTTTACGAGTGAGGTTTCAAGCTCCCTTCTGTACTCCCTCTTCAGCCTCGAAAACCGAATGGCCTAGATGGCTGTGTTTAGAGAGCTGGGTCACTCCGGTTCGATCCCGACCCTACCAAAATTTTTCCGATAAGCATTCACCTTTGATATGTTCGGGATGTTAAGGGTCCGCTATACCTGACGGTGCATTTTTTGCCGCCCATAAGATTAACATTGCGAGCGGCGATTCATTTTCAAGGTTTACCCTTGGTTGGAAAGACACAAAATTTTGCCTGTACCTAGCCCTAACAATGTTCTAGGGAGTGTTTGAAGCAGATTTCCCATTTTTTTACTGGTTTTCGAGATACAGCACTATTCATGAGGCATGCGATGCTAGCAATTGCAAAACAGTTGCAATAAAAGAAACCAGTGAGAAATTGGGAAATCTGCTTCGAACACGACACACGACCTAGAACATTGTTAGGGCTAGGTACAGGCAAAATTTTGTGTCTTTCCAACCAAGGGTAAACCTTGAAAATGAATCGCCGCTCGCAATGTTAAACTTATGGGCGGCAAAAAATGCACCGTCAGGTATAGCGGACCCTTAACACGATGGATAATTCGTGAAATGGGCTCCACTACTACCCGTATATGTATCGCTAGGCTGGTAAAAGCCACTTTGCAGCTGGAGAGCATTTTACGAGTGAGGTTTCAAGAGCCTCTATATCCCCATCACCCTTTGTCCGTGGGTTACCCGACTGTTCAAATTAAAGTAGCCTGAACCAGTATGAAATTTACTGATTAACCCAATTGTGGTCCCTTAGTTAGCAGAGGGTTGGGGGGGACAAGCCCAGCAACTAGACCGTTTTCAAGAACTATCCATTGTGCTCAACTGGCAGCACTACCAAATACCAGCTCCCCAGCCATCGTGTAAACGATGGGGACCTACAGTTTTAGGTGGGTTCCGAACCACCACAGCCTCGATATACATTTCACTTGACATGCTGAACATATCAGAGGTGAATGCCGAGCAGAAAAACTTTTTGGTAGGATCGGGATCGAACCGGTGTGACCCGGCTCTCTCTGCTCCTCAAAAGTCGACCATTTAGTCCACTCGGCTATCGAGGCCAATTGTGTTCCCTAGTAATTGCTTCATCGACATCGACCCCACCAATGGTGCTCCCCTTGTGTTAAAAGATCGTGAATAGCCCCCCAGACCCTCAAAATACCCATCTATCACAATGTCCAACAGGTGGTGTCACACAAAAATGCTACAATTTGAAATAGAAACATCGCAACAAATAACTGCGAGACAGAAATGTATAGCGAGGTATAGTCGGTTATTGTGTAGAAAGGTCAGAGTGTGAGCGGCCATGGTATCATAGAGCCGATTAGGGGGAGGTTTTCTCATACGTCACTTTGTCAGCGCCCGAATGCGGAGGCGGCTCCGAGGATTTTTCAAAGGGAAACTTCAAGTTTTTCCTCTGGTTTCCCCATGGGCGTACTCAGACGGGGGATAGGGGGGGAGGGGGTACCACCGTAAAAAAAAAATTGTTCAACTTTATTTAAAGTGACTGCTTAATAGAGGTTTACATTTATTAGTGACATACGTAGTGCCGAGGAAACTGTTAGTTATCTCATTATTCTGAAATATAATATACGTTTCTATAACATTACAAACCAGGTAATTGACATAAGGTGATCTACTGATATTTAACAAGAAAAGTCAATATCATTCAGCTCCTAAAGTAACTAATGGTTTCTTTGGATAAATCGTGTCACTAATACAATTCTGGTGCCACGTATGTTTTGGCCCTAAGGTTGGTGAGTAGGTAATTAAGTATCTACTTGTTCGTTGAATCGTTTGAAAAAATGTAGTATTGTCGCCGGACGAAAAGGAGACCAAAATCTAAGATGGCAGCGGAGGGGTGGGTGCCCCCTCTACTCACCACCAGTGCCGATCAGGCTGACGTAGTGACGTAGCCTAGTGTGGCTCGCAGCTCAGTCTCATAGGTACTGGTGCCACGTAGAGGGGGCACCCACCCCTCCGCTGCTATCTTGGATTTTGGTCTCTTTTTCGTCCGGCGACAATACCAAAGCCTTCCTTCTTAGGAACTGGGAATTTTTTCCCCTTAATTTTCCTCTTTCTCCCCTACCTGTACGCTCATGGCTTTGCCCTTATGACCGTTGGTTGTGTGCTTCCTGAGTGCCATTGACACACTGTCACCTTGATCGATATGCTACTTGAAAGAGGATGACCCTCTTCCCGCTCACCAAGTACCGCCATGCATTCTCCCGTACCGTCTGTAGCCTCCAGCATCAAGCTTACTTTAAACATGGGAGTCACATGTCAGGGGATCGAAAATATCTTCTTACTTTATTTATATTCTTTACGAAATAGCCATGCAGTAGGAAGCGTGGCTTTAGAACCCCGTTACGGGCGTCTACGCAGTCGTGTTTGTTTATATTTTTTTTCAGCACATTTTATGAGGATACTATTGGATATTTAAGTGTTCTGAAATGTAATATGTCTTTTTAACGACCGAAAATAACAAGCTGTCTGGTGATTTTACGATCGGTCAATTTCGGACAAATTTTTTGTTGGCAAAAATTACTCGATCGTAAAATCCCAAATCACCTCATAGCCTATTAAGAGGACGCTATACCTGACGATGCATTTTTTGCCGCCCATAAGATTAACATTGCGAACGGCGATTCATTTTTAAGGTTTACCCTTGGTTGGAAAAACACAAAATTTTGCCTGTACCTAGCCCTAACAATGTTCTAGGGAGTGTTCGAAGCATATTTCCCATTTTTTTACTGGTTTTCGAGATACAGCACTTTTCTTGAGGTATGCGATGCTAGCATTTGCAAAACAGTTGCAATAAAAGAAACCAGTGAGAAATTGGGAAATCTGCTTCGAACACTCCCTAGAACATTGTTAGGGCTAGGTACAGGCAAAATTGTGTGTCTTTCCCACCAAGGGTAAACTTTGAAAATGAATCGCCGCTCGCAACGTTAATCTTATGGGCGGCAAAAAATGCATCGTCAGGTATAGCGTCCTCTTAATCAGACACACAATATTTCAGAACAATTAACTATCCAATAGCTTCCTCATAAGTTGTGCAAAAAAAACGTAAACAAATAATGAATGTATGTATTTGGTCTTAAAGAGCCGCAATAGTAAAACAGGAAAGAAAATTTGCATCCACTTTCTCGGTCCGAGATGTCAGCTCACCTGGTTCAGCGGTATGTAGTGGAAAATTCTAATATAGCGTTATGTTTCTCTGTGTAACCTTAATTACAAGAGTGTCACGAGTTGGAAACTTTGTCGCGAGCGTCAAAAATATGAGTCCCTGGGTGACATCCCTCTTGCTTTTGTCTTTGCCTAGAATGTGTGCGACTAATTTGTCTAGCCCCCAACTTCATAGCATTCCATGGGTGCGGCTCATGCAAACAAACGTATTTCAAACTTCATACTGCTCTGGAGTCCCATGTGAAAGTTGTAAGGAGTTGACTTGGGAAATAACCGGTGACGAGTTGAATGTTTTGTCCAGACTCCAAATACTTTCCAACTTTGTCGACAAAATGTTGGTCCTGTTACGGAATATCATCTAAGGGAAAATGTATGACTGAAATAATTGAGAATTTTACCCAAAAATATTTTCCGTATAGATATAAATTTAGTTTATTTATTTTATTATTATTTTAAGGTTGTGACTGGGTCATACTCATAGTACCATAGGAGCTAAACAAGATGTGATTGAAGCCTGAAAAGGAGTGTCATAAACCCAGGCCTTTCAGGCACGAGTCAGCCGGGTCAGACTGCTCGGACTCTGTGAGGCAGCTTTTCTTTTTTAACGGCAACATTTCTTATTTTCAGAAATACATGGTTGGGGAGGACCAGAAGGTGTACAGGTACCATCGGGAGATGCCTCTAATCTTCATCGGGGGTGTCCCGCGTTCAGGCACCACCCTTATGCGTGCCATGTTAGATGCTCACCCCGAAGTAAGGTATGGTATACTAGTTTTACGCACCTTCTATTTACAGATGTTACAGCAGCAAGTTATGGGTCCGCTTAACCTGACGATGCATTTTTTGCCGCCCATAAGATTAACATTGCGAGCGGCGATTCATTTTCAAGGTTTACCCTTGGTTGGAAAGACACAAAATTTTGCCTGTACCTAGCCCTAACAATGTTGTAGGTCGTCATCAAAGCAGATTTCCCAATTTTCTACTGGTTTTCGAGATACAGCACTTTTCCCCTTAAGAAATTGAGGTATGCGATGCTAGCATTTGCAAAACAGTTGCAATAAAAGAAACCAGTGAGAAATTGGGAAATCTGCTTCAATGACGACTTAGAAAATTGTTAGGGCTAGGTACAGGCAAAATTTTGTGTCTTTCCAACCAAGGGTAAACCTTTAAAATGAATCGCCGCTCGCAATGTTAATCTTATGGGCGGCAAAAATGCATCGTCAGGTATAGCCCAGCCTTAATGTCTCTCACATCGACTCAGGTACCTACACTATAGGCAGTTCAGCTGGCAACGCTGCTACTATATCGCCCATCTGGCCCATCTTTCTTTGTGTCTGAGAAAAATCTCCGCGGGAGTTCGAACTCTCCTTGTCGGTGGTATGCTCCCCCAGGTAACCTATCTGTAAAGACCAGTCGGTAAATAAATCACTTAATAAGAGTTATGGACGCGGGCTGCTGATAACGGGCGGGGAGCTGGAGAAAGGTGTATTGAGTGGTAATGACCGATTACCGGTTTGGCTGCTTACCCACTGAATATCAAAAGGTAGAAACTGGTGAATGCTGAATGAGCTTTGGCACACTGCCCGTCATCTCTATTTAATAAAGAGCTAGGAGAGTAGACCCCCAACCCCCCTAACCAGCCTGAGCCTCTTTTTGCCCCCCAGTCCTCCTTCTCTATTCCCTAGATACTTCATCAAACGAGAATGTACGGTGGTTGCTAATCAATTACTCTGCTCCAATAAATTTGAAGCTTGGATTTTAAGCTAACCTTTTTGTTTATTGCTTTTACTCTTTGAATCTTTGATCATACAAAATTTCGATAATTTTTCGTTGCCAAAAAATATTTTACCTTTAAGTTTTGGTTTCAGCGTCTGATGCATTTCTGCCAATTTTTTCCTTTGGTCGGAAATTGGGGAAACTGCGTGGGTACCTTACTATCAAATTTTGACTCTCTCCTACGAAGGGAAAAAATTATAAATAATTCGTAGCACGCAATATCAGCGTTGTGGCTGGTAGAAATGCGTCGTCACCAGAAGCGGAACCTTAAGTACTCGTACCAATTTAGTTAATTGAAAATCAAACGTGTGGTGCCCTCATTGGCCAACCCAACCCTCAAAAGGGTCTGCCGTCGCTTGGAGAAACTTCTGGACCTGGCACCTGCTCGAGCAACTGTTTTGCTTTAGGTACAGTGACTGCCTTCCTAGAAGCTCTTTTGAGGGTTGGAGCGCAAGTACCGCAATATGTCACGTCTCTCGTGCTCAAAGCTAGCCCTGGGGTATCTCATCGCGTTATTGTCGGTTCAAGCCCTTTGACAAAGGTGTATTGACATTTATACCTTATGTACCCTCCCTTTGTATTGGCTAGGTCAGTCATGCCTCTTATTAGCTCTGAAGCATATAACTAGGTTCGTCTGATCGGCATTAGAAATTTTCCTTCTATGGTTGGTTTTATTTTGGTATGTGTATTTTCAGGTGTGGCCAAGAAACCAGAGTGATTCCAAGACTGCTCCAAATAAGGACTCACTGGCTCAAATCTCAAAAGGAGAGTCTAAGACTTGAAGAAGC
This sequence comes from Mesopsocus fuscifrons, assembly GCA_950004255.1. Lineage (NCBI taxonomy): Eukaryota > Metazoa > Arthropoda > Insecta > Psocodea > Mesopsocidae > Mesopsocus > Mesopsocus fuscifrons. The sequence continues at coordinate 5,700,802 of OX465380.1, forward strand.
TGGTCTTCACAAAGATGTAAGTTTTTCCCTTTTGTATGCTTAGATTATAAGCCTGCCAGGTTCCCAACCTGGATCCGCAGCGACCTATATCTGAGGTCCGAGCTTATTAATTTTTTTGCTGACATCCGTGTACACCAGCTTTAGATTACATAATCATGGTTTTTGCAGGCGTATTGCACTCCTTGCACATCGCCAGACTACTTGCCCCCTAGTTGTTTGGATCTAGATTAGATCCATAAGCGGTCTTGTCGATGCTGACGATAGGGAAGCGCGAGTTATCAATAGTCTCTAAAACTTGAAATAAACACAGCTTCTGTGTTGGAAGCTTTTGAAAATGAGGACACGTACAGATTGTTGCATTATTGGTCTGATTTTTCAGAAACTTGATAAAAGAATAATGTGGAGGTTTTTAAATAGTTGTGAAAAGGGTTAGCAATTGAAAGTTGTTGGAGGGAGGGAAGAAAGGATCCCAGAGCACAATCAATTAATAACTTAGCCAACAAAGCAGGAACTTTTTCAGCTTTTTTCAACTTTTTCAATGCTCCCAAAAGCTTTTCCCAACTTGAATAATTTAAAAATATATAGAAGAAAAGTGAGAGGGCGTTGACAAAATGGCGGGTTGGAGGGAAACAGCTAGCAGAGAAGGAGAGGGAGCCTTATCAAATACCTTTCAGCCTCAATTGTTTCTAAATGGCTTGTGAGATATTAAGCCTGCTGTTTGTCGGCTTTTTTTAATGCCCGTTTTCTGTAGTAACTGCTGAATATTTATTTGTAATATAATATGGCTTTGTCCGACCATACTCGGTTAAAAGAAAAACTCCGATTTTCCCTGAAGTCTCAGACCGAACCTTGGTTTCATTTCGTTTCTATGTTGTGAGAATAAGCTCCGGGTTTACGAAATCTTTGCACCTTCATTTCTACCTTACTACCCAACGAGAAGGAGGTATTACATTCCATTGGGAAATTGTAGTTTTCCAAAAACATTTTTCTTCTCCTCAACCCCCCTCAGTGGAAAAGAAATAAAATATCTTCCGCAAGTGCATCGTAATTCATTACGGTGCTCTACTCAATCTGGTTAAATGAAGAAAAAAAATCAGCAGTTTAGGAATTGAAATGCGTGCCGTGTCGTCTTCGTCTCCGTTGGAGGAAAATCATGGGGAGGATACGGAATTGGAAAAGTGACTGACAGAATGAGTGAATGGACCTTCTGATTGCTTAACAATTGACCCTGATCAACTGTGATCAAACCTTCGCGATGGACCGAGCTTTTCCTCACGAGTAATTTCCCCTAATCGGTTCGTCGGACCATTACAAGAATTCTCCCAAATTCGACAATTTCCCTCATTGGACTATGAAGTAGGGGGTCCTCCGCTGGTGCCAAGTCAGTCAAGTCACGTTAACTAGTTGGAGTCTTTAGCCTGCAATTTTATTCCAAATATACATTCGCTACTTTTTTACGTTCCGATTTCAAACATTGTGAGGAAACTATTGGATATTTAAATATTCTGAAATATAATATGTCTTCTTAACGTCATTACTCATGAGGCTATGTTGTGATTGCGCGATCGGTTAATTTTGGACAATTTTTTTTTTGTGACAAAAATCACTCGTTACAAAGACTTATTATATTTCAGAATATTTAAATATCCAATAGTTTTCTCACAAAGTTTGAAATCGGAACGAAAAAAAAAAATAGCGTAGTGGGGCTTAAAGTATTTTATCTTTTCCGTGTTTGGTCTAAAAAGGCCTGGTTTGTATTCCGGTTTCTGAAAATTTTCCTCCTATATTTTTTTGACCCTTGACAAATAACGGTTAGGTAGGAAAACCAATGTCTTAGGGTGAATTTCACCAATACCTTAAGTGTTCCGTATAGTGTCCCCTTAAAGTACACTTTAGAATTATTGTCCTCCCGAAAAAGAAAAGTTGCTGTCTCTCACCATCCTGCTGATAGCGCCTTTATCATAACGTTAGCTTGTTGATAAAGTTTTTCTGCTACTTTTTCGAGAAGATAGACTTACAACTTTATCTTCACGATAAGGAAGTGGTGAAAGCAGTCCTTAGCCTAGTAATAAAAATAAAATATAATTCACTGTAACAGTTCAGAACGACCAGTGGTCAAAGGCTGTACTGGAACGATGGAGTTCCTGGGTTTGAATCCAGGTTCAAGCAATTTTCTGTTGGCTTCAGCCAGAAATCACAGTCATTAATAATGACTCATTATCAAGACAATTAACATTATAATGAGGTGTAATTATTGTTCTTGCGTGTAATAAATCCAAAAATGGTAGAATAAATGTTCGTATATTATCTCTATATGAAGTGCGATGCCTTAAAAGGAAAAAACTGAGGATGAGGGGAAAGAGGTTTGCGTGTCAGCAGTCAGGTCTAACCTTCGGAATATCCGATTAAGATTTCCCTCACGATAAAAAACAATTTGTGAGTTTTAATTGGAACGTTTTTTATTCGAATGACGGAAATATTAACGTAGCAATTGACTTTCTTTGCTTTTATTGTAATTAAGGGATTAATTTTCTGCTCCTTTCTCAGCCTTTCTCAGCATGACGTTTATATTATTCCATTTTCATTTTATTGCTGCCAGATTCGAAATTTTATTAAATTATTTGACGGTGAAGGTTCGTTAGGATTTTTACAGGCGTTGGAGTTCAGTTTTTATATTTATAATTCCTTGTTCTGTCGTTCATTAGTGAAATTATAATCCCATGTCGGACAGGTTGGACAGATGTTTTGGAAAATCGGTAGGAACTGCGCCTCGTCCTTTTTAAATAATTCCCTTTATTGGTGCGAATGGTTCTGGAGTAAAAATCCAAAAATCTGTGCCTTCTTTTTTGGAGACATGGTCGAGTGGGTTTTTTTTCCATTTTTTGTTCACTGAACATTTTTGCTGATGATTGGGTTATGAGGTACTTTGGCCAGTTTAGGGTGGACTGAAGCCAATACTACATGCGTGTCGTAAGCGGAAATTTTTTCTCTTACGCCGAAATTCGAACCTCTTAGGACACAAAGCGGATCCCTGACAGCTCGGCCACTGAGCCTCACCAGTGGGCTCTGTTTCCAACTATTGTGAACTAATTTTACTCTGAAATGAAACAATCTGTTTGCAATTGCAGGTCTTGGACTCCGCCATAGCAGCTTTCTGCCTAGAGATCATCGCAAAGCATGGGGACCCCGCGCCCCGGCTCTGCAATAAGGATCCCCTCACCCTCAAGTCCGCGGCGTACCTCGCCGAGATTTTCCCCGCTTCCAAATTCATATTTATGGTGCGCGACGGGCGCGCCACTGTGCACTCCATCATATCGAGAAAGGTGGGTACTTCTTTTTTTAGCTGAAAAAATTACCTCACTGGAAGACTATCGAGCCGATGGAATACGTACCAGTAGATATGGTAGCACTAAAAAGGAACCGAAATACATCCAACAAGTGGGATGAGCCGTGTGTTGGGCTCCAGAACAATTATTTTAATAAACAATATGATAGAGTCTTCAAAATCCCTAAAAACCTGATTCTTGTTGGTACGACCGCGGTTTTTTTTTTCATACACAGATAAATTCCCTAGTATTTAGTGGGAACGTGGACGTGCTTATATGTGGGACTTTAAAAAACACTCCATGGTTGATAATGAACTAAAACTGGAGCGTGCATAGCTGACATAGCTTCACACTGTAACAGGGGCAGAGGGCAAAAAACCAAAGGGGGGGGGGGGGGGGGGGGTACATGACGCATAGCGGGCCACGGGCCGGCATTCATTAAAATCAAACGCTCGCAAATCACCATGTAATGGCTTTAAATGCTCAGGACTGTCCTGTGTCCTGGTCCATATGGCTGTTTTGCCTTTCATGTTCAAATTCGTTTTACAATAAAAAACCTAGGCTTTTTTTCTGATTGTATTATCTCTGGAACGTTTTTCGGGTCCGGGACAATTGGGCGCCGCCGTTTTGGCGCCACCAGTTTGGCGCCGGCCGTTTTGGCGCCAGGACCATTCGGCGCCAAGACAATTGGGCGCCGTCCGATTTGGCGCCAGGACAACTGGGCGCTGTCCGATTTGGCGCCGGGACAATTCGGCGCCACAGGTTAATAGTAGCCAAAGGGAATTTAAATCAGTTGCTACTTTTTCGGCCGTCTGCAGGGAAAGTTCGCATCTCTTCCATTGGGGGGGGGGGGGGGGCATGATGCAAATAGAGGCCTTTATTATTTTTACTTAACTCCTCATCCTTAATTGGGGCCTGCCTAGCGAGGTAGGACTTGGTGAAAATTCTCAAAACGATACGAATACTCGAGCAAGCGTAGCGAGCGAGAATAAAAGAACTCATCTCCATAAAATCTCCATATTTTATTAAAGGAATTTTTAAGAATTTCTAATTTCACCAATTGTTGGAGTCCCCTCTTTCAGTCTTTCGGGGGGAGGGGGGGGGGGGGTGCAAGGAGGGGGACACTCCTAACACTAACTTTGAACCAGATGAACATGATGATGACTCATGAGTAGGGTTCGGATTGTTAGGTTGCTTAAGGGCCACCATACATTCTCGACGAACTCCACCAAAACCACTGTGCGAAAGTAAATATTCGACAAAAGCAATGTTTACATTTTAGTACAGCCGGAGACTGGTAATTGCAATCTCGTAATGGTTGTGTCTACTCTAAAAGCTAAACATAGTGTGCTATTCGAACGCGAAACCAACGAGTGAAAGTAGGACACTATGTTTAGCTTTTACAGGAGAAAAAGTAGAGAAATGCTGTTGAAATTACCCACTTCCGTAAGTGAAATAAAAATTGTCAACATGTAACATGGCGGCGGTAAATATTACAAACATTTATCAAGCTTTTCTACTAAATGTGACAATAAAATCATACTGTTTTAGTCCGAAACGTTACAAAAAAATATTTCGCGTGAGGTAGTGTTGTGTTTTCGCGATCTGTCAAAAAAACATGTGGACTGGTAGTTGACTGTTTAAAACCGCTCCTGTGGGCTTATTACTCCATTTCATGCAAAAATACAACACTACCTCACGACAAAGAGTCTCAGGTTTACATCCCCCAATAAACACTTTTCACTCGCCCTGTAACTTCGGAGGAGGGCTTGAAGTACGTAGCATTGCGAACCAAATACGTGTATTCCACCTTAAAACCGAGAAATAGGTTGCTCAAAAACGCAAAATAGGTTGCTGAAAATAGGTTCCTTAAAATCCAATTTTACCTAGTGCTTAACTACTAAGGTTAGGTTTCTAATAAAAATTATAGGTAGGTAAGAGCAAAAAAGGAAGAATTTTCACATTTGATTTTATTGCACGACCAAAACTTTTTCCATATTTTCATTTTTTTTTTTTTTTTTTTTTTTTTTTAACGCGCGTAATAGGCGCGGATGTTTTTGACCGAAGCCGAAGTAGAGTACGCCGAAGCCGAAATATGAGTGGGCCGAAGCCAGTTTTTGGAGTGGGCCGAGGCCAATACATCCATGTCGGAAGCGGAAAATGTTTCCGTTCCGCCGGGATTTTCCAGATTTTCCACCTTAAAATTACGTCGCATCTCTGTCAAAGTTCTTTTAAGTGCAAAGAGACTTCTTTCTACGTCACACGAAACGAGAGGCAGAAATTTGAGGGAGGCAACTTCGGTAGATAGGGGAAAGATCGGGCCAGGCCCGTATCCAGAAAGCGGTCATGGGGGGGGTTCGGGGTAATGGGGGGGTTTTAGCCTATATTTTTTTTTTGCTTCACGTCGGCATTACCATGTTAATTTTCTTTCATGGAGGGGGGAGTTAACCCCCCCCCCCCCCCCCCGTGGATACGGCTATGGATCGAGCAAACGTTTTTTTTTCTGCACTTTTTCCTTCAAATATCTCCGCAGCTTCTCGGGCTGAGGCCCAGCCTGGGCAGCCTGGGTTTCTTTTTAGGGCTACCGCAAGCTTGGTGCATCTGGCGTGTCCTGCGGCTCTGCGCATAGGCACGTAGCATGTACACAGGTCACAGGCATAAGGGTAGTTGGTATAAAAATAGAGTACATACCTACTTACCTGGTCTGCGAGGGAGTAATGGGGAGTAACCTCGACCTCGACTATCAACGAACCTAAGAAAATATATTTTTAATGGTGAAGTTAATGTAGTCTACGGGCTTCTTAGAAAAAATAAGTCTACAAGCTGATTTTATTTTCGTCTGGAAAGATTCTTTTGAAGCGAGCGTATTGTAAGACACGTGTCCATAAGTACTGTTATCTGCAGAATAGGTTAAATTAGGCCGTCAACCAGCAAAATAGGATTTTTTAGTACTTTCAAAGCTGAAATAGGATTTTTTAGTACTTTCAAAGCTGAAATAGGACATTATAGGTCTCGATAAGATTTGGTGTGTGGGGTCGTGGAGGTCCAAAACGCCTAAATACAAAATTTGGCTGAAATCAAACGTAAGGAGAAGAATAGGTCTTTTTAGGACAAATCCGAACCCTACTCATGAGTGAATACTTTTTCGCCATACGGCTAGCGAAAAAGTAAAAAACGAAAAGACTGCGTAGGTAGATGCCCTTAATATAAATATGATCCCCGCGCCGCCTACTATAGGCTTGGGGAATTTATTTAGTGCAATGTCATTATTTCACATTGTTAATAAATAAATAATAAAAATTTCATTTAATTTAATTGGGGATAAATAGCTGTGGCGCCCAAATGTCCCGGCGCCCAGTTGTCCGGCGCCAAAAAGTCCTGGCGCCCAATCGGCCAGCGCCAAATCGGTGGCGCCAAACCGGCGGCGCCGAAACGTCCGGATCCCCGTTTTTCTTCTTTTTTCCTTTTTTTAGTTTTACTTAGTATTAAGACTGTCGAATAATTTCTGCATCGTTCAGTCCCTGGACACCAGGACCATCAGGTCAGAAGTTTTTTGGCTACATTATTTATGTTATCGGCTATGTGACCTCGGATATTCTGAAATATAATATGTCTTTTTAACATCACTACTCATGAGGCTATGTTGTGATTTTACGATCGAGTGATTTTTGTCACCAAAAAAATTGTCCAAAATTTACCGATCGTGAAATCACAACATAGCCTCATGAGTAATGACGTTAAAAAGACATATTATATTTCGGAATATTTAAATATCCAACAGTTTTCTCCCAAAGTTTGAAGTCCAAACGTAAAAAAATTACGAATGTACCTAATATTCAGCCCTAAGGCGTCACTTCACTACTTCAAGAGGGAATTACCATCATTCGGATATACAATAAAGTCTCTCTATAGCGACCATGAAAGCATCATGTAAATTTTCTCGCTATATAGATGGGGTTTTAAGAAGGTGACAACTGTATCTTTACTTTATAGAGGGCTACATTCCGCATATACGAGTAGTTTCCTAAGGGTGCGTCCCACCATCCCTAGTTAAAATTAAACTGGAGATTTTGTCCTATGTTTACGTGAACACTTCCAATGGAGTTGTCCCTTACTCGCATAACGTACGTACTGGATACGGCTAGGGAGCTTTGCTGCTCGAGGTGTATAGATGCCGCGTGGGGAGACGTTATGAGACCGCAGTCCTTTACCTTCCCTCTCCCTTATTTGAACCCAGGGGCCCCATGCCGGGACGTTCCTATTCCCCAACCACATCATAAGTATCTATCAGGGCGCGTCCCAATTACCAGCCACGACGTCATAATTCCAACCTAGTTCAACAAGTATTCGCCTGGGGTGTGAACTGGTGGAGTGAACATTGTAGGAGATTTTAGCCAAATATCGTAGAATAACTGATTTCTTAATTAACTTTTGCTTTTTTTAAGGTGACGATTACGGGGTTCGACCTGACGAGCTACCGGCAGTGCCTGGGCAAGTGGAACAGCGCTATCCAGACTATGCATGGCCAATGCAAACAGGTTCGATATTTTTTCAATAATTTCTCGGCCCCATCACTGTCTCCTAAGAGACGTGAGTCTGGCACTCTTTATTGAGCTTCGGCCCACTCTTGTCTGGCTTCAGCCAATGCCTCTTTGGCCTGGACCGAAACACCGGGAACTCATAGAGTTGAATATTATTTTGAACTGGAGGTGTATTCCCTTTCTCGAACGCCAGCAAACCCACCCAACTAACACCTTCAAAATTTATTGTAAGAAGATAAGGCACGCCAACATGCAATATACGGAAAACAGTTCTTCTTACAATAAATATTGAAGGTGTTAGTTGGGTGGGTTTGCTGGCGTTCGAGAAAGGGAATACACCTGCTGGTAGTTTCTATTTTTCAGTTATAAAATTTCGATTAATAAAAAAATGAGCCTTTAATGTTTCGCAGGTTGGGTCCTCACGGTGCCTGATCGTCCACTACGAGCAGCTGGTCCTTCACCCTAGCGAGTCCATGCACAGAATCCTCCAGTTCCTCGATGTTCCCTGGAATGACTCTGTTCTTCATCATGAAGACCACATCAACAAACCGGGGGGTGTCTCATTGTCCAAGTGAGTCACACTATCCCCTCCCCCCCAGTTACTACGTCGCAAATGTCGGCTGAAGTCTCCATGCTGCATTTTAAAAATATCCCGTCTCAGGTCGTAATAAAGGGTTCGACAATGGTCGCACTTGACTTTCTCGCAATTTTTATCGAAAATTTGATTTTTTTTTTTACGTAAATAATAGTCAAAATTTTAACTTTTTCTAAAAAGTATTTTGCCTCACAATGAGCGATACTTTTAGGCACCTGCATACCGAATTTCAAACATAACCGTCAAACAGTGAAGTGTCGTTCGACGCGCAAAGTATATGTTTTCTATTTTGCATGTCACCGTCTTAATTTTTAAATAAATGAAAATCTATTGAAAATGCCCTTGAAGCACCTATCTGCGACCACTTTCACCAATTTTCAAGAAAATCCGTCGATTAGTGTTGTTGCGAATTTGGTTTAACCAATCAAAAACGTGATTTCCATTTTTGGAAAATTTTTCCTACGATAATGCCAATATTGGCCCAAATTTTTGGCCCATCTCAAAAAGAATAAAAATGATCCTGTAGCATCTATTTGGGAACACTATTGCGAAATTACAAGGATCTAACTTAATAACTGTAGTGCCAAATCCATCTTGACCAATCAAAAACGAGATTCTAGTTTTTTTTCCTATTTTTGACTTTATTTTGCCTATATTGGCCGCAATTTTGAAATGATTGAATATTTCTTCCACAGACCTTTAAGTAATGTTATTAAGCACAAGTTTATGGATTTTTGTGAAATTCCGGCTAATACTGTTCATGGGGCCAAGATTTTCACGTATGGGCCAATTTTGGCCCAAATTTTTGGCCCACCTCCAAAACAATAAAAATGATCCTGGACCATCTATCTGGGAACACGACTGCAAAATTTGAAGGTTCTAACTTTATTACCCTACCGTGAAATGCATCTTGAGTAGACAAAAACACGATTTTGAATTTTTTTTGACACTTTTTTGACAATAGTGGGCGCAATTTTTGAGTAATCAAAATTATATTAAAAATGTGTCTCGGAACTGATTTTAGACATCTATATTCCAAATTTGAGCCAAATCGGTTGACTGGTGTGACCTGTAGCCGCGCTACAGACAAACGGACGGACGTACGTACGTACGTACGTACGTACGTACGCACGTACGTACGTACGTACGTCGGACGGACATGACCTAAAAACCATTTTTTTGGTATCTAGGACCTCTGAAACGCCTTTTGCAATGAAAATCTCAAAATCGAAATTTCGCACGATAACATAACTTTCTCAGCCCATGTATTACATACGGGCGAGAAAGTAAAAACTTGGTGGAGGAATTTGTTTCATTTACTACTTATACCTGCTTTCTTAGGACCTATCTAGGGTAGCTGATGAGAAGGGGTGAATGTTATTTTGGCTGAAGTCAAGAACAAATGTGCCTTGGACCAATCAGTCCATAGGTCAATGGAAAATTGTCAGTGTTAGTATTTGAACCCGCGGGATCTCCAGCGTGAGAGTCCAGTGTCCTTACTACTATGACTGACTGAGTTTTGTAAATGTTTACAGAGTGGAACGGTCATCTGATCAAGTGATCAAGCCCGTCAACCTAGAGGCTCTCACCAAGTGGGTGGGGCAGATCCCGGAGGATGTTCTTCAGGATATGGCCGAGGTAATTTATACTGGGGTGCAAGGGATAAGGAAATGCCTGAGGCGACGACCCAGCAAGTGGCAGGGTGACCAAAGTGTACCGCAATGTAATAGGAATAACCGGTGGTGACGTCACCAGCCTACACTGGGGTGGAGTTGTTTTGGTCACCCTGCCACTTGCTGGGTCGTCGCCTCAGCCATTTCCTTATCCCTTGCACCGCAGTATACCTAGTTATTCCTCCCTCACAAACCGACAGGCCTGTACTTTCATTAGTTGGGTTGTTTTAAATACGTCACCCGTCTAAAATGGTTTGCTGACTTTTTTTAATCAAACTGTCGGACTCTGCTTAGCCAATAGAATGAGGTCGTTCAGTGCAGAATGGATATACTCCTGCCACTCTACTATTTAGTTGTCGGTATTTTTTATTCCGACCAACCTAGAAATTGGATAATACTAACACACAGGTCAGCTTGTCTCAGCTCTATTGAAAATAACACGGAAAACAGTGGGAAACGGTACAGTAGGACTGATCGATAGCTAAGCCTGGACAACATTTTGATTACAGGTGGCGCCTATGCTCGCTGAGCTCGGCTACGACCCCAGTGCCAACCCCCCCAACTACGGGTCACCTGACGCCTTTGTTGCTGACAATACCCGGCGTGTGAAGGCAGACGCGCGACTGTGGGAACATAAAGCCAAAACTCTCCTAGCGCGGCAGGAGGCCAAAGACCATCAGGATCATGTTAATGTTCATGACTCAGGCGGCGATGACTTCGGCTCGGAGGCGCCTGCGTGACTTACCGCTACTGTACAGATTCGTGATGGACTCTGTTCTTAAATTATTATTAAATTAAATTACTATTGAATTTTTAATGCTGGTGTTGTTTTTTCTGAAGTTCTATTTAAGGCTGAATATACATTCGCTATTTTTTTACGCTCCGATTTCAAACTTCGTGACAAAACTATTGGATATTTAAATATTCTGAAATATAATATGTCTTCTTAACGTCATTACTCATGAGGCTATGTTGTGATTTCACGATCGGACCATTTGTTTTGTGACAAAAATCACTCGATCGTAAAACCACAACATAGCCTCATGAGTAATGACGTTACAAAGACATATTATATTTTACAATATTTAAATGTCCAATAGTTTTCTCACAAAGTTTGAAATCGGAACGTAAAAAAATCCCTTTCGGCAGCCCCGAAAGGCGTAGCACAGGGCGTAGGTAGATTTCGAAGATTACTTCCATCCACTAAAAGCAGTCTAAAATCATTTAGAAAGACGGTTAAGAAGATTTTCAGTTGATCTAATTGCATTCTCTACAATAACAAACTGGAGGAATTGAGTTTTGAAATTTCAACCCCCCCCCCCCCCCCCTAACAAGAAAACGAAAGTGATTTTACAAAAAACTTTTTCAGCCAAAAGTTGTAGATATTATTAATAGAAACTCATAGCAAAAAGAATAAACTCAATATCTCACCAAATAAGTGAGTTATGACGTTTTGAAAATTCAACCCCCCACCCCCTGCCTAAACGGTGCGTCGGACAAAAAACTTTTTCAGACAAAGGTTGTAGGTAAAATTGAGGCAAATGCATTACAAAACAAAAGAACTCGATAACACCCCTAGAACACAAGTTATGAATTTTTTTGTGCGCAAAAACCCTCTTTTTCCACCCTTACTCAATCATTAAGGGTGGGATCAAAAAACGTTACAAAGAAAAGTTGTAGGTAGTACTGTTAGACAACCCTCAGAGAAAACTACGTTTCATTAGTTGCAATATTAAGGGAGTTATGGCCAAAAAGCCAGATTTCGAAAAAGTCCCCCCATTTCCCCCCCTTCGTCCGATTTCCCCCATTAACGAACTCGACCGAGATTTTAGACCCTAATATTTTATTAAATAGTCAAAACCAATTATTTTTCAAAAATACGGCTGCTAGCGTGTTCACAAGGAAGTGAAAATGATATATAGATATATATATATATCTTTTGAACTTATGGTGGTTTTGGGATCCAGGGGTCATAAAAAGAAGAACTGTTAAGAAATTTTTCAAAAGTGAGACTACTGGTACGACTACAATAGGTAGATTTTTCTTCGAAATCTACCTAAAATAGCGAATGTATGGTGGCCCTTAAGGTGTTCATTGAAATGCTGAGCGGACTGTGAGATTTTTTGCTGAAGCCAATAGGTACATCCATGACAAAAGCGGAAAATATTTCCCTCAGGCAGGGATTCGAACCCGGACCTCTCAGGAGTCTCAGGACAAAAAGCGAACCCTTTGACCACTGACAGGCACGTTTTTTAAGGAACACTCAAAAAGTAGTAGGCCGTAGTAAGGAGGCCGACGTGGTGTTGAGCACACAAAAGGTACAGAAGGATTGACGCCCGGATCTGGAGCGTAATTATGCAGTAATAAAGAAGAACTGAGTGCTACGAGTTGAACCTTGAGAAATTTTCTAAAAACGGAAATTGGGCCAAAAATCTGCCGAGAAGGTAGATGGACAAAAATAACGTCATGAGTGCAAACACAACTTTAAACTCCACACCATAGAGTAAGACGCCAAATTTGGAGGCTTTCGGTCTTAAGGGTCCACCTCAGAAGGTGCGTACATGTCATTTTTTTAACATACTAAATGAATATATACGAATAAACTAATGTATACTTTATAATGGGCTAAAAACTGACCAAAAAACTGATAAGTCACGTATCTCGTGAGCCTGAAACAAAATTAATAAATCCCCCCACGGGACCGTTACCGATTCGTACAAAGAAAACTATAGGTAGGTATGCTATCTGCATAATATTTTACAAGGAACATTATAGATTGTAGATAAAGATGAGGTGTAGGTATAAAGTGATGTAAAAAACAGGTAAACAGAGAATGCAAAAGTCAGGTTACTATGCAGTAATTCCTGACAAACAATAAAACATAATTACATAGTTGAATGAACTTCTCACTATCAGTGAAGTGTAACAATAATAATCATGGAATCAAGGAAGCTCGTACCTATGGCAACAACTTTAGAGTAGGAATAGACCAGCGGGCCTATTACGGATCTCGTATCACGCGAAACACGCCTTTTTTCCACGCAGATATCACGAAAAATTGATTTTGCGATTACGAATCGGTTTTTGACGGAAGGCGACCGCCCTTTTATCACGAAAAACTACCGCCACCTAGCAGAGGTGGCGGTAGGAAGCGGTAACAAGGTTTTGGAGTGTGAAAAATGCTATTGTGTGTTTTATTTTTATATTTTGCATGCTAAAAAAAATAATTTACAATTTCAAAACTTCAAATACACGCTCTTTGGTTTGTTTTGTTTACTTTCCAGTTTTGGTTAAAATGAAATTAAAAAATATTTTAATGTTTTGTACTCAATAAATTAAATAATATTACATTTTAAACTGTTTTTGAAGTTAAAACTCTGAAGATTATGAGTTATTGAAGATTTGCGACGATTTTAAGTGAGCCAAACAAAAGACTGTCGGAAAACGCGGCGGTAGCTACCGCCGGCGTCCTAGTTATCACGAAAAGATCCATAATCGCAGTTTTGAGATGCCCGCGGTATCTAAATGGCGTGTTTTGCGTGAAAGCGCAGTTATCACGATTTTTAGTGCACGATCCGTAATAGTGCTGCTGGAGCCCTATTATGGATCTTTTTATCACGCGTGATCACGCAGTTATCACGAAAACATAGGGAAAATAGCACTGAAAATGTTTATCGCGCGTGATCACGCAGTTATCACGAAAACATAGGGAAAATAGCACTGAAAATGTTTATCGCGCGTGATCACGCAGTTATCACGAAAACATAGGGAAAATAGCACTGAAAATGTTTATCACGCGTGATAAAAAGATCCGTAATAGAGCTGCAGGAGTAGGTCAGAATTCCTGAAAAACACGAAACGGAAAAAATCGCTACAGACAAAGGTCTGCCAGAGTAACGGGAAGAGGTCTAATCACCTATGGGAGAAAAATCAATTCCAAAAAGTTACAATTATTGACAGCGACCATCGCGGCGGAACACCGTAGGTTTCGATTGCCCCCCCCCCCCCCCCCCCTACCATCCCAGACATGTTTAAATTTGCCCAGAAAGATGTCCCAGACAACACCACAACAAAAGGTGATAGAACCGTATGAAGATCCACAAAGGCAATAACGCTACTTTCCTGCAGAGCAGAAAAAAAGACAGACCACTTGTTCAGAGAGCTGAAAACAGGCAAAACCCAGCTGCGGGCCCGCTGTCTGCAAGTGAGAGCACGACAGGGAGTAGAAACATCCCCCAGACCCCCGCACTTTACTTTATGTTAAAAGATATTAAGCTAATAGCATAAGAATAGCCGTGAAATGATACTAGTTTAGAACAGGAGGTTAGTTAGGAAAATTGTGACAACTAAAATATTCCTAGAGAGAACAAGACGCACCTGTAGAATACAAATAAAATACAAATAATAAGGATATAAAAACCTGATTGATGAAGAAGAAAGCAGGAAACCCACAACACACAGAACGAACAATCACTGACTGGGAGGGACGTCTGTCCCCGCAGCGCGTCCGGAACTAACTGAAGGGTCTGGGGAGTATCGATCGCCTGCGCGGCCAGCGGGCCCGCTAAGGGTGGCGCGCTTTCCTTGCGCGCGCTTTTTATTATGAATTTTATTATTTTCATTCTTTCGATAACGTGATCCTGTGTTCGTATTCGTACCAAAGGTAGTTACTGTTGCCATAGGAGTTTCCTTATAATATGGGAAATGGGTTTAAAAATGGTTTCTAAGTAATATCTAGTTGGTAGTAAGGTACTGACGTCAGGTATTTTTCAGGGCCACCTTTTCCATAATATGCTTTTGTCACCGGTGCCGTAATTTTTACTTTCCCAATGCACGGGACAATAATATGTACAGTAGCAGACAATGGCCGTGAAATTACCTGATAAATAAATAGTGACTTTGATTTTTGTACTTTTCCTCATTTTTTCAAGGATATTTCGTAGTTAGAAGCTCTTGCCGCACAATAAACTATAGGTATCATATATCAATATATCATATATCTAGATCAGCATAATAACAGAAGCAACCTACCAGACATTACCAAAATACTAGCTCTGGCTTAAGTGGTTACGGGAGTGTTTTCTCCGAAAGTAACCAGGGATTTGGAGTTTGGAGAGCAAATAATTCAAATCATGCGTCTATATACATTTGTATCCAAATGGTAAGCATTTTACCTTTTCCATCGACTACTTTACAAAAATACGAGACAGCAGAGCTGTCCAGGTACTTTCACAGCAATCTCAAAATTTCCCTTTCTTCGCCATAGGACCAATAAATTTTGCTACTTTTAAGGCTGAATTTCACCACCTCACAATAGTGCCTCCTAACGATCGAATAGCTATCGATTCGTTATAGTAGCCGTTAAACTTATCCCATCATTAGGTTTTGTCGTGTCACTAGAATTCGTCTGTTTGTTTACGTCAAATTTATTTCAACAATTTCAAGCGAAAAATGGAAAAAAAACGTGAAAAACACCCTTTTTTTCGGAGAAAGAAGTTAAATTGTTGATTAGACTAAATTAGACTACACCAAATGAGTCGTAGGTATGAAAGTTATCGTTTTCGCTAACGTACGGATAATCCACTCGAAAGCTAACGATACGATATGGGTGCATGGTGAAAGCCGTTAACTTTTTTACTTTCTCGCCCGTATGTAATACATGGGCTGAGAAAGTTATGTCTTCGTGCAAAATTTCGATTTTGAGATTTTGGGTTTCCCATGATCCTGGAGGTCCCCCGAGTCCAAAAAAGTGGTTTTTAAAAAATGTCCGTCCGACGTACGATACGATACCGCTGGCGTAAAAATTGCGAGAAAGTCAAGTGCGACCATTGTCGGACCCTTTATTTACCGATATGATAGCGCTAACGCGTACACGATAGTCTACACGCTAAGTGGTGAAATCCAGCCTTAGTAGTTTTTGTTAAGTCACTCCAATGACGGCCGTGAAAGTATCTGTAATACCTAATGCTTCTTACGGAATCGTAAAAACCTAGAATGATGGTTGGGAGTCACAGTCGAGAGCTCGCTTGCGCAGCAGCTGCACGCAGCTGTAAATGGTGAGGGCCGGCCCAAACTTTAACCTCAAATGCTCGGTGAGGTCCGCTTGGGCCACCATGAGCAGAGCTTCACCGTCGATAATATGCTCTTCGAATATTTCTCCTTTTCCAGGTCCCAAGAACTTGTCAACGAACTGGCCGACCTGAAACAAAAAGTCATGTAAGTATTGCAAGAAAAACGAACCACGGCTAATATTGTATAAAGGGTTACGTGAACAAAAACAAGCAGATATCTATCGCCCTGTGTCAGCAGTTACCAGTTGGCAGACAAGACATGCCATTCTTTTGCTGTTCCATTCGCTACTAAAACAAAAATTGAAAATTCCTCTCGCGATAAATCTTGGCAGCAATACAAGTGGTCCGTAAGAACTTTGTAAATAATTAACGGATGTGTAGGTTACCTCTTCAGTGGTCCAGGCACGCGGGTTGGGGGGGAAATCCGCTACTTTTTCGGCTAGCTCTTTGGCGATTTTCGCAAGCCTGGCGACCTGGGCCGGTTCGTCTGCGGTTTCGCTGCTGTTGCTGCTGCTGCTGCCGCATCGTCCGTCCCGAGCCACCTTCTTAGCTAAAGGTTGTTGCGCCACCGGAGGATCAGAGCGCCGCTTCAGCTTTTCTGATGGTTTCTTGGCATCCATCAGTCGCACTCGGCGGCTCAGCAAGTTCCGGGGCTTAGTTCTGTTAGAAGTAAGGAAAATAAATAAATAAAAACTTGTCACAGACGAACATGTTTTAGTTAGCTATGTGTTACTTAGATCCGCAAATGGGTAGATCAAATAAGTTTATTTAAATTATGCTAAAATGGCTGCCACTGCTACTCTACCACTGTACGGGAAATTATGCTAAAATGGCTGCCACTGCTACTCTACCACTGTACGGGAAATTATGCTAAAATGGCTGCCACTGCTACTCTACCACTGTACGGGAAATTATGCTAAAATGGCTGCCACTGCTACTCTACCACTGTACGGGAAATTATGCTAAAATGGCTGCCACTGCTACTCTACCACTGTACGGGAAATTATGCTAAAATGGCTGCCACTGCTACTCTACCACTGTACGGGAAATTATGCTAAAATGGCTGCCACTGCTACTCTACCACTGTACGGGAAATTATGCTAAAATGGCTGCCACTGCTACTCTACCACTGTACGGGAAATTATGCTAAAATGGCTGCCACTGCTACTCTACCACTGTACGGGAAATTATGCTAAAATGGCTGCCACTGCTACTCTACCACTGTACGGGATCTAACTGGCGGATAAAAATCGTTTAAAACTAAAGTTAAGGGCCACCATACATTCTCGACGAACTCCGCCAAAACCACTGTGCGAAAGTAAATATTCGACAAAAGTAATGTTTACATTTTAGTACCACCGGAGACTGGTAATTGCAATATCGTATTGGTTGTGTCTACTCTAAAAGCTAAACATAGTGTGCTATTGAACGCGAAACGAACGAGTGAAAGTAGGACACTATGTTTAGCTTTTACAGGAGAAAAAGTAAAGAAATGGTGTTGCAATTACGAACTTCCGTAAGTGAAATAAAAATTGTCAACATGTAACATGGCGGCGGTAAATATTACAAACATTTATCAAGCTTTTCTACTAAATGTGACGATAAAATCACACTGTTTTAATCCGAAACGTTACAAAAAAATATTTCGCGTGAGGTAGTGTTGTGTTTTCGCGATCTGTCAAAAAAACATGTGGACTGGTAGTTGACTGTTTAAAATCGCTCCTGTGGGCTTATTGCTCCATTTCATGCAAAAATACAACACTACCTCACGACAAAGAGTCTCAGGTTTACATCCCCCTATAAACACTTTTCACTCGCCCTGTAACTTCGGAGTAGGGCTTGAAGTACGTAGCATTGCGAGCGAAGTACGTGTAGTCGACCTTAACATAGGTGTTATATGTAAATATTATTGATATTTTTCGCGCTTGCCGCAAATCGAGAGCAACTCTAACACATTATAGCAACCCCTATCAAATTTTAGATGCCAAATGAAAGATCAAATTCGAAAAAGGCATGCATACCCTTTAGAGTGTGAGTACTCCTTAACGGTGAGGTATTCAGCAGTGCTGGAGAATCGCTCGCTGACGAGATCGTCACACTGATAGTTGCAGGGGGCGTAGGGGCATGCAATAGGCGTAGTGTGCTCCCCACTCACTCGGAACGCGTGTCCTATCCCTATGCAGCCTGGAATGGGGCACGCCGAAAACAGCGACATACTCTCTGCAATCACAAATTAACATGGTACAATAAGTACCTATCAATTAAATTCTCAATTTTAATTTGTAAAATAGAAGATCTGCTGCCACGAGTATCACAGCTGAGTTTTCGGCACACAGTCGTGTTTGTTTACGTTTTTTCTGCACACTTTATGAGGGAACTATTGGATATACAAATGTTCTAAAATGTAGTATGTCTTTGAAACGTCTCAAATTAACAGGCAATGTTGTGATTTTACGATCGAGTGATTTTTGTCAACAAAATATTTGTCCGAAATTGATCAAATCACAACATAGTGTGCAGAAAAAAACGTAATGTGTGGTCGCCCTTAAGTCAACGATGCCCGATGCCAGAAATTTCTGACAACGATGCAACCTACCCACTGTGCCGCCTAGTTGTAAGTAATTGGACAGCTATTATCGAAACGAAGAAACCTACATACCCGGAGTGGGAGTGGGCTCGAGTGGGTGCCCTGTCTTGCTGCACCACCCGAGTGGGTGGATATCGGGAGAGTCATCATCTACCCAGTAGGCGTAGTGAACGGGCCAACCGTCGAACTTGATCCGGATTTGATGACGCTCTGTGTCAACTACTGTGGCTATGCGGATCAGGTCTGGGTTCCTTTTGTCTACGGCTTCGAGCTTGAAACAAATAACCAAACGCTACAAGCACTGTTCATATTATTCGCGCTCTCTCTATTGTTGTTCACATTATGAAGAAAGATTACTATTCAAAACAATTTGGCGACATCTCTTTCAGACATCTTTGTTAGGAAACTGTTGTGGTTTCTGGTTTTAAAAGATGTGTATCTTTTTAACACAAACTAAGACTTTAAACTAAACTTAGGACATCAGTAGTCGTCTACCTTCATGCCCTTCTTGAACTCGTGTGGGGCACGGAGTTTGAAAGCTCGGGCGGGAGCAATGAACGATTTGTGTTCCAGCGAGTGGCTGTCCCATCGGAAATTGTCCTCATCTAAAACAGAAAACAAAAATACATAACATAACAATCATTGCGATTTTGATTTAATCAACTCAAACAGCACCATTTTGCTGCAGAATTTTGTGAAGTAGCTCTGAGAAAACTGTAACAGTGCATTACTGCAGTGAAACAATACTTCAAATGCAAATACATTCTGCGATGTCATTCTGAGATGTCATTGTCATGGGCAATTTTTGTAGTTTCAATTTGTTAAGTGGCTCAGCAGGGAGGCCATCGATCATCAGGAAGAACTGTAATCTTGTACTACCTACTAGTAGAGACCATACCTGGAGGAGGCTGAAGGAGATGTCCATTGTCTGCGCACCACCCCGCAGGATGGATATACGGCGAGTTGTTCTCCGCCCAGTAATCGAACTTGTCCGGCGAACCATCGATATGAACGAGAATGCGATTATCAATAACGTCAGCAATGCTCGCTACGCAAACAAAACGCGAGTGCTTCTTGTCGACTGCCTCGAGCTTCATCCCCACTCGGAAACCACTTGGCAACATTGTCCGCTCCTAGAAATAAGACACAACGAGTATCAGAAGCCGTCGTCCGTGGTGTTGAGATTAGAGCGACAGAGGGCCTGGGTTCAAATCACAGTATAAGCAAGCTTTCTGCCTGTTAGACTTGCTTAACATTCAGTTTCTTGCTCAACATCTGAATCACGTGGTCGGTGAATAATCAAAAGGTACGGGGGTATGGACATCTTTCAAAGGAACGTTCAGTATTGTAGAAATATACCACTGGCCACTCTTACATGCTTTAATAATTCTGGTATTACCTTACTGGAAAATAAATTTTACCCTGGAAAGTCATAATCAAAAACCATTTTGTGTTTAGCTTTAAATAGTTCTCACCTGAGAATGGGCGAAGGCATGCCGTGGGGCAGCAGTCGCATTGAACTGTTCGAGATAGATGGTCCAGTTGAAGGATCCCTCCCAGCCGCGGGGTGGCGTCAGCTTGTGGTCTGTGCGCTCACACCATCCCGGCTGGAATATCTCTGCCGAGTTCGCGTTCACCCAATAGTCGTGGTTGGCTCCGTAGCCGTCAAAGCGAAGCTTTATACGGTAGCCTCGAGTCTCCACCACGGTCACGACGCAGATCAGCCCCGGGTGTCGAGGGTCTATCGCTTCCATCTTCCAACCCACCTGGAAATTACAAGCACGGTTACTACTGGCTATGGGGAATAGATAGGACAGGGGTTCGTAAAATGCCATGCATTCCAAGGGTGTGAATAAAAGGACCTAAAAGATATTTTCCAGGCAGGAGTACATGGAAAAATTTGTTGTTCAGGGATAAAGGAATTTTTCATCATTGTAAACTAGCGCCATAATCAGGGCGACGTTAAAATATTTTACTAGTACCTTGAAGGGGTTTTTGCCAGGCGGCAACGCATCCCGGAATAGATAGCTGGGAGCGGCCTGGGGCTCAATCTTGGCCAGGTACTCGGATATGGACGGGTATTGCCGGTACACCATCTTGCCATCTGTCATCTCCAGCTTCGTCAGTTCCCTGAAACATAAATCATCCGGATAGGAATATTAATAATGACTATTCCAAATATTGGTTTACAAATTTTCCCAACATCTTCCATAGGAAACTATTGAATTTTTTGTTGTTCTGCAGTCTATCTTTTTAAGGCGGTTTCTGAGTCGCCACGACAGGGAAGTTACTATACTCTTTTGCCGTTCCTCTCACAATCCAACATTTTCTTAGAAAATGGACATTACATAAGCAGCATGGTTCCTTCAATCTTAAATAGGACTACTGTTGACTCGTAACTCACAGCTGCATCCGTAAACGGAATATCTCCACATCGAGCACGTCCCGGGCTTCAGTCAGGTTGTTGACGTCGAGGGACCGACGTTGGGCAGTCAGCTTCTTCAGCTGTAACCGCAGCTTCCGCTTCCGGTCCTTTCGGTTCCGCTTCTCCTGCCGGACCACGGCCCTCCTGGCGTCCCGCTCTTCACGGCATATCCGGCCACAGAATCGGCTATCTACAAACTCTGTAGCCATTCCGTAAGTCCCGCAGTGCTCGCAGGTTAGCCATTCCTCAGACCCACGCCCACGCTTCGGAACCGGTTCCTACAAAAGAAAGACAAGTTAGTCCAATTTCGTTTTTAAGGTTTTGGTGGGAGAGTAAAAACCGGTATCTATTGACGTCCCCGGAAACCACTGGAAAATATAACTCACTGATTACTTTTTGACACAGCAAGCTGATCACTATGCTGCTATATTGGTATTAACAATCAAGTCCCGCCCTCTCCATAACTTAATGAGCTAATCCAGCCCTACTGTCAATTTCCATCCAACACAAATGATCGTACTTATCCACTTCTTTTCGTCTCCGTATTCCTATTTTTCTTTGATTTCTCACTCATTAAGGCTTTAATGCTATTTTAGCAATATCAACTCATATTTAATTATATTTCGGTGGTAAAATAACGAGAACAGGATAGAATTCTAGGGAAGAGATATTACCTGAGGGACGCCTCACGGGACAGGGACCAGGGATCAGGGATTCAGGGATCCGGGATCCGGGATCAGGGCATACCTCAGGGCTGGGGCTGAGAGGGTTCTGGTCATCCACAATTTCCAGTAAATTATTTTCATTGATCCGGAACGAAATGCCACTCAGTCCGGGAAGACTCCCGATTTGATTGGACCATTGAATGTATTGCAGCATTTCCGCGTCGCCTTCCTCCAGTGTTTCCTCAAGTTTCACATCTTCTTTGACCTCCTCCGGACTGGCCTCCAATTCGGCTTGCTTCTCATCAGATTCGATCTGTTTCTCTTCAGACTCGTTCTGTTTCTCTACGATCTGCTTCTCCTCAGGATCGTTTTTCTTCTCCTCTTCAACTGGTTTTCTGACTTCGGGAGTTGGAAGTTCCTCGCCGACGTCAAGCAAGACCTGAGTCTGTTGCTTCCGGCGGGAAACCTTATTGACTCTCGGAGGTGCCTCCACCACCTGAGAAAACAAAATTACTTCCTTGAAACTTAAAATTTAAGAAGAAAGTTCGATTCTGATTTTGACCTCTTCAAATTCAGAAGTAGCCATTTCTAGAGAAGTGAACCTACCGAATAGCGGATTTGTAAAGAATGTAGTTTAGAATAAAGATACAGCAGCTACCTTCACAAGATATCATTTTTGGGTAAATCGCAACAAAAAACGGTTTGGTGCATTTTGGATAGGAATTTTTTCACGTGTTGTGACGCAATTTTTTAACGTAATTGAAGAATAAGCCGTACCGCTGGCGTTGGCTCTTGGTCGCATTTGGTGGCGCTCTTAGCTTCAGGAACGCTGGGCGTTATTTCAGCGACCTTCCGCTCATATAATTTGGGCTTCTTCGAAGGGCCAAAAAGATAGTCCTCGACACCTCCAACATGATCCTCCTCCTCTTCTGCTTCTTCCACTCGGTTTTGCCCTTCTTTTTCCTTACTGGTCTCAGCCTCCTTATTCTATGACAAAAAGAACCGTTTCCGTTAGGCCACGAATAAAAAAAAAATATAATTATAATGCCTAATTTATTTTGAGTAAATACTTGAAAAAAAATGGGAAATTATATTTGTTATTTCGAAACTTCATTTATTTGTCCTGAAATATAATTCTTGACTAACTTTCAATTTAACAAACGAATACTTTTTGCGTCTCCCCAAAATTCATTCACAAAATAGTGAACTTTCTGACGTCAAAAAGACACCTTAACAAATAAATATCCAACTGTTCTCTATCTATGAGGCCATTTTCATCAAGAAAAATCAAATAAAAATCAAGGTGATTCGAATCAGTTACTACGGTAATCAACGAATTCAAAACTTGCCTTTAGAGTTGCTAGGGTGAATTTTGATTTTTCTTGATGAAAGCGGCACTATTAAACATATCACTGAGCCGCTTAAGGCTGAATATACATTCGCTATTTTCTACTACATGTACTTGGTTCGCAATGCTAAGTACTTCAAGCCCTACTCCGAAGTTACAGGGCGAGTGGAAAGTGTTTATAGGGGGATGTAAACCTGAGACTCTTTGTCGTGAGGTAGTGTTGTATTTTTGCATGAAATGGAGTAATAAGCCCACAGGAGCGATTTTAAACAGTCAACTACCAGTCCACATGTTTTTTTGACAGATCGCGAAAACACAACACTACCTCACGCGAAATATTTTTTTGGAAATTTTCGGACTAAAAAATGTATGATTTTATCGTCACATTTAGTAGAAAAGCTTGATAAATGTTTGTACTATTTACCGTAGCCATGTTGCATTTTGGCAATTTTTATTTCACTTACGGAAGTGGGTAATTTCAACAGCATTTCTTTACTTTTCTCCTGTAAAAGCTAAACATAGTGTCCTACTTTTACTCGTTCGTTTCGCGTTCAAATAGCACACTATGTTTAGCTTTTAGAGTAGACACAATCAATACGATATTGCAATTACCAGTCTCCGGTTGTACTAATTTGTAAACATTAGTTTTGTCGAATATTTACTTTCGCACAGTGGTTTTGGCGGAGTTCGTCGAGAATGTATGGTGGCCGTTAAACTGCTTCTGGTGATTCTAGTGATACACTTCCATAACACTGTAGTGTCTGTAGTAGATACCTATTTAGAGCACAAGCCTACCTGATTAACGTCCGGTTTGTCCAGTTCGATAAGCTCTGGCTCCCTCGGGCCGTGGTACCTCCTCACCCACTGTTTCGGTATTAACTGCGCCTGAAGTTGAGGCATGATCTGACGCTGTCGCTGCGGCACCCACTGCTGACCCACTCGATGAGGCTGCGACTAAAAACAAATCATGTTACCTCATTTTTCTACTTACAATAACGTGACCGTATCATGATTGTAAGCCGAAACAATCGTTCCCTTTCCCTTTGAGGACTGTACTGTGAGTTATATACAAAAGCTTTTTAGGGATGGTAACGTTATTTATTTTTCTCCGTCATACTAGCTTTTAGGTATCTATATCTTTTTATTTTATAAACTTCATAACCCATGATTGTGTCCGGGAAAATTTACAAACCCCTCAAACACGATTTTTTAACCTCAACTTTGGTAGAAAAGAACCAGAACGTAATTTAAAACGATTCTATGACTACAAATTTATTAAAAGCTTTTATCAGTTACGAATTAAAGAAAGGATAGCGAAGTGGTGACAAAAAAGGGAAGTCACTGCAATATGACATTGTAGAACAAACAACTAAGTAAAATTACGGTGAGTAGGTTTTACTGATTTACTGAGACATTGTAGAACTAAGGCTGGATTTAGCTAATTTTGGAATGGAATTTACCCGGATTTTTTTCTGTAAGTTAAACAAGGTTGCTAGGTAAATAAAGTCGGAATCTTATGTCCCTAGCAACGCATGACAACCTTGTTTAGCTTACAGAAAAAAATTCGGGTACGTTCCATTCCGAAATTAGCCTTACAACTAAGTAAAATTACGCTGAGTAGGGTTTACTCACCTGTTTCTGAGCCTGACTCTGGGTGATTCTCTGCAGCTGAGACTGACTCAGCCTGTGGACGATTCTCTGTGGCTGTGGCTGACTTGACTGCGGTGGCTGAGTTATTTTCTGTGTCTGAATAATCTTCTGGGCAACAGCAAGATTCTGATTCTGAATGATTCTCTCAGCCTGAGCCCGGGCCTGGCTTTGCGCCTGCAGCAATTTCTGTGCAGTAGACTGCAGTGGAGAGGACCGACCCTGGACATTGGGTGCGGGGCTGAAGGATCTCCGGACGTTGATTGGGTAGCCGTCTTTGAGGATGACCACGTTACCACCAATCGGCGGCTGCGGTGCGATTATTCGCATCGGGTTGTTGGTAGGGATCTTTAGGATCTGAAATAAATTTTATTGAATTAATAAACTGGGCTGGAGTACGGAATGACTAAGGCTGAATTTCACCACTTTCCGATAGTGTCTATACCGAGAGGATTTACGTTATCGTATGTTCAGCTTACGACAAGTGCAAGCGCAAGGCATTTGTTGTAAGCTAAACATAAGATAACTTAAATCCGTTCGTTAAAAGACACTATCGGAAAGTGGTGAAATTCAGCCTAAGGGGAAAATACAAAATACCCACTTAGTTCGTAATGAACCAACAGCAAAAATGAGAGTGACCGTTAGAGCTGAAAGCTGAATAGTCCCGTTCCCAACATAAATATTTCAAGTGAAACAGCGGTTACACTCCTTATTTCTTTCACAGCAAAATCTGAATTTAACCAGTAGAGTGTAGATATTAACCTGTACCTGTATCGTACGAAATATTTCCATTGAAACAGGTGGTTTGTTATTTGTGAAATCGTTTTCAGATGTTGAAACCGTCGTGAAAACTTTAATGCAAACAGTTTCTTAGGAAAAATTTCATGGCCTCGATAGCCGAGTGGACTAAATGGTCGACTTTTGAGGAGCAGTGAGAGCCGGGTCACACCGGTTCGATCCCGATCCTACCAAAAAGTTTTTCTGATCGGCATTCACCTCTGATATGTTCATCATGTCAAGTGAAATGTATATCGAAGCTGTGGTGGTTCGGAACCCACCTAAAACTGTAGGTCCCCATCGTTTACTCGGTGGCTGGGGAGCTGGTATTTGGTAGTGCTGCCAGCTGAGCACAATGGATAGTTCTTGAAAACGGTCTAGTTGCTGGGCTTGTCCCCCCCAACCCTCAGCTATTATTATTATTAGGAAAAAGTTCAGAAAAAAAAATTGCACAGATTATTCTGAATAAACTCTCTTATACAATAAAACACACCGTGTTCCCAGTAGGGGTGCGCAAGACGGGTGAAGCGCCGTTGATGAGTAAGCTACGGTTGGCAGGCATCGGGCTGTTTTTCGTAGTCGGCGTACCCGATGTAGCCACGTAACGGAAACCGGTGGTCTGAGTGAGCCTTTCGGGGATGGTGACTCTCTCACCCGTTGGCGTCCGTACTTGCACAGCGCGAATCTGCGAAAGCAAAGTGGCGTTATTATGGGAACTCGGGGTGAATCCTAGACCCTCTTTTTTTATGGTCTATGCATCACACACGACATCATCACACCACCGAGTCGCTGACAGCGCCCAATACCTCATTATTAGAGGGTAATTTTCGTGCATGAGCCGAGTTGGTCAACCTCTATGTTAATAAAGAGGACATTCAGCAATGAAATCCTAAAACCGGCTCATTTATGATTAGAATTTAAATGCCACTTGGGGTTGAAAAAGCACCATAATTTCTTACCACTTTCTGATGAATTTTTTGGTTCGGCAGTGCTTGAAGTTGAACAGCGCTCCCAGACGGAGGGTAACTCTTAACTATAGAAACCATCCTTGGTCTCGCCTGGTGGGTAATCTCATCCCCCTCCATTTTTCAGGTAAGTTGGCGGCTGGATACCTAGAAAATGAAAAATCACAAAATATATTGGCTGTCAATGCCTGGCGACTTGCGACCAAGGTCCGCCTGTACTTTAATATACAGCTGTCAAGTTTACAACACATTGTACGATGCTAAGTTTTTTTTTTAAATTCCAGTTTAACTCCAAATTAATAATTTACAAGTTAGCAAGAAATTAAAAATATTAGTAATATTAGTAGTATATGTTGGTTCTGAAGGATTTTTCTGAGTCGCTCTGGCATGCTAAACCCCTGAAGACAGTAGAGCGTGGAGTAGTCAACAAGACCAGGCCTCCCCTACCCACCGCCTTCCAAGCCACGATAGTGAAGACGATGTCCCACCACCCGTATTTCTTTTTATTTACTTTCCCATATGGCAGGACAGGACTCCATAGTGTAATTGAGTACCTAGTGGCTCCAACAAAGGTCCAACTCCCTTGAGGAACCGAGTTCGAATCCCCTCACCAGCAAATTTTCTGTTGGTAGCGTGGATGTTTCATAGCGAGAAAATATATAACCAAAGGCAAAACGCATGTGAGGCAACTTTAAGAGTAGGTATTATATAAATAAGTACCTACCCACAAAAACTCATTTACTTAGCTAGGTAAGAAATAGGTAACACTCCGTAAGCGGATAGCTACGACAGAAGCGAAAATTACTGGTTTTCCTCAGACATTCAGGCGATATTTCTACCAAGGATTCTGGGACAGAAAATATAAACAATAAATTCACAAAACTATTTTCTAAATCTTGTGACGTCATTCGTAAAATGGTTCGAAAAGTACTTGGTAAACTTCGGACACAGCCTAGACTTGAACAAAATGTTATTTTACAAGAACCAAGCATGAGTTTAGGTATTTTAAAGGCAACAGTACAAAGAAAGGTCTTCTAGATATCATCACGTAGACTTTTGAACTACTTTTTACGGTAAAAATATACTTTTCACAAGAAATTATAGACAGCGGTCGTTTTTACCTTGAGTGCTTGAACTTCCTCGGCCAGATACGGAAGTTTCTTTGATTCAACACGGTTTTGAATTTATTACATATGTGAAGACTGATCTTGATTTCTTCCTTAATAAGTTTTTAAACACTGGGAAATAAAATAATTCTTATAAAATGGAAAAATTATGAAAAGTTGGGATGAAAACATGGACTAGATCCACTGGATTCCCTTCCCAATCGCGGTGTCGCCACATTACAAAACACAAACAAAATGGCTGACAAAATTAGCGCGCTCATTTCTAACTTCTCAAAAATCTTGAAGTTTACGATTTAAAAAAATTCAGTTTTTAGAGCAGGCAAGAAAATTTACGCCAAATGGGTAGTTAGGGCATTTTGAAAAATTTTAAGTTCGACGTAGGTGTAAATTGTCGTCCTCGTATTAGGAAATGGTCGATTATCGTGGGGCAATTGACCACCCCTAAAATGACCCTTACATGGCTTCTTTGGAAAAGGGTCGAATATAAGCCCACAATGATGGGCCACCGATGTTCATATTATGTTAACTATAGGCAAATGGCCCTAACATTTCCAGACTCCCAGCCACTAGACGATGAAAGTGCAGCCAACTTTCCTTAGATACTGGCATACTCATCAATATAAATATCAACCGCTACTGGCTTTAAGACTGGTCACCTATCGGAACTCTTACAGAAATTCCTTCTATAGTTCGCGGAAAATTATCAAACATCGCACCGACGACTCTACGTAAAGTAGGAGGTAGGTTCATTAGGTGCATTATTAAAAACAATTTTAGTCAGCTGTTTACATACTTACCTCTTGGAAGAACTCCCCCCAAACGGGCTTGGCTGGCTACAATTTAGATATTTCCCTTTGCAAGTACTTTTCAGCCCCGTTGAACCTATTTTTGCCTTGAACTCCACTGACCACTGCAACAGTATCGTCCAACAGTCATACCAACTTCTACTTTGAAAAAATTCCAGTATCCGGTTTATCACATTTTGGCGACAATCTGGCGTAAATAAGTTTGGTGTATTTGAATGTTTATTTAGGATAAATTACAATGTGAAACTCAAAATAATAAAACTGAACGATCTATTTTTGAGTATTCCAATAAAAGTAATTGTGCAATCTAAAAGAGAAATGTCAAACAAGAGCGATCACAAAATTTAATTTTGGAATTACTCTCTGCCTTAAAACCTTCTTTGATTTCACCGATTCAGGTAATGTAAAAAGAGTTGTTTGAATCATCCCCTGAAATGTTTCACGTCGTTAATCCGGCTGCTGTTTTATTAGGATTCTTCATTCTAGATCAGCTGTTACATGTCAACAATGGCTGATTTGTTGCGAGAGATAGAATGAAACTTTTTCATAGCTTCGTAAGTTTTTAGTTGTGTGTCATACGTCTATATTTCCCCTGTTAAACATCGTAGACGGGTTTAGTGGTGCTATTTGTAGTCTTCTGAGGGGATAACAGGCTTCGGCTGCGATGTTTTCTTTGTTGTTAGTGTTTCCATTGATGCGCAGTTTCCAGCTTGTGTTGCTACGTATTTCACTATCAACGACTTATGACTGATATGTGTGTTTTGTGATTAGAAGGAAGTTGATACCCCTCGCTGTGTGTGTAAGGTAGGCTGAATTATAACTTGGGGTGCGATAATACAGCTACAGTGCCCAGTCAAACGAATAATTCCAACCCTGGGTTCCCCTTTTCACTTCTTCTGATGAGACATGTTGGTGCGCTGGAGAGCGGTAGAAGGTCCTAGTCCTAGCCTACCTCTGGGCTAGCGGTAGGTTACGCGGGACGCCCAGTGTTGGAATTTTTGATCATGTTTCTGTTTTACGACGTACCTAACTCAAATCTCTCACTCCACTAGGAGGGAAATCCCTGTGGTGGATGCATTCATTTAATTGTCCCAAGAACATTGCTTAAGTCCAGGTCTTCTATTACTATACGTATAAATTTGTACACTACACGGCAGTCGCCTTCCATTAGTGACCCAGTATGCAAAACACTCGCCGGGTCAGGCCCTTCTTCGATCAGGAAGACACGTGCATGGCTTAAAACGTTTATCGCGCGGACGAGACATAGGGCGAGGTGGGATCTTTGTTTTTAATTAACAATTGACTATGTAACACCCATTGGCCCTTCTTTGGTTGACAGGTTGATAGTAGGTTGCCTCTACCTCGTACCACCTCTGTTTACCTGCCGGGTATAGTTCAAAAAGTAAGTTCGTTTCTTCTGTTGCCTCCGTCAATTGAAAACATTACTGACCAATTCTGTGTTCCAAGCTAAGCAGCAAATTGTGTAATGTTTCATGAAAAGGCGTATTTATTCAGTCGCGAGCCCCTGAAAAAGCCACTGGGGTACAGGGCCCTGAAATTGGGAAGCGCTGCTCTTGAGCCGTTTTGCAAGAGAAATCTCTAGCCAGTTTTTTAAACAAAACCTCCCTGCAGTACTTAATTCGTGTAAGGGAAAGTAACATTGGGATCCTCAGCCCTCAGCCCAGTGATAGCAAACCATTTGCGGAAATTGCGATCGACCGAAATATTGTTTACCGAGGAGGGCAGTGGCCCCTAATTCAACGACCCCGTGTGGAGCGCCCGCTTCATGCCCATGTTTAACCTATGGGAAGTGTTCCATAGGCAATTAGTTAGTCATACAAGGAACTTAGGACGTGTAGTTATTGTGATTAACTTGGTAGCGCCGGGTGGGTGTGTTCTCTAACTGTATAGGCTTTGTAAAGTTGTGTCCTGGGCCTCTATTCAAGTCATCGGTGAAAGTGGAGTCAGTACAGGTGGTTCATAAGTTTGAAGTCAGAGATTTGAATAGGCACCTTGGAATTAGGGCTTTTATGTGAAAAATTGTGAATGTTGGTACCATCATACCAGATGATGTTCTTAAAAATAGTACCAGTTGGGTGGGACACTTTCTGAAGGACCTCTGCCAACGTCCCGATGTATCTGGGAGAGTATTTAACAAAATAAATGTCCTTTATGAACAGTTGGCCCTGCTCCATCCAAATGTCTTCCAAGTATCTCCCAAGAAATAGAACTAGCACTTAATAATAATTATTGTATACCTATCTTATACATGAGGAAGTGCTTCCATAAGTAACCTAGAACTTATCGGGTTCATATATGATTTTTGTTTGCAGAAATGGGTGGTACAGTGAGCTCTGGTGATAATAACGAGGAGCTCGTGGACAACCTAGTGCTGGCCAACTACATAACCAAACCAGAAGTGGAACGCGTGTTCCGTGCGGTGGACAGAGGCCATTTCTTCCCCGATGATGCCGATGTGTCCGATCTCCCCTACAGGGATGTCGCTTGGAGGGCGGGACACATACACATTTCTGCTCCTTGCATCTATAGTGAGGTAAAGCACTTTCGATTTAACAGATTTAACGACCAGAAGTTGCAGTTTCACAGGTTTTGTGATGACATTTTCAACAAATCCATGTAGGGTTGTTTCTGTTTTTTTTTCTACAATTTTTTGAGGAAAATTGGAGATTTATGTGTTCTGAAATTTGATGCTGTTGTCAGAATTTAGGACACATTTTTTATTGACAAATTCACTTAACGTAAAATCACAACATAGCCAGTTAATTTCTGAAGTTAAAAAGGCGTATTATATTTCTGAACATTTAAATATCCAATAGTGTCCTCAAAAATCAGGATTGTGTTGAAGGTTCAAGCTGTGAAATATTCATATGTTGGTAATTGGACATTTGGGAATGGTGGGCTACTATAGTACCACCTTGAGAACAAATCTACACCATACCTTGTTCTAGGTGATGGAGAACCTGGAAGTTGAGCCTGGGCTAAGTTTCCTGAATGTGGGATCGGGGACTGGGTACCTCAACACCATGGTTGGCCTTTTGCTGGGTAAGCCACGACACCCTATCATACTTCGGTTTCCCTTCCGGACTGTGGTGCATTTTCTGTGAGCCCTATAGTTCATCTCACTCTTGGATGAATGTAACCCTTGTTCTAAAAAAACACAGGATTCTCAAAATTATTTTTTTATTCAAAACAAGAATACTTCACATTTGTGTAGTCTATCCACCCTTGGATATGACTGAATTTTCTCTCATCCCAGATTGAGGTGGTTCAACGGGACTTCCCTAACTTCCTTATGTTTTTGAAAATAACCCCAGACCAGTTAATTATTTTCCCTCTTTTACAATGTTTTAGGCGCCAGCGGAGTGAATCACGGAGTAGACATTTACGAAGACGTGATAGCGTTCTCTGAGCAGCGTGTTCGTCTGTTCATCGCAGGGAAAGGTGCGGGCGCGCTCGACCGCTTCGAACTCTGCCCCCCGCGCTTTGTCTGCGGCAATGGACTGTTACTGCCTCAGGGCACTGAGTACGATCGAGTCTACTGCGGGGCTGCCTGCAATGAACTCCAAACCCTTGAGTACCTTAAAGGCCTTGTCAAAGTACGTCAAACTTTTCGGTTAAAACTTTTTTCTTGCAACAGGATTCATCGTGTTCTAGTTGATATTGACCTGCAGTATACCCAATAATAATAGCTGAGGGTTGGGTGGGACAAGCCCAGCAACTAGACCGTTTTCAAGAACTATCCATTGTGCTCAGCTGGCAACACTACCAAATACCAGCCATCGAGTAAACGATGGGGACCTACAGTTTTAGGTGGGTTCCGGACCACTACAGCCTCGATATACATTTCACTTGACATGCTGAACATTTCAGAGGTGAATGCCGATCAGAAAAACTTTTTGGTAGGATCGGGATCGAACCGGTGTGACCCGGCTCTCACTGCTCCTCAAAAGTCGACCATTTAGTCCACTCGGCTATCGAGGCCTGCTTTATACCCAAACCGGAACACTGTGCCAGTGTACTTCACAATGTACGCAGTGGTTTATGCAGTCATCAGTGAAACTGCGACTCTTTTATCATTCGGTCACTGTTGGTTATAGGTGGGAGGTCTTCTGATTTGCCCGGTGCACAGTGAGTTGGTGTTATTCAGACGAACGGCCCTGGCCGAATGGAAGTCAAAAGTGTTGCTCCCCGTGGCCTTTGCTGAACTCATTCCCGCTGCTGAGCCTTTCATGCGTGTGCCTGTTTTCCGTAAGTACCTGGAACCTGTTATAGTCACCTTACTCCAAAAGGATGTCATACTTCATTATCCTGTTTTTCAGAATTGTGATAATGTACTAGAAAAAATGGTGGAATCCCTACGTGTGAGGCTACTGGAACTTTTATCAGTGGCTAAAAAAATAACAGGTTTCTTAGCAAAAAAAAAACCCTGTTTTGACATCGTAATAAGTAGTTGATATTCAACTAAACACCTTGCGGAATTTATTTGCAGCCCATGGGAGCGCGCTGCCCCTGGAAGACACGTGTCGCCTGGCTGTGCGCCGCGTTTTACGTCGCGCCATACTCGCCGAGCATCCTGAATTTGTCCAAAAAAATGTGCGGGTTGCGGCAAGAGCACACGAACGCAAGAAACGCAAGGTACTCTTATAAGTTGTGCCCTGAATACTGACAAATTTTTCCATAATGTGGCGATTAGGTATTACTAAATATATTTTCTGGCGTTAGGTTTTAAATGGGCAAACCAGGGGGCACCTGAAGCAAGCATTCAGTCGGCTTTGACTATGGCAGACGGCACTGTGACTAGTCTTTTACTGAAAGCACCCAGAAAAATCCCCGTAGCCTGGGACTCAAATTATCAAAACTAAATTTCCTTACACTCACTTTTCACCTATATATTATTCGGTTCACAGGCACGGAATCAAGGCTCGGACTCGGACGGGGAGACGGACAGTGTGCGGGACGACTTCTATTCCTGCGTCTCGCACCGCGTCAAACTAGACAGCGGTATTGTTGAAGACATTGAAGAATCAGACTTGGAGAGTGTGGACTGGGAGTGCGATGGTGACGGAGCTGGGACCGAGTCCGATAGTGACCTGGGTGCGACGCCCCCTCAACCCCGGGACACGGCCCCGACCTTCTCAGAGCTCATGCACACTAGGATAAAATCCCTGGACCTGCCGAAGCCTTTGCTCCATTACCTTGGAATGGGCCATGTTCCCTACGCGTCCTAGGCCGCTTTCCCATTATTTCCAAAAATTTGTTTACCTTTGTATACCTTCATACAAATCAGGAGCTAACTACTGACGACTAAGGTCTATAGGGTTCGATAATGCGCAAACACAGAAATGTGCCAAATATATTGTTAAATCATTTCAAATTGCTGCGGTCTTGGAAATAATTACCGCTTTTTCAAAGTGGGCAGCCAACTTTTCAGCATCTTCGAGGCTGAGGATGATTGAGAAATCTGACTAACCAATGGCATTCGCCTCAAAGTATTTTCTACTCCAAATTTCAAAGTGAAAAAAATGATTTTTCGCCAATCAAACCCGCAGATTGTTTTTTCCGACAAATTTTAAGAAGAATTAATCAACATTGTATCGAACCCGTCATCATCAGCCTAGTTAATTGTTTAGTTGGTCATATTTGTTGTGGTGTTGTATATTGCATCTACCGTAGTTAGTACTTAGTGATAGTGTTAATTTTGGTGCAATCTTGGTGGAAGTTGTAGAAAGGATGGTGTCAGTATCAAAATGGCCAATCATGTTGACTAAAAAAAAGTGCCGTGCTTTTATAATGCTTTGAGAAGTAAATATGTCCTTGGTGAAACTTCAGTGTAAACCTTTTTGAAAGATCCACAATTCAGATCCAAGCAATTTAGCCGAAGTGGTACAGAGTTCGAGTTGTACACCAACGTTGGCACCTGGGCAGTGACTGACGTTTTAGTAAAAAACCAACTTGGCAATATACTTCAAGTACTTTTACCTTTCGGCTGACAGTTGTTGGAGGAAAATTGACGGTACATTATTTATGATGATGCTCATTTAACGCGAGATTGTGAAATGAGTCTCCTGTTATCGTCTAACCGTCCTGGCTCATGCTTCAGGTAGCTCTTTCTAAATAAACCCCCTTTAGTATTTTAGAAAAGTAGTGCA
The DNA here is from genome assembly GCA_950004255.1 of Mesopsocus fuscifrons. NCBI lineage: Eukaryota > Metazoa > Arthropoda > Insecta > Psocodea > Mesopsocidae > Mesopsocus > Mesopsocus fuscifrons. Next base: position 5,735,525 of record OX465380.1, read on the forward strand.
CCTCCTTCCTAGGTAAATTTAGACATAGTTTTCGTACGACTAAGCATAATATTTTTTACCATTAATACAATTATAATAAAACTGCAATTTGTGGGGATTTTGAGTACCAAGTAACCAATGAGGCTAGCATCTGCAACGAATTCTGCGACCAAACCAGAACAGAGCGTCAGTGCTCATAATAAGTATAATGTCTAGGAAGGTACTGGACACTACAAAGTAGCAAAACATACAAAAAGTCAAAATGCACAAGCACACCACAGCACTATCGTCTTTTGAAACCATATTTTTTCCGTTCATAGAACAAATCTGTCTTTGAGCTTCCCAGATTGACAATTTTCGGACAGCCATCCCGGTCCTTTTCTTGAATGGTGCACTCCTTGCAATAATAGGCATCCGATACCCCCGGCCCTCCGCAAATAACACATCTTCCTTGGAAGGAACCGTAGTTACACTCGTCACATATGCGAACCAGAGTGCAGGGACGTACGTACGAGTCGCAGATCACGCACTTTCCGTCGCACTTTTCACACAGTCGGCCAATAGCTGGAAAACAAGGAAATAAATTAGTTTCCTTTCCTAGGTCAGGTGGCGCACGCTACAGGACCAACTTCGGGAAATGGTTGGTTTAGTGGAGACCGTGAACCTAGTGTGAAACTGTCATGTCGGTCACCAAGAGGTTTTACCTGCTGCACTTCCAAAGTAGAAAAGATATTTTGAACCTTTCATTGCCCCACCATCTCGGCGCAAACATCCCACAAAGCTATGCAACCCGCCAGACTACCCAGGTAGGGTATTGTTTGAACGAGCTAATCCAAATTGTCCCAGCATGAGTTTCAGAAAGCGCATTTGAACTATTAACATGTGTTTTAGTTTTTGAGAAAATAAAACCCAGTACTTACCAACACCAGGTTGCTTTCGGCAAAAAATTAAATCCGGATGATGCTTCGCCATTTCACGTTTTGTCAACAAATCAACAAAACCTCATTTCACCAACATGTCAAACTGAAACTTATACTTAGGCTTGGAAGAATTTAAAATCAATTTTAATATAATTTGATATAAATTAAGATCAAAATTATATTAAAAGTTTTTAAAATTTTGTTATAAAACCTGTTAAATATTATTTTTAAATTCATGGTTTTTTGTCATGTTGCCTTCTTGTTTTCCAGACAGATTGGGAAAACATGGCCGCTAATTCTGGTCGGGTTGTAGTGCGGCAGGTAAAACCTTTACTGTCTGTGGATAAAGGTGAAGCTAGACGAAGAGTTCTCAATCTGTACAAAGCATGGTACCGGCAGATCCCCTATGCCCGTAAGTAGTTCCAAAATTACATCTTTAGGACTTCCTGATACCAAACAACACAGTGTTTACAAATCGTCTGCTGTGGTTAAAGAAGGTTATTCCTATTATTTTTGACTAAAATAAAACGATGGAGATAGAAATAAATAGGGTCGTCCTCATTACCCTGTTATAATGTCATAATATGCCCAACCTCGTTCAACAGGGGTTCGCTCATGTTTACCTTAGGAGTTCTACAAAGGTGAAATACCCGACGAACAATAGTGGAAACGTCTATAGACCTATAGAAGAAGTCTGAAAAGGTTACCTAAACTTGCTGACCCATCTGACTGGTTAAAGTCACTGTACTCCTTATTGTACATACTCTTTGGAATCCGCCATGACCTGAAATGGATTTTACAACTTCAAATACTTTTGTTACAGTACTTGACTACGATATCCCAAAGACTAAAGAACAATGCCGTGAAAAGTTGAAAGAAGAATTCCTTAAAAACAAGCATGTGACGGACATCAGAGTGATCGACATGCTGGTTATCAAGGGGCAGATGGAACTCAAAGAGACGGTCGAGTTCTGGAAGCAGAAGGGACACATCATGAATTACTTCAAAGAAACCATAGAGCCCAAGCCCACGGACTTCCTGTCAAAGTTCGTCGCTGGAACCGACTAGGCAGATATCGCCGTCTATAGAACCATCGCTTTCCATTTCCGGTTGGTAATTCTTGTAAATAAATTTTTGTTAGTCCAAATATGGGATCGATTATCTATTAGTCCAGAATGGTTACATGCACAATGTAGTAAAAAAAAATACGGTAGAAAACGTGACAGCCAAGTACTGATTGCTTGCACTGGTGAGACAAAGTGGGGAAACTTCGTAAACTGAGTAAAGTTTTTGAGTGGCAGAGTAAAAGACGGGGTAAAATTCAGGATCGGCAAAGCAAAAAGGAGCTGCATTTTCATGTCAAAGAAATGCAAATTTTACTTTCATTAGTTTCCATCCTTTTATCTACCTTCTATTCTTCACTATGAACTACATTGTGGCTGTAAATTTTGGACTCTTCACTTTTTATTCGTGACAGCAGTATTATGCCAATTTATTGGAAATTTCTATCGTCAAAAATTGGCCTGTTCTGTAAAAAAATCTAAACAATCGTTTACTTGCAATTTAAAGATTAGTTAGTTCGGTGGTGGTTGGATTTTGTTGATGGTGACGGCAGCATGACCGGATAAGGGCAGAGGCAGTCGTCTGTCAGTCTTTAGGGGCTGTTTCCGTTGGCAGCAGTATACCTGAACATCCTTCAGGCACGCCTGATGTTTCGTGGAGACGCCACCTATTATCATCATTTCGTTGCCTGCAAACACTCAAGTTGATATGATATCTCGATTGATATCGTAAATGCGTTCGAAGATATTCGTTCTCCAGCAAAAGGTAAACGGCTAAACATATTCGTAGCAATGTTGTTTTCCCTGAGAATAGCACACTATGTTTATCTTATAGAGCAGCCATTGGTCTACAATGGTGACGCACATACCAGGATCGGTGGAAATTACGTAGGTTTTGGTTCAGAGCCGATTGTCCAGTCTCATTAGTAGGTATGTTTTCCCACTTCTCCAAAATTTCCGAATAAGGGTAGGGACCTATATATACTAAAAGAGAACATGTCATGGAATTTCCGTGGTATGGATCTTACCCAACATAGCAGTGGCTTGGCAGTGTCTTGGAATTTGCATAGCAAACCGCAGCCGCCATTCCTCCCCGCTCCAAACATCCACATCCCCTTCACTAGTTCGATTCGCACCTGTGCCTGACACGCCACCTACCAGGTACAGCTCTTGGCCCCCGGACACGAGGTTACAGAAGCTGCGGGCGAATCGCAGGGGGGCTTGCTTCACCCATTTATCGGTGAATCTGAAAATAGGAGGTGTGTAAGTATAATACAATAATAGCCAGTTCATATCGGATGTTAAAAAGGCGTGTTATATATCAGAACATTTAAATATCCCCAAAAAGTCGGAAGAAAAATCATTCTTCTGCCACGGAACTGTGTTCCGTCTTGAACCCGCTTTTTTTTGGGTCTAAGTCTTCAATCAACCTTTTGTAGTAAAAAACGCAGAGTGGATTTTTTTACGATCTCGTTACTTTTCCACATTTATGGGAAAGTAAAACAGAGGGAAAGTTTTTTTCTACCCTACGGCTTGATGTAATATACCATGGACGTATAAGGGCGAGGCAGCGTGATACATTCTACGTAAGGAAATATCCAGGAGGCAACTTAAATAAGTTTTAAGTTTGGAAGTGTTAAGTAGGAAAGAAAACATAGCACTAGGAGTAATGCCCTAAAAGCATACAGATGCTGCTTTCAAATTAGGGGGGAGAAAATGCTGACGGCGGCAGGTGAACTGGGTGAGCTATAGAAACTGTTGGCCCCGTTCAGTAATTGGGTTTGAACTGTAATAGGCCATTAGAGTGCGCGTTCTAGTAAAAGCCTCCATACAGTTCATTTTGTTTCCGTTTCTTAAATGACTCTTTTCTCAGGAAACTATGGGATATTGTTATGTTCGAGGCGCTTTACGTTAGAAACTATAGTCAACTAAAGTATAGTAAGACTGCATGCGTTCCATCATACTCCGTTAAGAGTAAATGGTCGATTTTTTTGGAGATATAACATAACTCACCTGTTTTTGTGGAAAAAGAGCCTCTCGACGGTGGTAGTGTCCCCGTTGCGGGCAGTCCCCCCCGCCACCCAAATAGACCCCTCGTGGAATACTGCGCCCATGGCGTAGCGAGCTGTCATAAGGGGGGGAGCCTCGTCCCATTGCCGTTTCCGGGGGTCGTACCTCTCCACAGACCGCAGCACTCTGCAGCAAAACAGATCGGGTATTGCGGCATCACCGCATAACAATTAAACTCCACGCGCATCTTGGATGGTAGTAAATTCAGACTTATCGAAGGGTGGATAGGCTACAGATATGTGAATTGTCGTTGTTGAACTCTTTTAGATCATTGTGACCCTACTTCTCAAGTCTACTTCTGGTTCTGAACAAAAAATAATTTTGGGAACCCTGTGTTTTTTTTTTTTTTTTTGAAAAAATGAGTGAAGTTACTGTCATCCAAGATGCGCGTGGAGGTTAGCTTGGCGTGTCTTGGCGTAAATTTGCAAAACTAGTAGCCTTCTTATCTTCATATATCTACATTTTCTGTGGTTCAGGTAGCGGCCGTACTTGACACTGGGAATTCGTAATTGTTAGGTACTCACTTGCCAGCCTTGTCACGGCCTCCAATAGCAAATATGTACCCGCCCACCTCGACCAACCCCGGATCCTTTCGGGCTACAGTCAGGTTCTCCTCTCGGTGCCAAATCCTGGTGACAACGTCCAGCGACCACACTGTTTCGATCACGGTCGACCGCCCCTGCGTGTCTTAAACAGTAAGAGCAGAGATTCATTATTCTTTGCCCTACGAACGTAGATGCTATGTTGAATATAGCTCCTGGGGGTAAGCACAGCCCTATGTATCCTAACTGGAGTGATTTGAAATATGCGGTAAGTGGGGCTACATCTTTGGCCAGACCTACTTGTTTTCTTTTTTTCTGCACACTTTATGGGGAAACTGTTGGATATTAAAATATTCCGAATGTACCTAAGTATGTCTTTTTTAACGAAATTAACAGGCTGTGTTGTAATTTTACGATCGAGTGATTTTTGTCAACAAAAAATTTGTCCGAAATTAACCGATCATAAAATCATAACATAGGCTGAATTTCACCACTTTCCAATTGTGTCTTTTAACGAGAGGATTTAACGAACGGATCCACGTTATCGTGTGTTTAGCTTACGACAAATGCCTTGCGCTTGCACTTGTTTCTCTCCGAACGCACTTGTCGTAAGCTAAACATACGGTTCGTTAAATCCTCTCGTTAAAGACACTATCAGAAGGTGGTGAAATTCAGCCATAGCCTGTTAATTTATGACGTTAAAAAGACATATTATACTTCAGAACATTTAAATATCCAATACTGGTATATATGTCAGGTATATAGGTAATATAGGTACCTTTTTGGCTCGGGTCAGTTCCTCCGACGACGTAAACACGATTGCGACAAAACACAACTCCGTGATGGTGACGAGGCTGAGGTAACTCCCCTACTATATTCCAGCTGTTTTTATCTAAAAAAAAAAAATCATATTTTTTGAATTATTTTTATTCTTTTTTCTTGGTAAGCTTTTTGTGATGTTATTGAGAGACTTAGGGTGCGTCCCACCATGCCCAGTTAAAATTAAACTGGAGATTTTGTCCTATGTTTACCATATTAAATTTAACTTTTAAGTTAAATTTAATATGGTAAATCTCCAGTTTAATTTTAACTGGGCATGGTGGGACGTACCCTTAGATATTTAAGGGGATGAAACCTACGTACCTACCTACCTGAGTTGTAACGGAAGATTTTGCGTCCACTGTTGCCGTTTTTGCCAACAATCTGGAAAGGGTCTATCCCTCCAAAAAGGAGGACGGAGTCGTGATCTGCGGACACTAAAGGCTTTGAACCTTTCTGGGCAGGACCGATGATGCTCTGCTCGGACCTGAAGAAAGAAATAGTAAGTTGTAAAATACTATACTTATAAAAAAGGCCAAGACATATTTTAGCCCATTGGGGTGCGAAAATTTCACATTCCTTTCGAGAGTTCCATGCACAATACAACCGAGCAATATTCAAAAGTAAAAAATTCCAGGGTCCAGTATAGTTCCTCTGTTTTGGTAGAATTCGTTTGAAAAGAAACGAGTTATCAATGAATATAATTTGTACAAAACCATAGATATCGTATTGCAATAGACTGCCAGGTTCGCACCATAGCCGCCTTGAGCAGTCTCTATTCTAATAACGTTCGGACCGATACATCAGTTCTTTCTTTCGGTTGAATTCCTGGAATTTTCCCTATTCTGAGGTTTTTTCTCTCATTCCTTCCTTTCGTAGCCAGATAATACTTACGAAGGGTGGGAGAGATTGCTGCTGTTACGGCTGATGTTATTATCCCTCTCTTCATTAGGTTTGACGTGGCGTTGGGTGTCCAACGCTTTCTCGATGACGGTCTGAGGCCTTCCGCTTTCGTTTTCCACAAAGGACGACAGTGATTGCGGGTCCAGAAGCGGGTTCTTCCCTGCCATGTAGATAATTTGGTTTCCACTGATGGGGACTTGAGGAGTTTGTTGCTTTTTCAACTCTATGTTTGCCTTTTCTTTCGCTACGTGGTCCGTAGCCTGGTGTGCTGCGAGATCTTTCTCATCTTTCTGCAAAAAAAGGAGAATGGTGAGTGGCCAATGGCGTCACAATTTCTTGATTCGAGGCGCTATAAGAAAATGCAGAGGGAAAATACCTATAAGAAAATGTAGTGAAAATTTTAAAAAATTATTATGCTGACGCTGTCAGCTTTCTTCAGTGTACTACGGGTACGCAGAGTCGTAAACCAAAAACTTCGTAAATTTTGGGGGTTATTATGGTTTGGGAGGGAGGGCTATGGACCATAAAACATTTACTACTAGGGTGAGGTGGTCTCTAAAGAACCACTTTTTTGGGGGATGAAAATTGGGTGGAATTCTGTTTTCCTTGCCCTAGTTATTTTGACAATTCCAAACCACCTAAGTGTTTTTTGTACTGATATTTTATTGACTGATGGCAAACTCGGCTATATAAGATCGATACTGCTATTTGCGAGGTTGTCGTTGGTTGAAAGGTCACAAACGTCAGCGAAAGAGAAACGGTCACCTGTTTGTGAAGGATATCAATGTCCCCGTATTTCATTTCGAGTCGAAAATTCCCCATTTCAGAATTCCTTCAGACTTTTCAAAGCCAGATACCTCCCCAAGACTTCAGCGTAACCCCGATTAATCGTACAATGCTTGGGTTGACAGCGTTATCAAGCACCCCGTCTATCTACCTGCATCGCCATTTTTGATAGCGTGGAGCATCATACCTGAGCATGCTATCAAAAACAGTGGCGATGGGCGAGGTCCTCTTACATGTAGGCACGTAATTTTCTGGCTCCCTCTGTATTGGGATAAGCTCAGAAGCTGTTACAGAAAGGATCGTTTTTATTTTCCTTTCGTATGGTGAGTCTCTAGACTCTAGAGTCTAGATAGGGTGAAATAAATTGGGCATATCTATCCGAATACCATTACTAGACACTAGACCCCATATCGATGTAATAAGGTTCGAGATAAAGTTAACTTCGAGCTTTATGTCGTGAACACTTTTTCTCCTCTTGCGGTAGAAATTACACTGCGTAGGTATTGACTTGAGTTTGGAACATGTTTATCTTTGACGTACCTGTTTGTTGTCTGTTATATTTTCGTAAAACCGTGAATTATCTAGGTTCAGGAACTCCGTGTGGCTCTTGAGGGTGCCCACTTTTTGATTTCGCGAATCTTCGACGTGTTCTCTGCGTCGGAAATTCAGTTCTCGTAGAAAGTCGTGGTAGGTTTTGTAGTCCTGAAATAAGTTAGCAAAACTAATTTCAAAGATGATGTTCACAAAGAACGGCATAGGTATGAGTAGCCTTCATATCTCGGTAACTTCCCAACCCAATTAACTTCTAACGTTAAAAAGATATACCTGCTATATTTCAGAACAGATAAATATTCAAGAGTTTCCTCACATAATGGACTTAAAAAATGTCGACGGGATTACAGCGGAGTATTCAGAAGCTCCCTGGACGGGAGAGAATCGCTAATTTGGGGAGAATCACACCTGGATTTGCATACCTTTTTCAGGTCGTACCAGTTCCTCAGGCCAGGTAGTGGTATCCCCTGGTCAGTTAGAATACTCAGATTTTTTCCGTTGTCTTCAGCATTAAATTCTTTCACGACAGAAAACCTGAAAATTATAGTAAACGAGTCTTGGTCACCACCTTGAATTTTTGGATATTTGTTTCTGTCGTCAGAAGTTGAGATAGGCTATGTTTCTACTGACATGGCTCATATTAATAATAGCTGAGGGTTGGGGGGGACAAGCCCAGCAACTAGACCGTTTTCAAGAAGTATCCATTGTGCTCAGCTGGCAGCACTACCAAATACTGTTTTAGGTGAGTTCCAAACCACCACAGCCTCGATATACATTTCACTTGACATGCTGAACATATCAGAGGTGAATGCCGATCAGAAAAAGTTTTTAGTAGGATCGGGATCGAACCGGTGTGACCCGGCTCTCACTGCTCCTCAAAAGTCGACCATTTAGTTCACTCGGCTATCGAGACCATTATTACATTATTTCATTTCGAAAATAGCTAGGAGCAGAGTAATAAAGATAGTAACCAACTCATCAATATGGTAACAAGGGATAATTCTATTTGCTGGTTTGATTGCTAGTCTGAGAGGGAATTCCAAATGCATTTTCAATTAACGGTCCTGGAGAGCGCGATTGCAGAAAATACAAAAATGGAACCGTTCATTAAATTTGCAGTGTCATATTTTTAATTGGACACTCGATGAAATTTTCCTAGTTTCCAAGCGAAAATATACATATTTATAGTGTAAAAATTGGACCCGAGATCCCGCAGGGTTGGTGTCCGTATATTTTGGAGGTTTCTATGTTGAAAGTGACGGAAGGTATCTCGCTGGCGTCAGATTCTGACGGGAGAGCCATTAGCCCCCAAATATTCTGGTAAACAACCGTATTTGGCGTCATCGAGGCTGCTCTTTGCAATCAAGTGAGGTAACCTCAAGAGTTTAAACACCTTAACTGGCGGAAGGTGCTCTGTGAAATTGTATTATTATAAAATGTAATTATTGACCGTGTTAGTTTACGTTGAGGTTGGCCCTCTGGTGGCTTCGAATGATTGCAGTTCTGGCAAGGTTATATCAGTAGGATTAATTTTTGTGCATCGGGAAAAACCTGGATTTGGTACCTACTGTTGCTGCACTTGCTATAAACACTTCTTGAAAGAGAGGTAAACTTTTTTTTTCATGTTTTTTGGTCTGGCCACCTTATAGCCTGCATAGCCTTATAACTGCAGCGACCTATAAAATCTGTTGTGACCAGGGTAGGTTCGAGATTCGAGTTTGATTGGCTATCCAAGGTATTTTAACAGGTATTCTTCTCGGCTCCTACCCCAAACCCAAACCTTCCAACTACACTAGCCTAGGGTCCGCTATACCTGACGATGCATTTTTGGCCGCCCATAAGATTAACATTGCGAGCGGCGATTCATTTTCAAGGTTTACTCTTGGTTGGAAAGACACAAAATTTTGCCTGTACCTAGCCCTAACAATGTTCTAGGTCGTGATCGAAGCAGATTTCCGAGTTTTTTTTACTGGTTTTCGAGATACAGCACTTTTCTTGAGGTATGCGATGCTAGCATTTGCAAAACAGTTGCAATAAAAGAAACCAGTGAGAAATTGGAAAATCTGCTTCGATGACAACCTACAACATTGTTAGGGCTAGGTACAGGCAAAATTTTGTCTTTCCAACCAAGGGTAAACCTTGAAAATGAATCGCCGCTCGCAATGTTAATATTATGGGCGGCAAAAAATGCATCGTCAGGATAAGCGGACCCTTAAAAAAACTGGTAAAGATTTTGTTACGTACGCCAACCCATTATCGATCATTTTGTTGACTTCAGGTAGGGACGTAACTTCCAAAAATTCAGGGTTCTCGGGGTTTCGTCTGATGTCGACCAGTTGCCACGCAGGTATGAGGCCGAACCTGACGCAGGACATCACCTGGCCTGCCTTTGACTTTCTGCGACGCCAGTCATGACGCAACCACCGCACTGCTGACATGAATACTTCGATCTCACTGTTGAACAGATAGAACGAAAATTTAGTGAAACTTGGTTAAACAGTTCAGGCTGTTCGTACTGTCTACCCAAGATCAGCTAGAGGTTACTGTCCCGCTTACTAAATTTTTATACGCTCTGGGTGGCCGTTCGGGCGGGACGTACCTCCCTTCCTGAGTCCCTCCACCCCTTCATACCCGGGAGCATCGAATAATGTGGCCTGCTGTAAGCTACCTACTTGCCTGTGAACGCAGATATTGTCAGAACCAAGGAATGCGCAGATGTCATCGACATCCAAATCCAAAAAGTCTCTAGAACTGACGAGAGTCAGGAAGAATTTTCCGATGCGAGGCGCCATCAATTGCTGAATATCTCTCATTCGTCTTTCCTTAGCCAGCAGGTATAGCAAAAAGGCTGTTCCTTCATAGAAGAATTTGGCATTGCTGATGGTGGTCCAGCAAATAGTGATCAGCTCTAAAAAATCCAACAGTTTTCTTATCAGTTTGTCTGACCTACTCCTAATGGGTTATATCCTGGTTGGGGGAACATTCGACTGTTCTGTGTAGTTCTTATGACCCCTTTCCATACCTCTAATTTGGAGGCATTGAGCTGCTGCGTAGACCTCCAGCAGAGTATCCCTTCTGAGAAGGCTATGAGCATCATGGGTCTCCGCCAACATCCACTTGTACGCCAGTTCGAACCCTGTTGGGCTGACATTTTCTTTCTGAAGTCGGATTTTTCGCCTGTTGTTGAGTGAGGCGCATACCTAAAAGAAGAAATTCTTGAACCTGTTTTTAGTCCAGTCGGGTAGTCCGTGGGTCCTTCCCAAGATGTGAAGGCCAAGTGGAGTAGGTAGGTGTTTTTTTAATTTTATTATACGTTTTGTTGACCTTGTCCCGCCCAAAATAGGTGGAACTAAAGTATAAAACGCCTGGTTGTACAGTTAAATTACCAATTGAGAAATTCCTCTAAACTATAAAAAACATTTTCAAGTAAATACGATTTTATCAATTTTTTAAACATTGTACATTGTTAAACCTTCTTCAGATTTGATTTCAACCGGGAGAGCGTTATATAGACGAACACCTAAAATCGGAGGACTGTTCAAACGAAGGGAGGTAGCAAATTTGCCTACATGTATGAACACGACCGAGTTTTATAAGAGTGAAAGTTTGAATTAAGAGGGAAGTGTTCTGGATGTTCGCGAACAAATAATATTACCTGATAAATGAAAACACAAGTGAGTAGGGAGAATACCTGTGTACCTGTGAGTAGCACTGCAGGAGGAGGGAATGGCAATGGTATTCAAAATCTTCTCCCAAAATAATGACGCAGTCTGTGTTGATGTAATTCCTGACTCTGTCCTTTAGTTTCTCGTAAATATTGGATTTTTCTCTGATCCCGCTGGCAAGCTTCCAGTCCAAATGTTTTGTCAATTTGTAACCAATTCTGAAATCAGTGAAGGGCGTCCGTCAAGCTTTCCTTTGTTGGGTAGGCTATAAATTGTTATTATTGTTGTCGTGTTCCTCGTAAATAATAAATAATTATTAACTTCCTTACTGTGTGAGAGATTGTTCAGTCATTTCGATTTCTTGGCCCTCCTCTGGTTCATCGCTACCCCCTCCCGTTTCCTGGACAAAAAGTTTAAGTACTGGTGGATTCCGTACCTGAAGGCTGAATATACATTCGCTATTTTTTTACGTTCCGATTTCAAACTTTGTGAGAAAACTATTGGATATTTAAATATTCTGAAATATAATATGTCTTCTTAACGTCATTACTCATTACTCATGTCATTACTCATGAGGCTATGTTGTGATTTCACGATCGGTTAATTTTGGACAATTTTTTTTTGTGACAAAAATCACTCGATCGTAAAATCACAACATACCCTCATGAGTAATGACAATGACGTTAAAAAGACGTATTTAATTTCAGAATATTAAAATATCCAATAGTTCTCTCACAAAGTTTGAAATCGGAACGTACAAAAATAGCGAATGTATGGTGGCCCTTAAGCATAAAGCAGAGATGCAGCAACATTCATTAGGGAAAAGTAGAGTTTCATTCTAACGTATGCACATTTGTACAGAAAAAGGGTTCCCAAATCAAGGTATTTTATGGTAGGCCACAGAACACCCTCACTTAACTGCAGCAGTTTCAACGAGACTGCATCCTGGTTAATGCTTCCCGTCCCAGAGGGGTTGTAATTTTCCCTAATGAGGTTTTCAAAGTCGTGTTGAACGTAGTTCAACAAAGCTTTTCTATTTTTGGACCCTTAGGGGGAGTAAAACAATAGAATAACGACGTGGTTTCTCCGTTCTAATTTTCTTCGAACTACACGTCCCTATACCACAGGGTATCCTTAATCTGTAAACCACAGTAAATGTAGATACCGAGGGGTTAACCACTCGTTGGGAATCTCGTTGGGAATCATTGGAAATCTTTATGAAATCTCAGGGAATCTTGGAATTTTTGGGAGGTTACCCCTTCGAGGTTCATCTTTCTATGAATATCGTTGGGAATCTTTGGAAATCTTTATGGAATCTCAGTGGAATCTCAAGAAATCTCTGGAGTGGTTACCCCCTCGGTAGATACAATCCATAAGGTGGGCCTTTTAGAACAAAGGATGGAGAGATTTTTTTTGAAACAGTATGCGGTTTTTGGGTTAACATTTTAATTTAAATTGCCCTTCTGTACTGAAATTTAAAGGTAAATAAAAGGATGAACTTTTCGTGGCGGTTCTGTGTAACTTCTACAGCTCAGTAGTCGGTTCCTGCTGCCACTGTTCCTGTACTCCCAGAGTCAAAGAGGCTGAATATACATTCGCTATTTTTTTACGTTCGGACTTCAAACTTTGTGAGAAAACTATTGGATATTTAAATATTCTGAAATATAATAATAATATCTTTTTAACGTTATTAATCATGAGGCTATGTTGTGATTTTATATGATCGAGTGACATACCTATTATATTTCAGAATATTGAAATATCCAATAGTTTTCTCACAAAGTTTGAAGTCCAAACGTAAAAAAATAGCGAATGTATAGCCTTAACTTGTTGTTTTGGAAACGGCCGAAGAGTGTCTCCTCAAAGCAATAATTTTTAATTTTGAGTCAGAACTTGGGGGAGACTGACCTGGTTTTGCTTGTTTTGCTGTTCCTTGTTTCTGTTTTTCACCTCCCGCCGGCGCCAAGCCAGTGCCAGCAGAAACTGATCGTATTTCTCGTATTCAGAATTCTAGAAAATGACAAAACCTGTAAACTTGGATCTAGTTATTTAATTAGTGAAGGGGTGGGGAAAGTGGTCAGCAACTTCGACCAATTCAGGAATGAGCTAATTTGCAAAGCTGCCAGCTCCCTAACTACAGTTCTAGGTTGGTTCAGATCCACCAATATATTTCACATCCGTTGAAAGAGGCCTGAAAAAATTTAATGTAGTCCAGAATTGAATCAGTATTTTATATACTTGATCATTCTGGTATCAAGCAGGTTCATGCTCAGTGAGAGTTAAGGCACTTTAAAAAAATTGTAATGAAAAAATATGGTACCTTTTCCCTTTTCGCCCAGTTCCGGGGCCTGGGCTTTTTGAGCCCTTGCTGAGCTACGCACGTCTCGAACTCTTGCCCTTCCCCTGCTTGCCATACTTTCGTTATCGAATACCTGTCAAATTAGAAACCAATATATCAAAAACTGAGCCCAGCGATGGCGATTGTCTTCAAAAAGCCATTTCAGCGAGTCGTAACTGAGAGCACGAACCAACTCGGACTTCTCGAAAAAGCTATGACGCAAACCTGCAGACTAAATCTTCAAAAACTGCAGGTATACTTACGCAACTCCATCGTCCATCATTTTGAGAACTTCCGGATCGCTGCCGATGACATCACCAAACTCTTGAGCGAAGGTATTTCTCCGGATGTTGACCAACTGATGAGGAGGCATCAACCCAAAACGGACACAGCTCATCACTTCACGAACGTACCTTCTTCGGGACGGCCACTCGTGCAACAGCCAACGCATTCCGATCATGAACACCTCCAACTCGCTGAAGAACAAGAACAAGGAAAAAATGAGTTCTACGATGAAACCAACCTATTCTCAGCTTCGACCATGATGATCGTGATAAACATTTTGAGCTCCGCCGGTGATGGACCTACCCGCGTGACACTGGCAGTGGGGCTTACATCCTAAGACCCATATGATTTCTAATGTATACTAGGGTGCAAGGGATAAGAAAATACCTGAGGCGACGACCCAGCAAGTGGCAGGGTGACCAAAGTGTACCGCAATGTAATAGGAATAACCGGTGGTGACGACACCAGCCTACACTGGGGTGGAGTTGTTTTGGTCACCCTGCCACTTGCTGGGTCATCGCCTCAGGCATTTCCTTATCCCTTGCACCGCAGTATAGTCTTGAAATGACCATACCTATGAACTGAAATTTGATCGGACGAGAGGAAGTTACAGACGTCGTCGACGTCCAGGTCTTCAAGAAAGTCCAGAGAACAGACGATGGTGAGGAAGAACTTTCGAACCTTGGGCACCATCATAGCCTGGATTTCCCGCAGGCCGCGGTCCCGAGCCTGTAGGTACAGCACGAACGCTGATCCTTCCCAGAAGAAAGCCTCGCAGTGAAGTGTGCCCTCGCATTGCTCTTCCAGCTCTGTTGAGTGTCGTTTTATTAGGAATAGGGTTCTAAGGGGTTCGTCTCCCACCGCACTAAATAGCCAAATCAATCCGGAATTGACAACAGCGTTCGGCGTCTTCGCGAGGTCATCTCCCACAAACCTCGTAAAGTGTGGGAAAGAAGCCCCCAAGAAGATCAGCCAGTTCAAGAAGGTCTACCTGACTGGGAATAAACGCCCATGGGATGAACACAATTCAAAAATTGAATATACATTCTCCGTTGCCCCCCCCAAACTTTACGCCCCCGCTGGCAACGACGAACTTTGTTGGCAGCAACCGTTACCATATCGCTACTTAATGGGTTAATCAGCCTTGGCCTATTCATATCTCGGCACCTTACTGTATGTAGATACTTCTCCACCTTTAAACCAGCTGTAATAAAGTAATCAGTAGGTACGTACCTACAACAGAATAACCATGCCTCAACGAAGAGAAAATACGTTCTTATTTCCGCTGGGAACGCGTTATTAATACTTTTTAAGAAGGCTAATGGTTGTATGAATAATTAATAGTAAAGACTTTGCACTTTACGTCTAAGCTGGCTTCTAAATATTAACCAAGAGTACTTACTGGGAGAGTTTTAGCCATTTCTCGCTGACTCGACAAAGTAAGCGGGGAAAATGTGCTATAGCGGATACAGGAACTGAGTACAGTACAAACTGCGGAATTTCATTATTTGTGGCTGTCGGAAAAATATGGGGAAACAAAGCAGCGGAAATTATTGTAGAGTGCACTATATCACGACAGACAACCCACTCCATTACTGCCCTTCGTCCTACTTCCTGGGACTTCTTGAGAACGGAAGATATTTTTACAAAAAATGTAATAAGATACCATATTATAGGCCTAGCCAAGACTTATTTGGTGTACACCGACTCCAAGAAATTGCATAATCATGAATCCCAGGCGCAGTCCATCACTGATTTGGTGTAAACCGACTCGAAGATATAGCATAATCATGAATCTGCAGGGGAAGTTCACATTCTCACCAAAACTAACAAAAGGTGCGTGGGGGTGGGACCTTGACTTTTAAGTAAAAAATAAAAATAAATAAATCATTGCCCCTCTCAGTGGCCTAGTGGTAGAGGTGTCCGACACCGGCGTAAGCAGGCCCCTTCCTAAACTGTCTTCTGGCCACTCGGCTTCGGCTTCGGCCAAACTTCTGTAGTATTGTGCCAACCGGGCTCTCACTTCCACTAGAAAAGATGCAGGACTTACCTTTAATCTCCAAATATCTGGACGCAAGTAGAAGGTCCACAATGTGGTCGCGCCTAATCATTGTGTAGCAGTCTCCCTTCTCTGCCAACATCCACTTATAGACGAATTCGAACACTTTAGGCGCGACCTGATCAGGTGGCAGAAGGATTGGTTTTTCGTTGGTGGTTCTGTCGAAAAAAGCCGAATAGCACTGAAGAAGCAGTAAGTGGCATCGGTACACTGCGTCTTCGCCGATTACTACCTCGCAGTCTGGTGCCACGTAGTTATTAAGGCGGTACTGCATGGCTTTTTCTATGCTTGTCTTCTCAGGTATCATCACACCATCCCAGTTTAATGATTTCGAGACACAAAACCCCAGGCTGAAAATTCAGAGTTTCGTGAAAAGTCCGTGGTTTCGTGGACGGTTAGTCCTTACCCACACGCACCTGGATTATTTTAAAGGCAGCGGTCTTCTGATCACATAATATCATCTAGGTATGATTTTTTGGTTTTACTATAAAGGCTCTAGATACTACGGCTATAGCTCCGTTTTCATAGGTTTACAAAAAGATCTAAAATCTAGGTATGCTATGGGTAAGGTTTAGTAAAATGTATTCGGACGAACTAAATTTTTATGAATAAAGGAAGAACTGCCACTGATGGAAACGAAGCCAGCTGCTCTAAACCTCAAATAAATCAATTATCTTTAATTTCTTCATTGACTAAGGGTGCGTCCCACCATACTCGGTTAACTTTTAAACTCCAGTTAAATACAGTTTTTATTGTGCAATAATTGGAATTTAACTGGAGTTTAACGTTAACCGAGTACCTATGGTGGGACGCACCCTTACTTGGCCAGTGTTAATTCTTCCCCAATGGCACCGTCGTATTCATCCTCGTTGTCTTGGAAGCATAGGGATAGAACACTGCCTTCCCTTGTCAGCGTTTCCTGGGAACCTATACGCTTCTTGGGTCTTTTGTCCGTAGGGCGAGATTTGCCCCTGATGGATGTGGAATTTCTCCAGTCTTCTGTAGTCTTTCCTTCAAACGTACCCCTGAAATACCAGAAATACCAGGATGAAATAATAACTGTGTCGTGCTACAGCCCTTGCAAGGCCAAGACCTTTCTGACGTTCGACAGGCATGTGTAGTGTCTTCGAATTTTATGATTTTCCAGGTCTCAAAGCTACTTACCTTGACGTCATTACATACGTCGGAGCTAATAACGATGACTTCTTTGAATCTTTACGTTAAAAAAAATTATGACAATTTAGAAAAATACAAGAAAATAAATAAACAAATAGAGCAAGGTGTTGTTTGTATATTTTTATTTACAGAAGTCAAACTGGAAGAACAAGTATTCGGCAGTGGCCTCAATCGACTTTCATGATGGGCAATGTATATCGAGGCTGTGGCATAGGCGTAGCAAGGGGGGGTCTTTCAGCCACCCCCGTTTAGCACCCCCAGGATTTTTCTGACCCACACATAACGTCACGTAAAGCCATGCCTACCCCCCCCCCCTAGGTGAGGAGAAGGTCTAGAGGGTTAGCCCCCCCAGGTTTTTGGTCCTGCTACGCCCATGGCCTGTGGTTGTTCCCAAGTGAGTGGGGAGCTGGTATTTGGTAGTGCTGCCATCTGAGCACTGTGGATAACTCTTGAGCGGGGGATCGTTACCCCACCTCTCTATACTAACTACCCCAGGGGAAGGATGCACGTTTGTAACATATGGAGGGTAGCATGGGGGGGTGGAGGTATTTTATGTAACGGTAAAAGTGGGGGTGTGTGGGTCGGGGTCGATCGATACAGCTTCCAGTCTCCCACGCTCTCTACGGTTTATTTGGGTGCTCCCCTGCTCCACTTCCCCCTTTCCCCCCAGTGCGGCACTTTCCCTTACCCCTGGACCTTCAAAATGTAAACCCCAACCCCGACCCGTCCCGACAAAAGCAGTCAAGAATAGCTTCTGCTCTCAAAACCCTGATTCGATTTACTTTTCTACCGTGATCTTCTGTAGTGTAGGACAGGGTACTGGTCTTGAAAATAAGGTCGAAAAGTTGGATAGAAAATTTTCCTGAAAATTTTTCCTGATCCTCTCACGGTACTTTAGCAAGAAATGCAAATTATCTTTATGGCATTCATTTTGTTGTTATTCAGTTATCCTTTAGAGGTGTGAGTGTAATTTTGGAAAGAAGTTAGTACCGCATTTTCTCGTTTCTTCATTGCTTATTTTCAAACCTCTGAAGGTGACCGGAATAATCTGCCCATGTCGCTACAGCTCTGGATGGACCAGTGCCTAGTGGGATATAGGGTCACCCTTTTTCTGACCACTGCACAGAAGTGGGTGGTTTGGTTCACAGCCTAAAGTTGAGTTTTCCCGAAACCGGTGAAGGCCAGTGCTGGGTAGGAAAAAATCTCGGCAGCTCAGGACTAGATCATTGGTCCCCTCCCCTTGCTTCTTATAGCTCAACGCAACTTCCGAAAATTTTTGGCTACAGCACTGAGGAACTTGTCTTATCTTCAAATTTGAAGAGCCTACTTATCTCACCGTCATTAAATACGTTGAGGCTAATTGCGATGGCGTCTGTGATATTTCCCAATAAAATTCTTGCCACAACAGAGTGTATATTCAAATATTATATAAAAATAGTATAAACTAACATAAGAAAGTAAATAAACAGACAGAAGTAAAATGGAAGAATATTGCGAAGTATTCGGCAATGGCCGCAGTCGACTTTCATGTTCGCAGCATGTTTATTGAAATCTATTTCGAGGTTGTACACAAGGGGGTAGTTTGGTTAGAACCACTCCCAAAATTCGAGTTTCCTCCCAGCTGATAAAAGCCAGGTACCCATCAGGAAAGAGTAGAGGCCCAGGACCTGGAAAATTCTCAAGAAGTCGGGATTAGATCCTTTTACTTGCATTACTTATGTACCTCTATAATTACAAAAAAAATACAAATTACTACAAAATTTAAGTTTTCCAATAACTGCTGTAAATCACAATGGAAAGTTCCCCTGCTCTATATTAACTTCCCTGTAGATATTCGATGGCAGTAAATAACTGTGTCTGCATGTGTGCCCACCTGGAGCTCTAAAACTTGTTTATACGACCCAACTTTATTGCTGAATGCTGAGTCTTCCTTTCCTTTGCACTCTTCTTATTATAGGGAGACCATATGTTCCTTCGTTTTGAAGGGCACGACAAGTATTTCCCCTAACGGGGGGCGCTGGTTGCTGGAGGTAGAGGGGTGGACAATCCGGCCCAGTAACTAGACCATTTCGTCCAACGTATTAGTATACGATGAGGACCTACAGTTTTAGGTGAGTTCCTAACCACACAGCCTTGATATACATTTCACTTGACGTACTGAACACATCAGAGGTGAATGCCGATGAGAAAAACTTTGTTCCCGATCGGGATCGAACCGGTGTGACCCGGCTCTCACTGCTCCTCAAAAGGCTACCTATCTATAAGCCACTCGGCTGTAGAGGCTGTTTGGATTCCCCGACAAAGACAGCCCTTTAACTCAAGTTGGGTAGTTGGGGGAGTTTGTGCAAATCAGCGGCAGCGTGGGAGGCAATGTCAGCTCTATCGATCCTCATCCCCATTCTCCTACTCCCATTCATTCCTTATTGTTAAAATATTTTTGTTATTTATTTTATTTTATAAATACATAACTGCACCTACCTATTATTTTTATAGGTTTTTTGAAGTGCGGAAAGTATTATTTAGTGGGGTCGAGAGAATGGGGCACTTATGAATCTTACGAATCTTATGGTGATTTGACATTTTTCGATTTCAGAAATTTCTTTGTTGCTCTGATGGTTTTTCCTCTTTCTCTTTATCAGCAGCGTACTTGTAGGTACATGTTCTCTCTTCTTCTCACTTCATCTTTGTTTTATTTAATAGAAATTTTGATACAATAATATAAAGATTACTTTTGGTTGATTCACAAAACCATATGTCGTAAAGCGGGTAAATAAAAAATCTTCCATATTCCACAACAATAATTGGATTACTTTAGTGATATAATATGGATACAACATAATTGTCTGCAACCCTCTATGGTGCTCGCTAGATGGAGCGCAATGTCTCTTTTATATATATAAAATTGCTAAGTCAGTTAAACAATAACTTCAATAGTCAGTGACGCTAAGTTACCAGTTGCACTCACATCTCTTTGTCTCCCGCGCATCTCGGTGCCTTCTTTGCGGTGTTCCACCGTGCTCAACCTCATCAACTCATACTTCTCTTCTCATTTCTGGATCGGATATACATCGCCTCATTCCCAAACTGTATGTTTTATGTCTATCCCTCATTATTATCGTTAATTTACCTATTTTTAATCCTTTGCCCTGACTCCTTTCCGAGGCTCTGTTTGCGAGTTTACGCCTCCCAAACGTCAATGGTAAGTTAACTTCTTTCTCACGTGATCAGTGAGTGGTCCTTCGAACGTATCCCCCACATTTGGTCACTTCGAACCGCGATTGAATCAGTAATTTTTGTAATTTTTTGTATGGAATCTCGGCCCATCTTGTGTTGTATGGCAAGCGCGTTATTGTATGGCAAGCCATCAGGATCGTGGCTGTCTCACGCTTATCTCTGGTATTGGCGAGGTGCCAATACCTACCATCATCATTTCTGTCTATTGTCAGTGCACGCCTAGTGCAAGCGCATGTATTTTATTCATACCTACTTAGTTTTACTTGGGGTAATTACTAAGCTCGTTCATTAATTAATTAAAAGTAATTAATTAATGCTCCTTATCTTTAATCATTATTTTCTTAAGCATGTTATTTTAAGTAACTAATCACTAATCATGTCATCGGAAAGCCGTTGTCTTGTAGAACAAAGACAAAATCTCTTGCAGAAAACTACTAAACTGCATGATCGTGTATTCAGACCCGAAATCGAGGCTTCTGAAGTCAAAGCTGCTATTGTATCAGCTAAAAAGCTCCAGGATAGATATGAGGAACTGGAGATTCAAATCATCAAATGTAATGTTTCTTTACCTAAGAAGGCTCGTCAAGTTGACCTCGAACCTATCGCATCTCAGTTCGATGCTCTGATCAATGATATTTTAAAACTCGAATTTGAAAATTCAAATAGTGTGAATGTAAATACGCCTACTCATTATGTCCCTCAGGTAAGTGTTCCGCCTCTGGAATTACCTGTTCTCACTGATAAGAACCATGTGTTGTTCTTCGATCTGTTCGATTCGTTAATTGACTCGAACCCAAGCCTCTCAAGTTCAGTAAAATATCAGTACCTACTTAGGAGTCTTGATCCTTCTCTTGCACATTTAGTTGCTAATTTTCGGCCAATCAATAGCGATAACTATGCTTTGGCTCTTAGTGCTTTGATAGCACATTTCACTAACACTCGCGCTACTGCTAGCGAATCTGTTACTCAGTTTCTGGGTACCTCATCTCTTCCTGCTAAATGGAATTCCGGGAATCTACAAGAATTGTTGAAAGGTTTCACGGAAGGGATTTCCAAATCTCGTCGCATTTTTAAAGAAAATGATAAGGATTTCTTGGACTTCCTACTCTTTCAGTTGTTGTACAGCAAACTCGACTCAAGTTTGAGGAAATCGTTTGATTTGTCTAGGGATAATACTAAGGATATAGTTAGGTATTCTGATCTTGTAAAATTCCTTCAAGAGCGTATTACGGCTAGTCAGCTTACTAAGTTCGCGGAGTCATGTGATTCCAATCGTTCGCCTGCTGTTAAGGTTTCTGTGTCTACCTCGGTCTGCAAGGCTTCTGGTAATCATTTTCAGAAGTCAAGTAGGCCTATCTCTCTTCTGTCTGAGGACAAGGTGTCATGTCTCTTGTGTTCATCCTCGTCTCATGTATTGTGTAAATGCCCTGACTTTATCAAGTTGTCAATTGATAAAAGATGGGATTTTGTGAAGCAAAATCACTTGTGCTTTCTGGACTTTGCAAAGCATAGTCGTAAGGATTGTTTTTCGAAACATGTCTGTCGTAAGTGCAATACTACTGCACACAATGTTCTCCTTCATCGTGATAAGCCCGAGAGTGCTTCGTATGCATCGTCTCCGTCTAGTTCGCAGGGCCAGAAGTTTTCTGAAGGTTCTCCCCCTTCTTCTTCTGGTGGTTTTTCTCCTTTACCTGTGAATGAGGTCAAGGCTTTATCTTGTATGGCTGGATCTCCCAACCATTCTCTATTGGCTACTGCTGTAGTCAATGTCAAGGACGCTTCTGGTGCCGTCTGCTCGCTTCGATGTGTGATCGATAGTGGATCTCATGTCAACTTTGTTTCTGAAAATGCTGCTCAATGTCTGGGTCTCAAACGTCGCCATGATAAGACCATCGTTCAAGGTCTTGGTGGTACTCTCTCTTCTAAGGGTAAAGTGTGTTTGGAAGTGTCTTCTAGGCTTGACCCTAACTTCGTTCGATCTCTCAGTGCCGTAGTAATTCCTAGAATTTGCGGTAGTCTCCCTGCCTCGCCACTACCTAGTAGTGTAAGCTTGGCTTCTGAAGGCCTGCGCTTGGCAGACCCCTCGTTCTCTCAGCCTGGTGAAATTCATGTTTTGCTTGGTGCCTCTGTGATCTCAGAGATTCTGTCTGACAGCCTCCCCTTAATTCGTATTGGTGGTCTGGTTGCTCAGTACTCTCATCTTGGGTACCTGGTTAGTGGCTCCCTTGGGGGTGCGGCCTCGAATCCCACCTCGTTGCTCTCTGTTGATGATTCGCTCACTCAGCTTGTTAATAAATTCTTTGAAGTTGAAAGTGAGAATCACGTCGTTGTTCCTGATCCTGACGATCTGTATTGTGAACACTTTTTCAATGAAACGACCACTCGTCTTTCTGATGGTCGTTATGTTGTTCGTCTCCCCTTTCGGGAAAGCCCTGTTGATTTGGGACCTAATAAGTTTTGCCCTGTCGCAAACTTTCTGAAAACGGAATCCCGTTTGTATCGTAAACCTGAGGTTCATGCTCAGTATGTCAAGTTCTTCGATGATTACATTTCTGAAGAAAAAATGTATCCTGCTCAAAATAGGGCGCAGTACATTTTGCCTCATCATCCTGTCTTCAAGGAATCTAATGGAACTATGAAAGTTCGTGGTGTTTTCAATGCTAGTTCTCTTGATGTCAAGGGTTCCTCTTTAAACAAGAAACTTCATATTGGACCTAAATTACAGTCTGATATCTCTGACGTTCTCGTTCGTTTTCGCCTGCATGAAATAGGTTTGATTTGTGATGTTAAAGGCATGTACAATGCCATCCTTCTGCATCCTGAGGATCGCATCTACCAGCATATTCTCTGGCGTGATGATCCTGACTCTGAACTCATTGAGTACGAAATGTCTCGTGTCACATTCGGACTCGCTCCATCGGGTTATTTAGCCCAAAGGGTCATTTCGGACCTAGTCGATGTGGAAAAGGAAAATTTCCCTTTAGCCGCAAAATCTCTCAAGACATGTACCTATGTTGACGATGTCTGTCTCAGTACTCCTTCCGTCGAAGAAGCCATTGAAATCAAATCTCAAATGGTCAACCTCCTGGAAAAGGGTGGTTTCGAACTCAGAAAATTCGCATCGTCCAAACAAGAAGTTTTGGAAGATTTACCTCCTGATTTTCGGCAAATCAGTTTCAGTAATGATGAAGAATTCATCAAAGTTCTTGGCTTGAGTTGGTCTCCTGATAATGATTGTTTCTTTTACAATGTCAATGCCTTCTCTGGTCCGCTATCCAAAAGGAATGTGTTGAGTTTTTTAGCTCGCATATTCGATGTTTTGGGGTTTTTGTGTCCCCTTGTCTTGAAAATCAAGTTGTTTCTTCGCAAACTCTGGTTGTCTTCTCTCGATTGGGATGAACCTTTCGATGACTCACTTGCCCAAGAGTGGACAAGTTTCTGTGCTGTTCTAAATCTTGATGATTTGCGCATTCCTCGTTGTATTCCAACTGACTCGGCTGTGTCCATTCAAGTTGTTGGTTTCTGTGACGGTAGCAAAGATGGTTATGGTGCCGCTTTGTATCTTCGTTGTGTGTTCTCTACGCATGCTCGTATGTATCTTCTCAAGGCAAAGTCAAAGCCTTCTCCATCGAAACCTCTTACTATTCCTCGTACTGAGCTTCAAGCTGCAAAGATGCTAGCTTCTCTTTATGATGGTGTTCGTAAATCTCTCGAAGAGCTCAGTATTTCAGCTACTTATTTCCTGTCGGATTCTAGTATCGTTCTAGCATGGCTGCGGACTGCCCCGCATCGCCTCAAAACGTATGTCAGCAACAGAGTGGTTGCTATTTTGGAAAAAACATCTCTCGAAAATTGGAGATACATTCCTTCTGAGCTAAACTGTGCTGATATCGCATCTCGTGGTGCTTCTGCTCCTCAACTCGTCTCTTGTGATCTTTGGTGGTCAGGTCCTGAATTCTTGCAGGAAGTCTACCCTGTCTGGCCTGATCGCTCTCCACTGTCGGTCGAGCTGCCCGACGTCGTTGTGGAAAAAACCCACATCTCTCCTCGCTCCTCTCGCAGAGTTTGACATTGAGGACGCTCTCATTTCTCGTTTTAGTGACTTACGAAGACTCATTCGCGTCACATCGTACTGCTTGCGTTTCATCGCTAATTGCAATCGCAAAAAGTCACAAAAGGAACTCAGTACTGGTTATCTCAGTATTTCGGAGCTCCGTCACTCGTTGGATGTTCTACTTCTTGGGGTACAAGGAAAGTACTTCTCTGACATTCTCAAGGGCAAACCTCTCAGTCGTGAGCTCTTACCTCTGTCTCCTTTCGTCGAGTCCAGCAGTGGCCTCATCAGGGTTGGAGGGCGCCTTGATAAGGCTCCTCTAAGTTTCTCTGCTAGGCATCCCTGCCTTCTTCCTCATCAGTCGGTCCTATCTCAGCTGATAGTCCGCGATGCTCATCTCAACACGCTTCATGGTGGTAATGCAGTCACCAAAGCCTATGTGGCCCAGAAATTTTGGATTCTTGGTGGTAATCGTCTTATCAAGAAGTCAATCTATCAATGTCTCCCCTGTTTTCGACTTCGTGCTCATCCCTCTGAGCCCATGATGGCTGATCTGCCAGCCTCTAGGTTTGAGCAAGTTCGTCCTTTTCTCCACGTGTCCTCTGATTTTGCTGGACCTTTCTATGTCCACGCTGGTATTCACAGTCGTGCTAAAATTGATAAGGTTTATGTTTGTGTATTTTCTTGTCTCTCAACCCGTGCTACTCATCTGGAAGTAGTCACAAGTCTCAGTGCCGAAAGTTTTCTGGCTGCTCTCGATGCTTTCACTGCGCGTCGAGGCAAATGTATCAGTATCGTTTCTGATAACGGTACAAACTATGCTTCAGGAAGCAAGATGCTTGATGAAGTAAAGTCGTTCCTCTCTCAGCATGGTTCGGATGTTGAAAAGCTGCTTGCACAAAATCAGGTCAAGTTTTCTTTCGTAAGTCCTGCCTCTCCTTGGAAAAATGGTGTTTCCGAGTCTTTGGTTTCTGTTATGAAGAAACTTTTCGTGCGTTCCGTCGCCGATCGTCGTCTCACTCTCCCTGAATTCATCACTTTGGTTACCCGTATTGAGGGCGTGATGAACTCTCGTCCTCTTATTCCTTTGTCGTCTGTAGAACCAGGCGTTTTCTTGTGCCCTGGTCACTTCCTCATCGGAAGCCCTATGTTCTCCGTCCCTGAGGAGGACCTGACTCAGAGCAAACTCAGTCATCTAGGTCGATGGCAAGTTATGCGCGTCACCCTTCAGCTGTTTTGGAAGGCATGGCGTCAGCATTATCTAAATACGTTGATCTCTCGCTGCAAGTGGAACAAGTCCACTCCCAATCTCGAAAAGGGTGCCATTGTTCTCATCAAGTCTGAGAACACTCCCCCTCAGTCCTACCCTCTCGGTGTCGTGGAAGAAGTCCTTCCTCACTCTGACGGTGTTGTTCGTGTCGTTCGCGTTCGCACTGCTTCCGGATATTTGATTCGTCCGGTCAACAAACTTCTTGTTTATCATGTAGACTAACGCTTTATGCATGTCTTCTCTTAGCTTAAGGTTCATATTCATGTATTCTCGAGTTTCATTGTATTTTATTGGGTATATTCTTTATGTTTGTGCTTGCTTGTACAGGTTCAAGCAAGGTCGGCCGAGAATGTCTGCAACCCTCTATGGTGCTCGCTAGATGGAGCGCAATGTCTCTTTTATATATATAAAATTGCTAAGTCAGTTAAACAATAACTTCAATAGTCAGTGACGCTAAGTTACCAGTTGCACTCACATCTCTTTGTCTCCCGCGCATCTCGGTGCCTTCTTTGCGGTGTTCCACCGTGCTCAACCTCATCAACTCATACTTCTCTTCTCATTTCTGGATCGGATATACATCGCCTCATTCCCAAACTGTATGTTTTATGTCTATCCCTCATTATTATCGTTAATTTACCTATTTTTAATCCTTTGCCCTGACTCCTTTCCGAGGCTCTGTTTGCGAGTTTACGCCTCCCAAACGTCAATGGTAAGTTAACTTCTTTCTCACGTGATCAGTGAGTGGTCCTTCGAACGTATCCCCCACAATAATATGTCAGTGTAAGACGCCCCACAGTGGTACTTCTTCACACTAGATGCCAGCGAAACCATGTAGTTGAACGTAACGTAATTTTTTAACAATTCTATATTACAGCGAAGCAACAAGACGGAACTTATTTTCAACCACAACAGAAGTTTTTTTTCTTTAACGCAAAAACTTCAAAAAAGAATTCAGGTCACTTAAATGACTTCAGTTGGTTTTCTAATTTGTATTTACAGTGCAAAATTACCATACAAATTAGTTGGAGTAAAACAAAACGAAAACAAACTTGGACGATTTCTTTGCACCAAATGAGGCTTTCTAACCAGCAACTGGCAACCGTCCAGATTTAAGAAGAAATGAGAAAATTTAAAAAAATTTGAGTTTTGGAGATTTTAGGATTACAACTGAAGCTGACTGGAGAAATCGGTGGGAGGTCTCAAAATGAGAAAGGCGGGGTATCCTACTGCGTTCACAGGAAACTGACGGTCTTCTCTAGAGACCTCATTCTGGTTCTGGAGTGCAGTCGGTTTTTTGCTAGAGGCGTCAGCATGAGAGGGTTGGAGGTAAAATGATTTACCGAAGCTTGCTGGTTCAATCGGTACCTAAATCGCTGCACGCTGCATAACAAGGGCTTATAGGTAGATGGCCTGAGCTATGCCCCCCCCCCCCCCCCCCCCCGAACATTTAATTGCTAAATGGGAAAACATGCCTAAGGAAGTCTCCCCGAGCATTTCGATACCCCCAACACGGTGCATTTCGCAAACCTCTCAAAACACAACCGGGGGGGGGGGGGGGGGGGCACCTAGGAGAACCTTTTAGACAAAATAGCTCGCCTCAGGAAGTCTCCCCGAATATTTTGAATACCCGCATGGCATATTTTGTGAAACTACCAAAATTGACCCAGGATGGGGGGTGAGGTAGTTGGAAATGAGTTTAGAATTTTTCTGACAACATAAATTGCCTGAGGAAGTTCCTCCGAGTTTTCTGAATACCCACATGACATATTTCATGATCATGAAAAAACTCACATACCTAATTGGGGGCCGTAATATCCCAAATTCGAGTTTTTCCAGATATGTCGCTAACGGTTTATTTATACCCATAATATGCACTATTACCCCTGAGAAAATAAACGAAATCGTATGCACCGATTTTCAGAAAAAAATTAAAAACATGATTTTTTGAGGTTTTTTAACAATTTTTTTACACCCGTGCACCAAATTTGAACCAAATTGGACGGATGGTTTGGCCCCTGGCTCTCCGTACATACATACACATACATACATATTATTGCACACACACCTAAAGAAAGTTAATGTTCGCGTGCAAAATTTCGATTTCGAGATTTTCATTGCAAAACTCGTTTCAGAGGTCCCAGATACCGTATACCGTACGTACGTGTGTCGGACAGACATGACCTAAAAACCACTTTTTTGGTATCTAGGACCTCTGAAACCCCTCTTGCAATGAAAATCTCAAAATCGAAATTTTGCACGATAACATAACTTTCTCAGCCCATGGATTACATACGGGCAAGAAAGTAACAAAAGACGGTTAACTTTGTAAGTTGGCCCACTAGCAACTGTTTGGTTATACAATCCATCAGTCTCCGTAGCCTGTTATTAAGAAGAAAAGGACACTGTTTCTCTCTCAGACAAAGTGTATGTCTTCCTGAAAGTAGCCCTAATGAAGTACTACATACGGAGAGAAAGCGTACCATAAATGTGAATGGTAGTCAAGTGACCTGCCTCAAAATAGTACATGCCCCCCCCCCCCCCTTACAAAAGTGGTAACAAGACAAAGGGGCCGGGATGTGGGGCCGAATCGATGAAGCCGAGCTGACCTAGATTCAGCCTACCCCCCGCCCCCCGCTACCCTCCCCCCTCCTCTGTATCTGCATGCAGACGTATTCTGGAACCTACCGTGATTAACGACCGAGTCTTTTCCATTCCAACCGCTCCTCGCTGACAATGAGAAATGTGCTAATATTGATGTAGCCAGAACCCTAGCAAATTTCTCAGCTATGTATATTCTTAAGGGTAGTATGCGCAAATGTCCCATTTACTTCTCGGTATAAATTTATTCGCTTCATATTTGCAGTTGGGTGCTCATGCGTTCAGTTTAATATCAAGTGCCAAGCGTGGTTCTATAGGGAGGTTTGCTTTATGGGTCTGTTATGAAATCCAGCCTAAACCTTACAGAATATTTTTTATGAAAGTGTTTTTGAATGGGCTCTCAGTAAAAAAAAAAAAATGTCCCCGTCAACAGCAAGGAAGTCCCAATTTCCTTTTTATATTGGTATACCTCCCGTACAATAACGGACCAAACACTCCGTGTTCACGTGTAAGACGGCCTTTAAGGTGGTGTGACCGTGCGAAAGCTGCAGGGTAGGGTTTACCCGGACTTGAAACCATTGTAGGCTCCTATAATTAGGTGGTCTACCGATTTCTGTAACGTTAACTTCCATAACAAGGGAGTTACTGAGGAAACCAATTGCTCCGAATCTTAAAAATGTATGGGACTATGAAATTGCGGTAGCCTTCAAAGGCATTAGCCCCGAACCCGGCGATGATTTATGTTCTTCGTATCCACTAATGAACGAAGACGCTGATAGGTAGAGCAATCCCTGCCTATAGCCCCTGCCATGCACTGGGCTATTATTTTGGTACCCAGCCAGACAGCTGACCGTAGTCCGGTCGGAAATCTGACCCTTTTCCCTTAGTATGTCTTCAGTTAAAAATAAATAAAACGGTTAGTAGAGAAGCCCAGCAACTAGACCGTTTTCAAGAACTATCCATTGTGCTCAGCTGGCAGCACTACCAAACACCAGCTCCCCAGCCATCGAGTAAACGATGGGGATCTACAGGTTTAGGTGGGTTCCGAACCACCACAGCCTCGATATACATTTCACTTGACATGCTGAACATATCAGAGGTGAATGCCGAGCAGAAAAACTTTTTGGTAGGCTCGGGATCGAACCGGTGCGACCCAGCTCTCACTGCTCCTCAAAAGTCGACCATTTTGTCCACTCGGCTATCTAGGCCTTCAAACGGTTAGTAACTACCTAGTTTATTTGAAGTGTAAATAAAGCCTTACAATGGTTTCAACGCCAGTACCGATTCTCTGTTTTGAATGAAATACATGTACACCGACTTTTCAATTACATAATCATGATTTTTGCAGGCGAAGTGAAAAATAACGTGGGGTGATAAATGTTTTTTATTTCACAATAATGTTATCCAAGCTATCTATCAAGAGGTCGGTAAAGTAGCCGATAGCCCCGAGCCCTTCGCGGGGTGTCTGGAAGGGAGGAAGCTCCTCAAACACGTGCCCTCTATAAATTCCAAAAAATGAGCTTTTGCGAATACATGGTAAATCGAGCATCGATGAGTTACCGTCCCTTCCCTAAATATATTCTGCTAGGGAACCATGCACTCTTGCTGAATTTTGCATTGCTCGTTACCCCAAGGTTTTAACTTCCTTGCCAACTTTATGGAGTTTTCGATCGATTTTTTCCTCATTTCTTTCGTTATCGTCGTGGTACACGTATACAACTTTCCTGATGAGAAAATTATTAAGAGCGACCACACAATCGTGTTTGTTTATGTTTTGTTATTTTTTTTTATTATTTTTTTTTTTTTTACGCGCGACGTTCAGAGAACATATGCGCCGATGAGTTGGTTTATTAGATGTTTTTGGCCGAAGCCGAAGACGAAGGGGCCGAAGCCGAATATGAGTGGGCCGAAGCCAGTTTAGTTTTTTTTTTTTTTTTTTTTTTACGTTTTGTTGACCTTGTCCCACAAAAAATAGGTGGAACTAAAGTATAAAACGCCTGGTTGTCCAGTTAAATTACAAATTTAAAAATTCCTCTAAACTATAAAAAACATTTTCAAGTAAATATGATTTTAGCAATTTTTTAAAAATCGTTAAACTTTCTTCAGATTTAATTTCAACCGGGAGAGCGTTATATAGACGAACACCTAAAATCGGAGGACTGTTCAAACGAAGGGAGGTAGCAAATTTGCCTACATGTATATTTGAACACGACCGAGTTTTATAAGAGTGAAAGTTTGAATTAAGAGGGAAGTGTTCTGGGTGTTCGCGAACAAATAATAATACCTGATAAATGAAAACACAAGGAGCAGGGTAGTGGGCCGAAGCCAATACATCCATGTTGGAAGCGGATAATTTTTCCGTTCCGCCGGGATTCGAACCCGGACCTCACAGGACACAAAGCGGACCCCTTGACCACTCGGCCACTGAGAGGCACCGGGGTGTTGTTATGTCCACACTTTATGAGGAAACTATTGGATTTGTAAATGCTCTGAAATATAATATGTCTTTTTAAATTAATAAATTATGAGGTTTATGTTGTAATTTTTGTCAACAAAAAAATTATTGTCCAAAATTAACCGTGTATACTTTAACAGGGACATTATAGTGGAGATTAAGAACCTGTGAAATTCATCCTAACGCTATGTTTTAAAAACAAAAGAGTTGGTTATTTTCTATAAAATTTTATATTGTTTCCATGCACGTGTTTACACACAATCACTGAGCTCCCGAGTTACCTTTCCATAGAGATGAATTTCGAAGTTCAAAGTCACTCATATAGATTGTATGAGAACAACATGTGGTAGAGTCAGCAGAACACATATTGCTTTATTGTTCGTATCATGAAAGGTAATTATGTTTCTATTGTTAGAAGGATGGCCAACGGACGGATTGTACGGATATGAGGATTAGGGGGGGGCAACAACCACACTCCCCCCTCCCCAGCCAATGTGTTAGTACCTAAACGACCGGGACCTACTCGGGGACCTACAGTTTTAGGTGGTTCTCGATATACCTACAAGCTATCCTGAGCATATTAAATGTGAATGCTGATCAGAAAGTATTTGATAGACTCGGGATCGAACCGGTGTGAGTCCGTTCTTAGTGTTCCTCTGAGGGGTTAACCACTCCAGGAATCTCGTTGGGAATCTCGTTGGGAATCATTGGAAATCTTTATGAAATCTCAGGGAATCTTGGAATCTTTGAGTGGTTACCCTATCGGGGTTCATCTTTCTATGAATATCGTTGGGAATCTTAGGAAATCTTTATGGAATCTCAGGGAATCTCAAGGAATCTCTGGAGTGGTTACCCCCTCGTGTTCCTCTATTTAGAACGATCCGAACGAACTGTGCTATCCAGGGTGTTGGAGGGGGATTAAATGCAGGGGCGTTGGTGGGCTGAGGTGGGACGGGGTGCCCGGACGAGAAATGTCAAGGTTCGCCCAGCTCGAAGCCCGGTCTCAGCTCTCCCGGCCGATCTATCATCTATCAACTACCCCCAAATCTATCAGTGCCGCTTCAAAACCTTCTATAGGGGTTTTACGGCTATAAATTCAATGCTGTTTCTTTACGTTTCTTAAGGGCGTCGTATTTGTTAACGTTTTTTCTGCACATTTTATGAGGTTATTATTGGATATTTAATTGTTCTGAAATATAATATGTGTTTTGAACGACCGAAATTAACAGGCTATGTGGTAATTTTACGATCAGTTAACTCCGGAAAAATTTAGAATATTTAAATATCCAGTAGTTTCCTCATAAAGCCTGCAGAAAAAACGTCAACAAGTAGTGAATGTATACCTACTCGGGCTGAAACCCTTTCCGAACACATGAGATGTTAAAATGCCAACAGTGTGGATGACGTGAATGAAGTTTGCTATGGCACTGAATGGAGTCTTTCCGGATTTCGTCACGGTAAATGGTGTTGCCGTGTTGACCTATGTTTGCCTGCCGTACTCATACTTAACCATGACCAACGCCTTATCGTGAGAGATTATTTTGACTCAGTAAGAGGGGTGGGGAACAAGCCCAGCAACAACACCATTTCAAGAAGCTGTAAGCCGAACCACCACTGAAACAGAAAAACTTTAAGGGTCCGCTATACCTGACGGTGCATTTTTTGCCGCCCATAAGATTAACATTGCGAGCGGCGATTCATTTTCAAGGTTTACCCTTGGTTGGAAAGACACAAAATTTTGCCCTAACAATGTTCTAGGGAGTGTTCGAAGCAGATTTCCCATTTTTTTTTACTGGTTTTCGAGATACAGCACTTTTCTTGAGGTATGCGATGCTAGTATTTGCAAAACAGTTGCAATAAAAGAAACCAGTGAGAAATTAGGAAATCTGCTTCGAACACTCCCTAGAACATTGTTAGGGCTAGGTACAGGCAAAATTTTGTGTCTTTCCAACCAAGGGTAAACTTTGAAAATGAATCGCCGCTCGCAATGTTAATCTTATGGGCGGCAAAAGATGCACCGTCAGGTATAGTGGACCCTTAATAGGATCGGGATCGAACCGGCGTGACCTGGCTCGTAGTGTACCTAAAGACAGGCATTTATAGCACTCTGCTAATGAGGCTGTTTTTAGAAGGAAGGTAAAAAGGGGTAAAGAAGATGAGGGATGACTGGACCGGTCTCAATGGAGCTCAGGCCCAGGGGCACGGAAATGTCAAAGTTCAAACAGCAGCTCCCCCCGCCCTCCCGCCCATGCACACCACATTACCTAGTTCTATCTATTTTGAATTTAATGAATTCAGTTTTGCAATCCCTATAATGGAGCCTTGAGGCTTTAATTTACCCCCACGGCGAGGATTGTTGGGGAGCCTTCCTTACTATCAGCAGTACTGGGTGTGACCCTGACCTGGGAGGGAGAAGCGCGGGTGGTTGTCATGCCGTCGCCATGGCAACCACAGGGTCCTATCTCCTTGTTTCGCACCGTTATCCATCAAAGTCAGTAAATAAGAGAGGTTTTCTCGTTTGAATGTGAACAAGGATCTGCAGATGACGTCAAATTAATCTAGCCCACCAAAAGCTTTGCCTCCTTGCTCTAAAGCACAAAGTTTGGTGGCATCGTGAGCAGATCTTACTGCAAATTCAAATGACAAAACTTCCAGAATTTAGAGATGTTGGTTATCCCAGCGGTTTTACAGCACGCAGAAATATTTTTTGAAATCTGCCGTAATCAGTAGGTCATTTTTTGTTAGTGCTTATTTGAAAAAATGGCCTTCCATTTATTTTTTGAGGAACGGAAATGTGAGACGACATGGCTCTCATAACCTTCCATGGAAAACAGTAAAAAATTGTAAAAAGAAGAAAAATGGGAGGGGTAAGAGGTTAGAGTGATGTGTTTTATGCCCCATTACCCAACCACATCTGGGGAGGGGGTTGTCAACAAATTTTTCAAAATGTTAAAGGCAAATGCGGGTCAGGGAAGTTCATTTTTTCACCCCAAATGTCATATTGCTGAAGACTGTAGCAACATAGCCCGTCTTAGCTTGCTTCTACACGAGGGGTTAACCACTCGTTAGGAATCTCGTTGGGAATCATTGGAAATATTTATGAAATCTCGGAGAATCTTGGAATTTTTTTGGAGTGGTTATTCCTGAGGGGTTCATCTTTCTATGAATATCGTTAGGAATCTTTGTAAATCTTTATGGAATCTCATTGGAATCTCAAGGAATCTCTGGAGTGGTTACCCTCTCGCTTCTACATTAGGTTTCCGCACTTAGAAACCCGAAAAGGTTGTTCCGACGTATTAAGGACTACGTCCATCTAGCCTAGGCACGCCACCGTTTTTGATAGCATTCGGTAGTTCAGGGAATGCGGCCAAGCTCTCAACCCTACTTATTGGTATTTCATCCATAAGAACCGTACAAAAATGCTAAAATAGAAATTTGAGTACGTTTTACCCTTTCCAAATTTAACTTTCTCCTGTAATTTTTATTAAAAATTTATATAGAAATTATAGAAAGTCGGATGGAACCCTATAGGCTTCTATATATTTCAGAACAAGGAATTTCCAATGTAAACAAAACTCTTTAGCATTCAAGTGTCTCGACTCAAGCAAAGCAGTTCCGTGGTGAACATTCTAAAGTGTAGTGCTTTCAAATTATTCTCTGATTCGTTCCCTGCAAGATATTTACCCGATAGGGGTTGAGTGGTAATAATATGTAGATATAGGGGCGCATTGTTATGTATTTATGGGTGGGGCCCATGAATGACTAAGTAGCAGCTATTGGAAATTCAATATAACTCACATTGGACCTTTCGGGCTTAAAGACTCGACCTTGCGCTGTAGTAGATAGGTAGAACTTTACTCGTCTGTTATTCTTCTTTGTTGTGATCTAAAGGTGACCAAAGTTATTCTACAAATTTGACTTTTAAAATAAAACATGTTCTGTTTCCTCATTAATAATTTTGTTTTTACAGAAAATTCCGACAGACTATCTATTTCACTCAGGTATACTTTACAAGTAGGACCTATATAGAATGCGTCGTTATATCTCGTGCAGAGTGAGTGCTTGCGTGCCCCTCAGTGGCTGAGCCGTCAAGGGGTCCCGAGGGGTCCGAGTTCGAATCCCAGCGTAAGGAAAACAATTTTTCGCTTATAATTTGGATGCAATATTGACTTCGGCCGAGGGGTTAACCACTACAGGAATCTCGTTGGGAATCTTTGGAAATCTTTATGGAATCTCAGGGAATCTCAAGGAATCTCTGGAGTGGTTACCCCCTCAACCATTCTCAACCAATTTATCAATGTGCATGTTCAATAAACGTCGTGCGTGTCTGTACGAAAACTTGCTTACAGAAATGGTGTACGAAATATTTTCGAAAGTGCTGCCCCACCCCATCTTAGGAAATTTTCCTTCTACTAGTGGTTAGGAATAAAAGACCAATATGGGAAAGTATGCACGACCAATGTCGTACCCCTTTTTACGACTGCGACGTGTTGAGTAGCACTTGGACTGTGAGTTAGACCTCGCACGAGGTCACGTGGATGTTTTTTCGTCACCGTTCATACAGTTCCGGTCAAGGTTAAGCTTGGGTGAACTGTCGATTTCTGATGATATTGAATACGTCAGTACCCTCGGAACGTCTTTAACTTATAGTAGGTACCTACCTACGAACGTATAATAGGTATACCTACGTAACTCCCAAATTTCATTAATCTATACGTATATAATATGTATAGGTACCCCTAACCCTTAAATGGGTTAACCGTTATCCTGCATGAGGTTTTCCCAATAGCACCCAGTTTTTTAGCTCCGTTTTAATTAAGTTTTATTTTGCTCTGCCATAATAAATGGTAGCCTTTAGTGTCAGTAAAACTCAATAAAACGAACATCTTACATTTCTATATAACAGCCATTTACAGTTGCACTTTGATACTTTGAATCGTTTTATGATTGATCTGAAACTACGACTATCTCTGGCATGGCAACATATTCCGGTATTACTATTTCATGGTACCTATGCGAATTTTTCACAATTTTGGAAATTGCAGCAGTTGTTGGCAAAATATAGGTACATAGGTAGGTATTGTTACGAAGTAGCAAAAATGGAAGTCAATTTTTTTGACTTTTTGGATTATTTTACTAATTCGACTAAATATGAGATAAATTCAAGTGCCACTTTTTTTTCAAAATTAAATTTATCTCTTGAAGAATTTTGGCCTGAATACTTTTCAAAATTGCGTTCCAACATTTTCTACTTTTCACTCATAAGATGCGGAACACATCAAGCTATTTCTTTTTCTGATTTCTTTTTTTGATACTTTCAAACGGCTGAAAAGAAGAAATTGCTGGATATTTATTTCTTTTTGAAAGTGCTTCATATCTTACCTTTTACAGAGGTGAGTGGCAGCCATCTCCATCTTTGCTTTCCTTTCAGTTCCTGTATAACTCCAAAATTGGGTTCCCCTCAAACGTTTTTTTTTGAATCTATCTTTTGCCGAAAAAAATTACATAAAATACAAATACAGTAGAGTACAAGGCCCTCATCTATTAACATGCTATTTTAGACTTCCCATTTGTACAGGGGTAGAAGTTAGTTAACCCCCTGGTAGGAAAAACAACCGCAGTGCAGCCCCGGTGCGGCGTCTACCCTATCAACTAACTATACTGAAGTTTTCCTGCCTTCAGCGGCAGGTTATTTGTCTACCCCCTAAATGTCTGTATCTACCCCAAACAGGGAAAAATATTCTTCCCCAAAAAGGTTTCGTCTTGGGGTCCGGGAGCCCCCGGTCCATGTACTAACGAGTCAAATTTTCTTTTGTATAAGAATGAATTACTTTTACCCGAAACAGAAAAAAAACTCCTTTCCCCAGAGTTTTTTTTTTTTCAAAAATTGCCGGTAGTCCTAACCTTACCATACAAGCTTACTACTGAATTCATTGTGAGTAAGTTACTCTCCCCCGAAAATCATCCGTCCGGGAACAGAAAAAAAATTTGTTCCCCCAAAAAAGGTTCCGCAGTGCGGTCCCGGGGCCCCCAGTCCCAAGCCTACCCCATCTGCTAACTATTTAAGTCTTCCAGCGTTCAGGGGTGGGTGCCGTTTCCAAGCGACAGGAGTGACGTCATAGCCTCCCAATGACGTCAGAGAACGGCTGTTCGGCCTGCGCCCAGTCATTTGCCGTCACTCGGCGCTGGGCCCTCGAGCGAGCAACACAAGTGCTCACAAGTTCTCTACCGTTTCTCGCACTTCCCACAACCCTTTCACAACCATTTAAAAAAAAATTCGAAAAAATAGGGCGTGTGAAAAGAAAATCAGTGTTTTTATATTTTTCTACTTTTATAGTCGGTTAATTTGTGTATTTTTTACCAATTCGGTGTTACCTTTTTGGTTTTCTTCGAAGGTTCGAGGTATACGACAGCTGGAAAATTCCATTTCGAATTAATTGGTAAGTTTGTTAACTTTTACACTGGAATCCATTAACTTTTGCCCTTTAGAATGTGGTAAAATTTGCATGGCCTCCAACTGATAACACGTAGTGCGCTAGCGTATGTGCCGCTGATAAGAGCTTGTGCTCTATGTACCTACCTATACTTAATCAACTATGGACGTAGGTACTAAAATTATCAAAAAACTGCCTTAATAGATTATTTTTATATTTTTTTGGACTTATTTCTTAACTGAACATTATTTCATACATGCAGAGAGAAGAGAGGCATAATAGGCCTACGATTCACGAACCCCACAATGAGCTATACCGTTTAACCAGCTCTTCTAGAGAAGTAAATATTGTAAAATAACCCGAAAACCCACCCCTGTCTGTAGGCGTTATTTTTTTTCTACAGTTGACCGTGTCATATTGTAGGTACACCCTATAGTATATATCTGCTGCATTTATAGGTAGGTACTGTTTATTTAAATACTCACTAGGTATCAGGTTTATTTCAGTTGTATAGGTACAGTTCCATAATTTTAAAATAGCAAAGGCGAAAGGGTGAAAGGATTTCTAGAATATAGGGGATGAGTGGGTAGGTGGGGGGAGGGGGCGGTAGCCCACGGCGCCTGCCCGGCGCAACCCTTTCCAAGGTTACTATTTTACTTGTGAACCTTTTCGGTAATGAAAAATGTAGGAATAAGGTTATAGTACTGTCGCAAGTGATTCACATACGAAATTTGTCTTTGAGAATCCGTGATTTGTCAGTCAATCCGATGTTAAATATTTGTCGCAGGATAACTGATAGGGTGAGCGTACAAGGGCGTTTTACTGAAGTTGTGTTCAGATCATAGAGGGATATTCAAGTATCACACAGTATCAGCACTTTCGTGACTCTATACCATTAGGGTACTGGAGACGGCAATTTGTTTTCAGAAACATCGGTAACGATTCGATTCAGAGAAAGGAAATCGATCCACAGGGTGGTCCAGACCACCCGTCCTCATAGTTTTTCTCAAAAACTATGAGGACGGGTGGTCTGGACCACCCTGTATATCGTCCTATTTTTTAATCCGTGCTAAAAATAGGTAGTTATTCCTTTTTGAGGTTACTACTTAAATAAATTCACTATAGTAAATTGTTTGACATATCTCACTGATATAATCCTTTGCTGACCAATTAAGGGTCCGCTATACCTGACGATGCATTTTTTGCCGCCCATAAGATTAACATTGCGAGCGGCGATTCATTTTCAAGGTTTACCCTTGGTTGGAAAGACACAAAATTTTGCCTGTACCTAGCCCTAACAATGTTCTAGGGAGTGTTCGAAGCAGATTTCCCATTTTTTTACTGGTTTTCGAGATACAGCACTTTTCTTGAGGTATGTGATGCTAGCTTTTGCAAAACAGTTGCAATAAAAGAAACCAGTGAGAAATTGGGAAATCTGCTTCGAACACTCCCTAGAACATTGTTAGGGCTATTAGGTACAGGCAAAATTTTGTGTCTTTCCAACCAAGGGTAAACCTTGAAAATGAATCGCCGCTCGCAATGTTAATCTTATGGGCGGCAAAAAATGCATCGTCAGGTATAGCGTCCTCTTAATTAGAGTGTGGACTTTTCAATGGCGTCATCACGAGACCCTAATCCCTGCGCTGTCGTATACAAACGCATGACCCTGAGAGATGGGTAGTAGTAAAAACGTGGGTATCCTGTCAAGGTCACCGTAGAAGACCACAAATGCTATACAATGGTTAGTGTGTGAAACACAAATGACGGAGACAATACGCAGACGAGGCTGACGTGCAGTAATACCAACCGGTGTATTTAAATTTAAATGACAAGACGCCTGTCATCGTCCGGGCGGTTTACCTTGTTTAGTCGTATCCTGAGTGGTCAGGGTTCTAGTCCAAGTATACGTAAACCTTGAAAGTGAATCGCCGCTCGCAATGTTAATCTTATGGGCGGCAAAAAATGCATCGTCAGGTATAGTGTCCTCTTAAGGTACGCATTGGGAATATAAAAATTAGACTGATTTTTAGGTAGATTTCGAAGAAAAATCTACCTATTGTAGTAGTACCAGTAGTCTCACTTTTGAAAAATTTCTTCACAGTTATTCTTTTTATGACCCCTGGATCCCAAAACCACCATCAGTTCAAAAGTTTATATATATATATATATCTATCTATACATTTTCACTTCCTTGTGAACACGCTAGCAGCCGTATTTTTGAAAAATAATTGGTTTTGACTATTTAATAAAATATAAGGGACTAAAATCTCGGTCGAGTTCGTTAATGGGGGAAATCGGACCAAGGGGGGGGGGGGGGGGGAAATGGGGGGACTTTTTCTAAATCTGGCTTTTTGGCCATAACTCCCTTAATATTGCAACTAATGAAACATAGTTTTCTCTGAGGGTCGTCTAACAGTACTGCCTACAACTTTTCTTAGTAACGTTTTTTGATCCCACCCTTAATGGTTGAATAGGGGTGGAAAAAGAGGGTTTTGCGCACAAAAAAATTCATAACTTGTGTCCTAGGGGTGTTATCGAGTTGTTTTGTTTTGCAATGCATTTGCCTCAATATTACCTACAACTTTTGTCTGAAAAAGTTTTTCGTCCGACGCACCGTTTAGGCAGGGGGTGGGGGGTTGAATTTTCAAAACGTCATAACTCACTTATTTGGTGAGATATTGAGTTTTATCTTTTTGCTATGAGTTTCTATTAATAATATCTACAACTTTTGGCTGAAAAAGTTTTTTTGTAAAATCACTTTCATTTTCTTGTTAAGGGGGGGGGGGGTGAAATTTCAAAACTCAATTCCTCCGTTTGTTATTGTGTTATCGAGTTCTTTTGTTTTGTAATGCATTTGCCTCAATATTACCTACAACTTTTGTCTGAACAAGTTTTTCGTCCGACGCACCGTTTAGGCAGGGGGTGGGGGGTTGAATTTTCAAAACGTCATGACTCATTTATTTGGTGAGATATTGAGTTTATTCTTTTTGCTATGAGTTTCTATTAATAATATCTACAACTTTTGTCTGAAAAAGTTTTTTGTAAAATCACTTTCATTTTCTTGTTAAGGGGGGGGGGTGAAATTTCAAAACTCAATTCCTCCGTTTGTTATTGTAGATAATGCAATTGGATCAACTGAAAATCTTCTTATCCGTCTTTCTAAATGATTTTAGACTGCTTTTAGTTGATGGAAGTAATCTTCGAAATCTACCTACGCCTTTCGGGGC
The DNA here is from genome assembly GCA_950004255.1 of Mesopsocus fuscifrons. NCBI lineage: Eukaryota > Metazoa > Arthropoda > Insecta > Psocodea > Mesopsocidae > Mesopsocus > Mesopsocus fuscifrons. The sequence continues at coordinate 5,775,952 of OX465380.1, forward strand.
TGCCGAAAGGGATTTTTTTTTTTTTCGAAAAGGTGAAAACTGTCGTGGCAGTTTCCAGTTCGAGGATGACGAGCTGTGGAAAACTTTCGTTACCCAACTACCTATAGCTTAAACTCTATCAGTCTTCTTAGCCTGTTATAAGAAGACAACAACACTGTTTCTTTCTCAAATAAAGTGTTGTATCCCGGGGGTGGCAGTAAGTACAATCCCTCCGATTCAGTCAGTTTCACCAAAAAATTTCTAATTTTGACGGCACTCGTTTCTTCAATTAGTTTTGAAGGTTGTACAGTGAAAGATGAGAATTTGACGGATTTGTACTGTTGGCTTGGTGTCGAAATGGTGCAAGTGCGAGTGGGTGAGACAGCAGAGCTGCAACTATAAATAGTACGGGGCATCCATCGATCGGAATTGGAGTGGCCACCTCGGACCCAGATGTGGGTTACGCTGTTGTTACATTCCCTCAATGACCTATCAACCTTGCTCGCCGAAAATGAGTCACCTGCTCTCACAAGGAATTTGTTAGTATCGGGCGAGCCCCCTTGAGACTGCGGGATGTTCCCCTGGCGACTCTGTGAGTTCTCAACGAGATTTACCACTCCAGGAATCTCGTTGGGAACCTCAGGCAATCATTGGAAATCTTTATATGAAATCTCAGGGAATCTTGGAAATTTTTGGAGTAGTTAATCCTTTGGGGTGCATCTTTCCACGAATCTCGTCTAGAATCTCAGAAAATCTTTTGGAAATCTTCATGCAATCTCAAGCAATCTCTGGAGTGGTTACCTCCTCGGTTCTCAACTACCGCAACGACTATCTTTCCTGCCCCCGCACTCCCTGCATCGTATATGGTGTTTCCCTAGGGGGTATAACCACTCCAGAGATTGCTTGAGATTGCATTAAGATTTCCTGAGATTCTCAACAAGATTCGTGGACAGATGCACCCCGTAGAGTTAACTACTCCAGAAATTTCCAAGATTCCCCGAGATTCATAAAGGTTTCTAATGATTCCAACGAGATTCCCAACGAGATTCCTGGAGTGGTTAACCCCTCCGTGTTTCTTCAGGAAGTGTATACCCACCAATCAGAATTTTTTTTAAGTGTTCGTGACCTGGTTCTCTGCAGGTATTTTATGAAAGTTTTATCAGACATCCACCTAAACTCTGCTATCTCGCCTTTAGACGGAGATGCTGGGAATGACGGAAACTCCCAGTTTGGTTGGAGTTTGAAGTTTGAACTTGTAACCTTCGGGTCGGCGAACACCTTGACTGCACCTTCCATCTGCAAGGAAGGCAAAGAATTGGTCTTACCTCTGAAACAGCTCATAAACACAAAGCTGGTGCTAAACTCACTTTATCACTTGGCACTTAACAACCAGAGATGTAAATTTAGCCTCAGGTTGTGAAATTCGATAGAGACACACGACCATTTATTGTTATTTTTACACCTGTTTAGTCCGCACAAGAAGAAAAATACCTTTTGGCCCGAGAAGCAAAAACAGGAACTAAGACATTTTCCAAAAGTTAGACAGTTTTTTTTTGCTACTAACAGTCGTCTCTTTCTGTTTTAATCGAGCAGATCCCAAAGGAATACTCTTGAGACCTGAAATTCGTTCTACATGGACCTTCCTGCATGTTCTCTAGGCACTATTACAATATAATACGTTAATGGGATGAAGAGGCCAAAATTCCAAGTATCACAATGCAATAACAAGAGGGCTGAAGTTAAGAAAAAATATATGTTACAACAAAATGAAGGCAAGATAAAAAACTATCACTATGGCGTCATATTTTTACATTGCCATACCTACTAAGTACATATAGAAAAGCACTATGATATAGTGCAAAAAGCCCTGCAAACGTTCCTCTGTTCATCCCGAAGCTCAACGTGACGAGCGAAAAAGTATAAGGGCTATCATCCAACATAAATGCACTATCTAGCACTGAGTACACGTGAGAGCTATACCTAGCTCAGATGACCTTCCAACCTCATTCTAACACTAGCGCTAACGAAAATGCACCTGCTGCCGATTAAGCGAATCATAGGAGTGACGCAGATGGCGCCAGTCACCCTTAAGGTGCTTACGTCCACTTTAGTGTTGTAAGTAAATATGAATATGTAGTTGGATGTGTATAGGTGTACATGAGATATTCATGCCCCAAGTAAATAGGCTATAAATTTATTTAATGGTCACCTTGCATGTTATGAAAAAAAGTCTATATAGGTACCTACCTACTCTTCAGTAAAACACCTTCTAAATAAAGGCACCTTCGGTTAGGTATAAGTATACATGCAATCTTCACCTATACAGACCTATGGTCCTTTCTTTTCTCCTGTTCCAATCCTTTCGATACAAAAACTAAAATTTTTGCAAGGTATTGAGTGATCGTAAAGTATTTGTTGCTGATAGGCGTAGCAGGATCAAAAACCTGGGGGGGGAGGCTAAGCCCCCCAAACCTTCCCTTCACCTGGGGGGGGGGGGGGGGTTAGGCATGGCTTTATGTGACATTATGTGTCAGAAAAATCCTGGGGGTGGCTAAATGCTTTCTGGGCCCCCCCTTGCTACGCCTATGGCCACTTATCTCTCTGACCTTTTGAGGTATCGAGGTTGAAACGTTATTACAGTTGCATGTTGCATGGTGTACAGGTACTTATAGGTTTCAGCACGATCCCAACAGCGCCTAAAGGTTGCCATCAGGTGTTGATGCCTTTTACGTTTAATTCGAAATTGCCTATTCTCATGTACCTGTACCCTATTCAAGGTAGAGGAATAAGGACAACATATATGCAAAAGTCAATTGAAGGGGACCAGCGTTTTTTCGGAGACCTTTTAAAATGATTTTAGTATACCTGACAACTAGGTGTTAGTTTCTTCGATAAGTCGTTCTTAATGGAACTTCTAGTAGGTACCTACCTGGATTCCATTCTGGGGACACTGCACCAGGGAAAGCTGTAGTGCGGTGCTATTTTCAAAATTTTCTTTCCGGAAATTCAACTTCTTATTCCTTGAAGTGACTTGAATCACCTTGTTCGTTTTGTCGGAAAAAGGAAAAAAAAAAATCTCTTCCATGTTTCTTTTTTATGTACCTATGTATTTATGGCATGGTTGTGATAGGGCTTTGGCTTTATGGGTATTTGCATGAGTTGCATAAGACATCCAGATGCGACCTGCCAGGTTCCTACGTGACCGTGAATAACTTTGTATAACTACGTGCTAGCGTTCTATTGTACTTATTATCGTACCTGAAGCTACTTTAAGTACCTACTTAACCCTGGTAGCAGTTCGTCTCCGGCTAGAGAACTACAAATTTTCCTGGTGTGTTTTGAAACGTAGTTTTGGGGGGGGGGGGGGGGGAGAGGAATTTATGGAAAAATCAGCAGCTCTCCTCTCCTGAGACACACTCCTCTTCGAGGAAAAATTAGACGGTTGAGGGATTTAAAGACACCTGAGAAAATCCCAAAGGCGTGAAAACACCTAGTCGACGGAGGGGTATACGAGAACCTACAAACTATTTGTAAGGCCACATAACACTGTAGTACTGAATCAGCACTGTTTATAACTGATAGTTAATTAACCTACGATTAGGTATATGGATGAATACGTCCGCTACACCTGACGGTGCATTTTTTGCCGCCCATAAGATTAACATTGCGTGCGGCGATTCATTTTCAAGGTGTACCCTTGGTTGGAAAGACACAAAATTTTGCCTGTACCTAGCCCTAACAATGTTCTAGGGAGTGTTCGAAGCAGATTTCCCATTTTTTTACTGGTTTTCGAGATACAGCACTTTTCTTGAGGTATGCGATGCTAGCATTTGCAAAACAGTTGCAATAAAAGAAACCAGTGAGAAATTGGGAAATCTGCTTCGAACACTCCGTAGAACATTGTTAGGGCTAGGTATAGGCAAAATTTTGTGTCTTTCCAACCAAGGGTAAACCTTGAAAATGAATCGCCGCTCGCAATGTTAATCTTATGGGCGGCAAAAAATGCATCGTCAGGTATAGCGTCCTGCCATATCTGTTTGTCTGGTGAATAAAGCGAATCAGGAGAGCACGTGTCTTCACTTAAGCACGTGTTAAGCAACGTATTTCATCGCATATTTTCCATTGAAACCCTTGTGTCCCTGAGTCAAAGGGGAGCCAACACGACGCCTTTTCTATACAATTCTGCAGAAGTGCCTTATTATATCATTCTGCTTATTATAACTTTTCCACCGTAATTTATCCAGTTACGGCATTGGTAAAACGGGGCAATGAACCTATCTATACAATTGGATTATTCGATTTTTGAAAAAGTTTCGTGACTAGGTTCTGTCGCTGTCTATAGGATGATTTTCGCCAACATATAATGTCTAATGTTCATAGTCTCCGTTCATTTTTTGAGGCTGCTACGACGACCCAAAAGTGGAAAACATTACCGGAGCTGGGATTCAAACCCAGACGTTTGCGTCGTATTTGTTTACGTTTTTTCTGCGCATTTTATGAGGATACTATTGGATATTATTAAATGTTATAAAATATAATAAGCATTGTTAACGGCCGAAATTATATTTCAGAACTTTTCAATATCCAGTAGTTTCCTCATAAAGTGTGCAGAAAGGACGTAAACAAATAGCAGCGAATGTATGTTCGGTCTTAACAGCTGAATAGGTATTTAAGAGTAATCAGTAAAGGAAGCATTGTTGTCTATAATCGTTATGATTGGTTGACAAGGAGACGCTAATTTGCCCTTGATTAGGCAAGACTATGTTCATCACTGTGTTCACTAGCAGCAACAGCTGTAGATTCAACACGAGGGAGTAACCATTCCAGAGATTCCTTGAGATTCCACTGAGATTCTATGAAGATTTCCAAAGATTCCCAACTATATTCTTAGAAAGATGAACCCCGAAGGGGTAACCATTCCAAAAAAAATTCCAAGATTCCCTGAGATTTCATTTCCAAAGATTCCCAACGAGATTCCTGGAGTGGTCAACTCTAAAGGCCTCACTAGACGAAGTGCAAAACCCGGGAACTATAGTTAACAATGAAGTGGCTATTCTAGTTCTGTGATTAGTTCTCATCACGCTCTTATCGTAGTATATCGACAACAAATCGCAGACTAGAATAGGCCCTCCTTTGTTAATTTGTTCGACTTATCCGGGATTTGTCTTGTGTAAGGGAGTCTTAACAAAACAGTAAGTAATTGAGAATACCTTACCATAGGTACCTACTTACCTTCAAGTACTACAATACCTGCCTGCCCCGTTCTCGAATGAGTTGGGAGATCACTTTCAAAACCTTTCTTAGGGTCCGATTACACCTTACAATAAATATATGATCCTATTTTTATATGATCCTATTTTTATATGATCCTATTTTTTTAGCATCATAAAAATTTTAGAAAAACTGCAATAAGTACACTTTACAATAAAAATAGGATCATGTTTTAGCAGTGACGCCAACTTGACATGGTAAATAAATAGAATTTTGAAGATTTTTAGGGTCCTTTTTTGAACCGTTTTAGGTTAAATAATTTCTGCTATATTCTTTCAATTCATCGTTATAAGAAATTCGTACTCCTCCACATTTTCTATTAAAATACGGGTCATTTCCATTCCACTTACCTCAGCCACCATTTTCAACCAAACAACAACAAACACACGCAGCATAGAGGAAGGTAGTTGCAGCAGTTATGATACAATTTGTACCGGCCGATACAAATTGTATCATAATTGACTCAATTCACTTTACACCTTACAATTTTTCTTGATCATATTTTTTTATGATCCTATTTGGATTGGAAATTGTAAGGTGTAATCGGGGGCTAACAGTGCCTTTTGTTGTAAAAAACTGTGAAAATTTACTCAATTTACTTATTCAGATAATTAATCAGATAATTATTCAGCTAATTATTCAGCTCCATGCGCCATTTAACTGTGCATGCTGAGTATATTTTTATACCTAGTTGGTACAATACCAGGTAACCTCTTGAAGGGTGTGGAGGAAAAAATTTCACCCTAATTTTCCTCAGTAAGACATGAATTATTGGAGAAAATAGAAAAACAAATCAGTGGGCCCAAATGACCGAAAATTAGAAAAATGAAAGTGAATTATTGCCTGCGAGTGCTGGGTCAGATATAAATAAATATTCGACACGACAAAGGGTGATTCAATCCTCCATGATTACGGCACTACCATATTTCCTTCATTTTTTTTCCTATGTTACGAAATAAACCGATTCTGATTCTATTGTTACGCCATAAAGTGCTGTGACCTATAGTATAGTGCTTACGTTTGATGGGTTGAAGTCGGTAGAAGAAATTGATTCGGTGATAATTTTCAGAAAAGTAAGCTGTCATTGGTGGACTATATTGCTGCTTGAATAAGGTGAATATGAAATACACAGCATAATCCCATTGACTACGTCACTCCCATTGATGCTACCTTTTGAATACAACTACTCTGACTATGAACGAAAAACGTGTTTTCGGAAATAGTACTTTGATTCATTCGTCTCGTATCCAAGCCGTCTCATTCATTTTTACTAATTAGTTGTAACTTAGGTTAGCCAACAGCTGGGTCCTGTACTGTCAAAGTGAACGATGCATGTTTTGAATATCCAGCAGACAGCTCAGGAAAATACAACTACCTTTTATGTTAGTCCCTCATGTAATTTAAGTTAAAAAGTAATTTCGTAAAAATTTAACTCATCTCTGCTTGTCACATAAGCGTTATGTCAGCTTCAGTTTGCAGTATTCCCTCGAAGAATTTTTTTACCGTGAAGCAAAAGAACGCAGGATCTAATCCTGGCTTGACAAAATTTTTTTTCCTGATAAATCTGACACAACTGTGATGAGTACCTGGCTAGAATAGAAGTAACCACGAATGTCCTAGGTTTGAATTCCTATCGATTTCTGAAAAAGAATCTAGAGGGGTCGCCTATCATGTAAACCGACGAGATAATGTGGCTACTTGTTCTATTATCTTCACCCTAAAGTCTGCAGCCGGACTTACTCAGGTTAATGGCTGTATGATAAGAAGACAGGCCGTGTCCGGAGAGAGATAGGGCCACATAGTGAACCCTAAATTAAATAGAGCGGATCAGCCGGATATGGGAGGGATCAGATCCGGAAAGGTGTGGAAAGTTGCGGACGGCAAAGAAAGTTCCCTTCCGTAGTTTCCGGTCTACCGGGAACCTTTCCGACCACTTTTCCCCCCTTTTCTTGTCCAATGTCCGTTTAGAACTTCTTCTTAAGAGGGGAGGGGGGGGGGGGATGAATAAGTGTGAGTAATGAAATTACACCTCCATATAATACAGTAGTAACTCTCTATAACGAAAACCTCTCTATAACAGCGAACTTCCTTTATAGCGAGCGAACTTAAGGGGCAAGAATATTGCAACAGTAGAACAATTCAAAGCGAACACACCCCTAACATACTAGGTTAAAAAATTATAATTTAAGAGCAACCAGACAATCGTGTTTGTTTACATTTTTTATGCACACTTTATAAGGAAACTATTGGATATTTAAATGTTCTGGAATATAATATGTCTTTTTAACGTCGTAAATTATGAGGTTATGTTGCAATCCAATTGTCGTGAAATCACAACATAACCTTGAGAGTAATGACGTTAAAAAGACATATTATATTTCAGAACATTTAAATATTGAACAGTTTCCATAAGTGTTCATAAAAAAACGTAAAACGTGTGGTCGCTCTTAAATCCTCGAAGTTGTCAATTTTTTTATCTAGGATAAAATTACCTAAGAAATTAAGGTCTTGCGGTGTTGTATAGTAAATAGTTGGGTGTAGTATGAATACAGCATTGAGTGATGAGCGGGCAAATAGGGACTTAACAATGACATCCTCAATTGCTGGCAGGGTCCACAAACGCCGTTTTTCATTTGGCCTTTGCGCTAATCAAAGCAAGATGCATACGCCCTTCACTCAAAAATATTTCCTAAATTAGCTCTGTCTAGCGAGAAAGTAAACATTACCGGTGGTCATGCAAGAATGGCAGACAGGAATGGCACGGGGAAACTTTTTGACGGCTTCTTATGCCTGAGACGACTACCCCGAGAATTTTGATACCACACAAGCCATAATTCATGACAGTAAAAGGAATACAATTCTTCACCTTATGTACCTACCTATGTCTACTTCGTTCGCATAAAAGTAAACTAAAAAACTAAAAAGTTCGGAACCGCACCGTCAACGTGACGTGTATGAAAAGGAAATTGAGCCTTTAAAAATAAACACAATGGTACCTGACTATTTATACTTCAGATGAAAAAAATACACAAAAGTTGCCTGGGGAAGATAGACATCAGAAAAAAAGAATAGTTTTGAATAGCCGACAGCTATAAATAACCAAAGTGTGACTGACTGGAAAAAAAGCAGTTTGTGGCGTGGAGTATTATTATTGGCCTATTGGGTTCGCGTGATTTCTCACTCTGTGATGTGACTTTGACCGACCTTGTGTGACATCGTTACGTGATCACCATCGCGATAAGCTAAACATAGGCGGAAAACGTGACGCCAGGAGCACCAAACTGCGTCTCATTGCCACACGTCACTTGAGTAAACCACAACGTCCAAACAGTCACATTTAGCACAGAATTTGCACACACAAAAATAACTTTTTCTATTTTTTTGTGACGGCGGGTGTATGGGAACCTAATACCTATAGTAGTTAAGGACCACCATATATTCGCTATCTTTTTACGTTCCGATTTCAAACTTTGTGAGAAAACTATTGGATATTTAAATATTCTGAAATATAATATGTCTCTTTAACGCCATTACTCATGAGGCTATGTTGTGATTTTACGATCGAGTGATTTTTGTCACAAAAAAAAATTGTCCAAAATTAACCGATCGTGAAATCACAACATAGCCTCATGAGTAATGACGTTAAGAAGACATATATTTCAGAATATTTAAATATCCAAAAATTTTCTCACAAAGTTTGAAATCGGAACTTAAAAAAAATAGCGAATGTATATTCAGCCTTAATGTGCCTTATTTTTTTATAACATAACCTCTCGCATATAGGTACATCCTATCCCAGATAATTTATGAATATCTGCAATACAGAGGGTACAATTGGACGAGGAGTTATGGGGACATCTACCTGTCATATAAAACGCGAGCAGCAAATCGAAATCGAGGTAAACCCGTTTAAATAATTCCCAGGTGTCTCTACAAATGACACAAAACAGATGAGAGTGACAGAATAGTTTGCAATATCCAAAAACTAAACAAATGGTTAAAACCATGGATAATCCAGCTAGTCACGGAAATGTCTTCGTCAGTCCGTTGCTCTTACAGAATTGGGTAACAACAGGTACCCGACTCGAGGCGTAGGTATATTGGTATATTGATATATTTTCTCCAGTTTCTTTTGATCTTTTCGAGGGGTTAACCATTCGTTGGGAATCTCGTTGGGAATCATTGGAAATCTTTATGAAATCTCAGGGAATCTTGGAATTTTTTGGAGTCCGCTTCGGGGTTCATCTTTCTATGAATATCGTTGGGAATCTTTGGAAATCTTTATGGAATCTCAGGGAATCTCTGGAGTGGTTACCCCCTCGGATCTTTTAACTCCAGTATATAGGTTTCCAGCATTAAATTTACGAAGTAGGTTTCAAGCTCACTGCATGGCGATTTAACCCGATAAGTGGCCAGGACTCAGTGTAATAGGTCCCCTATGGGATTCGTACTCAAGGGGGTGATTTGTTCTGAATCGCGCCTGAAAATTGAGTTTTCCCCTTAGGGCAAGGTACGCCCAGGGCCGAGAAAGACTCAAAAAATATCCGGCTCAGTTTCTTTTATTGTTATCCTCTTCGCACTTCTACCAATGGCATTGTTGGGCCTGCAACCTACGCAAACACTGATAAATACCTAATACCTGTTCCTTTAAAAAATATTCTTTTGGTGGATTGGGTAATAACAAGGTAAGCAATAGGTTTCCAATAATAGGGATTTCCGATTGGTCATTGGAGCGTTACGGACCGTGGCATTATTATCATTGGCAGTGGTTCTCCGTAACAACAACTGTATAACAGCTGTAAATAAGTGCATCATCCTGATCAATGATAACGTGCCATAAAGTTGCAACTCCGGTTAATGTGCTTTGTTGAAAATGAGAATTAGATGTCTACTGCATTGTATACGGCTTGACGGGGTAGCTCGACCGAATTTATCTCTGTGTGGTCTCGAAATTTCTTTTATTGACTAGGAATTATTTCGTCATGATTTTGATGATATGACCAAATGGGTTTTTTTTTGTAATTTCTGTTTGCCATGTGATGCCACTGTGCATGGCTCCTTAGAAATGTATTGCAATACTTACAGGGTACATTTCACAAGTTTCTAAAAACTAACTTTAGCGTGGCACCAACGTTTCTTTTCAATAGGGCTATAGTGAACTTTTAGGAATCTACCTGTATAGTTGACGTTAGAAACTTGTGAAAGCCACACTTATACATGTGATGAGTTAAATAATTATTTAATCAAATTTTTCTTTCTCCCTGGAAATTTCCTACGATAGTTTTTCCGAAATTATCCTATGTCGAGTTTTTTAAAAAAATATTTCCTAGCCTGAAAATAGTTTCCTCTCATGTCTCTTTTATCTTGGGTAGGTATTGTCTTTGAAATAGTACCTACTCCGAGCATTTATCCCGTACCTGCATGTGCTATTGTACAATACCTTGCTTGGGCACCTGTGCAAACTTGTGTCGCTATCGCATGTTTGTCACTATGTCAGGCTCGCTGTCGTTCGACTGTAGCCGTGTTGGCTACATAGCTACCGTCTCTGTCACTGATAGCCTTGGACCATTGTTACCTATATCGTCACTGCGACAGAGCTAGCCAATTGTCATCATAGGCTTCGATATCTAGCGATGAAAATTCAGTGACACCGAACTCATTTTCGTCTTTAGGTGGTCGTCTGTTACTTGTTACCGTCTTAAGCTGTTTGGTGACGTTTTCTTGCGGCCAATTTTTTGAGAATGCAGTTGAATTATTAGTTACCTTACGAGTGATAGTATCGTTGATTTCACTGAAGAAATGAAAAAAACCTTTAGTTTAGATTATTCTTGCATGACTACTAGTTTCAGCTGGAACCTGATATCGTGCACCTCATTCAGAACCGAAGGGGTAACCACTCCAGAAATTCCTTGAGATTCCACTGAGATTCCATAAAGATTTCCGAAGATTCCCAACGATATTCATATAGAAAGATGAACCCCGAAGGGGTAACCACTCCAAAAAATTCCAAGATTCCCCTGAAATTTCATAAAGATTTCCAATGATTCCCAACGAGATTCCCAACGAGTGGTTAACCCCTCGTTCAGAACTTTAACCTTACGATCACGAGGCAACTGAAAATCCATCTAAATCTACTCACCTATGTACCTACTTACAAGGAGAAAGTGATAAATAAAATTTATGTTGTTAAAACTTCACGCAACAAAAAACTTTGACTTGAGAACCGGAAACACCATTTGGCTTTGCCATGATATTGTAATTTTGTCCCAGTTGCAGAAGAGTATTTTTCATACTTCTTCCTTTATAAAATGTATAAAGTTTCTCTTTCTTTTCCTTCTTTCCCACACTTTACATAGTTATTTGTTTGAGCTTGCTTTCAGCATATTGTAAAATATTGAACTGGTCAATATTTGAGTGAGTTGTTTCTTGTGCGTAGATCGCATCGTGAAATATTTATTTTTTTCAACTTTGAGAGAATGTAGCGAGTTTGACTTGTTCTTTTGCAAACTTATTTATCTCTTGCTTTTTTTGTTGCAGGTAAGAAACTTCTTTTAATGCCGTTTTGAATGACTTCCTTGGTGAGTTACTACTTGCGAACTTTTGTACCTGTCTGCTATAGTTGTTGGGTACTTACGTACCTATAAGGTATAGTTGCTAGGATACCAATTCCGGCAGGAAAAACACCTGAACTTCTTGACGCTACAGCCTGTGAAGTCGAATACAGGGTGGCAACTTTCGTGCCCACTAGGGGGTAGGGGGCACTAGGGGGGTGATTTGGTTCGAATCAGTCGAGTTTTTCTCCAGCAAGTAAAAGCCAGGTATCAGGACCGAAAGACAAAAAAAAAAATCTGAGAAGTTGGGACTAGATCTAGAAAAATATGGAACAGCTTTAGCCATGGACATGCCAAACTTTTACCAAAAACATGGAACGTCACTGACCACCCTTTACTTACACTAGAACTTGCTTCGCTTACGTAAATATTTACTAAGTAGAATTCTCATTACTTTATCCTTATCCTTGTGTAGAAGATATGATATACCTTCTATTCTGTGGCTGTATCAGCTCTCAGGTCCTTCTGACGTATACCAACAGATCTTGGTAGTCGTTAACCGTGAAACAAATGCAATGTAAGGAACAAGTACTTACCCTGTTTCCAACAGCCACCACTTGCGGTTTTCTTAATGAGGGGAGCAAATTGCAGGGGTTGATATGGTAATTAGGGGTAATTGTTGTAGGTGAGGGTTGAGAACAAGAGAGAAAATGTACCTAACACCCTCAAAGTTAGGTGAAGAGGAAGCCATCAACCCTAGCTTAATTTTCACGTGAGAGAAGTGGTTCCATGAAGATTTCCAAAGATTTCCTGAGATTCCTTACGGGATTCTTGGAGAGATTATCCCCGAGGGGTTAACCACTGCAGAAATTTCAAATATTTCCAAAGATTTTTTGAGATTTTCAACGAGATTCCCAACAAGATTCCTGGAGTGGTTAACCACTCGACTATTTATTTGAATAACCTTTCACTTAGAAAAGTAACCCTATTAGTTTTGAAATGAGTGCATTAGTGAGACTGTCAACATTAAATAAAAAATCTTTTTCTACGTCTTTTTTGGGTATATAGGTACTATATAATCAAGACATTATGTTATCTAGTCATAGTAAAAAATAGGTATGTCGGTTTCCCCTGGATCAAAATTTTCTTACTGGAAAAATTCTTGAAAACTATTTGGGAAACCAAAACAGGAAAAGCTCCAGATTGGGAGGAATGTGAACCCTTTCTCTGTTGTTTCATAAAAGAAAACATTTCCCCGGCTGTTCCAGTGTTCCACAATCAATTTGGATGGCTTTATGTTTACAACCACTCTCCGGTCGTGTTCCATCTTTATCGGCCTTTTCTTTATCCAAGGGCTATACGCTATACTGATCGCCTCGTTTGAATTTCAATTTTAAGGTCTCCCCATGACGCAAAATCAGGGTGACCAATCACAGCTCTTATTGAGCCTCCTAGCGTTCTGTTTTTTCCTTGGTCGGCGTAAATTGACGTCACCTAGTGACCTAGTTTGACTTAGAACATCAAACCTCTTAAATTTACAGGCCTTCTTCTTTATCGGCCCTTGCGGTTTGTGTCTTGATTATCAGCGAGAAAGCAGTCAGTTGTCAAGGAAACCCTATAGGGGCTCCCGAAACCCAATCCTGACCCAAAATAAGAAATATATCCAGGCAGTTGATTGCTAACACATGCACGCTGATAGAATATTTTATCAAGTTTCCTGTTTTTCCCCCCGGGCATTGTTCACTGTCAAATCGCTCTGGACGTGCTCAAATTCATTTGACCCCAATCGGCTCGAATTTCCGAATTTTGATGTTTCGAGATAATATTTTTAGATTTTCAGTACCTAAGTAACCAATTTATACAAAAATCTGAAGTTTTGTTAAATGTTTTTTCGCACGCCTAACGTACATTTCCAAACTTGGGCCTCTCCCAAAAATATACCCACCTGGAGAAAGCAAATTTGGAAGGAGCATTAGAGAGAATACATTACAATACCTTTCCCTTTACTTGATGACGTAAACAAAATTTGGGAAACTTCCCCATGATGTAATATTCCTAAAGAAAACCTCATTTCAGGTAAGGTGAGCAAGAGAAAAATTACAAGTTAGAAGCCAATTAGTTTTATGTAATAAGAAAATTCTTGCTTCCCTTTTGGATATTTTCCAACGCAAATTTCAAGTTGAAAAGTTGAAGTTTTAGGCATTCTCAAAAAATACTTTTTCCAAAAATTCCCTTCATAAAGGGAATGGTAGTTAATCCTGCATAAAATATACCTCCCTGCTCCTAGTCTGCCCATTTGCACAAAAATGTAATTTATACATTTTCTGAAATTTTTGAGAGCAACCAGTAAAAACGGCCGAAAAACCAAAAAGAAAACCCTCGGGAAAATTCCATAACCCACTGGGGGAATAATTCAAATACAAAATAGAAAGCGCAATAAAAGACGCAGTGCTCAAGGTTAGAAAACAATTTGTTCTCTGAAGAGCTTTCCGAAAATGTTTTGAACTGAAATGGTAACACAGGGAGGGGGGGACGCGCGGGCAATACAAGCAGCAGTGAATTTTTGCTGGCACCATTCCAGCGCTCAGCAGTGCTTGCATCACTGTTGAGTGCCGAATGCTGACCAGTCAAGGCCAGCGTAAACGCGACCTCGTCTCTGCAGTTTCTATTTTTCTCCTCCCTCACTCTAAAGTATGACGGCTTCCAAATCCAGATTTTCCTCTAATGGTGTAATATGTATACCTACACGGGGCCGGGATGCTGACCTGACCAAGTGACCAAAAGCGAAGAAGGTATAGGTATAGGGGCGGGAATTTTTTTCCGGAACAATACCTACCTACGGCAATTGTTAATATTATTATTTTTTTAATCGTTTTTTTGAGACCAATTGTTCACATTATGTTCTTGAAATTTTCGATCTAGGTACAAATATTGTATGCCAATATGAGTACCTAGGTATAGGTATTTATTGATGTATTTTACCTCAGTAAACCTACCTAGGTACCAGGTTTCCTGAATGCGGGAGAGCACTGGAAAGTTAGGTACAGAATATGTACCTGCGCCTGCCAGTAACTTCGCAAAATTACGAATGTAACATTTTGTTGAGTTGCTGGTGATATCTGGAGGAACATAATTCTGTTTGTCAAGTCACCAAGTTGTAGTTTATGAATTTACAATGTTTACCTTGCGACCTACAACGAAGGTCTTTGCTCAGGTGACAAATAGTACATGAAAACTGACTCTTTGTAAACTCTGGGTTGGTATTTGAATCACCTAAAGTTGGTACAGTTATAGTTGGTCCGAATTTTAAGGTGCCATTGCTTCCTTCTTATCATGCAGGTGTATTATTATTTTTATTGTTATTTTTGATAAAAAGCACTCGAGGCCTAAGTACCTCTAGGGTGCAAGGGATAAGGAAACGCCTCAGGCGACGACCCAGCAAGTGACAGGGTGACCAAAACAACTCCACCCCAGTGTAGGCTGGTGACGTCACCACCGGTTATTCCTATAACATTGCGGTACACTTTGGTCACCCTGCCACTTGCTGGGTCGTCGCCTGAGGCGTTTCCTTATCCCTTGCACCCTAGTATACCTAGTTCCTGCGAGAATAATGCATGTTTCCTTGGACTCCGGTGCAGCTAGTCTTTTTGAACTTTAAAATTTAAATTTCTTGCCGTCTGACCCATTATATAATCGTGCCCATAGCCGTATCCACGGGGGGGGGGGGTTAGGGGGTCAACCCCCCCCCCCCCCCCATGAAATTAACTTGGTAATGCCAACACGAAGCAAAAAAATATAGGCTAACCCCCCCCCCCCCCCACGACCGCTTTCTGGATACGGGCCTGATCGTGCCCCTAGATTGGTACCTATATGTATACCAGTCTCCATACTTTTCGGGTTACTTTACGTCGTGGGTAGCAGTAGCAGTCGAGCTGTTGTATCGGTGCTGGTGTAGGTTCGCGGTTGCATCAATGTCTGTTCTGGGATCAGTAGGTTATGTCACCGCCTTCGCCACCAGAGCACATCTTCTTGCTCGAACCGTTCCCAGCTGCGTCATGATGACGCGTCACGCGTCATGCTGCTGCCCCAGAACGCACTTTAAGGGGATACCGTACCGATTTTCATAAACAAATTCCAAGTCCTCTCTGGCTCCAGTATCTGCTAGACTGGGGTCAGGATAGGCCTGCCGGAGCCTTTTCAATTGTGTTTTTTTTTGGACTAATAATTTCCTCGGCATTAAAAAACGTCAACAACCTTCATTGTGTTGGTAGGCTTAAGATATGCCTGTATAGATTGTGTGATAATGCAATAGTCTTCTTATTGGAAGAACTTCTCTTTATACCTTGCCGGCAGTTAGTCATGAGAGGATGCGGATGGCCTTCCCGTTATCTCACCCATTATTCAGAGATAAATTTATAACTGATTGGTAATTGTTTGCCATAGATAACCACAGCGATGTGCCTTGCAAGGCTCGGTAAATAAACCCTACGTGAATAGCACACAGTCACCTGATCCTATACGAACCTGAATCAGGTGTGTTCAATTTCTCAGTTGTAATGTACTCGTATATTTAGCTGTGGTGGTTAGGAACACACCGAAAACTTTTGGCCCCCATCCAGTACTTACACGATGACTATAGGAAGCATTTAGGTAGTGCTGCCAGCTGAGCACGATGGTTACTTCTTGAAATGGTCTAGTTTATGTGCTTCTCCTACTACATTACTACTCCTGCATTCAGAATTTTCTCAGATAATACAGCCTTAAGGTCGAGGGGTTAACCACTCCAGAAATCTCGTTGAGAATCCCTTTGGGAATCTCAGGCATATATTGGAAATCTTTATGAAATCTCAGAGAATCTTGGAAATTTCTGGAGTAATTAACCCTTTGGGGTGCATCTTTCCACGAATCTCGTTGAGAATCTCAGGAAATCTTTGGAAATCTTCATGCAATCTCAAGCAATCTCTGGAGTGATTAACCCCTCGACCTCGGCTTAGGTAGTCTCATCTAAAGGAAAAAATTGTGGAAGGATCTATAGGAGGGTTGTGCAAGAGGGTTCTAGAATGTCGTAGCTCGGTCCCACTGCCCTTGAAAAGTTCGCGATGAGTTGGCTTGAGCATGATTGGTTATTTTCCTCACGATCTATTTCAGTTTTACGTGTGGAATGTTTACGTTTGTCGCAAAATTCTCTGGCCGCTGCCCAGCACTCACTCATTCGTCGCTGATTCACGAATTTACCACACTAATATAACGACAAAACACAAACTACCTATCATTTTCATTCTATTTTCTTTCTTTGTTTACCATGATTCAGTGCTACTCCAAACATATGGCGACTTTTCCTTCAGAAACTCTGCGACATTTTTGACAAATGACGACGTGTAGTGATACACGAAAATTTCTTGTCTTGCTTTTGTTCTTGCATTTCTTGCATGCAAGAACAAGAACAAGAACATGAGTTGATTTTGGCTGCAAGAACAAGAACAAGAAGTGACTTGCAAGAACAAGAACTCTTGCAAGAGTTCTCGCAAGAGTCTTGCATAAATCCAGTCAGTTTTTTTCCAAAGCTTCATTCATGGATTGCAGTCCATATTTTGTACGAAAAACTCTGCAGACTATGCGACGATAGATTGCACTTGAAATGGCCGCTCGGTAGGCAAAAAACCACATTTCAGCAGCAGAAAATTCCATGTTTATGCAAGAAATTGCAAGAGTCTCGCAGCAAGAACAAGAACAAGAGCAAGAAATGATTTCTACTGCAAGAACAAGAACAATATAGGATTTTGACTGCAAGAACAAGAGCAAGAGTCGCTTTGCGAGAACAAGAACAAGAAATGCCGTTTCTTGTTCTTGTTCTTGCATCGTGCATCACTAACGACGTGCACATACCTATTCATCTATACTCCATATCAGTCTTGGATGAGAGTAATTTGACACATTATTTACAAAAAAAACACAGCGTTCCCAAAATTATTTTTTGTTCAGACCAGAAGTACCCATAGACTTGAGAAGAAGGGGTATTTTAATAGAAAGAAGCTGCTTCTTATGTCGCGATCCGCGTAGGGTAAAAAATTATCGTACGATATACTAACGAGGAATTTTTATTCTCAACTTCCGAACCAGGTATGATCGTTTTCCAGAAAATTCGCATGAAAGATTCAGGAAAATAAAAAAAGCCAAAGAAAACTTTAACCTTACGGCCTTCTACGGCCTCGTGTTGCAACTTCGAACTACTCTACAGTTTTCTTGACCTATTTGTTATCACTCTTAGCCTGTGCGATAACACTGAAATACCTGCCTTATAACAGAGGTAGGTATAGGTGGGGCTTTACTAATTGGTCAGATATACTGACTTCTACCACTTTCCTGAAAACCACTTACTAAATTATGATTGCGTTCCCACTCATTAAGGATAAGAACGTCTACAAAACGCATAACTCGGCCTTATCATAACTCTGTGTCATAACTTTGCGGCAGCTTCCGATGTCGTGCAGCCCTACCCCTCGGTGAAGTAAAGAGTGGCGAACGGACTAATTATGAAAAAATAGAACTACAGTGTTCTCTATAACAACCGCCAAGGGAGCATGTTAATGTGCTCGCTATTGAGAGAGGTCGCTATAGAGAGAGGTTGCTATAGAGAGAGGTCGCTATAGAGAGAGGTCGCTATAGAGAGAGTTCGCTATAGAGAGAGTTCGCTATAGAGAGAGCTCACTATAGAGAGGTTTCTATAGAGAGAGTTCGCTATAGAGAGAGGTCGCTATAGAGAGAGCTCGCTATAGAGAGAGTTCGCTATAGAGAGAGCTCACTATAGAGAGGTTGCTATAGAGAGAGTTCGCTATAGAGAGAGGTCGCTATAGAGAGAGGACGCTATAGAGAGAGGACGCTATAGAGAGAGATCGATATAGAGAGAGGTCGCTATAGAGAGGTTGCTATAGAGAGAGTTCGCTATAGAGAGAGGTCGCTATAGAGAGAGGTCGCTATAGAGAGAGGTCGCTATAGAGAGAGATCGCTATAGAGAGAGGTCGCTATAGAGAGAGGTCGCTATAGAGAGAGGTCACTATAGAGAGAGGTCACTATAGAGAGAGGTCACTATAGAGGGAGGTCGCTATAGAGAGAGGTCGCTATAGAGAGAGGTCGCTATAGAGAGAGATCGCTATAGAGAGAGGTCGCTATAGAGAGAGGTCGCTATAGAGAGAGGTCACTATAGAGAGAGGTCACTATAGAGAGAGGTCGCTATAGAGAGAGGTCGCTATAGAGAGAGGTCGCTATAGAGAGAGGTCGCTATAGAGAGAGGTCGCTATAGAGAGAGGTCGCTATAGAGAGAGGTCGCTATAGAGAGAGGTCGCTATAGAGAGAGGTCGCTATAGAGAGAGGTCGCTATAGAGAGAGGTCACTATAGAGAGAGGTCACTATAGAGAGAGGTCACTATAGAGAGAGGTCGCTATAGAGAGAGGTCGCTATAGAGAGAGGTCGCTATAGAGAGAGGTCGCTATAGAGAGAGGTCGCTATAGAGAGAGGTCGCTATAGAGAGAGGTCGCTATAGAGAGAGGTCGCTATAGAGAGAGGTCGCTATAGAGAGAGGTCGCTATAGAGAGAGGTCGCTATAGAGAGAGGTCACTATAGAGAGAGGTCACTATAGAGAGAGGTCACTATAGAGAGAGGTCGCTATAGAGAGAGGTCGCTATAGAGAGAGGTCGCTATAGAGAGAGGTCGCTATAGAGAGAGGTCGC